>JAVKLA010000081.1:32044092-32061246 GCA_034782735.1 Sagittarius serpentarius | reverse complement strand
TTAGTCTGTTTTGGCATGTGTTAACAAAATCTGACCCACTGTGTAATAGTGGCTCATGCTTCTCTCACTCATTGGTGTGCGCAGCTGCTGTGCCTATTCTAAAGCAACGTGCGTGCTGACTGGCTAGCTGCTGCCACCACGAAAAATCTGCAGTGGCCAAGTGCTACCTGCCTTCCCTCCATCTGACTCGGAAATTTATCTCTAAAAACTGCCCAGTGCCTGATTTTCATGTAACTTGTAGTTACTTATATAAGATTTGCTTTTTATCCTGCAGATTCTATGAAAAGAAAGCTATTCTAAACCTTGTCTGTCTTTATAGTAGGATAGGTTATTTTGCAAAATAAAATAAAAATTTAATATTCCCTGCATGCTGAATTAGAATTTTCTTTTCTTTCAAAATCCATTTATAAAGACAGTTTTGAAAATGGCCTTGTTAGAACATGTTTTGATTGTTTAATCAGAAAATGAAGCTACTTAGGTTGTGGATGGCAGCAAACCTTTAACAGTAAGTTTCTAGCTGTAGTTAGAATAGTTACAATCAAAACATAATGTTTAAGTTCCCTTTTCCAGCAGTTCAGCCCATACACAATGAATTCCTCTTGATCCCCATTGTCCTCAAGGGTACTTTAGCCTTCCACAGATCCAATAGCAAGTTTAGGAACTAACATTTCCTCGTGATTTCTTAGGGAGATCACTTCTGTGTGGAAATTTTTGAACTCACATTCTTCCCAGTACTTCACCTTGGATGCCATCTTCGTTCTGGTTGCAGCAAATAATGACAACAAACTGTGCTGCTGCATCTTATTTTCAGAAATTAGAACAGTTTTTATGCACCTATACACCATGAATATTAATTTGTCTTAGGAAGAAATATTACAGAATCAGGATATCTCATTTTGTTTGTTTTCAGAATATGAACTGTTGTGACTCTGAGATTTATAGAAATTATTGAATAGCCCGCTGAGTCCAACCAGTGTACTAAGTCCCGTATAAACATGTAGGTAAAAAGGACCCACTAGTTACCTTAACATCTGAGAAGAAAAAAAGACTTCAGTTAAGAGTTCAGTTAAGATAGATCATGTGCTTGTTGTTCAGATTTTTTTTTTTTTTTTAATTTATCAGTGTAGAAGAGATGCAGGATAAAAGGAGAGATGAAGTAAAAACTGGGAGCACATGAGAAGCAGTGGCAAAAGGAAGCCATCACTGCACAAATCCAGACTGTGTAGCTGAACTAGTGAATGTAACCCAAAGAAGTCAAAGTTAAGATGTCTGTTTTAGTTAAATGTGGGTTTGAGTATTGTGGAGGCCCTCAAAGCTCACAGGCTACTAGAGAAACTTTCCTATAGTGTTCTGCTTTTACGCCCTACTTTGCTGATGGTAACCTATGACATAGTTCATTAAAGCAGGTCTGTGAAAAAATTAATGTCACATGTCATCATATTGCAAATCTATTTAATTTTCAACCTCTCTTTTCTCCCTTCCCCCTGTTTGTTTTGTAGAAGCAAAGGAAGAATGGAGTCGACAAAGGTTTGTGAGTCATTATTTTTGGTATGCCAACCCTGATGTGCTTAGGCGCTTTGGAAATAGGAAGAAGAAGTCCCTGCCCTGAGTAGTGTCCATCTGCTATGGGCAAGAGGCAATGCACTGGCAAGTCACTCTGGGTAGTGGTCAGTGCTTAAATGCTTATTTAGGGCTTTCTGTTTCAATAGAGATTTTTTTAAAATAGAGTGTTTTGGAAAAGGGGGGGCAGGGGCAGTGGTAGCAGCGTTTGCCAGGGTTGAAACAAGAAATGTAGCAGGAAATAAAAGAAAAGCTGACAGAAGCAGAATGGGAGAGAGTGACTTGAACAGTTGGCTGATTTCAAGGTATATAGTGAGGTATAAAACTACTGAATGTTGTTGAAGTTCTGTTGTTTCTGAGTCAGGTGATTTGTCAACTACAGGCTGGACTCCAGGGAGGTGAAAGTGGTTATTCGGTAAAAAATGAAAACAAAAAACCTCACAATAACAACAATAACCTTATGTTGTTGATCTTCTGAAGAACAGCTAATGCTAATAAAGTTGAAGGTCCAAGTAGATATTACTTTTAAGTATTGTAAATATAGGTTTAGCTTCCGTTTAGTATTTGAAGCGAAATGAAAAGTTCATTTTCTTGCAGGTAAGTGGAAAGGGATTAAAAAAGTTAATAACTTGAATGGGAGAAACACCCAAAAGCTAGACTATTCAGAACTAATTGAGTAATAATATGTTAAGGCTTCTCCTGTCTACTGCCTCTTACTCTTTTAACACTTCATTCATTCTATTCTCTTAACAGTAATCAGTGTAAACTACATAGTACTCATGAGATATTACAAATCTGAATTTTTCTGGAGATATGAGTGTGCCACATCTGCATTACAAATTTTACTCCTATAGTAGCGTCATACCCAATTAATTGCGTTGTTAGACATATGATTAATGATGTGAACAGCTGCTGGCAAAACATAGAAAACTATTTACTTAAAGCATGTACCTTCCCTGCCAAAAGTATGATAATCATACCAACTTTCCTAGCACAGTGTCACCATGTATGATTAGCTTTGTATTTACTAAGGCACAGGAGGATGCAGAAATCTGCTTCTGTAAATCTAAGACTGTAAATGAGTGAAATGGTAATTCCTATTGACTTTTGCACCTGGCTTCATTTAAATCTCTTTTGAATCCTTCTGGATGCATATCTGCATCTTTAAAGTGCTCATCATTTTAGAATCTGGATTTGTATGACAAATGTAAGTTTCAGAAGTTCCAGCTGTAAAGGGTTGCTTATTGCTGCTGAACAGGGGGCTTCTTTCTTCAGCTATATTTTGAAATGTTTTCATTTCATCAGTTTTGAGATGCATTCCTTCTTTCTGTAGAGTCAGAATAGGTTGTTCGTTTAGGGAAGAAAAAGAAAACATACATCAATACAGTAATATAAATATAATAACATACATAAATAACATACACAGTGTTACTCTTTGGAAGCTCCAGCCATGGTTTTGGAGGCCTCATGTATTACAGAATGAAAAAAAACTCCTCTCTACATCAAATAATTTCATGTAGCTGTACAATGTGAAACAAGTGGAGTAAAGCAAAAAGGAAGACAAAGTAGCAAAGAGGTAGCACATGCCTTCCCTGACTCCCTCAGAATGGTGATAAAGTCTTAAGAAAATTCACAGCCATTTTATCTCGGAGATTGTGTGCTATGTTGTACGTGGCCGTGAGCTGTACCACGTGTCAGTCTGGCTTGGTGACAGCGGCAACTCCTTTGTGAAAGAGCACAGCTGAGTGTCTTTGAGGGAGGTGAATGTGGTTAAACTTGATGGGTCTAACCCAGTGTGTAGTAGTGCACTGAAGAAAGATTAAAGAAAAGAGTTGACACCATTATAGAAACTAAACCGAGGTAATTTATCTTCTGCTGCAGTCCGAACCAGTAGTTTTGCCTTATCCCCAGGGATTTCTGTGTGCATTTCTTGGTAGAGGCTTATTTTGCTAGATGTTCACCTATTTAGAAAGCTGTTAATTATTTTCTATTTAGAATGGGCAGGAGCTGAACTTGTAATTTATCTCTACCTGGAAACTAATGCTGATGTAGAAAAGCATGAAGTGAAGGTATCTTGTCTCTGTCTCCAATGGAATACCTTGTTTCAACAGCAGTCATTAACTGGGGGAGATTGGCATTTTGTAACATATGCCTAAATGCACCAGAATTGCAGTTTTGTTTGTCCTGTGTGGGAGCTGATGGAATAAAAATCTCGTGTTCTGTCCTCTGCCATGTGTGCTCCCAGTGCCACCTAAGCACAATCTAGTTCTGAAGATGTTCAATTTCATCATTTTGTAGTCACTATCAGTTGAAAAAAAAGTTCTGTCTAATGAAACTGCTGTCAAGAGCTCAGGTCTGAATTTTAATATGGAAAGATTTAAGTAACAAAGGCAAAGAAATCCACCGCGTTTCTGCTCTACTGTAGAAGAGCAGAACCACACAAGAATGAGAAATCTTACTATAAAGAGTCTAAACGGCAGAGCTAAAAGAGTCGTACAAGTGTTGTGAAGGAGACTGCTAGAAGCTCAGAGCCAGTGCTTGCCATCTATCAGAAGGGTTTGAAAAAAGGTGTCAGTATTGTGATTGCTGGGGATGAGAAAGCATCATTCAGAAAGCCGGTTATGTCAAAGTAAAGGAGTTCAAAAGGACCTTTAACCTTGGCAGATTAGAAGTAAAAGCACAAATAGGCAAGCCAAAAAGTGACTTGGAGGAGCAGGTAGGAGTGTCTGAGTAGGCATGGACTCTTCAACCTGATAGACTGTGGAAGTGAGATATGATAGCCATTGCTTTTTTCCACCATTTCTTCCAAAATCAAAATGAGGGGGCATGCAATGTAACTGAAGTCTAAAAACCAAAGTGGCTCTTTGCGTAAGAGGCACCTGATGACTCCCTTTGTGTTAAAGCTTACGTGGATTGAAGGAGTGACTGGATAAATTTGTAGAAGAGCGGCCTTTTTGAATGTTGCTAAATACATAGAAACTGCAGGAAATAACCTGAGCTCAACATGGTGGGAGGACATGGGGTTGTTGAGGGGGAATATCTGACATGCTGTTATACTTAGTGCATGGCTGAACTTGCAGATGAAAGTGGTGACTGATAGAAAAGCGACTGTTTACCCTATTTTTCAGTAAAGGTCACTTACTCTGGGAATAACACATTTGGAATAAATGCCCTTGAGTAGCTTAAACGAAAAAGCACTGAAGCAAAAATGTTTAAAAAGATGCAATGTGTAATGGTTTTGTTTTCATGCTGTCTTCCCAGGAATCTCACAATCACGTTCTTCTGGATATTCCTGTCACTAGAGAGCAGATGAATCGCTATCGAGTTGCAGCTGAAACTGCTCAAAGTGAACTTGCAGCACTTTCTGTGAAGTATGACTGTGCCCAGTCAGAGGTACATTTAAAAATACTTCCAAATCCTTCTCCAAAGTAGAGGATTCTCTCCAGTCACTTTCTGCAGAGAACAGAAAGCTTGCAGAAAGTCCAAAACTTCTTGCTTTTGATACAGAACTTTTGTTTCTTGTAACATTCTTCATTTTAGAATTTCTATGTGATTTTTACTCTGCTTGCGTCTGTGTTCAAGAACTGATTATGAGTTTATATTTGAAAGGTTTGAAGCAGTCTAGCTTTTTATCATCATCATCTAAATGCAACCTTTTTTAATTAAACCTGAAAGTTAATATTTCTAAATAGTGGTTGTATAAAAGCTCTGATAGATGTCCTCCTGTTGTTACTGGCAAGTTAAGATATAACTGCCCATCCTCACCCATTTCTCCACTTTATTCAAGTTACACCTCCACAAATTTGCTTTGCTTTCATCACCAGTGAAGCTATGTTTGAGCTAATGAGGTTGATTGTAACTAGAGAGGCTGAAGAACACACGCAAGAGGATAATTTTTAGAATTTCTTTATTTTCACATGTAACTTTTTTCTTTTTTTTTTTTTTAAATATGACTTTCAGCAATGCAGGCAGTGGTCAGTTTTAAAATGGAGTCGAATTTGCCTTTAGGAGACATGAAATGCTTACATTTATTTACGTATATAGATTTAGGTGTATATATTCATAAATATGCATAGATACATAAAGTTCAGTAGAAACCTGTGAACATTCACCCAACTAATTGTTTAAACATTTATACATTTTACAAATGTGTATTTCTATAGCACACTGTAAGGTGCTTTGTGATATACTTGCATAGCACTTGAACATTAAAAAAGGCTCTATCAATGAAATAAAATTTCTTTAATTGTGGATAGTTGAATACGGGAAACAGCAAGAACACGTAATATTGTAGAATGAATTGTTAATAGAGTATCCAGCCAGAACTACAGGGATAAGTGTCCATCGGCTGAGCTTGAATTTGACCAGTTGATGCTGAAATTACTGCAGAGTTCCCCTACATTTAATGGCTATCCAGGGTCAGTACTTTAAATTTCAATTTTAAAAAGCCATGCAGAATCTCATGTTCTCATAGAAAGAATTTATTACTGGAAATGCTGAATGGCTTTATTGCCAGCATGACTGACTGATTTATAGATTCTTTCAGCACTGTGCTTGCAAAGCGAAAGAATAGTCAAGAAAGCAGCTGTTCGTGCTCTTGTTAATAAAGACCTTCATGACCCAGCCGAGGTCAGAGCCCTGTTCCGCTGAGTGCTCTGTAAAACTCATGATATGGGATTATTCTTGCTTTTTCTGCTATTGGAACTGACCACAAAGACAATGGACAGAGGAAAAAATATCACATTTTGCAGATGGGGAGTTGAACCACAGAGAAATTTTAAGGTTATGAACACTTTAAGCTACCATAGCTTGGTCCAGCTGCCAAGCAAAGCAATCCTATTGTTCCTTCAGCTGCTCATTTCCTTCCCCACACTGCCCCATCCCTTATGCTGGCACAGATGTATGTGTAGTTTTACGGTGCACTGTTTTGTTGGGGAACTGATGCAACTGAAAAATAAAGCCTTTCCTTCTGGGTTGTTTTTTAGCCAGATTGGTTTCTCAATCTTACTTCACCTCGTAGCCATGTAAGTGCTTCTGCTAGCACAAAGAAGAGGGTGGAGGATGGAAATGAAGCCAGTGAGCCTGGGAAAAGGCAGAGCTGCTTTTCTCAAAATCAGTGCTGCTTTGTCAGTTCCAAAGTGTCTGATAAACCAGAACTTGCAGGTGAAGCACAAGCTCATCAGAGAGTATGATACTGCTGCTGCTGCAGGAGTGATCCTCCTACCTGACTCCTCAGTGTTAGCCTTTTCTCCATGATGTAGCCCACTCCCCTTCCTCTTCCTCCTCTGTAGAAAGTGCTTTCTTTTCTGTCAGCTGAATTAGTTAAGTTGTTTGTGGAGGAATCGGACAAATACCAGAGCTGGTGAGAGGGAGAGGACTGGCATGTGTGGCCAGGAACAGGAGAAGCAAGCCCTCTTTTCCAAGGCAGTCGCCGTTCAGTCGGCTCACCAGCCTCCTGGAATTTCTCTGAGTATCTTGGGTTTGGTCACACCGGAAGCCTCTGGCAGAGTGGTGAATTTCCCAAATTGCAGCTTAATGTCTTAATATTTATTGCCTTAAAATGTTTGCCACAAGTTAAAAGACCTAGCACATGTCATAAAGAGCAGTTAATGTGGCTTAATTATTTGCCTGTTAGTTTTATGTAGCGGGAGATAAATGCTTCGGATTGCATCTTGCTGCTTATATCTGGAATTGTCAGAAAAGCTGAAACATGCCTTAACACTTCTTGTGACAAAGAAATCCACTTTAAATTACTTGTTCCTTTTTAACAAAATAAAACACACTGAAATTTTATGTGCCTGATGTGTCTGCCTCAAGCTCAGTCTTTTAGAGAAGTTTGTAGCAGAAATAGTTGAATGGAAAATGGTATTTTTAACTAAAAAAGAGGAAGGAAAGTAAAGAAAAACAACGGAACTCCATGAGCTGTTGGGAAGTTTTAGCATCATCTCTGGAACAGGTCCTTGACATTTGGTGGTGATGTTCCTTCTCCCACCCTTCCTTAGAAGGCTCTCTTGCTGTTTCTGTGTAAATCTAGCTACATTTGATTGGATTATCACACCAAAAAACAACTGTGTGCGTAAGATGAGAAGAGGTTGCCTACAGCACAACTTTCCAAAAATTTTTTTGCCTCTGAGTATGCTGCAAATCATGAAAAGGCTCCGCCCTCATACAACACGATGCTTTGCTGTCACAACTCCCTGAGCTATAGATTATCTGTGGAATTGTGCACTAGAATTGGGGGCAGGGAGGAGGCAGGCAAAAAAGAGGGAAAAGTGGTGTTAATAACTGTATTGTGATGCAGATGCATAAGGGAGGTGAGTTAAGGTTGTGCAGCAGGACTTAAGGTGGACTTTTCCTAAATTATGAATTTGTAAATAAATTTATCTTTCTGTAAGAGATTATCTTGAAAAGTTGTATTGCATTACACAACAGCAGCTTTTGTTTTTAGAAATCTCTTCAGTTGCTTTTTCCTAGTTAAATGAAAATAAATTTGCTTCCCTCCACTCAGTCTTGTAGTTATAGAAGACTCTGAGTCTTTTGTTCTAAAAACGTGTTTCTTGTCACATTACTGAACTTGTGGTGCAGTCACATATTTCAGCCTGGGCAAAATTATTCTTCCTTTTTTTCATGAATTTTCTCCTTTTCTATCTATAGCTTCTTGAACTCAGGTCCAGAATATTCTCTAAAGAAGCCTCTTTTCAAGAGCTGAAGGCTGAAGCTGAAAGCTACAAGGAAAACAATGCTAGACAGATGTCTCTCCTCCTGTCTTTGCAAACCCGAATTCAGGAGATGGAGGAAGAGGCGTGTGTGCTCTCCACTTCTAAAAACCAGGCTGAGCTCACAGCTCAGGTGGCATTCAAGGAAAACTGGGAGCTGAAGGAGGAGCTTCATGAGCGAAATGCCAAACTTAAGTAAGATTCATGTGAGATGAGAAACAATTTTTGTTTGGGATGACAGAGTGGTGCAGTTGTCAATGCAGAGAAATACGTTGGTGGACAGACTTTATTGCAGATCTGAATTCTGTTACAATGCCTTGCGCAACCGTTGCACCTGAGTGTGTGGAAGGTATTGAAATCTGATGTTGGTTTGAGTTGTTAGCCTGTAAATGGGGTTTTGAGAGTTTTGTCATTCTGAGAAGAAATGGTGATATGAGGTGTAACCTCATTGTTTACAAAAAAATGAGCACAGAGGGCTGTTTGTCTGAAGACAGTAGAAATGATAGGTATGGTTTCCTCATTCAGGTATTTCCATGTATGGCACTTAGGCAAACTTTGTGCCTTTCATAGCATGCTTGTGATGCGCAGTACGTGCAGGTACAGTCTAGTGCCCTGGTCTATCCTTATCACGTGGTGTCTTTTGCAGACATTTACATGTCACTTGTCACGCTGCAGGGGCCATGCAGTGGTGAGTGACTGTGCTGCTGCACCACTCCGCTCTCTTTTCCCCTCTTCTGTGTCACAGCTGGAAGCGGAACAGTGCCAAGTGAATTTCTTCCTTAGTATAAAGCTGTCTGTTAGAAGCAGTATAATAAAGAAAATATGGTATAATTTCTAGTTAGTAGCATCCTGAAGGAAGCATGTTAATATTTGATTAATGTTTGTTCAGCTTTCAATAATGTTAGCTTTCTCTGACTTCTCTTCTGCTTTCTTCTGGATGTTGCTGTGGAGGGGAGTTTTGTTTTTTTGGTTTTGGTTTTTTGTTTTTTTTTTTTTTTTTTTTTTTACATGTGCATACTGATTGTATAAAACTTTCATTAAAAGATAGTGTCCTCAACTATACTGTTCTCAGCATAGTGTGTCAGAGCTCTGAATAGCGGCTAGTATTTCAGGTCTATGGAATGGAGACTAATAGCAATGTTGATCACAAATAAAATTGATTGGTGTGAAAGCATTCTGAACTCTCAAATTCCAAGATCAGTGTCAGTTTAATAGACACCTTGTAGACTTTTATAATGGATTTTTTTCCACCATTACAAGGCTAATATCCACGTCTCTCTCAATGCTGTCTAGTTAAGAGCAAGGTGAGTGTTTACCAGATGTCTGTATTTCCTAAAGCAGTATTTTGCACAGCTCTTCCAGGCTTTGTGCATTAGAAATGGATAATTAAGTTAGTTTAAAATCCTGAGAAATCTGTTGCAGTGCATTTGTCTGTTACCAGCTGATATGCCAAAAGGCCTGCCTGGAGAGTGCTGATGCTCATCACCGAAGATTTTAGATATAATCCGAATATAAGTGAGGAGATAGTTAAGCCAACAAGTATTATGCATCCTAACAACATAGAAAACATCAGTCTCTGACATAATGGTTGTTAAGATTCTTTAAAATGCTACTTCGGGGGGGAGGGGGGGGAAGAAGAAAAAAAGGAAGAAAACCCTCTTATCCTGTTTGCCTGACTCACTGGGAGAAAACTGCCAAAATACTGTGTAATGATAGGCTAGTATGATACAGTGATATGATCAATTTATGTGGCGTAAATCTGTGCTGTGGCTCCCAGTGCGGTCCTGGCTGCTCTGTTTTGCCCATGACACTTGTGTCAGCACTGCTGTTTGCGTTGCTGCGTGGTGATCGGGACTAGGGAACCGCTCCAAGAGAAAAGTGAGCAAAATAAAAAGCTTAATTTCCAGCTCTACCAATCCCAGGTCCGGTTCACTGTGCACCTGGAGTGTACTACTAGAGTGTTGGCAAAAGGGAAGGGACAAAGGGAGGCTGAGTCTGCTCCTTTGGAAGGAACAAATGCTGGTTTGGGCATGAATCTGCAGTGTATGCTTTCAAAGCTTTTTCTCATCCTCAGCTAATGGTTACATGTGCCACTAAATACTAGTCAGTGTATTGGCTTAATGAGCTTTAGTCGCTTAGTCTGGCCACCTTAGTAGTATGTGGTACATGACTGGTCCTAATTAGGTATTCAAGAAGGATTTTCACTGAAAACCACTAATAAAAGGGAAGACCAAGCCAGTAGGCATGAAATGCATATTTACTTTCTATAACTAGGGATATAGTAAAAAATGTTTAATGGATTCTGTGATTGGTTTCCAAGATGTACACCTCTCCTATTGCAAATGGTGCTTTTGTACTCAACAGGTCTACTGCCAAGGTATTTTTAGAGCCTGAACTGTGAAAAGGTTTGTTTTTTTTTTTTTTCTTTTTCCTCCCCTTCTCTTTGCTCATTAGTTTTGAAGAGCTAGCAAAACTGTGCAAGAGCTGCATTCTCCTTTTTTGTACCTGATTGCCTATTTTCTAGGTGCTCACGCCTTTACGGCCTTACTGGAGGTAATTGGGTCATTTGTAGAGTTGTCAAGTTTGTGCTTTGTACTTCAGATTGTTTATTTTTAGAAGCAGGCGTGGTTTTGTGTGTGATGTGCCTCAATTTTTCAGAGCCACAGAACAGTTTGCAGGGTTGGTGGTCAATCTTATACAATATTCTAACATATAGGCAGGCATGCATGTATGGCATGCCTGAAGCCTCATACCTTTTCATTTCTGACATACCCCTCCTCAGGACAGCAGTTTAGTGACCATCTCACAGTTTAGTTTTGCTGGGGCTATAGAGGAGAGGAGGGTGCCTGGAGCTGAGTAAACTGTGAGGCACTTGTTTTCTGGGGGCCAGTGGCTGCTGGAGAAGGCAGAGCTCTTTTGGCTCACGGTATATGCTGTGCAGTAGTACATGGAACCATCCTTGGCCTGTCCATAGCAGTAATTAATATTTCCCATTCCTCTGTTATTCTTCCTCTCTCTTCCACTTTGCAGCATTGAAAACAACTGTACTGATCTCCCTCCTAAGGCAACATCTTAAATTTTTTCATGGACTATGTCTTTTGCTTAGTGATTTATAACCACTTAATGTACTGTGTTTGCACTCGCTGTGTGTCCTATAGGAGTCTCGTGCTGCTTTTTGATTATGGAGTGATGCCCTGTTTCCTGTTTGATTGCCAACCTAGAGAGGAAGAGATCAGAAATGGGAAAAAATGAGTCCAGAAATGACTAGCATGTCCACGTTGAAAACTGAGAGTAGTGCTATGCTCTGATAAGTAAATGAGTTTCAATAAAGTATTTGCTCTAGACAGCTGTTTGGTGATACCTCGCATCCCATTTTATTCTAGTGTTCAAATCCTTGCTTTAGGAAGTACCTTGTTTCTCAGCTGGAAGCTCAGCAGTTTTGTTTCTTGAACTCTACCACTGAGTACCTCTCTCATGGGTGTTATCTGAGAGGTATTGGAGTTCATATTTGGATTACACTAATGGCCATTTTGAGCTTTGTTTTGTTGCCTACTTTTGTTAATCTATTTCTTTGTAGTTTTTCAGAAGTGATGCTCAGCGTTGCAGCCTTGTGAGCAAGATTTGAATCTATATGTTCTCTACCTATACGGACTGTGGCAATGCTTGTTTGCTGGACTTGTCTTTGTCCCTGGCAATGGGAGGGATGCAACCACATTTATGCCACAGTATTAAACTGACTGCTCTGTTATTTGCTTGTTTGTTCTTGTAGACAGTTTACAAACCGATACCTGCTGTTAAGGCTGATAACAGATGTTTCGTGTGGGATATGTATCCTCATAATAGGCACCTTTTGAGAGTGATGAAATTGATGACAAAAAGCTGCCTTTTCTTCATACTTTTGTGATAGTCCCTTGATATTTTCTTTTTTAGTTGATCCCTTTCATGGGTAGTGTTACACTTCAGAAGACTGTACGTGTCTCCCATCTCTGTTTGCTTCTGCTGGCAAACTTCCCTTCAGAGGTACTCTGGATGTCCTATACTTCCATTAGTCCAGAGGGGCTTCTCTTTCCCTGGAGTTTGTTGATGAGCACTGTCAGCTTCGTTAGAGAGGGGATGTGAAGTGCTTTTAGCATATTTTTACTATAATTTCATCACTCTCTTCCCCCTTGCTTTTTCTAAGCTTTTGCTTGCAGCCTCCATTTCTGGTATCTTGAGGGCACTGTTTATTGACGTCACCTGGTTCTTGTGTTTTTTTGAAATCTTGTGCTGAGAATGAGGTTGAGATCATAGAAGATTCTTTGAAGTGCTAATTAAAAGCAAAGATGAAGAAATGTTTACACGTAAGGCAACAACAAAAGTTATAAGTATTAAATAACAGAGAATAATATGTAACTTTTAAAATTAATTTTGTAGTATGCAGAAGCTAGCAATAATCTTGGGGTAATGTCTTTTGCCTAGAATTGTTTTTCAGAGAACATTCCTCCTGATGTGTGTATTTTTTTTTCTGTCTGATTAGTAAATATTTGGATGAGTGTGAAGAAAGCATGAGTCAAGCTTCTAAAATCAGCAGAAAGTATGAGGAGCTTCTTGCAGAGCTTTCCGGATTCTTGGGCACAGACATCAGAGAAAAAGAGAAACCACAGGAACATTTAACATCAAAGGTGATTATCTGTAGGCAACAGTTTCTGTATAGCAATCTAGTAGAAAAATATTTGGTTGTCAAAGAAATAAAGCAAGTGATGAAGACAGGAATCTTTGTGTTAAGTAATGACTTGCAGACAGTGGTATCATTTAAGACAGATTTCTTTTTCATATTGGGCTGATTTTCAAAGGTGCTGACACTAATAGACCTCAGTGACCTCAATCTGCTCTTATCTGCATAAGTATTTTATCAGCCTGTAGTTCCCAAGTACAGCCCTGATTAGATACTTGGTTGAAAGCTTCCCTGAAAACATTAACGCTGGGAGTCACTAGGTGATGTGTAAACTGTACCATTAGATCTTAACACTTATCTTGAGCTGACATACCATTAAATAGAAACATCTGAACATAGGGCATACCCTAAACCAACCTTAACTATGCCCTGTAACAAAATGCTGTAAATAACCGTGTGGTGTCTTTGAGACTTAATCATAAAACTTTGTTATTTCTCTTCAGAATACTTCTGAGTTACAAAAACTAAGCTTCCATTTAGGAAAGGAAAATTGTTTGTACACTCTTTTAACTTTTATCGATGCTGCTGAAGGGCAATTCATCCTAATTTTATGCATTTTTCTCATGTTCTGTCTAGTCTTTGCTATCCCTATTTTTCTTCACTTGGGAGCATACTAGGTATTTTGGGAAATTCTGTTTCGTTATATTCATATTATTATAAGAGTTCTGGCTATAAGGAATACTTAATAAATTAAGATTTTCTAGGTACATAGCACAGTGATTTCTTAAAGTACTTGCCCTCATAATATTACAAGCACATTGAAACTGTAGTAGATACTCTAACAAAACTTGGCTAGTTGTCATTAGAGGCAAAGATGCTTGTATTAAGCTGTAACTCTTACATACTTTAAGTTAAGAAAGTAACTGGAGTTTAAAAAAAGTATACGTTGACATCTTGTTTTAACAATGTAGTAATAAATCTACTTGGGAAATCTAATTTGTGCTGAAAACTGTGTGCAGTAGGAAAACTTAGCAACTCATTTTTCTGTTTGGGGTCATGGCATGTCTATTTAGATTCTTTTCCACGTTATGGTTTTATTTAAGACAGAATTGTTCTGGCTTAATCTTACCAAAAGTCTTGCCAGTAGGAGTCAGGGTACATTTTTTACCTTATGTACTCTTTGAAGTGCCCACATTCATCTATTCCACTTCTTGGAAATAGTGTAATGTGCTAAAACAGCCCTAGAATCCTCTTGGAAACAACTCCTTTTTCCAAGGTGTCGGCTGCTCAGAACAGCAGCCCACCAGGTATTTGGCCCTGCCCTCAGATATGCTTATGAAATCGCTGTTACTAACTCCAATCTCCCCCATGCCTAAAAGGTTTCAAGCATAAAATGCAGCCTTTAGTTTCTTGTTCCAAATGAGAAGCATAAATCTTGACAAGCCAAACTGAAAGCTAGCTACATGATCTGTTTTCATTTTCTGACCTGCTTCATGTCAAGTGCAGATATGCAGCAACAGTAGCTCTCCACCTGTTTAAAGATCATAGAGATTGTGTGGGAGTAAATCTGAACCACATTACAATAAGGTGTGGGTTTCTGGTGGGAATATGGTTCTCATTTTAATTGTCTTTCTACCCTTTCTAAAAAGGAATAGTAAAGTGCAATTATAAATCTGACCCAGGGGTCACCACCAAAACCACCATGTCTTTATTGGGATGATTAGGAGCAGGTATACTAGGATGAATATATGTCATTGTTAAGTGCTTTAAAAAAGTTACTAATATTTGAATTATTTCTCTAGGTGTCTGAAATATGTAAAGAAAATCTGACACTAAAAGACCAGGTTGCTGCTCTTCAAGAAGCTATCCATGTCCATGAGATGGAGTCCAAAGCTAGTAGAGAAACTATCACAAGGCTTGTTTCAGAAGTGACCAAAGAGCAGAAAAAGGCAGCAGGATACTATCAAGACATGGAAAAACTTAGTAAGGTACATAATTTCATGACATGTATGTTTGTCTAGTTTTCAAATGTTTTCTCAAAATTTCAAATTAATTTTCAGTAGGAGTTGTATGAGAAAAAAATGCTTCTGAAAGACTTCTGGTGATTAGGGTCTTTCCTAAAAAGGACATTTCTTTAAGGCTATTCTCAGCTTTTTGAAAGCTTCAGAATATATGGAGATTAAACAATAACATTGTGTAAAATATATCTGTCCTGGTTTTCTTATTCCCCATTCCCCTGGCATTGCTTTTTTCCTGAACAGAAAACCACCACCATACACTTTAAAGGATATAGTGTTCTGATTTGGTTGTAGGCAAAATACTTAGGAGATGAGGAATAGCTGACAGTGTGTTCTGGAGAAGAAAGAATTTGTTGTGGGGAAGATAAAATTTAAGTACCACAAGGGTCATAAATTTTACTTACTGCTGAAAATACTTCTTACGAAGCTGTGTAAAATTTTCTAAGACTCAAATGGAACTGGGAGAGAACCTGCACCAAAAACTTAAACAGGTCCTATTTGAGCACATTTTGTTCTCGTACTGCAAACGCAGGTGTGTGACTAAGAGCAAGAGTGTGGTTTACTGGCTAAGCAAGCCAGAAATCAGGAGACATTTTAAACCAAGATGAGGGCTTCATTTGTTACTTGTTTTGCAAGTTTGCACTGACTGCCAAAACATTTCCAAAGAGCTAGTTTTATGAAAAATATTTTCCTATCATTATTGTGCATATGCCAAATACGTAATTTATTTAACCCATTGTACAGAAATGTCTTGCTAAATTATTAGCGTTGCCTTTCAAATGAACTGTGTGCCATTAGGGCTTATCTAGAGGCTGCAGATTCCTCCAGCGCTGTTTCAGTTTAGCTACTTAGATTTGCAGATACTGAGTAAATTTTTGTGTTCACAAAAGCGTATTAAGAAATTCAGTACTGAAAAAAAAAGTAAAAAACCGAAAATGGTTTAAATCCACATATCTACAGGAGGATTGTATGGCATTCCCTGTTGCCCTGATGGGTGTCTTATTAGGTTACAGGAAGGGCATCAGAGGTATAAAGTCTTTGTCATATACTACACTGCACAGTTTAAGCACGTGAACAGAGTTGCACATGTTGTGACATGTTCCCCTGTGAAGATGAAAAGCAGAAATCCATACTGTTCCTGTGCCAGAAGACACACACGCGGCAGTGTGTTTCTGGCCTGTTTTCTGAGCTTTAATTAATGGAATTGCCTATAGCAGAGTTTACCCAGCACAGACTGAGTACAAGTGACTCTTGCCTGCATTTGCCTGAAGCTCCCAGGGCCAGACATATTTGCCATCTTCTGTATTACAGATGGAGATGGTGGCCCATTTCCCCCAGTTTTCTCTCAAAATTCTTCCTAAGTGTATAGAGGCCATCACACTGTTCTGTCGGTCTTCTCCAGCAAGCCTCAGCTACCACACTGTTCCCTGCCACCTCTCTGAATTGTTGCCAATTTTGATTGCCGAGGAGTTCTTCATGAACTCCTTCTCTTGACCAGATGACTTTGTCCCAGGTGTGCGCGGGCATGCAGAAATACTTTTGGCCATACGTCCTCTCAGCTTCCATCAGTCTGGCACTTAGCGGTTCAAAGGCTGCATCTCCATGTTAGCAGCTCATGCTGCTACTGTATGATACAGTATGAATGTTTCACATAAAATCTCATGAAAGCCCTTTAGAAAATGGCCCTGTCATTATTAGTGAATTTTGTCCAAAAATAATCAGTAACTCCTCCAGTTCTGTACGTGGGACAGCTATATTGCCAACGTCCAGGTAAGGCTCTGGACGCTGTCTCTATGTGTCTGCCACTGTTAAAGGTCTGAACTCTCGGGGCAGAGCCTCAGCTGTCTCATGAGCTTTCAAGTCTATATCCACCTTCTTACAGTGTTGTATTTCTCTTTATCTCATTGGAAGTGAAAAACTTGCGTTTCATTTCTCTGCTAAGTTTTTTGCTTTTCCTGTAGCAAATCTTCAGTTTCATGTTTCCATAAATTCCTGATTGAACTTACTATATTTTAAAGTTCTAATTATTTTTAAATCTGAGAAGTAAACACTCTTTACAGTAAGCATAACAATGTCACTGTTACTAAAAGTATCTTTGAACTTTTCCCTACCCTTCCCTCCTCTCCTCTCCGTCCCTCCTCTCCTCTCCTTCCCTCCTCTCCTCTCCTTCCCTCCTCTACTCTCCTTCCCTCCTCTCCTCTCCTTC
>JAVKLA010000081.1:31991841-32043992 GCA_034782735.1 Sagittarius serpentarius | reverse complement strand
CCTCCTCTCCTCTCCTTCCCTCCTCTCCTCTCCTTCCCTCCTCTCCTCTCCTTCCCTCCTCTCCTCTCCTTCCCTCCAACGATGGGTTCTTGACTCCACAGAAGTCAGTGAAACTTTTGTCACTAATTTAGGCGGGGTTGGGGTTTCCCGTAAAATATGATAGATGCAAAGTTGATATCAAGTATGAAAATAGCTTTCATAAGAGTAACGTCTCTTAGAGTTTTTCTGTGAAAATAATAATTTTGTTTGACATTTTAAAAAATTGCATGCAGTGTGCACAATCGATATGATGTATTTTAATAACAGAACTTAGATATCATTGTAATTTTGATGGATAATTAATTGAGGAAGTGCTATAGAGGCTTGCCTAGTTGACAACCTTTTCTGAGAAACATTTTACAACAGTTTACATTGAATCAGGAGAGAATGAGTTCCTCTAATGTCTTTGGTGCCTCAGCTGGTTGCTTTAGCCATGGCTGAGATAATTAATGGGGTTCAGGAGGAGTATGTCCATGCAGTTCGTGCACAGGGCTGCTGGGTAATACAGACTGTGTGATTAGGTGGCTGTGGTCTATGTGCAGTCTGTGGGAAAATCTCTCCATTATAACCTGAACAGCAAATGATGATTCAGTTTCCCTTCCACTGAGCAATTGTTTTAGGAGCTACTCCGTGTGTAGGAACAGTGAAAGACAGAAATGAATGCTGTTGGTTCCTGGAAGATTGTTAATTAAAGCTTCACGGCTCTTCAGGGGGTTCAGTGGAAAGGAAAGCCTTCGTGCCACGCTCTCTTCTGCAGGTGTTTTGTGGGAAGACCTTTGCAGAGCTTCCGAAACTAAGTGCTGCCAAACTTACAAGCACCTGAGCTTGATTCCGACATGTAAATGGATAAGAAAATGTGATTGGATACTTTTTAGTATTGGAAGCCCACAGATTTTAAAAATTCATTTAAATAAAAATTAATTTGCCCAGCAGTTTAAAATCAAACAAAGCCATTCCTAGGGCCAAAAATTTCAGTACAAAAAGAGAGTTTTTGTACCTTCTTTGCTTTTTTTTTTTTGCCCCTTTAGTAGTTAAGATGAAAGCTGGTGCTGGAGATAAAAATCAATATTATCATAAGGTTATCTGCAAAGCCACAATAGTGGCTTTTTTAATAGGGTATGGCGTACTTCTATAATGTCATACATGCATTAGAGAAACTATTTTCACAGCCTGCTTTAATTTATTGGATTAGATGAAAGTAAAGATTTTCATTTTTGCAGTGTATGTTTAGGTGAATGAGCAATTAAATTTATGTTTACTTACGACCATTATGACCATAATAAAATGTTACAGTGCTTTTGGGATCTGGATCTGTTGTGTTTTCTCTGAATCTGCTTCAGTTGTGCTGGTGGGGGGGTTTCGTTTGGTTTTGGTTTTTTGTTTGTTTGGGTTTTGGTGGGGTTTTTTTGCTTTAGAAAGGGAGAACTAGAGGAGGTAAGTCAAAGCTCTGGCAAACTGAGTTTGACCACCTGAATCACTTTGGAGTAGGTAGTGTGCACTCAGATGTTCTAAAGAAATCCAAAGTTGAAATAGATTAATTATTAGTTATAGTATGTAATCTGACACTTAAAAGTGCCTCAGAAATACTGGCTAATTTGACTAGTATCCACTTTTTAAAAAATGATTATTTGGTGAAGTGACAGACCAACAGAACTTTTATGTGTATAGGACATGCTAGTTGAAATCTTGAGAAATGTGAGAAACTACAGTATATTAAGGGTTATCACAGCTTAAAAAAAATGCATTGTAGATATTGAGATCAACAGAGTTGAGGATATGTATTAATATGTATTACTGCTTAAAAGACCTTATCCCTTCTTGTTTCCTCTCTTTCATTTGTCTGCCTCTTTAATGTGATCATATCTTCCTCATTTTGTTTTGCAGTGTTAAATACAGCTCTTTTAGCCGTTCCTTATAAAAGAGTTCCTCTCTTTCTCTGCTTAAAAGACAGATGTCATTTTCCCCACCTGTTACAGCTTGAACACATTTTCTGTGAAAGCAGCTGACCTAATATTGAACACACAGTTTCTCATGAGGGAGGCCTTGCAGTGTCTTATGCAATGGTCTGGGTACTCTTGCATCTTCTTTAGTCTAGTCCAGGTAAGGTGCCCACGGGTGAGCGTGGGTAGACTGCGTCCCAGCCTGAGTGGGTAACTTTAAGTATGGTACTATGCCATATGAGCCCTTTTGCTCCGGTCTCAGATAGTTGAAGAACCTTTGGTGCTGCTTTCTACATTCACAGGTGAGCATGGCCATGGTAGATCTGCTGCGTCTCTGGTGTCTACCACACATCGTTGACATGGTCTACACTGGGTAAATCCACATGTCTAATTCTGTTTTCTTTGAACATCAATTTCCATAATTATTCCTGTTTTCAAAATCTGTTGTGTGTCAGTGTTGGGTAGCTTTTTTGACACTACAAGCTGCATACCGAAACCTTCATATAGGTCAGAGCCATGGGATGTTAACCATAAGTATTGAAGAGCCAAAGAGAAAGCACGAGCTGTTGCGGTTCCATCCTTTCAGTCTTCTGTGGCAGAAATTGTTTTATCCACCTGCACTGATCACTTAGGGTCTTAAAGGTTTGCTTCTAGTTGGGATATCACCTTTACATGTCACAGTGTCTAAATTTCTGAATACTGTGCAATGCTCAGGCTGACCTTGCTGAAGCTAGCCAGTGTAAATGCTTTCCATTCAAGAGAGGTTTCAAGGAGGATTGTTCAGAATTTTAATGTTTTGAGTTTTGTGGCTTTTCATTCTGTAAATTGCCTGTAATTTTTTTTTTTATTTTTTTTATTTTTGGGCATCAAGAGGCTTGCAGTTCCTTATTTTATACCTTGATCTTTTGATTCAGCTGTGTCTGTTTGCAGATGTTCACAATTTGAAACAAGATTGTAATTAGGTAAGGTCCTGGTACTGGCAAACTACTTTTGCACTGCCTTTCTGAAAGGAAAAATACACACTGCTGAAAACTGTAATTGAAATAAACCACTCTTTATTCTTTGCTGTAATTACCATAATGTAATTCTGAGCACAGGTAGGAATTTTCTATTAATAGGACTTGTTTAGAATAAAAAAGAGAAAATGGCAAGGAATCATGCCAACGTTTGTTTCCAGGAGAGTTCTACAATTACTTTAGAAAGGGGTAGTAACAAATAATTTCCTAAATGACAGGGTTTGGTTTGGTTTGGTTTCATTTGTGTGTTTGCATGTTTGCCTTTTTGAAGCTATTTAAAAATTTCAGTACTTTTAGTATCATAGGTTTATATTTTATTTCCAAGGGTGCCTCCCAAACTCCTTTTTTGTCCATCCTCACTGCTGATCTACATAAATACTCCAGAATTTTGTACTTGATTGGCATGTATTCCAATAATACAAATGACTTACTGTGTTACACAGCAAGCACACGTAGACCCTGAGAGACCCCTGAGTGGTCACCATATTCACAGCTGCTCTGGGAACAATTCTTTAACTCCGATGTACACAATCTTAGTTCATACCAATCCACTTCCTGAGCCTCTACTAAACAACTGAAACTTCCAGAGAAATTCAGTCGCTATAAATATGCCATCCTCTGGCATAATTTTGTGCCTTCTGTGATGTAATATTCTTTCCCATTTGTTCCTATCAATCAGATAGGCTATACTTTTAGTTGGTTTCACTGCAAATTTCGTTCTTGTACATGAGTGTGTATGCACTCAATATTGGTATTTTGGTGAAAGGAAAGAGGTTCACAAGCTGACTGAATGAGAGAGGGTTTTTTTCTTTATGTTTAGATGGCTTATTTTTCTTTCATTTTTTTCTGTCATCATTTGCTTTTGCATCATGGGTCACGATACACAGTTCTGTCTGTCTGCTCTGCCCTGTTGGGGGTCAGTATTTTATAACTAACTGATGTAGATATATATGTACTGGCTATTTTTGATTCTTTCCAAACCGAGTCTTGATTCATCAGAAGGTAAAGGGAGAACAACTTCTAAAAGTTCTGGGCTTAAAAAGAAAGGAACATGGGTGTCAGGGGCTGAATGAGAACCATGACAAAATGCCAAAGATCTGAGGATGTCCCTGAGCAGTAAATCCTATGGGCTATTCACCAGGTAGCCTTATCCTACAGTACCCTGTCTCTCTACTGAAAACAACATTGTCTTTGAGTGTATTACTTCTGAAATGCAAGGGTCTGACTTCTTAAAAAACAAACCAAACCCAAAAAACCTTACAAGGATACTAGATAGAACACGTACCTCATTAGCCCTTCCCCAGTCACGCTCCTGCACACCAACAGCCCAGCTGAGCGGCCGATGGGGGCAGTTACAGGCTCTGTGGACAGACACATAGCTCTTCATTGACTTTCTTCTATTCCTCAGGCAAATTTGACCTCATGGTAATAGGGATTTTGCTTTCTTTAGAAGATGACATAGCTCAGAATAGTTCCCTTTTTGAAAATTTTTCTGAGTGTTTTGCAATCTAAGGATTACTTCTTTGAGGTGAAATTCGTATTTGAGCATTTGCACCTTTTATGCTGTCTCAACGTCATCACCTTTTTTTGTTTGAGCCTTCACTCCTCATTTCTGTGTATAAATAATCTCAGGAATTTTTGTCACATTCAGGTAAATTAATCTCAGAGATCACTTCTAATTCTGCTTTTAACACCATATTCAAAGAGTTTGCATGTATTCTTTTGGTCAGCCCTGAACTGGTCAGGCAGTTGGACTAGATGATCATTGTAGGTCCCTTCCAGCTGAAATATTCTATTCCATTCCACTCCTATTCCACTCCTATTCCATATTCCATATTCCTATTCTGTATTCCATTCCATCCTTTCCCCTCCAAGGTGTAGTACTTTGGCTTTATTTGTGTTACATCTTGTTCACCGATTGTTTTCTAAGTCATATTATCTGAATGAAAAAATAAGATAGCAATAGTTTTACAATAAAAAAATGTTTTTTGTTTACCTGCAAATTTTATTCATGTATTCTTGCAGGCCACTGCAAGAGGTTAGTCTGTAGTGTGATTACAGCAGGCTTTGGGCTTTCATCAATTTCAGTGGGAGTTCTCCTGTGAAGCCCTGATGTTGAGCCCACATGAACAATACGTGTCATAATTTCTCTATCTGCAGGACCCGATTCTGAGTTATTCCCTGCTTTGTGTGTGGAGGAGAGGAGTTATAACAAATTTTAAAAGCCTAGTTTAATCTTTCATGTATTTTAGGATCTTGACAGTGCTATAATAAGACGACAGAATTTGGAGATGGAGATCAGAAACCTCCAAGATAAACTGACAGCTAACCAGAAAGCTTTGGATGCCTCAAAGCAGGAGCTGCACAATCTTCAGTCATCTTCCAGTGAGCTGGATAGAAGCTTGAAGAGCAGCAGAGAAGAGATCAGGACTGCTCAGAGCTCTTTAGTGGCTTTTAAAGAGCAAATTGCTACCCTACTCAGCGGTAGATCTGCAATAGTTAAACCTTCTGAGAAGGCCATTTTGGAGAGGATCCAAGAAATAAAGTGCAAAGAGGAGAGTAAAGAAATAGTAAGTCATCAACTGCAGCACTCGCCCAATGTGTGTATTTATTCTCTTAGGATCCTTTTTTATTTTATTTGTCTGATAAAGCGTTGGTTCTTTCTGCTTAGGTTTTGAAATTATAGAAACCTTTAATTTTGTTGTCTATTGATTTGAGATAATAGGTGAAAAGCATCTATGTTTTATTAAGTAAGAAGAGGTCAGAAATGAAATTAATAATAGATGCTGTTAACAAGAAAAGACATGGAATGGTCTTTCAGCTAAGGCACTGAAATTTGGTTTCGGTGCCACTTAGCAGACATCAAAAGTGGCTGCGTGGTCACTGTGATTTAGTGGAACACATGAACAAGTATGAATTTGCTGCTACAATAGTGACTTCAAGGGCAAACTTGCTTCTCATAGCAGACATAACTGATGAGTTGCCCCAGGCAATTTCTTTCCCTCCAAACCGTAAAACCAGCACCTAAAAAGAAAAAAGTATTTTTACACTTAAACATTGTTGAAACCATAACTGTTCACCATCCAGGAGAAAGGCCATAAGCAGGCAACTGGGTATTGTAATCCTCTGGCTCAAGGAGTTTTGACTGGTAATGTTTGCAGAGATGTGTTTGCATGTACAGGTAGAGCAGGGACAGGTGAGGAGGAAGGCAGGCCAGGATACAGTCTGACCAATGTCAGTATCCTGACACAGCACTGAAGTTTCTCACTTGCATACATGGGCATATATTAATTTTGTCAGTGAGGACTATTATGTAATTAAAAGTCACACAGTAAATACAAAAGCTGTTTTCACTGAGGCCCTGAAAAACAGCTTCTGTGTCCTTGCCAGATTTTAAGATTCTAGCATCTCCTGCTGATGTGATAGTTTTTTATGTTAGCAAATGTTTTTGTATTCTGTTCAAGATTAGAACTAACTCTTGAAAATATCCCTGTGAGTTTTGATTAAATACTTAAAAAGTACAAAACAGCTCCCTTATACCTTAGTTTGAGAGTCAGGATACCAAATTTCAATGAAAACAAGCTTTGCAAAAATTAACATTTGAAAGTGATCCACTGAAGTGGAAGTGTGGCAGCAACTTTTTAATATAGAAGCTCTATACAGTTTTGCTATATGTCATGGAGTGTTGTTTCCATAAGGAAAATGCTTTCAAATTTAAATCTAATGAGAACTTCATGTGCATGTGTGTTTGTACTGTTTTATGTTTTGGCATACAGTACACTGTTGAGATGTTATTTTGAGAACTGCTGAGAAAGGAGCATTTTAGGTTGACTGGTAGCTGTTGAGTAAAAAGGTTTTGCTGCTTTGTTGCTGGTGCCCAAGCTGCTTGTTTCAAAACATCCCCTTTGTGGCTGCAATCCAGCAGCAATGCCAGGACAGCTAGGGGTATGAATCCAGCAGCTGAGTGCCTTGCTGCTGAAATTAAAAATGTGCTAATGAATGCACTAATGTATAACAGGAGGAGGATTACAATGAGGTCTTTCCTTTCCCTGAGTAAAGTTTGTTTCATTTCTGTCAGGACATTGCTGCAAGAAACTTGCCTTTTCAAACTAGATTAGTGGGACCAGGGAAAGACAATGCAAGAATCTGGGAGAAAGAGGACCCTGCCTGTTTGAGTCTTTTGATGCCTTCTCTAAACAGGTTTTGGTTTTTCGTTTTTAAATCATCATTGCAGCTCCTCTGGGAGTTTTGTGTATGGGATCGTATACACTAGATGAACTAGCAAAATGTTCATCTTTATATCCAAGCCCAGTCAGCTATGTCTGGCTTACCTCTGCCCATGCACCTGTCAAACAGAGGTGTGAAAAGTTAAAAGACCTGCAACTGCTATAGTCATATTTTCTGTGAAACTGCTATAGTCAGACTTTCTTGAAATCTGAAATGCTCTTGAAGATTATGTCTCCTAATTATGGTGATTTTGGTATCTGAAGGGCATCTGAGTTAGTCATAGTCTGTATAGAAGCCCTTAGCATTATCATTAGCTAAAACTGTAATTTCATTCGGAAAAAAATCAGCATGTACTCTGACAATGTCCAGTGATAGATATTCTATTGCAGGATTAAGAAACTGCTTTGAATCAGTGTCCTAATGATCTTTTCAGCAGATATAGTAAGATGTGTGTCATCTGAATATGTTTGCACAGCTCTTCGGTGTTTTTGTCATTTATTATTTGTAACATACCGGAGGGGTTCATGGGCACCTGGAGTCCAAGGCAAGCAAATGTTCTCAGTTCATGCAGAACTCAACCCTGATTATGAAGCCTCTGGGTTCCGGTCCTTCCTGTTTGACAAGTTTTGTTGCAGATCTGTTGCAGCAAATTAAATTCATATGGCCAAAACTGTTTCTCTTGACTACCCACAGCTGATCCGATTGTAGATTATCTTAATTTGATCAGTTTTTGTCATTGCATACTGATACACAGACTCTTAAATGCCAAAATTGATTAGGCTCTACTACTGCTCCCATTAAAATCTCCTGTTGTTCTCATTTCTTAATGATTTTTTTATGGCAATGTCATAAATGCATATTTAGTTTTAGAGATTTATTTACTTTATCCTTCCAAACAAAAGAGTTGAGTGGAAAATAATTTGGGAAATTAAATGAAACACTGAAAAAGGCAGAATAATATATGTAGTGACTTAGGGCTGACCAAGAAAACCCCAACCAAGTAGAAAGTGAGACATTATTAGGAAAAAAATTGAGAAGAAAAGGAAAACCATAATTATGCCACTGTATAAATCCACAGCTGCTGCATTCTGAGTAGCACACACAGTTATGATCATTTCATTCAAAAAAAGGGCCTTCAAAAGTACCAGAAGGGCCATGAGAATGTCTAGAGGCTTCCATGCAAGGAAAGGCTCAATGGACAAGAACTTTTCAGCTTGGGATGGTGAGTGCAATGCAGTAAAACAAAAGACAAGTTGTAAGTACCATGATAAGAGATGTGGCAGCCCTAATGCTTTCAGCTGGTGAGGGTCTTAAAAAAAAAATATTGTACTAGGTGCACATGTGTGTGTGCGTATATGGTTACACATAATCAGTGGAAGTTTAAGATAACATCTTACCAAACCAGAACAGTATAGCTTATTGATTGTCAAGATAATACTAAGAAGATGAGAATATTTAGTTGTTATGTTGGGAAAGAGGAAAAAAAATTGCCACTGTGATGTGAAGGACCTTGTAACTTCATCCTACACGCTGCTTTTTTGCAATCATCCTAAGCCCACCGTATGCCTGTCTCTGTGACTTTTGGGCTGTTGAGGGAAATGCCCTACTGACTTCATAGCTGTAGCCCACTTTCTGTTCTGGTGTGCTGTGGGGTGGGGCCTGGTGCTTGTACATGCCCTCTTCTTAGCACAAGAAAAAATAAAAGCTTACCACAAGAGAAAAATAAAGTTCAGGAAGATTTTACTGCAGGTTATCTAGTTGCAGCAGGGATGAATCCTGCTGTCCCCAAGGTAGGAGCTGCCTCTGGAAATGAGTATTTGCAACTTCTTTTAACACAAGAAATAAAAGGTCTTCATTTGAAATTATCTGGTAGCCACATTAAAACAAAAAGCAGGAAGTGTTTTTTTGCAGGCTGGCTGATCAAGCTGCACAAGTCATTGGCATGGGAAATTGTGGAGGTTGGAACTGCAGGACCAAAAATGCAGCCTTTGTTTACTCACTGGCTACAGGCACGGGTGGTAATAAGGGTGCAACTGTATTTTAGGAAATCCCTAAGTTGTTGATTGTCCCTAAGCCAAGGATGAAGGTTACTCCAGGATGCTCTGGAAGATAAACTGACAACTTGGTGGTTTTGTGGTCTCACCTTCTGTGGTATGATCCCTAACCTTCTCCTGTTGATGGACCTTTGAAGCCTGTAAAAGCCCCACGCAGCTGGGCTGCGCCCAGAGCTGCTCTGCAGCCTGATAAAGGGGCTCTGCATTCTCTGGCAGCAGTGCGTCTCTGTGGGCACAAGTTACTGAAAGCTTTTTTTTTTTTTTCCTACTGAGTGATATGTGATGCAGAAAAGGATAATATGTGTGTGGGGGTTCTTGCAGTTTTGTTATTTCTTAGTGTTTTCTACCACTGTTATGAGCAGCAGTAGTTTCTCAGTGTTTCTTAGGCAGGCTGGGTGCAAACTGTTGTTTGTATTCAATAGCAGTCTAAGTTGGAACCCTTTCTGTGCCATTAGAATTAATGGGAGTTTTGTCTGCTTATTGTTCATTTTATTAACAGGAGGCAAACAGATGCTCAAAATGAAGACTGCTTGGAGATGAGTGTCTGAACACTGAGTTACAAATGCCACATGATTAATTATGTAACCAAATAATTATATGACAGTAAGAAAAGGAGAGATGGAAAGGGGGAAGCAAGCAAGTTTTTGAATAGAACTGTCTTTCAGTATTTGGCACTAGTGTAATCAGATGTTTTCAAGCATTTAATTTATAAGTTGTTCATGACTTAAAATCCATTATGCTATCTGTAGGTGTTGCAAAGTTAACAGTGTAGAGCTAGAATTGTTTTCAGAATTGTTAGTCTGATTTCTTGTTATGAGATTTTATCCTTGGGTTTTAGATAGATTACAGAAATTATGATTTTTTTTTAAATCAAAATCGTTTAGTTAAACACCCTGTAACAGTTAACAATTAGGAAGCAGTCCTCTGAGACTTAGTTACCCATATCTACATTCTCACTTACATGCTGCATGTATTTTCTGAATCACGTAACATTTTTTTTCCACTCAGCTCCTTGACAGACTAGTGATTTTACTGGCTTATTTTAAAGAATGGGAGTTGACTCCTGGGTGTTGCTGGTTTGCTAACATCTTTGGAAACTTTGTGTCTAAATTAGTTTGTATTAACTTTTTGTAGATATTAGCCCCTTTTAGTCAGTTGACTCATCTTAAATACAGTTTCTGCTGTTCACTTCTGGGTGTCTCACATGTCACCACTTCTGCCATTTTCTGCTGGTGATTGCAGCAGATTTTTCTCTTTTTCTCCTTTTAAATGCATGTATATTTTAAAGATAGATATTTTATACTCTTTTTAATAATATGACGATGCATCTTTCATATCTTTCTAACATTTCCACACCCACCTAACCCCATATGTTTTGTTGGTCTGTTTGCTTCCTAGATGGTATCTCAGCTTGAAACCCAAATAGCTAAATTGACTGAAGCTTTGGAAAATCAGACCGGATTGTACCAAGAAGCTCTGGAGAGGAGCAGGAAAGCTGAAAAATGTTCGGAGACTTTCCAGGATCAACTGAAACACTTGGAAGAGGAATTACTGTCTGTAGATCTGATGCAAGATGGTTTGAAGCTTGAGAAACAAAAAGTAGTTGCATGCATTATTTTCTTTTGCACAAAAGTCACTAAAGACAGAGATATAGCTAATTATATTGCATTGATCAGCTGGAGTATTACTCACAGTACTGCAAGTAATGCGAATTAGCAAAGTAAAGTATCATGTAGGGAGTAGTAATATCTTTTCTTTGACCAATAATTTTAGTTGGAAAAAGTAGTAAGCTTTGGAGTTCAAAGTCCATTTAATGTGGAAAAAAAAACTAGATTAGAAGAAGTGTCTGTAAACACATCAGAGGTCCTTCAAGGATTCTCTGATCTCAAAGCTTTCTCTGATCTCTCTGTCTTTCTCTGATATATCATCTGATCTGCAGTCTGTCAAGATCTTGCAGTCCTTGATTCTTTTATATCCTTAGACCAGGCTACCAGGATTTTTTTATTAATTGTATGAATGAACACACTGTTAGCCTATAACACATCCACATACTGAGATTTTGAAAAATGACATAGTACCTGGAAAGCTAAACCAGCCATCCAATACAGCTAAGAAAGACAAAGTTGTAGCATGTTACCAGGCCAAGATCAATGCTTAGAAAGTTGAATTTGCAAAGAATCAACAATTTGGTGCTATCTGTTTTGCATTAGTCTACGAGACAATAACTTTTATGAATGAAGCATCCACCACATTGGGAGTAAACCAGAAAATGGAGCTGTTCCTTCCCTTCTGCTTCCTCTGTGAAGAACACGTGGCCCTAGTTTCTTAATTTCTCTCTAGATTTTGCTGCAATAGAGATTTTTTTTTGTGATTTTTTTTCTGTTAATGAACAACTTCAGTGCTTTCTTCTGCTGCTGCTGGTTTTAATTTTTTGAACCAGAAGCATCATGAAACAAAAAGAGATTCTTGCTATGTTTTATCATCTTGGGCTCAAGCAACAGTTAGGGAACTGGTTTGTTGTTTTGGTTTTGCTTGTTGTTTTTTTTTTTTTTTCCTTTGTTGTTTCTTTGCAAAGATTATAACCTGCAACAGAAGTAAGAGAAAACAAAGGCAAACATAGTTCTTAGTGAGAAGGAGATCTTTGTATTTTGCTGGAGAGGCTAATTGAGACCAGGGAACTAATGCAATTTTTAAAGAACTAGCAGGGCAGGACAAAAGAAGAAAAAATAGGTTAAATAATATTTGACATCTGTATGTGTTCACATCAGTAAACCAGATGGAGATGCGATTAAAATAATCTTTAAAGCAATTTGTACACCAATAACTGTTATCTTTAAACTTGCTGTTCCAAATAAGGGCAAAAGACCAACCATGGTAACATTCCTGCACGTCCTCAGACTACATTGGATCTCACCCATGGCATCCCTGGTAGCAGTTTTACCTGTTTTAGGGCTCACAGCAATGGGCAATCACAGCACTTGAAAGTAGTTGGGATGTAGCTGTCCTTTCTAACTTCTCCCTGCCAATGCATAGTCATGTAAAGCAGCAGAGCCACAGACGGGAACTGGAGTCAGAAGTAGACACGCATACCTAGTGCTCTTCTTACTACAGAGGAGCAAAAAACAATCTGGTCTTGCTAAGAAGATTAATACAGTAGGTCCAGGGATTTATGAACACAATAAATGTTGACTGAAAAAGGACAAACGGAGAATTTGCACTTGTGTCAGGAGTGTATACTATAAGCATACCCTTTCAGTACATTATTTCCTGTGGATAGTGGACTTGGCTATGTATAGTTGGTTGCCGGTGTAGGGAGAATTGCTTTTAAATTGTACTTCAGGACTTTTAATGAAGTTTTATTATTCTTTTACCCACTTTTCCACATCTTATCTTAGTATCTGAAATTTCTGGAGCAACTTAATGAGAAGATGAAGCTGGATAGCCTAGCAGCAGAGGTTGGATTTGATATGAATGTGGATGCAATCCTAGCCCGGGTAGAGCAGTTAGTGAAACTGGAAGGTGATGCAGTGATTGAAAACAGGACTATGGCATATAGCCTAAGAAGGAAGGTAGGCAAAAAAGATATACTGATACTGTTTGTTTCAAAGATAAACATTATGGCTGTATTTCTATAGTGGCTTGCTAGAGGCATCAGATTGGAGCTTTATATATGTACAAGGGATTTCAAACATGTCCATTACATAAAAAGAAGGTAGTAAACATTTGCAAACTGTTCAAACAGACTGCATGTTAAAAAAACTAAAACCACCAGTCGATTAAATACGTGATACTGCTTTTTACAACTTCTTAAATAAATATATGAAGTTATGCATGTTTATATGTCTATATATGTCTACTTTTTAAATCTAAAAAGACCTGCTGGGAAGGGGGCCATCTTACACAAACTTCTCTAGAAACTAGTAGGACATTGGTTGTACTTAACATTTCCAGCACGAACTTTGCTCCTTTAGGAACAAATCTGTTCAAATTTGGTCAGACACCGCTCCATCATCCTGTTATGGCAGAATGAAATTTGGTTTTAGGCTTATCAGAATGCTTTAGAGCTTAGAATTAGGTCTGTTTAAGGTTTAAAACAACATTGTATTTTTTCTGGAAGCAACTGCCTCTCTAGCAGGCAGTATAGTATGTATATTAATACTCCTCAGATGTTCCAGAGTAAAGCCTGGCATCTCAGCTCAGGTAAACTGAAAACAGGTAGCTCCCTGAGCACCAAAATTACAAAATGAAGCTGCTGGACCTTGTATTGGAAGAGTGGATGAAAGCTTTCTTATTTCTGTATGTTGATTCTCCTTCTTGTACACTAGCCTTAATTAACTGATTAAAGATGGAAATATCTTAAAATGCCACCACTGAAACAGCTATCTCCTTAATGAATCGTTTTATCTCTTGCATTTGACGAGGGTCTTATACTTCAGACAATCTCAGATGTTATGAATGATGCACAAGTATTTATGTTTAAATTGGGTGCAGTCTGTGTGTAAATTCATTCTAAAATTCAGGGATGGAGAAGCACAATGAATTGGTAATATAAGAAGTATCAAGTTAGTGTATTACTGCTTTACAGAGTTTTCAAGAGAGGAGTAAGTGTTCAGGTTAAATATGTAACATGGGGATTAAATTTGCAAACCATTCTGTGTAGTACCATTGTCTTTCACATATATTTTTTCAAATATCTTTGTGTTTGGAAAACTAGTTGAAGACTCAGAAAGAAAAACTTGAAAGTAAAGAGCTGCACATGAACCTTCTGCGGCAGAAAATAACCCAGCTAGAAGAAGAGAAGCAAGTAAGGACCGCCTTAGCTGTGGAGAGGGATGAGGCCAATCTTGCTGTCAGAAAGTTACATAAAATGACAGAGAGGTTACAGAAGCAGCTTGATCTGGCAAGGGAAACGAATACTGATCTCAAAGCCAAGCTGTCTGAAACCAATGAACTTAAGGTGAGTTAAAAGGTTACATTTGTGCTTCTGTCCATTTTACTCTTCCAGTTGGATACAGCAGGAGTTCATTTACAATAAATGTGTTCATGAAGAACTGCTCAAATCCATCTAGGTGGGGAAAGCAAATATAATATTACAGTGGTCTGGGTGTTTTGCAATTTGTCTTGATATACTAAGTAGCATCTGTAAAGCACAATGTAAATTTTCAGGTGAGTGTAAGAAAAATACTATATACGTGTCCCTTTCTTTCCTGTTGGTATGACTATAATCTTATATTTTCCCATACATTGCTCACAGAAGATCTGTTCTGATAGATATGGGGGAATAAAAGGGGGTTTTCCGCATAAAACAGGCAAGATGCTGAATTTTCATTATTCCTGTGTTTTATTACATTGCAGCAGTAATAAATTACCTGCTTTAACTCACGTGAATACAAGTAGTTTGCAGTCATTGATAGGTTGCCACTGCTGGAAGAAAGGAAGATTGATTTTATGTGAGTTGGTGTCCTGTGGCTGATGGAGTGAAATAGATAAGTAGGTGCATGTTGCAGCTGAACAATTTACCAGCAAAACATTTGACAACTCTTTTTCATACTATTTTTCCAGGGGCTAGCAGAGAGTGAACTCTCGCTGTGGGTTTTTGTCTGTCCAGTTACCTCTTTTGACAAAACTTGCAGAGAATTAACTGTCTTTGAAACAAAAATCTTTTTGTTAATTGAGTTGAAATTAGCCAGTCTCCTTTAATAACTTTTCAGTTCACACACGCACGTAATTTCATCAAGAACCCATAAGAAACCACATTAAAGTGCTTACTCACGATTACTCCTGATATTTTTATTATTTGTTTGTGTTAGATGAAAAAGTGTGATGAATTTAACATTATTTTATGTTATTGCAGATCAAAACTTTGGAGCAGAACAGAACGATAGAAGAACTCAATAAGTCTCAAGGAAAATTGGAAAGAATGAAAGAAAAGGCTGAGAAACAACTTACCTCTGTCAAATCAGAACTTCTTTTAAAGGAGCGTAAAGCTACTGAAGATAAAGAAAAAAACAAAAATATGTTAGAAGCAGTTACCAGTGAGATGAAGATGCTTAAAACAACCCTTGCAGAATTAGCAAAAAGAGAGAGACAGGTAGGTGTCTAGCTATTTGACAAGTGCTAGCTGTCACTTAGAATATACGAATGTGGTATAGGCGGAGCAGCTATCCAGCTGTGCTGAAAACTTTTGTGAACTTTATTAAACAAGGAAATTTTAGCTCACACTTGTGAGCCAGAGTAGCAGTTGTGATTCTGAGAGGCAAAGCTATTTTTCAGGTTATATATGCAAGATAATGAATAATGAATGCAGGTGGTGTTTTCTTTGTTCATTGCAAAATATTTTATCACTTTTTGGAGAAGTATAAAAATGCTTTAAAATCCTAGTATCTTTTAAGGTATATTTTTTCCATATTTCTTAGGTATAAAACTTACTAACTTCTCCTCATCCATTTCCCTTTTTTTCTCCTTACCTGTCTTTTGCACTTTCTCCTTGCCAATTGTATGAGATTCAACAAAGCTAAGTGCTAGGACAAGAGGAAATGGCCTCAAGTTGTACCATGGGAGGTTTAGATTGGATATTAGGAAAAATTTCTTCACCAAAAGGGGTGTCAAGCACTGGAACAGGCTGTCACCATCCCTGGAGGTATTTAAAAGACGTGTAGATGTGGCACTTAGGGACATGGTTTAGTGGTGGGCTTGGCAGTGCTAGGTTAACGGTTGGACTTGATGATCTTAAAGGTTTTTTCCAGTGTAAATGATCCTATAATTCTACGTTACCATGTATAGGCCATAAATTCAAAGAATGTTGGAAAAGATCAGAAAAAAAAAACAAAACACCAAAGCAGACTTAATATTGTATGTAACTATTTTGGATCGATTTGTGACATATAACTTTGTTAAAGTTTAAGTTAGAAAAATTTTCGTGGTAACTCACCTTGGAGACAATGTGAGTAGTTTGTGGGAAACACATTAGTAAACGTGTTCCGTTCTAATTTCAAAAAATTGTGAAGTATGTATGTAATTGCCCTGCATATTCTGTTTTGTAGCAACATTATAGATGGCATAATTGTTGAAAGCCAATGTGATGCTTCTTTAAAGTAAAAAATGTGTAATTTTAAATTCCTTATTCCAACTGCTTAGAACTTTGTTAGTTTTTCCAGCAAAAATTTTTACACTATATGTTGGCCTTAGCAATGACTCTGGATGACGTTTAAGAATGCTATTTCAAAAAATGAATCTAGAAAAAGATTTTTTTCTCTCACATGGAGAAAAGACCAACAACCTGGGGATCTTTCTTCCTGGAAAGTTTTAGTACTGTTTTTTGTTATACTAAAGGTTAGAAATTTGTCAGGAAAAATTGATTTCTTCATATGTCTCACGAGGAAACAACGTATCCTGCACACAGAAGAAGGTATGAGTTATATTCAGAAAATTATTCCATGGAGTCATACATTGAGTACTTGCTAAAAACACACAAATGTTGAATTTTTACTGTCCAAACCCAAGGCATTGCAAGCCACTTGAATACTGTTGCAGTATTCTTTGGCCAAATCTGAAGAACATGGGAAAAGTGAGGTAAGTGGGCTACGAAGTGCAGAACGCTCAAGGACAGCACAGTATGAGTTCTCAGGCTTTCTGGGTTAGTGAAAGAAAAATGTCAACTTATACTTCACCAGCACCCACAATCATCGTCATCACAGGAGCATTTCAAATACCTGCAGATGGAACTGTACGGCTAAACTGGGAGCAAAGATATTTGCAAAACCAATGCCTGGTAGTTGTGCAGTGCTGATGAGCGGTAATGGCATTTTGAGAATATCAGAATTGCCAGTAATATACATAGCATAGTCTCCTGTATCTAACCAGTTTACTTAGCTAAAATCTGTCCTTAAAATAAAGATACTGTTGCTAAATCAGAGAATTCGTTCTAAACTCTCACTAATTAACACATGAGGTTTTTTCCTGACTTCTCCCCAACCATTACCCAAGGAGTTTTCTTTCCTTAGCCCCAACCCTATGTAGTTCTTCACCTGCTCTGGACTTGCTTGTTCTTCCTTCTTGGGGAAGCTAACCAGACCAGACTTCTCTCACTCTCTGTAAATGGTAGTGAACGCAGATGTTAAATACTTCTCTGAGCATGTGTGTATATATTTAACCTGAATTTAAGCACAGCAATGTCACTTGTGTGTGTATGCATGTTAAGAAAACGACTAGAAACTGAAACTGCTGTTACCTGATGGAGTTATTGATGTGGCCAGGTTGACCACTTGTACATGCATTTGCATGTTTTTTTCAGGTATACTCTGCTTTCCGTGGATATCACTATGTGTAATGTTAAATAACATTGTAATATTGTGTGGCTATTTTCCATGCTGTCAAAATTAAAAGTATGCAGAATTGAACTACTGCCAACTGGTTAAGACATTTTGTCTTGTGATCATAAAGAAAGGCAGAACATACCCAAGTGAAGTCAGAAATTAAGATTGGATTCAAATAATTTCAAATTAACTCATAACTGGGATTTAACACAGTGTTTCTGATTGTTCTTTGCTCTTTAGACTATTAATTCCTACTAAGTTTAAGAGGAAAATTCAGCTTTGGCATTTCTGTGTTTTGTTGCTTTTTTTTTTTTTTTAAGAGAATGCACAGGATCAAAGCATCTGATTTGTTAGAAGTGGAGCCCTGTAAGCAAGGCGTACTAGTAACACTGCCAGTCTGCTTTAGGATTAACAGTCAGCTCTGGTGGTTGTAGTGAATAACAGCAAAGTGTGCATATTCTTGGGCAGACGTATAAAACCGTTTAAATAAATGGTGTTCAAAGCATTATAAAATCATACTGCAACGTAAAAGCCATAGAGAGGTGAAGCTATATGTGAAAAGTCAAAAGATTAGAGGTTACTAGAATGGATATATAGTGGGGAATTAGTTGGATATATTGAAATTGTACAAGAGTAAGTGTAAGTTTACAGATATCCATACTGGATTTCCTCTGTCTGTGGGGTGAACAGAAAACTCTTCTGACTTCATATATCATTATTGCATATTTCTGAATATAAATAAGTATCAGCAGAGCCGACATTCATTTTAATAAGACTAGATAAAGAGTATGCGTAACGTAACAACTAATGACAAACGGATGTTCACAGGGACTGATAACGTCAGTATATGACCACTGCAGTCAACTACAGATTAAAATCTGAATATATTTTATTTTTATATCAATTAAACTCAAGTCCTTATTGGCAGTAGTATTTGGAGTAAGAATATAAATGTCAGTGTTTTGGTTGAGGTTTTGATGGTTTTGTTATAAGGATTTTTTTCCACTCTTTTCTTTCTGTTGGAATAAGACCCCTTCTACTTTCCTGTAGGTACAGCATGAAAACAAAATGTAATGTCTGTTTTTTACTTCTGTTCCCTGCTCCTAATATCTTGGGTTAATGCTCTAAATTGTATTCATTTCCTCTCTTCAGATAATTTTACTCACTGGATGGAAGGTACAAAGCAAATTTATCACGAGTGCTTACTGCTGTAGGAAACCTTTGGTTTTGAGTCTTTAGTGATGTTTATCTTTTTATTATTTCTCTCCTTTACATCAAATTGTGACTATCTTAGAAATATTAACTGCTATTGAAGAAAGCCTTAAATAGAGAGTTAGGTGGTACTTCTATTTGCTTCTAGTATTTCAGCAGAACAGTTGTGTTCTTAATACCTCTGTTGCATTGTTTTTAAAGCTGAAATACATTTCTCATCTGATTTTTTTTCTAGGTCTTACATGTTCTAGTGCAAGATTTTAAAAAGTTATTCATGATGTGCTTACAGCACTGTATCCACTTAAAAGCATAAACATGCATCTTGCTCCATGTGAGACATGCGATAGCATTCTAAAAATCGTCCAGCATGTATTGTCTGTTGCTTTTGTTTGGAGTTTTTAAAATTCAGATTAGTGTCCTCTGGTGGGGCATTTTTGCATCCAAGAGTGATGGTTCTCTTTGTCAGTTTATGTGGAGAATTCCTCTTTGTCATCAACCCTTTTTCTGCATTTTCACTGAACTACAGCTTTGTCTGCACTGTACTTTATACGCCTCAATATAATAGTCAGAGAAGTTGGGTTTTGTCTAAGTGTTATTCCATTAAAGTGGAAAAAAATCCTCACTTTAAAATTCACATAAATGAATGGCTTAAAGGATTTGGTTAAGGGCTCTGTGTGCTTTCCAGTTTAGTTTATTTGCTGATGAAAGTTATTGAATTCTTAACGTATTTTTTGTCCATGTGGTATAGCTGTGACCTGCTTTTTCCATCAGAAATAAAGGTGAGATGATTGTGTATACCTTTTAATTTGCATCTATTCCCTCTGACAAAATCCTGCCGGATGAATAATCTGCACCAGTGCATCAAATTTATTTTGATTGCGTTTGATACGTGGTTGTAGTGCAATTTGGTTTACTCACAGTTGCTGTAATTAAGTTGAACAGCTTGCAATAGCAAAGATACGAGAGCAAGAAATTTGGTGCAAAGCGCAGACCCTAATGTGCTCCCTGGGGATCAGCTGAGTTTGCTGTATAGATGCCTTGTGGGGGTTTAATTCATCCAAAGACTGGATCTTTGTAGAGGACTGCCTTGATCTTTTAACATAAAGTCTGTATGGAAACAAATTCCAGCTTGGCTGCCTGCTTGCTCTGTCTGTGATCCAGATGTTTAAAAAAACCTTTAGCTTCTGCTACGTTGTACTTGCCTAGAACACTGCCAGAGCCCCACATCAGTGACCTCCTGACTTGGTGTTGAAGAGAATATATGGGAAATTTGGGGGTTTTGGCGTTAAATTGTTCCAACGTTTCAGCCAAGGCGTTGCACTGCCTTGATAAGACAGATAGCTGGGACTGAATTCTCAAATCCTTCTGCTCTATACTGTCTTGGTTTCCATATTTGTTTTTCTGAACTGATGGAAGCTCCTTAGGGTTTGTACTGGGATGAAACAAACTGTCTTTGGCAAAGTCGTGGAACTGAGACCTTGTTTTCAGGGTTCTTGCAGCTTGCCTCACAGATGTTATAACTGCTTTAGAGTTCTGCACGGTGTTCTTGGGGTTGGACACATATTTTGGAGTGCTTTTATCTCCGTTGCAGGAGCGCATTTATCTCCTCCTTACCATTAGCCGTCAGCACGATTCGTGGTGTGAGGGTGCTGCCACACCAGAGCACAAGTCTGGCTTCTTGATGATTTTGATGTTTCTGTGACATTTTGATTCTCTGTCAGGCTTGGGAGTGGGGACCTTGACGTTCAAATAGGTAGCAAGGCAAGCATATTTCCTCAAATAGGAACATTTTCCTCTTTTCATTGTGTGTTGATGATAAGGTGTATTAAGGGATTGGTCATTTGGGCTGTGTAATGCATTGTCGATTGAAGAGGCATTGAAGTTTGACTTAGAATGATCCATATTGTGAACTGAGAAGAGTAAATCAGCATTCATGTTCATACGATATTAAGTTTTTAATCTAGGTGCTGGTGGGGTCACTAGTGATGGCAATTGTGGATGTCTGCCTATTTGTAACTGCAGAGAGAAAGCTGGTTTCTTTAATTACTTTGCCAAATACTCTTCCTATGATATATTTTCAGCAGCTACACACAGAAGAAAAATGAGCATTTCCCAGGCTGCATCTTGAATTTTGGCTGCATCCTGATTCCAAGTCAAAGTCAGACTGAAGGATGTGCCAAACCTCCACTTTTCTTCTAACTGCCTCCTTTCTGCTGTGGTTTCCACAAGAAAGTGCAGGGTGGAGGGGAGCGGTGGCAGGTGGTGGTCAGGAGCTTGAGGTCAGGACCAGCACCTTAGCCTGTGCTGCAGGATTCGCCCACCAGAGTTTCCAGCTGTCTGTGTAGTTTGCAGTCATCTAGGTCAAATACAACTCCTCTTCCCGTCTTTTCCTCGGTTTTCCCTCTTGAGTCAGCAGGGAAGATATGCCTGTGAGGGATACTAAAGAACACTTGAAACTGTGTTTTGTGTTCAAGATCCTTAGCGCCTCAGCTGTTTACATGTTTTATTTGAGGTACACCCCAAAAGGCTGTTTCCATCCTCTTCAGCTCTCTGTATTGAGCAACAGCAGAAATTCCTATATTTTGCTCTGCTAATACAAATGCTTGTGTTTGTATATGTGCATATACGTATGTGTTTTTCCAGGCATCTTCTCTGCTTGGTATTTAATTTATTAGTAATTCCTTTCTGTTTGCTCTTGCAGCTGGCAGATTTCCGAGAGGTGGTCTCGCGGATGCTGGGCCTCAACATTGCCAACCTGGCTCTTCCTGACTATGAAATCATTACACGTCTTGAAAGGTTGATTCACTCTCATCAGCACCACTTCTTCCCCTGTGTCTGCCTCAAAGAAATGGCAAGGGCACCAGAGGAACACTCGCAAAGAAACATACAGCTTCTTCACTGAAACACAGGTTTAGTAAGGAGACAGAACAAAGTAAAATTTTCTTTTTTGCTTCCCTACCTGCTAGACATGCATAGAAACCAGGTATTTTTTTCTGTTCCCTACTCTACAGGTACCCACTTGGGCTGATTTTTAGTGTTTCAGTAGGGAGACTGAGACGAATGGATAGAGTAAAGCCAGCAGCCTAGAGAGAGCAAACAGAAAATCCCTGGGCAGCATAATACTTCAGTTCTGAAAATGAAAGGCAATACAGGAACAATGTATAGCCCTCCAGTTTCATTGCAGAGGCATTGAAGGCATGGGCCACCCAAGGTCAGTTCACAGTTTTGGGAAGTGCTTGCTAATGAATGTCAGCTTCAGTGACATTCCTTGTGCTTTACCTGTAGACAACAGGGATGAAATAAAGTGGGGGTTGTCCTGCTGCTGTTCCTCTTGCAAAATGGGACCCCTCTCTGCATTTTTATGCATAAGAGCTTTAGCTTCAAGACAGTTGGCTGGAAGTTAGACAAAGGACTGTCACGATTTTGGAACAAGGGATTTTTTTCTTCTGTTGTTTTCCCTAGTCTGCTCTCATGCCAAAACAAAAAGTTATGCTTTTTCAACAAAGGCTTTTTCACAGGGTCCAATCGTGTGTCTGACATAGATATATTTGGTAAAATTGCATGTTGCCCTTGGTCATGATGCCTTGAAAATTTTTCTTCTAGCTGCTGTGTTCCTTGGGCAATTAATCCATAGGCCAAATAAGTGGCAGCTCTTCTGAGTTAATAAAAAGTTATTTTAAAATTCTTATCCACTACAGAAAATAGCACTAAAGTTTGTATTTTCAGAACAGTGGTGATGAGGTGTCCAGAACTACCTTTTAATCATAAAAGCTGCTTGTCTAGCACCCTTTCTGAGTGTTATTAAACTCCATGATTTTTTAAAAGAAATTTGAACAATAAATCTGTTTTAATAGCACACTCAAACATGATTCTGTGTTTTCAGTTGTCTCTTCCCATTATATGTTTTGTATGGACGTGTAGAACAGTAAAGACGACTTTACCTATTTATGTCTGACCATTTGTGGACTTTCTACAGTATCTCAGCAAATAATAACCCACTCACTAAAACTGAGCACACTCTTCTAAGAAAAATGAGACTTTTTCAAGTAAGTGTTGTAATTTTGCCGTCTGGCTAGGGACTTAAAGCATTTTAGGTTGCTTTTATTTCACTTGCTTCTGAAGAATCATTTCTCAGTGACTTGTTAGTAAAAAACTAAAAAACACCCAAGCTTTTGCAAAATCAGTCATTTGAGGAGATATGGTAAATCATATATTCTTATGCTCCTATGGCTACCTGGATTAAAATCAATTTCCTTTCTTGTTTTAGTAATGTAACATTGTTTTTCAGGTAAAGTTTAATAAATGGAATAAAGGAGAAAGCTAATACTAAATTACATAGACTTAAACTTAGGAAAGCCCCACAATTTCAAAGTGAAGTAAAAGACTGACATGTAAATGTTTTTAGGCATGATATGTTGGTTGGGAATTTAGAGGGTGGTAAAGGATGTAGTCATTTTCTAATTCTTTGTGAGAAAATACAAGTAGTTTCAGCTTGTGTTTTGCTGGTTCTATAGGCACTTCTGCTCAAGTTATTACTAAACAACAAAACCTGTTTTCTTCGTCCACATTAATAAATATTATACAAAGCATATTTTAGCATATTCTGCAAGTTAAACTGCATTACAAAATTAGGTCCACTCAGCCCAGATAATACATTCATAACTTTCAGAAATAGTCTCTGAGAATGCCAGTCATAAAGTATACATATTTGGCCATATTTTATGGTAGTGAGATAATTTCCCAATGTCTGCCAGGAGACTTAAAATCTGCCTTGCTCAGCAGTCCTGTATCCTGCCGCCCCGTGACCAGCCATGGCACCAGCAGTGAAGTTCCAGCCCCACAGAAGCCACCAGCAAAGTTCTCTGAATTACTTCAGCAGAGGCAGGTTTTCGCATGAAGCTGGTCGCAAAGCTTGATTACTGTCTTGTCTGTTAAGCCAACAGAAGGTAGAATAAGGGGTTTCTAATGCCTTTTTTTTTTTTTTTTTTTAACACAGTGGATCTGTGTTTTTTTTAAATGTTAATGCTAATGTTCATCAAGGAATATGACCTCTTAGCTGACTATTAATATTCCCTGTATTTGCTTTACTTTTGGAAGAGTAACATCTTTGTGACATCTTTGTTCGTTTAGCCAAAGCAAATAAATAAAAAAAGTAAGTAAAGAAGTAATTTGACATGAACAAAGGTCAGGTGATTTTTGATCTGTGTAATTTAATTAACCTCTGAACAGGTTTGTTTGTATTAATAAAAGGTATGGGATTAAGAGTGTGCTGTCTGTTCATAATTACTCTTTTATTGTGATAAAAGATTCTTGATTTATCAACAGAATACATATTTAAAAAAAAGTAATATGTGTGAAATCGCAGAATGGTACAGTTACAGGGCTAGATTTTTTTTTTTCTCCAAATAATAGCTGAACCAACCCCAGTGAAGACAACTTCATTATTTCGGATTGGCAGTGTTAAAAAAAAGGCAAAACTCAACAAATTAAAATGTTGCAATTGTAGATATTGAAATGAAATAATTTACTTTCCATAAACGTTGTAATAATAAAATCACAATGAAAATAGAAAAATGAGTGTTATAATGTCACAAAAGTATTAAAATATACGCAACTGAATTTTTGCCTGTACAGCATATTGTTGATAATACATTCTTCAAAACACAGTAGAACCATGCATTAGAACATTAAAGTAGTAGAAGCATGATTCCTCAAAGAAATTAAGTGCAAAAGCATTTAAATGCTTTGCTGAACTAGAATTAGGAAGCATAAAGTCAGAGCACATTAAACTACTCTTCGAATTATGTTGCTCTAGAGTTTATTATTACTGTATAAAGCGGTTGGCTTGCTTTTCCACATTTTCTTCCCATGGATGTGTGCATCATCCACACTTTCCTGGGGCTGCTCAGTTACTGGATTATTTTGCACATTATGGTGGTGCAGGGGAAGGGAAATATGGATGACCCAAGTCAAAATAGATTTTAAATTTAAAAAAAAAAAAAAGCAGGTGGGGAATCAGGCACATTTCTAGAGAGAAAGACTACTGGATCATGTATTGTCCCAAACTTTTTCACGTGAAATAGAAGAATTTTTTAAGACTAGAGATGCTGACCATTTCTCTTGACCATCAGAAAGAAAAAGTGGGAGGAGCGGAAAAAATTGATGTGAAATTCTCTGTGAATTTAGAGAAAAGGGATCTCTGATATTACTGAAGCACAGCAAACAAAATTAGTTAACTATGTGGAAAATAAAAAAATTATAGTTTGCCAGAATAGAAATTGGAAAGAATGTTCAAACATAATCCTTTTCAAATGGAATATTTCAGATTGCTTTGTTCTTCTGTCAAAACAAGTAAGAATCCTCTATGGCAATGGGTTTTTTTCTGGAAGAAAAGGAGGACGAGTTTATTAGACTGTACTCATAATTAGTCAGGAATAACTGAGTCAGAAATGAAAGAGCTACAAAACAAGACAGTTTACTTGAACAAAATAGATGACTTTTCTGACAGTTTTAAAGTCAGCTAATGAGCCCTGAGACAAAGAAGAACAATTTTTTTCAGAGGGGAATAAATAAAACTGTTGAGCGATGTTTTCTTATTTTTTTCCCCTGTGATTACTTATACTTTTGATAAGCAGGAGAAACAAGAAAAAGAAGGTTGTGGTGTGAGCAAATGGGGCCCCAAACTGTTAACTTCCAGGAGGTCCCAGGTAGGGAAACCAGCGGTCAGGCTGCTTTTGGTAATGCTGGGGGTGGGACTGGAGAAGAACAGGAAGGCTAACCAAGCTGGGAGCCGAATAGGGTTAGGCCCCTGGATATGTGTACGTACGCAGGTGCTTTTATAAAATGATGATTTGGGCTTTTTTTTTTTTGTTGGAATTGGAATGTTAGTGTGTTGGATGGGGAAGATGTGTGCTTGGTTATAAACCAAACGTTCAATTTACTATTAATACTATTTTTAAATATGCCGCTGAATGCAATTTGGTCTGAAAAAAGAACCTCGATCTACAAAATATTCCTGTTACCACACCTCAATAGTGACAAATGCTCTTTAGGGCGCCCACTGGGAGGCCTGCATTCATTCCAAAAGAATAAGCTTAGTTTCCCCTTCCAAAATCAGGACGCTGCCTGCTGGGGGCAACCGTTCCCGCCGGGCGGTGCAGCCAACCTCTGCCCGGGCGGCCCTGCGGGCAGCAGAGCCCACCGCCGAGGGCTGCCGGGGGCTGGGTGGCCTGCCTGGCTGCAGTCACGCCGGTGCGTGCCGTCTGCCTCCCCGTCGGCTGCCAGGTCCCCTCCTCGGCCATGACCCTGGCTGGCCGGGATGCTGTACTGCTGGTCCGGCCCTGCGCTGGGAGCTCTGATTACCAAACAAATATGCGGTGGCAGCTGTGGGATGCTGGAAGACCTTCGCCAGTGTTGCTGTGAAGGCAGCAACATGCCAGCAGAGCTGACTCAGCCCTTTCCCCTTCTGGTCGTGTGTTCCTACTGCGAGGAAGAGCACGACCACAGCGGCTCTGCGGGCTGTGGCAGGGCGTTAAGGAGAGCTTTGCAAATGGGGCTGTAAATCTGGGCAGATGGAAGAGCCGCCTCTGGTCCCAGCAGAGAGTGTCTGCAGTCTGTCACCTGCGCTTTGATTGATGGCCAGGCTCTTCCTGGGCTCAAGCTAGCACAGTGAAGAAGTAAGAAGCACTAAGACAAGTATTTCAAAGCATTTCTTCTGTGTACCCTTCGTACAGCAGTAACAGTGTAAAAATATGCATTATAAAGTAGCAGTATAAATTGATATGGGTGGCCACTCTGGCTGGCTTCTTGCCCATAGGGGTGATCAGAGACTCACAATTAACCCAGCCGGCATCCCGATGGGCAAGCAGAAATACAGTACTGGCAGACAACTCTCAGACTTTTCTTTGAAGTCATTAGTTGTTTTTTCTTAGCCTCCACATGCTCTGTTAAATTTGCCGTCATTAACAACATCTTTCTCACCTTGACCTTTCACAGGTCGGTTACCTGTAGCGAAATCTCTGTGGCCAGCCGTGTTCTTCATCCAGCAAGGTTTCAAGCCCGTGCCCTGCAGAGAGCCCCGGTGCCAGCCGGGTTGTGTAGGGCTGCTGGAGAAATCTGTCCACGCTCTTGCTCTGCTGCCGCTTTCTGTCCCCCTGCGCTGGCAGCCTCCTCCTGCGCTACGCACCTCACCTATAGCTGGGGTGCCATCAGACCTTTGCAGCGTTGTGTGGGGTTCAGCAGGCACCAAGATACAGTTCGCTTTCTTGTGTAAGGCTGCGGAGTCTTTGAGACTGCTGCAGGCACCTGAAGATGCTTCACGCCCCTTTTGGGTGGTTTTCTGGAGCTGCTGGGGTGGGGGCCGTAAGTATGCTCTTGTGTGGGGAGGAGAAAGAGCAGAAAGGTTTTGGTCATCCTCAAGGGATCCTACGGAGTAGTAAGCCTGCATCAGGCATAGGACCACAAGAGGAGAGATACGGACTGCTGGTTCGTGGTAGGGCAGGTGGAGCTGCAAGAAGAAGGAGGAACAATACGAGGGTAAAATGATGGCAGCGGGCAAACCAGAGAGGTGCAGGTGCAGATGTGCGTGAGGCAGACTGCCACCATTTTTATAGCAGAAGTACTATCGCCATCAGCGTAGGTGAAGGAATCCTGCAGGTTATGGCATAGAAGTCCCTTAGAGCTTTCCTTGGAGATCAGTCCACGCCAGGCTGCACAGAAAAGCGCTAGACTAGTGCTGAGATTATCACAATAATATCAGTGTCTAATCATTTTGATATTTTTTGGTATTTCAGACATTTAGAATAATACTTCTGTGGTGTCACCTCAGGGTGTGAGACCGCTAGCTAGGTCTGGCTGCCTTTGAGCATATGGATTGAGAACAGTTGCACAGAGGATAGACAACAGCGCTGGGGAGTGTCCAGCAGGAACGGAGAAGCAGTGTGGCTCATATAACATTTAGGGATCCAAATCTGAGCATGTATTAATGACACTTAGCTGCCTGAGGGTTTGTGGAAGGAGGCGGGGAGAGAGAGTATTTGAGGTGCATCTCACAAAGTCACGGAGCTAAAATGGATTGGTTCAAGTGGCTAAAAATATGCTTGAAGATGACATCCCTTTTTTACTCTTAGCAACGATTCACCTCAACAGTTCAATATGGCAGGCCATGGAGAGCACAGGAATCGAAAGAGAATAAATATTTGAAAAAGCAGCCAGTAAACAGAGATGGATTTAGATTAATGACCTAAACAGAAAATAATGTCATGTGTTCAGAGTTGCGCGGACTAATTCTCTGGTGATAAATCTTAACTGCAAGGCTTTATATACTTCCCCCGACTTGTGGATGAGCTTCAGGATAGAAGGAAGAGTTGCTAGCTGCCCTTGGAAATCTGCCCGCGATGTAGAGGGAGAAAGGGAAGCTGGGGCAGGAGGGAAGGCTGACGAAGTGCCCGAGGACTGCTGCCCGGCTGGTGTTCGAATGCAAGGAGGTAAGCTTCCTTTCGCTCTCGTGAAGCTCGACGCATGGCAATGCCTACGCCAGCAAGTGACAGAGACCCCAAATCCCCCCAGTTAGGATAACAATTTTTTACAACAGCTTTTTTATTCTTAAGCAGTGTGCTTTCATATTCTTCTAAAATAGTTCTTTATAGTGGCTTCCTGGCCTGAAAGTCAAAGAAGAGGTTGTATTTCTCCAAAAATGTTCCCTCTGTGGTTTTCCTAAGAAATTCTTGACTGGTTTGCGAGTTCAGTTTATATATGTGTCTGTAGCACTAGTGTCATTGCCTGTAATGCAATGTGATGCTTTGCTTTTATTTACAGGAGGAGTGAAGTCTTCCATGCCAGCTGACAGGATTTATTCATTTGAAAAGTCAAGCCAAGATGGTTCAGTCCTTCCTAAGAACAAGACTAATGGAAAACCCATAATTTGCCTCTACCCATAAATAAAAATCTGGCAATTTGGAGCAATTCAGGCCAGAGTAAAAAATGACCTCCTTCATAATGAGTGTTCCTGGCTGCTCTGGGCCGGAGCAAAGGTCGGCACATCTCTCTGCTCCCAGTGCTCTTTTCACTAGAAACAAGCAGGAGTGGAAGGAGTGGTCCAGCTCAAAGCCATGGGGGAAAAGAGGCAGACTCGGGAAGGGGCTAGTTATGGCGGGTTTCACAGGGAAGGGAAGAGAAAGGAGGTTCCATGGGAGAGATACAGGAAAGGTGGGCTGTGAGGAGGAAAAAAACGGGAGCGGTGTGAGTAGCTGGGTAGGGATTTGGGAACGAGCGTTGGGGAGAGCTGAAGCTTGGGAAGCGAGCAGGGGGTAGCAGTCAGGATGGGAGCAGTTCGGAGCCAGGAATGGGATGTGAAACTCAGCACTCACAAGTCCGAATGAAGGAGGAAGAGTGGGAGGGAGCAAGGTCACACAGGAAGGAAAAAAGCGTAGAAAACAGTGTTCCGTTGTGCAGGGACTCTCTTGCTCTGTGTCCCTCACTGCGGTCGCTACAAGTGCCTCCTGGCAGTGATGCAGGCTGCCAGACTACTCTTTGGCAAGTGCTGTTTGCTTCCCTGCCCCCCTCTCACAGGCGAGTCAAATCTGTTCGCGCGAACAGCACGACTCCCAGCATTTCACACCAGCAGGAGACTGGACGTGCAGTCTTCGTGAAGTTCTTCCGCTGTGTTTATGCGCACGCGTTCTGCATGTGGGAAGGGCTTCAATATCTGGTTTTTGGAGGTGGAGAGAACCCAGAAAGGCTGTTAAAGATCAGTTGGAGTTATGAGGGTGAATATCCTCTGAAAGTCAGGGACGTGAGTTTGAAAACCAGATACAACTAAAACTAAAATAATCTGCTTCCCGCCTCTGGCAGACTTCAGCAATACTGTCAAGATGAGGGCGGAATAAAAAGCATGAAGAAAAAGTTGGTTTGAAAATGGTCTAAATGCAAGAGTGAAAAATAAGTTTTCAAAATGTAGGAATTCCTAAGACAGAACTAATTCTATTTCTCTCACCTAGCACTTTTCAGCTTCCTTGCTTACTGTAACGCCAACTGCTGTTTCATTTTGGGAAAGCGAGGAGGACTCAATGGGAAATCCCTCCCTCCATTTCTCACTGCCACCATCAGAAGCCTTTCACCCATTAATACTCCACAGATGACTAAGGTACGGTTTGACCTCGTGGTAGCAGGGTGCTGTGGCTTGACCCTCCCCAGCAAGGCTCCTGGTCCCCGCCTGCCCTCCGCTGCTTGGCCCTTGCGGGAGATGAGTCTCCCAAGGACACAGCTAAAATACTGATGAATCTATCTGGAAACCTGCAAAAGATTCAGAAGGTGGCCTTTTCCAGCAAGAGGAGTTATCAGGGAGAAAAGTCACTTTTCGGGCTGGTAGAGTTCCCGGCTCTTCCCTGTTCCGGGGGCAGGAGAAGGTGCGGAGAAGCAAGAGTAGAAAGGCGTCACTTTTGACTTGGGTCTCGGCGAGTTTGCCCAGCCTCGCCTGGATGAAACACTTCACCGAAGGGTCCCTGTTCAGTACGATGACAAACCCAGAAGACTGGAGGAGCTGCAGCTTTGGGTAGCAGGTGAGAATCCTGTCTCTCCTCCATACGACAGAGAAATTTGTTTTATAGTTTCTAAATGAAACAGGATTTAAAAGGTGTTTTCTATGTGTGTTCAGTGAAAGATAATTATAGTTATAGCACCAAAAAGACTCTACTCAACAAAACAAACTAGTAAATTTAACAAATTGATGCTTCTTACAGGAAGAAATAATTGCTGGTGATTACCACACGTCCTTAACAGCACCAGTGGTGTCATTCACACAATACACAATTACTGTTTGCACTACTCTTTTGAAAAGGAAGATTTCATGAATGTCAAGTATTTTGTTGTTCCATTTTACAAATCCCAGTGCTCTAGTAACTAGTTACGTCCCCTTTGCCATCCCAAATCCTGCAAGTTTGCCAGCTATTTAGTTCCAAAAATGTTTTATGACTTAGCACTTGTATAAATTAGATTCTGCAAAATCCTGTGAATGTCAGAACTATTTTACGTTTTAGAATGTGTAAGAATATGTTTGGGGTTTTTATGTACTTTGGCCTTTATCTCTGTCATAGTTAAACCCCCCAAATACATTTGCAACCTATTTTTTTGCCAGAGAAAAATGTTGGGTTTTTTTTAATAATAGGAGGACATTCCTTTCTGCTCTGTGGTCCAAGGCTCTGGCTCTGGATAGGTTAAGAACTGAAGTTTTTCTTCCCTGTTTAAAAGGAAGGTGATTACAGTTGCCCACCCACCTTTAGAGAGTTCTTTAAAATTTTCATAGATGAAGCACTAGAGTGTTATGATTTTATATTTGGTTACATAAAAGACTCCTTATAATTTGTTGAATTTTTTCTTTAGAAAAATTTGGAAATATCAATCTATGTTATTTGCTTCTAGCTTTGCTTTTAGCTTACAATAAACTGTAATGACATTTATTTCTAAGATGGATAGTAATTTTCACATCCCCAAAATTGCAATCTTTTAACGTTAAAAGAATCCTTGCTTAAGCTGTTCTGAAAAGTCTCTTGTAGATGACCACATACTTTCAGTGGCAAATTGAGCTACCCTGGAGAATAAATTTCTCAACACAGTGCACTTTAAATAAATATTTCACAAATGAGACTATGCTTCTCTTAGACTTGTAGTCAGAAGTTAACACTTCTTTGGTTTTACCACGCTGCTGTTTCTCAGTTAGGCACAGGTTGGTGACTTTGTTACTCAATGTTAAATGGAAAAAGCTTTCTCGTTATAACATTCATATGTTATCACGGGAGCGAAACGTGATAATGTGTTCATATGATATCATGTGGGTGAAAAACTGCAGCAGTGGTGCAACTGCCCAAACCTCTGCCATTCCTTCTTGTGCTTTGGGAAGCTGGAATTGTGTTCCTGGAGAAGCATAAAGGTTTAAAAGGGACTTGGGTGTGACACTAGCCCATATTTTCCTTTTAACCACCTTGATTACTTTTTGAGAACCTACTGCGAGAGCAACTTTCTAACTAATGAACACCATGGTAATGCACTCCCATAATCAGTGCCTATCCTGCCGACCTTAAGTGCAGTTTTAGCACCATTGCCTGTACGTAAATTAAATTAACATTGTAAAGAAAAGTGTCAGAATACAAAAATGCTATGATGTGATGAAGAGAAAATACACAGCATTGTCCACCAAATAATAGTCATATTGATGATGCTAACAAGAGGATGCTAACAAGATGATGATAATGCTGACTTATTTCTAATAAACTTTTCTTTGCAAATGTTTTAACAACAACTTACTAATAGCTACACATATAATTAGACTATATTTAATTGCAGTAAAATAAATAATTAGTAATTACTTGTGATTTATTAATAATAACAAGACTGTGTTCTGACATAGTACTTTCTATGGCAGGATCTCAAAGTGCTTGACAAAGGACTGCTGGCCCATTGTTTCTGTCTTTACAGACCCAGAAACTACAACAAAGTGAAGTAACTTGCTGAAAAATGCAGCGAAGCTCGAGGCAGATGGATCGCTGCACCCTCTGATTCTGCCCTGGTGCCGAGCCGCACATCTGTGCTGCATCTGGGCCTGCTGCTTCCCTGCTTTTCCTGGGCTCCTTTTTCAGCTGCATTTCCTGACGTGAAATTATTACAGAGCACAGATCTTCCTGCAGTACAATAAAACCTCCAATTTAACAAGTGCTAAAGGAACTACATGTTTGCCTCAGTGAAACAAGAGGCGTTTCCTGATGAAACATGTGAAAAGCAGTTCAGCTCAGTTGCAGTCTGAATGCCATCCCTTAAACTCCAGTCTCTTTGGCAGACCGTGTAGAAAGGGGTTTGGAATTATGCAGGGATTGCATTTAGCAATTTTAATATTGCTTTCACCCTCCCTTGTAAAATATCTGAATATCATTGTCACAAATGTTTGTAAATAATCTTAAACAGAGGGTGTTTGTTGACATCAGTAGGCCCAGAAGAATTAGAAATATAAACAGGAGATATGATAAAATCCAGTTTGTAAAAAAAATGGTATTTATGCTTCTAAGAGAGGAAAACGGAAAGAGGATTCACAGTTTAGCGAAAAGAGGGTGGAGGTTTTTTGTCACAGGCAAGAAACTGGAGACCAAATAATGGAGATGTATAATTTCTGAAAAAGCATATATGTATTGCTGAGTTCCATACCATGTAAAAAGTGACTCAGTAAGCACTGGTAAGTGTAAAGAGTCTGCAACGCATCTGAAATGAGTACAAGCTTACATAAGGAGTTCTCAGATGAACACCAGGAAAAAAATTACAGGCATTCTCAAATCAGAAAATAGTCTTCAGAAAATTTTCGAAAGCTTCATATTCATATGTGGAAGTGCCCTTGAAGGAAGCAGAAGCAAGTTTACATTTTGTAGTGGAGTTTACAGGCAATGTCCAGCGAAGAAGGTGTTAATTCAGGCAGCAATTAATGACCAGATGATAATGTGCCAAGCAGCCCTGTATAAAAGAACCAGAAGAGGGGAGTGAGGGAATGAAAGCAAAATGCATTAGGAGAGATGAAAGGCAAGGGGACCTGATCTTCGGAGAGAAGGGAAAGACGCTCTGGGCTGTAAGGAGGGCAGCACAGGTGAGCTGAGCCTTGCAGGTGAGCCAAGCCTGGCAGGTGAGCCGAGCCTGGCAGCAGAGGTGAGCCGAGCCTTGCTCCCACGCCAGGACGTGGCCAAGCCGGCAGCCCCTGCTGCTGCACGACACGCTGGCTGCCGAGAGAAAACTGCCCCGTGTGGGACGGTCTTAGCCGGAGCAACCCGCTTATAACCTACATTAGGGGACTTTGAATTTGTAATTAAGAGCAGTCAAAATATCAAAATCCCAGATCTTCTGATTACCTCGGAATATATTTGGTTTTGTCTCTCCTGGAAGCTCACCACAGTTTTTCCAGCTGGGCATGTTGGTTTTCACACTTCCACCTGAAAAACAACATAATTTTAATATATGACCTCTGGAAAAAAAAATGCAAAAGGCCCAACCCCTTCAGTTTAAAGAAGGGGTTGCAACTTTCACCCCAAAATATGCCTATAAAAAAAGGAAGAGTTGTAAAAGCCCCGAAGCACCAGCGAGCCGGAGGTAAGTGAATACTGGTTTCTCTGATAAGCGCTGTGGGATGGGTGGGAACGGTTGGCCTGAGGGATCAGGACGCTGGTGGCTTAGAGGTGTGCAGTGAGGGAATGGGAGCAGGTCGCAAAGTGGTGAAGTGACGCTGGTGTGGAAGACCCGCCCAAATTACTGAAGTCTCCACATGGATATAATGTATGTTCCTTATATACATCCAGTCACGTGATGGTCGTTGCTTTCTAATGTGTAATGATTCCCAGTCACGAGACCGTGGTGCGTGCTTATTGCATAGGGTAAGGTGATGTTTGCCATGTCGAATTCAGTTATAGTCAGTCCACATGTGAAATCAGTTATATGGTGGTTTATGATTCTTGAAAACCAGATAAAATGCCTGCTTGAAACAAATGACATTTGTCAGTAATTTGTCATGCCTTAAAATGCTTTCATCCTCCCACGGAAGGCAATTCGTTCAGTAATGTTCAATTCCTGTTTCTCTTTAAAAGACTGGTAGTAGAGGAATGGTAACAGCTTGCAAAAAGATTGGTAAAAAGCACGCTGGTAGGCCAGTAACAAACAGGCAGAAAAGGAGGGGCTTATTTACCAAAATGGTCATTCGGCTGGGAAAATCTGTCCCGTGAAGTCATGGTAGTGGCTGTGATCAAGATGTGAGAGGACTATCAGTGGGACAGATGTGTACACGCCTGGAGAGAATCTGGTCACTCCTGTCACAAGAAAGGGACCGGGGTAGATGGATTTCAGATTTTTTTCCACCCAGAAGTACATAATTATGTGTTAGAGAGCTGCCTAAGGTTGGTAATATTTTCAACAATATAAATGTCTATAGCAGTATTTTACCATATTGTTTCTATCCGCAGCTTTGCGGTTAGAAGGTATAGTTCAGTATTTTATTTATAGTTATTTTTAAAACCTTACCCATGACAGAGTAACACTTCAGCTTTTTAAAGAGCCACAAAACAAGCTGACAAATTAAAAATGAAGGAAATTATATTCTAGCAATAAGTTAAATACTTTGGCTAATGTGGAATTTCCTATTTAACTGCTTCTAAGTGTTCTTTCCTCTCCTCAGAAGTCTAGGTAGTCCAAAACAAGTGAAATACAAAATCCCTTATATTTTCAAGTGCAGTTTCTTTAACATATTACATTGTATGTGTACTTGTATGGTTTAGCCTATTACTAAATACTAGCAGGAAACTAAAATGGATACTTACTGCAGATGTCATGTTTTACTGGCTAGGCTAGTGTGAAAAGTTATTGTGAAAGAGGGAAATGTGCTACTCATGTAAGAAATAACACAGGAAGATGAATGCCATTGTAGGAATGGCTGTGTAGGAAAAAGCCTGAGAACTCTTTTACCTGATGCGTTTCCAGAGACAATGCAGACATTTGTGGGAATTTGCAACTCAAACCATCTAACAGGTACGAAGTCAGCATGATGCTGTTATTTGGGAAGCAGGCAGCAGCTGTCAGTGACGCAACGCAAATTCAGAACAACTGATGGGAAAATACTGACAGTATAAATAAAGAACAGCCAAAAGAATCAGGAGACAAAACGCTACCGATGCTGTTGCTACCACGCAGCGAGACTTGGAGGCTGTTGACTAACGGTCTCGTCTCGGTACTCCCGAGGATGCTCCGTCGGTGCTTCAAAAGGTTGCCCAACTAATTCGATCAGTTGGTTGCTATCACAGCACTACAGGGTCAACGTGTTTTACATGATATATCAACTAGCTGCTTTTTCCGCTGCCATTTGGTTCAGATCATCTGTCAGATGCAGAGAAGCGAGTCCAGCGTCGTTAGCCAGCGGTGGCTGGCCACTTAGTGCCTGTACCTCTGGAAAGAGCAACGTCCTGAAGAGCTGAAGGCACTCAGTCCCAAGGGTATCAGAATGTGCCCTGTTTAAGGCCAGGTGAGTTTAACCTGACGAAAACCTTAAACTACGTTACGTATCACTGTAGGCATCAAAAAGAGTTCCGTTGTGGAGTCTTGTTCCTTGTGCTAAGAAATTCATTAATAAGAACAGCCCAGTTATTAGTGGAGTAGAAATTTTGTTTGAGTAGCCTGCAGTTTTTAGTCCCTGTGGGAAACAGCCCATAGGACTGGCTTCTATTTATAGCTATGGTATAAATTTTCTGAAGGCAACTATTGATTTAAATTTACTTTAATTTTATTGCTAGTAATTTAGCTAAACACCAAGATAAAGAAACTTGATTCTAGCAACAGCAACACGAAAAGGGTATTGAACTGAAATAGGGCCTGATATACTGTTAACCAATTAACATTTTTATTCTGGGGCCAAAAAATACACATTTGCCTTTAACAGAATGACCGACCAAATTGCTGTCAGGCAGCCAATCTGATAAGGGTCAACTATTGAAAACCCGGTCTGTCAGTACACAAACTAAGTGACATGGGCATTCATAAGTTCAATTGTTGTTTTGAAAGGAAAATACACTATTTCCATAGATGCATCTATTGTGCTTCAATTACAAAACTTTCAATGAATTTTTATGGCGGAAGTACTAATATCACATTTCTTAGTGATACTTCTTGTTCACCAGGGGTTCTTCAGGTATCTTGACAGCACAGACTTGGTTTAAATAAAATGATATGTTTTAACCCCTTTAAAATATTGTTTACTTTTACTTTAGTCAAACAACTCTTCCCAACAGTTAAACCGGCTGAACAAAACTGACCGGGGCAGAGAAGAGGAATGTGGAGACTGTTCCCAAGACAGGCAATTATTTTATGTAGAGATTTACATACCAGATTGTAGAATAAAACTTTAACTGCTTCTTGTTCACCTAAATTTGAAAAGCTTTTAGAGGGGTCTATCTCTCTGTAGAGAGTTGGCCTAGAAAACGTAACTGCTGGGGCCGGCCGTGGCAGAGCCGACCGATACTCGCTCCCATGGCTGGTGCTTACCGAAGGACAGGGCCGGTGCCGGGTGCCGCAGATGGGGGACAGTTCCACAGTAATTTTCCTACGCGCGGAAGTTTGCGCAGGAATAACTTATCAGTACAAAGAAATTCCCTCATGTTCTTGGTTAGGAGTTGATTTATTTATCACAGTCTTGCTTATATCCCTTTTAAGAAAAGAATTAAAAAAATGTCATCCTCTAAATGCGATTGCCTGCGATGTGGTACCATCAGCTGGACACATGTTTAGCTCCAGAAGCAGCTTGAACAGTTGCATCACCACGCTGATCTAAATCTCTCCGTGCCATGTCTGCCCTGAGGGAGTATTTTGTGTCTGTTGCAGCATTCCTCATACCAGGGAACAAACAGTATTACAAGATGTATGTAGCTCTTGTTTTTGTAGAAGTTTCAGGAACTCACAGCTCCCAGTAACACTATCATGCAAGCTAGATGTTCTGTCTTAATAGCTAAATGATGCATTTATTCTTTTAGCATCCATTTTTCTTTTCTAAAGTACCAGAAATGTACATTCTTTATTTGAAAGAGTGAAGCCGCTCCCCCTGCTAAGCTGTGGGCGTCTTTAGCCATGTCTTTTTTTCCTCTCGCTTGCCACAGTCCTGGCACCCGTTATCTGCAGTCACTTCTCTCATAAGGATGATGTTTTTTACATCCTTACTCTCCCTTTCAAATAAAAGTGAACACCACTGTCATGATTTTACAAGGATCTTAAAGGACTGAAGATCTACTCTGTCTTTAAGATAGGATATAATAATCTTTTAATAGAGACGGGAATTTCATGTGTGGCTTCACAGAATAAATTATATACATGCAGGGTGAAAGCACTGTACAAAACCCCTCAGTAATAATGCTGAATATATCTGCTTACATGACGCCTGTAAAAAAATGTGATAACTGAAAATGCCTGCTAATTCTTCCATTGCTCAAACGGTACCAGTTTCACCAGCTTGAAAATACAAACTTATTGTCATTTGTTAAATCCTGATTTTATGCTTGTTTTATTTTCTACTTCTGTTCACTTATTAGGCTGGAGACTAAAAGAAGTGTTTCTGGTTTATGTGCTTGTTTGTGAGCAGAATCTTCACTGCGTCAGCATTACTGTAGAGAGGATGTTGATACCTGTAGGTTGCCAAACAAGCAAGATGGTATTTTTCCCCAGTTTATAGAGTGACACTGTGCTATGAATGCACACATGAGTATATACGCATGCAATTAGCAGTGCTTGTGTACACAAGTGTGGCACTGAGCGAACAGTGTGTGTGTGAAACTACGGTTTTATCTAAGGAGAGGTCTGCTTCTCTGAAGTGGTTTGACAGGAGTCAAGCGGGCAGTGTTTTGCGGCCTAAAGCCTACAGTTTTAGCCATCACATCGATCTCTTTCTTTCAACGTCCCGGGAGGACACAGAGGACGTTTGCCTGGCAGCTTGCTTTACCCCAGTTTTCCACTGCCTGACAGTCCCTTGGGGTTTTGTGCCACCTCTCTTCCTTCCTTTCCCATCTTGGTTCTTGGTGTCACCAAGGGCACGTGGGGAGAGAAGCTGAACGTTGGCACCTTGATTCCTGTCCCGCGAGGACTCGCCCCACGCAGCCGTGAAGAATGGGCTTGGTCGCCCTAATCCATCTAGAAGAAGTCGGTTCCTTGGACTAACGCATCTTCCCAATTGCAATCGTATCTCCCTTACCAGTCCCAGAGGTTCAGGAACAAAAAGTCCTAGAGTGAGAAAGGAAAAATAGCAACAGTGCAGAAGCTCCTAATGACACATTTTTTTAGCCTGATTTGTGATTTCCTTCTGAGCACACGTGTGCGTGTAAGAGTGATGATGGCTGTTGTACACTTTCCTGAACCTAGAAAGGGACAAGAAACAAACAATTTTGGCCTGGTGTCAGAAAATATTACTGCCGGCTTATGGTATGGAGTAGGGTCACTTACAAACCCTGGACTTCACGCCTGGTTTTCTGTTTCATGGCCCCGATATCTTTGGTCCATATACTCTGAGCAGTTTTAAAATGTGTTTTCCATAGCTGACCTATACTTCAGTGTTATGTTAGTCTTCAGTCGGAGTGCAGTTGTTGAAGAGCAGAAAGAACTACAGGAACAATCTAAAAAAGGCTAGGAAGAAGAAACATAAAAAATATACTGCTATACCATGTTTGTCTGCATCCTGCCTACTTGGAGAATGAAAATATATATATGTGTGTGTGTGAAACCATAGAGCAGGGAGACGGATTATCAGCTGCCTGCATGGCGTAGTCACATTTGAAACGAGGTGGGTCTGAATACACTTACCAATAATGCAAAAAAACAATCAATTTGGGAAAGATTGAAGAGTTTGACAAATATGGCTGTCAGCTGTGACTTGGGGCAGGGGATGAAAATTTTTGAAAATATTTGAGAAATGTGGTTTGAGGGCTTTTGTACACTTTGAGGAAACTGAAGGTCACTCACAGTGAGGATGTGAAATCAACATATAATTGAAAGCATGCAGCAATTCTTTATGATTTGAGTTGGTTTGAATTGTGTGAATACAATTTCTGAGCCAGAAATATCTCAGAGAAGAATAACTGCTCAGACAACAGAACCAGAAGAAATGGAATGATACTAAAACTGGAAAATGCGTTTTGTATATTGAAACAATTCATGACAATGAGGAGTCTGACAAGTCCTGGCAATACTTCTCCAAGAAATGGATGGTTTTTAAGGTGGCTTTAGAAGTGATTACACAGTAGAGAAAAATCTGAGGTGGAGAAAATTCCTGAGGAGAAGGTGGCAATAGCTTTAAATCCAGTCTGATGCTATGGAACTGCACAAGTTGGATAAAAGATATGGAATATTTGAAATTATCTGATCCAAAAAGTCCATTTAAAAAAAATTGGCCTGTGCTTTCTTGCCTTTTTTTCACTGTGTCTATATATAAACAATATGAATATTTTTCTGTGTCTTTTTGTGTATCTAACGCAAAGGCCTCAACTTGGGCACATCAAAGTGGTTTCTGTTAATTTCCATAGGGTTTTGCTGGGTAACACCAGCCAAATAGGAGGCCATAGTTAATAGTTCTCTTTAAAGAACTCTTTTCTCATCTTTGTTCTGCATCACCTAATTTGCACTTATTTTATGTGTCAATTCTGCCTATTCTAAAAATAAATGTAGATGTTGCTTTCTTAACCCAAGTAAGTTGAGTCTGTGACAGTGAGAAATTGTTTAGAGATCTTCAGATGCTGGGGAACCAGAATCCACACTGGTACGTGGGCCTTAGCCCACCCGGTAGCTTCAGGTATTTTGGTTTTTTTGGATGATCAAAGTGTGCTCTTTGTGATAAGACTTGGCAGAGGAAGAAATTACAGATTTGCAACAGTAATCTTGGGATGGTAAGCCTAGTCTAAATAGTTTTCAGGAAAGAGTTAAAAAGCGGAGGAAGATATACTTTAGTTTTAGTTCCTCAACCCCTTCTGAACTTACCTTGCATCAAGCAGGTATCAGACAATATTATTATGAGATGGAATAGCTATTTCCTGCTCTTTGTCTTTTCACAGATCTAAATCTAATGATTTTTTTTGTTTTAATGAGAAAAGGAGGAACCAGAGTAAGGAATTAAAAATGTAACTTTGAAAATAAAAATTTGTAAAAGGGACATTTACTAGGTCATTTGGGCCAACAGTAATGTCTTGCTAACAGAAAAGTTTATCAATGTATTAGTGCAATAGAAATGTTTCTATTGATTTTGTAAAAAAATAGTAATTATAGAGCTGGTTTTGTCCCACATTAAAGCATTTCCTCTCCACAGTATTTTTTCCTTGAAACAGTGAAAGGTTTAATGCATCCATTTTTATGAGTTGGTATGATGGTTGTCATCTATAACAGCTACATCTGTTGCTCAAGAGGAGCAAAATGAAACTAGCAGACAGCAGAGAAGGCAGAAGCAAATTAGATTTTAAAAGTCTATATCTATGCTGATCTCATTTGTACTTTGCAATACAGGTGTCGAAATCTGTTTCTTAACAAGTAACTTAAAAATCAGACTGTGCTCCTTTAAATTGCTTAAGATTTGTGCTACTCTTCTGCTTCACAGACCTCCTCTTTCTTAGAAGCAAACTTAAATTGCTTCAGGAAACAGGAGGCAGAAATGGCAACGCCATGTGACAGCGGGGAAGGGCCCCACTGGCGGAGGAGACCTCACCCCTTCCAGGGTCACTGCCCAGAACCCCGCGATTTCTTGGAGCTGGGATGGCAAGGGGTGACTGTAAAATATGTGTTTTCCAGCGATGTAGTAATTGTCTTAAGCTATGTCAGTCCACCCCTGCCAGCCACCGTACGTTCACTTCCAGTACATGGTTAGCTCTCAGTTGTCTTTTTGTTTAACTCAAATAACTAAAAAAACCCCACTTGTACGAAACCGTTTCTGCACATGAAGATTTATAGTGCTGGGAATAAAAATCATCATCTGGACTTCATTAAAATTTTCCTGGCAAGTAATTAATGCTGAAAGCATGTTTTGGTCAAGCATCTCCAATAGCAGCAATGGTAAGTGAGTTAAAAGCGGCTAGCTTTATAGAAACACATCTACATGGTCTCTTAAAGTTTCTGCTAGTTTTTCCAGCCCTCAGCAAATGGTGGTGCTAGTACCTTATTTTTCATTCACTGTGTTTCCTCATTTCATGGTCATATCAGCCTCTTGGTGACTGCCAATGAGCGGATCTCATCACAGCTGAAAATTCAGGAACATGTGCAAAGAAGCCACCCAAATGGGCAAGAAATTTGAATATTCTCTCTCCTGGCTTTTTGCTTTAAAATGAGAAGACTGCAGGTATGAATCTGTCAAAGTAGGTAATTAATTTTTTTGTTTGTTTCTGTTTTCATTCATATCTGTTGTGACTTAATTGCATGTCTATATTTATATGTAGAGTAAGCTGATGTACGTTTTTCTGTGCTGCATGTATTGTGCATTTGTGTTCTAGACTATGAGAGCAGGACTCTGCCTCAGCCTGCTTTTGGGAGAATTGGCTTCTGGTGCCCTTTTCCTAAAGCAGCAATGACAGCTTATCTACTGTACTCCAAGCAAAATACATTGTGTACAGCTCCCTGTGAAGTTCCATGTTGCAGAAATGAAGAAATACCCATTGGCATCAAAAAAGACTTTTAGATTGTGCACTGGGTTGGGGAGGTACTGATGAGCTAACTTTATCCTTAGTAATACATAGTAACTATTGCCTAGATTCAAAGTGTGTTTATTGAGTATATCAGAAAATATCTACCAGCTACACGTTTAGGTTTGGAGAAATTTCCAGCAATTACTGATGGCTTAGAACATTTAACGTAGCAGCAAGTGTACAACTACTGTTAATTTTACCCATTGAAAATCACAAGCTGGAAAAGCCGTTATGAGTTGTTTTGAGAGGCTCACGTTTTATCATCAGCTTGAAATTGTGCTTCTGGCTGTTAGTGGGCTGCCAAAATTCAAGTGGCTTGAAGTGTGGGAGCTACTGGATCTGCAGGGCAATAACGGGAAGGAGGTTATTTTACGGCTGATCTCCCTGCATATGTAGTGTGTTTCCCTATGATAAAGTGGTTGTATCAGCCCCACCTATTATTAAAGTTGCCTGACGCTTCCCATTATGGACTTTGTTTTCAGATGCTTATAATGTAGTCTATAACTGCCTGAGTTGAAATCTGACCTCTCCTTATGCTGGGGTGCATGGCTGGGCAAGTCTTTTAGGAAAAGTCTAGCTGAAATGCTTCATGTAGAAATTAATCAAAATTAGCCCCCCCCCCCCTTTTTTTTTAAATAAGACTAGAGAGATTGTTTTGCACAGTGAAGATATTATCTTCTTTGTGGAACTCTAAATGTAGCTGTGGGATCTTTGATCTGCAGGTCATCGTTTCATGATCTCATTAGTGGGAGGAGAGTCAGCGTAGGCTTTGTATTAATGTAGAAAATGTGGACCCTAATGGATTTTTTCACATATACTGTGTGGGCTGCCAAAGGTATTTTCATGTCCTGCTTGGCCCTCATTAAAGGAAACTTTCTTGCCTGAGTGCATCTGTGCTTTCTGAGAGGAGACTTGACACTTGGACGAGAAGTGGCCATTGGCTAAAGGACAGCTTTTATCTCTCTGAAATCAGCCCAAATCTGGCAAAGCTGTAAACTGCTTAAAGAACGCATAACTCAAAAATGCTCATGCTTGCTAGATGTTTTCAGCCTTATTCCCTGAAGTTTATCTCTGCGTGCCCAGGCTGGGACAGTGCAGGGTTGAGCAGACCTCTCCTCCAACTGAAGTTCCTGGAGTGCTCCTGGCTACGCTGGCCCTGGACATCACAACGAAGACCAGGGGCTCTTTCTCTTCATTGCCTGTGTTTTATAAAATTATAATATAAAAATTACAAATTTGAAAAGAACGACAGAGGAGAGCCTGACCTCGGCCCAGGGACCAAGGCAAGAGACTGGGACAAGGGATCTGGTTGTAGAAGACCATGAAATGGAGGCCCATGGGGCAGTGGAAACTGGGTTACTGGGCTGGGTGAAACCCCCAGGATTTAGCAGGCAGGATCAGCTGGACAAAGAGATTAGGGCAAGGAATGAGGAAGGGAGTTAAGGCGTAGATAGCCAGAGGCTATTTCACAAGGCTCGAACAGAAGAAATGGGAACATTTGAACAGAAGAAATCTAGTGTCTATGAGAAGAAGAACTCCGATCAGAAGGCTAAGCAGTAAAGACCAAAACTGGCTAAGAAAAGCAGAGTTATGTGTGAGGAAGCGCCAGCCTAAGAATGTCTGTAAGAGAAGGGACAGAAGATGGTTTTGTGGTGGATCTGTAGTTCTGAGTTTGTCACATGAATTGAGGGTGTCAGAAAGCAGCACATAATTGAGTTTTGCAAAAGGAAGGATATTGGTTTGTTTTTCAAACCAAAAAAGCCACACGCAACGTCAGTTTTAAATGCATTAGCAATTCTGCAGTGTCAGAAACTCAGAATGAGTAGATTCCAGAGACAAAATATCCCGTGTAGCCTTAATTTTGGGCTTGTTTATTCACATCCTGAAAATATTTCTCTTTGCCTAACGGATGCACAAAATAGGGGGATTGAATAGTCTGTAAGAGTTCACGTCGCAGTTCTTTTAATGTTGTTGTAAGACCAACAGCAAAAGATTTTAATAAATACATCACACTGGCTGGTACTTTCACTAGAGAATTACCAAATAGGACACCTATATTTAAAACAGGTGGAGGGGAGAAGGTGACAAAAAGCCTCTTGTTCTGACCTAAATAGTGTTAGATTTTAGAACAGATTATGAAAGAAATAATTTTTAAAACTGAGCTATTCAGTTGGAACCAAGAGGAAAGTGAAATTAATGTTAAGATGTATGCAGCAAAGCGGCAATGCAAATGTACAAATGGAAACGATAAAGACAACTGGTTTTAGCTTTGGTGCCCCTTGACTTTGAATGCCTGACTTTGCAACTCTGATAACGTTCTTTTAATTCTTGTCTTGGAGGAAATTAGTTGGTTTTCTCCAGAAGCCAGTCCAGTAGTGTTAGGGTATGCGTGCAGAGTGGATGACAGTGGATCACCACCCAAGAGTGGAACTGGCAGTCACTAAACTGTCCCTGTAGACGCTGCCTAAAGGTGTGTAAAAGCTGTGTATAGCTACCATGTGAATTTGAATTATTACCATGGCATCTGATGAGTACTTTTTAATCACAAGATCAGTATTTAATTAAAGCACATTAAAATATGGCGCTTTTTTTTTCCCCTCACAATATTGGCAGGTGTGCATATAGTTTTATTTTACTTGAATCTGCTTGGAAGAATGAAACTTTTTGTGTATCTAATTTTTTGCAAGTGTTCACCTAGATATTTATTCTTACTGTTTCTTACTAGGTGGTTTGCATCTCTTTCTGTTAGAAGATTTTGCCTGCTTAATGAGCAGAAAATGAGCTCCTTGACAGAACAAAACCCTTGCACATTATAATATTCTTTACCTGACGCTGGCAACTTGCACCCAAAGGAGAAGGTCCATGCTTTTAAATTAAAGCACCTAACCTGGGTGCCTGTTAGGAATGGTCTCTGGTTGTCTGCTCAATGGAAAGGGTTTGGTTTGTCTTTTAGGACCCACCTCTTTTCACTGATTGTATAGGAAGCTAAAATGAGACATGCATATCAAGAATAAAGTTACGTTGTCAAATTAAAGTTCACCAGCATGATATCTTTCGGTGGTCATCTGTTAGGATCTAGTGAGACAGTCTTGTTCACGCTTACCCCTGCAGAGCTGTCATGAGAAGGCCTTAATGATGAGCCTTTTTTTCATCAGATGCAGCAGCCAGTGCTCATTTACTTTTGCCTGTGAAATCAGAGCAAATGCTGCCACAAGCAAATGGAAGGTGTGTGATTTTATAACTTATGAGGAAGGGGAATGGTTATAATTTTGGAGAACGTACTAAAGCTTGAGTTGCCATTAGGTCACGGTAATTGTAATGGTAAGCAGAGAGACCCAACAACCTGAAAATATGTTTTAATTGGAACAAAGTTGCGATTATGCCTGTTCCTAAGAGTAAATTCTGTTTGCACTGTGCTGAGAGCCCCTTGGTGCACTTAGCAATTTGGAAATTTTGAATTCAGAATAAGAGCTTCAATTATGTTATTTCACCAGTTTGTGTGTCTTAAACAGACAGAATAGCAAAAAAGTGAATAGGCAAGATTTAATTTTTTTCAAACCAAGTAACATACAAATAAAACCATATGACTACAAACAATAGCTCTTGTGTCCTATCCCTGCTATTTGCAGGTCCATATATTAGTCCTTTGGCTAGCTACCAGAACTCATAAAATGCTTTTAGGCAGCTGTGTCCCATTAAAGCCACATGTTACATCAATAAGAAACCATAGAAGTGCAGACCTGACAGGGATTTTAAGAAGATCAGTTACTTAGCTCTGTAGACTGGGAAAGGATCAAGCATGCCACCCTGGAAGATATTATAAGCCCTCAGGGGAGGAGATTCCAGGTCTCTTTAGACAGAGGAGGGAAATGCCAGAATAGTCTGACTGTTCGACAGCTCTTTGTAATAGCCAGTCTAAGTTATTTTGCAAATTTTCTTTCTCATGGGGGACACGGCAAGCTATTGATTACTGTCCTCTTATAGTGCTCTATTACTTATTGTAAGATCATTGTCATATCTGTTCCCAGCCTCCGCTTCTTCAGAGAAAAGAAACCCAGTTAGTTCAGCCTTTTTTATCTTTTCATCACTTTCTCTGTTTGAATCCTCTAATACTGTTGCAGTCCTCTGGATTCTGATTTGTTTATATTTTTCTTGAAATTGGACAAAATTAGTTCTTCATCTGAGGCTCCGTCAGTGACAAATACAGAAAATTAATGGCTTCTATGGATACATGGGAAGTTTTGACTGCCTAGCCCAACGTTCTCTGTCTTGTGTTTGTGCATGTGATTTGATTATACTCTATAACTTAGTACTTTGTAGTTTAGTTTTCCGTAATGTAAAATGAATATAGAACATAGAAATGAATATCTGCCCCTTGGCTATGGTCTAAATAAAGGGAACTGTAGAACAAACAGGTCTGACTATTAAAAGAATCATCTTTTGTTAACAGCGTTTTGTTAGAAAACAGAATTATGCACCTGCAGGGAGGAACTTTGTTAGCAGTGTCTCTTAAGAGGCACAAATTTCTCAGTTTTGTTCATGCTCTGAGATAAAATGGGAAACAATTAAGTAGGTTAAGACTTATCACCCTGAAAATAGGTGAATTAGGGGCTATTTGATAGAAATCTGCAAAGCTGTGAGTGGCATTGACTGTTTATAATTTCTTTCAGTACACCAAATCTAGCAGAAGCCAGGTTCAAAACAAACAGAAGATTTTGTCTTTTTTTAATGCAGCAGTTGATAGACTTCGGAATTTCATGTCAAAGCACTTTATGGATAATTCACATGTGTGATTGTTTACATATATTTTAGGGCAAGTGGATAAGTATGTGGAAAAGATTATGTACATGGTTAATAAGGGGATAAACCAAGGTCAGTAAATGGATAAACCAGATCCGTTTCAGGAAATACCCTGAGAAGAGAATAGCTGCAGGGTAATAATGTACTCAGAAGTAGCATACGTACTTGTTCCCTGAGCATCTGCTTCTGATCAGTGCTGGAGATGAGACACTAGAAGAAAAGGACCCTCTGTCTAACCAATGGACCAATTCCAATGCTGTCATGCTGTCATGCTGTCATGCTACCAGAAATCAAGGCAGTTTCCTAACAGCATTGCCTTTTCACCAAAAGTTTGAAAGTACTTTTTTTTTTCCCCACCTGAGAGGAGAAATACTGTCTCCCTTCCAATGACAGCTCTGTATATTATCTCATCAGGCTTTCTTTAAACGTTCTTTCAGGAGATACTCCAGGGTAAAAGTGTTTGGGCAAACTATAAGTGGCATAGAATGAAATCAAATATATTAAATACCATTATGATTTAGTGGAACAGGAAAGAAAACGGTCCCTCCTTCATAAATAGAGTTAATATTGCAGTTTAAGTGGTAACAAGAAGTATACACTAAAAATTCAGAGAAACTGAAGAGGATAAAACCCCGAACATATCAGTTTATTCTGTGCAAGCTTTATTCAAAGGACAGCATCTCAGAGTTAGATGTAACTGTGATATACATATCATACATGTAGGCCCTAATCTGTTCTCCCAAATTTTCTCTGCAAAATACAGATACAATGACAAAGGAAGGGAAGGAAAGGGAAAGAAGATTCTGCTTGAATCCGAAGACTTAGAAAGATTCAAAACTGAAAAGAAAAATTAATGTTTCTCTCTTTACTAGTTAAGAACCTTTATAATCTGACAAGTGGCTGTATCTTTCTGTATAAATCACTTGTTGAAAAGTGAAACAATATTAAGATAAACTCTCTAAATGAAGGCTTGGAATTGAAACTACCTTCTAAAAAAAACCTCGCCCCCCCCCGCCCCCCAAATCATGTCTGGATAGTGCACCAATGGAAGACGTCAAATTTGCTGTGAGGTCAATGGCATGCAGCATTACCAAAAAGAGACATCTGCATTTCAGACCTTGGAAAACAGATGGCATTGCCTGCGCTCATTAAGCTTGTTCATGGGTATGGAGGAGTTACACACAAAGATTCTTTAAAAAAATCCAGAGAAAGTACTTTTTGTGTCAGTGAAAACTCAGAGGGGGGCAGCAAATCATTCAAAGGAGCAGCCCTTTTTTTCTGTCTGGCATAAAGGACTGACGGACTGGGCCTGCCGTACAGCACAGGGTAGAATATTCAGATGGAATTTGTGGAGAAGGGTATATTTTAAATGCAGGACAGAAGGCAGAGCTCAGGATGGCTATTCCTCGGCAATCGGATAGAGGAAGATTGTTCATGGTTATATGGAGGTTGTGGAAGCTTTCAACTTTAGACCTCGAGGTCCTAGAAATAGCTAAGGAGCTCTACAGAGCTTCACTGCAAGTTATATTTTAATCCTGCCTATAACAGAATTAAAACTATTTAAATTCATAATAAAAGTTGTTCCTAGGCCACTCTTTGGTTAGGGAGTAACATAGTACTGTTTTGAACAAAACAAAAAGTTAAGAATTTAAAAGCTATTTCAGATGGTTTTAAGTATCTTTAGGCATATTTTCCACGGGTTTGATTGTTTTTAAGTGTTGGAAACCCCAGGATATTAGCTGATGACTGCTTTGGAAGACTTCCTCAGAGTCAGGAATATTTCATTAATTCATAAAGATTGTTCCTACATTTTCCTTTTAATTTCACCCCACCTTTTATACTTATGCTTCTTTTAATGATGTTAAATATGTCTCCTTCCTTGGTACCCTTTACATTTCTGAAGACCACTGAAGTGGTCTTAAACATCACTTAGCCAAGATAGATTATGTGGCTTATTATATCTTTCCTTGTAGGTCACCCATGCCAGGACCTTTTTGGGTTTTTTTCTTTTTTTTCTTCCACTGGGGACTTTTCCTTGTCAACATCTTTAGGGCAAAATGGTTTCCCCCAAATTCATATAATGTCTCAATGTCCCAAAGCCCTTAAGAGAATACCGTCCCATTGCAGATGTCTGCAATATAATGCAGCATGTGTTCAGTTTGTTGCTACGTGTTTCAAAAGATCAGAGTTCATCAGAGGAGCAATGTTTGAGCTGAACAGAAGGCAGCTCAGACCACGCAGTGAAAGCATCTCTTTACTATATTGCAATTGATTTAGCAATTCTCGGGTTAGCTAATTTCTTATCGGTGTCACCGTAGCATGGACTTTCCATGGACATTATTCAGCTGGTCCAAAAGATGTACTCTTGGCACAGTATCCCCGTTATGCCACAGTGGCCAGTTCCTCCCTCCTCCCATCCCTCGGTGTGCCAGGGCACCCTGTGCAGGGTGCAGCCAGTGCTGTCAGGCACATGCAGTCCCCTCTACGGGTAGTACAGGGTGCTGTCCTGTTTGGTTTTTTTTTTTTTTTCTTTTTTTCTTTTCCTCCGCTATTGTTTTCTACTGGGAACATTGACAGAGTTTGTGGTGAGCAGGCGGTAACCATGGGCAAGCTGGGCTGAATCGTCTTTAAACCAAAGGCGAATGGAAGGTGACTGGAGAATTCAAGATATTTTTTGCCAGCAAGAGGTTAGTATGTCAAGAGGTTAGTGCATGGCCCACGGGTCCAAGGAGGAAGACCCTACGCAGCAGGAAAACTGCAGCATGCAATTGAGCTATGTCCATTCACACAGGGTTTAAAGAAAATTAAGCAAGTATGTTGTCTTCTCCGTCTTGTAGATGTTACATTAGACACGTCTTAAAACTCAGGCTATTACAGATCGCATTCTCTCTTCTTTGCAAACTTTAAAGGGTCATAACAATGCAACTATAGATACCTTCACTGAATTTGGCAATGTTGCTATCCAGGTCAGCTGGAATTAATTTTTAAGTTATGATTTTTATAATATATCAAATGCCTTTCCCACTGTCACATGGTAATTCACTCCTTTCACTAATTTTATAATTGTTTTTTTGGAAAGAGTCATGGATTTCTGGAGAGCTTTTTCTTTTATAATTTAATACTGTTTGATTCACACAACCTACTGCTAGCCAGTAAATATTTTTTTAATATTTGTTCCATTTGTTGTTTAACAATAAAGATAAATTTACAGGAAGATTACCAGAAACACTCTCTTGCCTTTTTTCTTTCTTTTTTGGAAAGGAGTACTTTACTTCTTTTTATTCTTTTTTTTCCCCGTATCTCCCTAGATAGTAATAACTTTTTTAAAAGATTGGCAGCTCTTCTCTAGAAGATAATTCTCAGAATTTGCTATGGGGTTCATTGTCTGCACTCATGTACAGATGTTATAAAATTTCCACTTACCTCCTACTTTCCAGCAGGCCTTTCTTTCTAATTGTACAACCAGAGCACCAAAGAGTCTTGGGGAAAAAAGCGGTCCTGCGCTCTTGGGGAAGCTGAGATCCAGTGTGAGTTTTCGGATCGGTGCAGCCCATGACTGCAGTGCAAGCCCCTTTGCTGGGTGCTGGGCAGAGGGTCCTTGCCGCTAAACGGCCAGAAGCATATGTAGCGTATTCAAGCTGTTCAGACAGGGTGAGTTGAAGAGCAAGCTTGGCTACAACAGTGGACTCTTTAATACCAGGTGCTTAAGTATGGCTGGTGGCAGAGGTTATGCAGAGTGGCTTGAACCTTTTCAGAGTCATTATTTACAGGATAAAGCCCTCTCTTCAACCACAGTTGACCTACATTCCCAGATACCTTGCACTGGTTTTCAGTAAGCCTGAAGTACTAACACCTGTGAAGTGATCCAAATCTGTGTGTGATGACCAATCTGTAAATCCTCCGCAAATGGTGTCCTCTGAGATTTTACTTCCCCATCTCTGATGAATAGGTGTGATCAGGTCACTGCGAGGTGATGTGCACTGATCACTGGGGAAATTTTCTGAGAAGCGCCAAGAAGTGCCAAGTGTCTCTTGGAACTGCTCTGCTGCTACGTTAGTAAGCCAAAGATTGCTTTGGCTGCCTCAGACAGTGCCCTAGGGTACAATCTATCAAGTGTTTATCTCTAATAGTTGTTGTTTAACGTTATCCCCAATGACTAATGGATTGAAAATTCTTTGTTACCAGTTATGCAAGCACATCATTCTGCTTTTTCTTTTAAGCTGTTCTTTTCTTCTTAATTATCAATTTGATCATCTCCAATTACATTTGGAAAGCAAACCAAAAAAATGTCCTTAAATATGGCAATAACCCATAGGTTTTCCCCTGAAGTCTTCAACGTTTTTTAGCAATTCTCTGCACTTTCCTCTCCACGCAATTAATTCTTTCCTCTTTGTCAGTATTTTCTAGTGCTCCTGGGAGGAGCGGAAGGAAGGGGAGGAGCGCAGAACCAGCACTGATTTTTTTTTTTTTTAATTCTATTTCGGCTCTTTCTCCTTTCCGCTTAATCTAAAATCCTGGCACATTCCTCACAGATGTTTGACCATTAGTTTAAAGTAAACAGAATTCTTCTCATCCTTTTCATTCTTCTTCCTTTTCCTCTTCCTGGTCCCTGTGTCACCCTTCTTTTTTTGATCATGGTGGAGAAAGGTCTCATCCTTCATGTTGCTCCAGCCTGGGTGTCAGCTTTGGTTTGGACATCCCTGTTGATGTGCAGTCTAACTCTGAATCACTAATTAAAATTAAAACTTTTAACTAAAATTAAATTAAAACTAACAAAAAAAAAGTAAATTTAAATTAATCTCTGATCTTACACAGGCTCTTATACTAGACAGTACTGCACACTTACTAGATTTTCAAGCAGATGATGTTTTGTGCCTTCTCCCCACTGAAGGCATCCCTCCTATGCAGGATTTCCTTGTTCCCAGTGAAATGCAGAAAAGCACAGTGGTTTGGGATCTGCCTTGAAAAGCCCTCTCCTCTGGGATACTAATCCAAATGTGACAGCAAGCAAGTGCTGACTCGCTGTCTGCATGGTCCAGGAACAAGAAGACAAAGGTTCTGGTGGGCATCATGGGTGCAAGGGGTCTGGGCTGTCTGCATTGCCAAAGGGGCAGGATCATAGAATCACAGAATCATTTAGGTTGGAAAAGACCTTTAAGATCATCAAGTCCAACCATTAACCTAGCACTACAAAGTCCACCGCTAAACCATGTCCCTAAGTGCTACATACATGCATCTTTCAAACACCTTCAGGGCTGGTGACTCAACCCTGGGCAGCCTGTTCCAGTGCTTGACAACACTTTCGGTGAAGAAATTTTTCCTAATATCCAATCTAAACCTCCCC
>JAVKLA010000081.1:31819691-31991543 GCA_034782735.1 Sagittarius serpentarius | reverse complement strand
CTGTTGGCCTTCTTGGCCACCTGGGCACACTGCTGGCTCACATTCAGCCGGCTGTCGACCAACACCGCCAGGTCCTTTTCCACTGGGCAGCTTTCCAGCCACCCTTCCCCAGCCCTGCAGTGTTGCATGGGGTTGTTGTGACCCAAGTGCAGGACCCGGCACTGAGCCTTGTTGAACCTCATGCAACTGGCCTCAGCCCATCGATCCAGCCTGTTCCAGATCCCTCTGTAGAGCCTTCCTACCCTCAAGCAGATCAACACTCCGCCCAGCTTGGTGTCCTCTGCAAACTTACTGAGGATGTACTCGATCACCTTGTCCAGACCATTGACGAAGATATTAAACAGAGCAGGCCCCAGTACTGAGCCCTGGGGAACACCACTTGTGACTGGCTGCCAACTGGATTTAACTCCGTTCGCCACAACTCTTTGGGCCCAGCCCTCCAGCCGGTTTTTCACCCAGTGAAGAGTCCTCCCACCCAAGCCATGAGCAGCCACTTTCTCCAGGAGAATGCTGTGGGAAATGGCATCAAATGCTTTAGCAAAGTCTGGTAGATGACATCCACAGCCTTTCCCTCATCCACTGAGCGGGTCACCTTGTCATAGAAGGAGATCAGGTTAGTCAAGCAGGACCTGCCCTTCATAAACCCATGCTGAGTGGGCCTGATCGCCTGGTTGTCCCATACATGTCGTGTGATGGCACTCAAGATGATCTGCTCCATAATGATCCTAGATGAGCCAGGGATGGCCTCTGCCCTCAGTAAGGCTGGGGGCGAAGGGTGGCAAAGGGCTGGGAGGATTTAGGAATGCTGGTCAGGGCGGAGTGGGCAGATATACAAGCCCTGGAGGCAGAGGACAAGGGCTGACTGAGTGTGCTTTGCCCCCTCTTGGAGGGGGAAGGAGGCAGCTCAGGTCAGGAGAGGTGTGCAAGGAGTAAAGTCTGGCCAATTCTCCAGACTGCTGATTCTGGAGAAAAATTGAGCAAGGGTATGGGTTGGAAGGGAACAAAGAGACAGTATTAGAAATGTGAGGAAGAGGAAAACAAGTGTACGAGGGGCTTGAGGGGTGCGATTTGGGAATGAGCTTGAGATGGGATGTGGAGGGACTGGAAGGAGGGTAGGACTTCTGGCAAGTGGCGGACACGGAGAATGTGCTCTGTGGTGAGCTACCTCAGGCTTTTATTGTGAGTTACACAATATGGGAACTTTGTTAATTAAAAAAAAGGCAGAGTCGTGTGGTTACATTATGTTCCTCTCTTGTTTAAGATGAGCTTCTGTTCTTCACAAATGCAGAGGTAAGTTAGAAAATTGTGCCCAAAATGTAAAAAAAATTGTAGATAAGTAAAAAACCCAAAACACAACACTCTCAGACATAGGCCATACCTTTTTTGAAATGAGACATGACTTTCGGATATCTAGGATAGATTGCCATGTGGAATGACAGTTCTGGGGGAAAACATCCAAAGACTGGGAACATGCAAGAATGAGGAGTTTGTTTTAAGATAAGAAATACACTTGAAGAGAAGGAAACAGGGCATAAGGCCAGAGTTAGGTCATCTAACTGCTTGCTGAGATGTACGCATCTTGCTCTTTGGCCTAACATATAAACTATAGTAGTATTGGAGAAAGAGGCTATTACTACTACACAAATTAAGATTTCCAAGGCAGTATTTCTGAATTCTGTATGAGTTAGATCATAAGGCTGGGCAGCTTGCTATCTGTAGAATAAATTTGTCTAAATAAATGTCAGAAGCTCTGAGTTCATGTCCTAGTAACTGCAACCTCTCTGAATGCTATACCTGACTTTAACCCATAAGGCCACACTTAAAAAAAAATTCACATTAGGGCTGACTTAACAGTTCCCTTTTCTCTTCTCAGTTTTCCTGTGAGTTTAATTTTTAGGTCTTTCCTACCTTCTAGGTAGAATTTAGCCAAAGACTTCAGTGCAGACCTGCAAGGGAAAAAGTGAATCACACTGCTTGTTTTGTGGGTGCCAGAGCCCTGCAAAGGCAGGGCAGCTGCTGCGGGTGCCACAGCCACCCACCCGCCCACCAAGGAGGGAATATCTGAGTGGGCACAGGCTGTTGCTGGAGGAAGATCTTGCAGCTGGGGCTGACCAGGCTCACCTGGCTATTTTGGCAGCCAAGGAGCAGCAAGGCTGGTTATTTGGGGCTCTACATCACCCTCTCTCTCAGTGCTTTATGTCCTCCTTCCCTGCACCCCCCCCCCGCCGGCTCCCTGCACTTCTGCTTACACACTTATCTTCCCTCTTGCAGAGCTCATTTGCCTGTGTTTCTGAGAAGCCTTCAGGCAATTTTGTTACAGGGTTAGGTGTGAAAAGCAGATAACCGAATTTGAGAAAAAAGATTTAAATGAGCAGGCAATGTTATGGCTGAAGTGGCATGCCATCAAAGGATTTACTACCTCTGATAGATTCCTGTGTAAAGAGAAGTGTGTCAGGATTGCTGTTGATTGAGTAAATTTGCCTGAGTTGTGCTTCACTAGATCAGTTTATCACTCAGCAACCTGGTGGGATTCCTGCATGGACAGAGATGAGTGACAAACCCTGAGCAAGGTGTCTATTATGTTCATGTAGTGTGAGTTAACCTATTAGTATTTAATAAGCTTAATACACTTCCCCCACCCCTTCCATTCACCTTTCTTTCAGACACAGAAGTACAAATGAAGAACAAGGATTGCTGCTTCTCCATCAGCAATGACTACTTAGGGCACAAGGTTTGAGGAATATTATTGGCTTGTGTGTTAAAGAAGCATTCGTTGCTTTGTTGCCATGACTGCTTCCCAGCACTTAGAGTGCACAGTCTCACAAATTTAGAAATCAGTTTGCAAGTCCTTGTAAATTTGTCAGTATGTTTCTTTTCATTTTTTTGAAGTCTCAAAATAATTGTTTTTTGATTCATATTTTTATGGAATCTGAAAATGAGAAGATGGTAATTTTTTTCAAAAAAAGAGCAATATTAAAAGCTAAAAGCAGTTCCTTATATCCTGTTTAATATATACGGAGGTGTCGGGGTTTTATTCTGTTGTTAATAGAAAAAATGGTTTAAAAATATATTAAAATATAGAGGGCTTTTAAGGATAAATTTGCTGTTAGTTTCTGCCAAATCATTCTGCAAAGTAGGACTGAGAATGGGACAGAAGATCCTTGTGTTATTTATCTTTCTTGTTTCTCTCTTAGGTTTTGCTTTTTTTGCAGATTTTCTCAAGAGTGAAAATACAGCGTGTTAAGCTAGAGCTAAGAGGGAAGTCCTTGGTTTCCTGTTCTTTTTCCTTGACTAACCTTTCCCAAAGACGCACGCTTTTTCTGCTTGTGGTTTACAGAAGCTGCATCTGGCTGAGGAAGCCTCCATAGATGAAAATAGCTGGAGCTTGGCCAAGGATGGGGAGAAATGTCACAGGCGCTTACCTGTTCCTGCTCTTCCCTAGACATCTGCTTATGGAGGGTGTTGGAGACTTGCTCCTGGGCGGTTCTCTGACCCAGCGTGGCCTGCGCTATGCGCTGCCTGATGGCCTTTGTTTCTCTGCATATGGAGGACAGGGTTTGCTCTCCAGCACTGCTTCTAGGGGTGACTTATGTGTGAGGGTCGACACAATGGCGCATTCTCTTCCATCAGCAACGACTACTCAGGGCACAAGATTCAAAGAATGTTCTTTGCCTGTGTGTTAAAGAAGCGTGCATTGCTTCGTCGCGGTGACTGCTTCCTAACACTGGTGTCTAACTGGAAAACCACTTTCTTGGGAATCAGGCACTAAGGTGTGTGTGTGCGAGGCTCAGCTGCTGGCAGTTAATTTTGTCTGACCTTCAAAGGGAAAATGAATTAAATAACTCCAGTAGCTACGATAGCTTCAGCCTATCAAGAGGAAGGGTGTGACAGAAGCGTTTAATGGCATCATCTGACTGTGAGTATACTGGCCAAATCTAATCATTACAAATAGGGTTTGGCTCAGGCAATGAGAGCATACTCTTAGGAGGTCATTCTGCAGTCTTCACCTGGCTATAGAGAAGCTTGACCTCTTGTGCTTTTAGTTTTTCTCACCAGCGTACCAAAGGTTTAGGTATTGTTTGACACCCAGGGCACGGAGCGCTGGGCCTGTGAAAGCTACCGGTAGAGACTCAGAGCTTTACTTACGTTCATGGTTGCCTGTGCTAGTGAATAGATGCGGTGCAGCTGAAGCTGGAAATGCTGTGGTGTCTGAAGATTCACGAATGTGGATGTTTTCTGGTTCCTGGCTACCTATGCGCATTTGGCTCCTCATCCCCCTTAGGAGAAAGGTTGTTGCCTCAGCTGTGTTTCTGGGTGACAGTATATGTTTCCTTTTTTCCTCGCAGAAGTCACAGGAGTCTCTGTGTTCAGGGGTAGGGTGGAGTTTGGTTGTTTGGCTTGGCAAGTCAAAGGTTAATCTGTGTGCCGCACACACGTGTGCGAGTGTGCATCGCAGCTCGTCCCCTCCGTTTGAAGAGGACGTAAGCAAGTGATGAGAGGCCATAACAGTCTATTAGCTGCTCACATTTACATTCAGAGAATATGAACAAAGTTTTGGAAGAAGAAGAAGAGGAACGAGATGAAGGATGGGAGCTTTCTTTTTCCTCTGTTTTCTCAGTTCCTCCATTGAAAAACTCAGGCACCACAGGTTTGTTTCGGTTTGTTTTTTTTTTTTAAATCCTCTTGCTGTTCTTTCTCTGCAGACCCTCTCTTCTCCTTTAACACCCCGCTTCTGTAACATAAAAATAATAGGGTTGAAAAGGGTGTGGATCTGAAGTGGAAGAGGCAGCACATGCCCCACGCCAATGGACAGAGGCACAGGTTGCTGTTGAAAACTCATCCTCCCCAGGAAGAGGGGCAGGGCCCAGGTGGGTGAGGTGTCCGTCCTGCTGGTATCCCAGCTGCTGCACCCGTCCTGCCCTGACTGGAAGGGCAGGAGAGCTGGTAGCACTACCCGTAATGCTGGGAAAGAAATGTAAGAGTTTGGGGACTCCCACACAGCACATAAGCAGGTAAATAATTGTTTTACAAACGCCTATAGTTCTGTGACAATCAAAATAATGAAATCCAAAGTTTTTTCTGCTACGTGTTGAAGGCTATGCTATGCGTCGGAATTTATGCTATGTGTTGGTGTATTTATTTTGATCAAATTATTTTGGAACCTCAAACTGTTGTTCGTTTTAGACAGAACCTGTCCTCTAAATATTGATCCTGTAGAGGATTAAATAATGGTAACAGTAATAGAAATTTCTTTTGACCTAACTGTTGGTATTAATGACTAGTAACAATTTCCTCTGCCTAAATATGCAATCTGAGTCGAATGCACTTTACTACTAACGTGCTGCTGTATTTCTGGAGTAATTTGTGTTTATTTTCTAACTGTGCAAGATAGGCAACTTCTGCAAGGATCATCACCTTGCTGTACATTGTTCTGGGTTAACTGTATGTGTGTTGGCATAGTGTGTGTGTGTGTGTGTAGTATGAAATGCTTTAATTCTGTGCCTGATTTACAGTCACATTGTACCTAGAATTAGCTAGCTAGTACATTTAGAGAGGGGTGAAATCCATGGCAAAAAAGCCCACTGTGCTTCTGAAAAAATATAAAATTCATCCCAGTTCCACCACTTTTTTTCCAGTTAAAATTTAAACATGAAAAAAAATTATGAAAAATCATTAACTTTCTGTTTTGTTATTTTAATGATGAAATATTTTGATGTTTTGATAGAAAATTATTTTTCATTCTGAAATTTCTTTAATGATATTTAACAGTAAATGCTTTCCTTTTTCAAATATTTGACAGTAGCCAGTTCCTTTCTATCAAACAAAATGGTTTTGATAATCTGTTGATAGTTTCTTCTTACACCCTAACCTTTTCAGCATTTCCATGTGGTGGTCATATTTAAATGAAAAGCTGGAAGAATGACGGCACAAGAGAAAAAGGACGTTACTTTTGCTTTTCCCTAAATTTTGCCTGCCAAACATAGTCTATACCTTTTCCATCTCTCTTGATCTTCCCTCTTTTTCTTTTTTTTGTTCATCTCAATCCCACACCAAATCATAAAAAGAAATAATTACTTTACAGGTCTGTTTTCCCATGTCTTCACTAAGCCTTTTTCAGGAAGTAGCTACAAAATTGAAACTAACTCTGTTATTATATTATGCTATTAATAGAAAAGGGCAGGTAATCAAATGTGATCGTTATTTGAGTTACAGCTGAAAAATATTTGTGTTAACAACTAACCTTGATGTTCCCTTACTAATTCAGTGGCTTGTGTGGGTTAGTATCCCTATTGTTTAACTGGGAATTCTGATGCCTACTCTAATTAAGATTTGTTATCATACCTCTTATAACATCTTCTTATCATTTTCTTATCAGTTTGCAAACTTTTCATCTTTTAGGCTGTAATTTCCTCTATTTGATCCCTAGGAACAGGTGACTTTTCTGTTTTCTTTCTCCCTTTCTAGTTAGAAAATTAGAGAAAAAAATATATTTTTTCATTGTATTTTGTTATGACAGCCAAAAAATGTATACTTTAATCATGATAAACAGGCCTTCAAATTTTTCCTGCTGTGTCTGAGGAAGAAAGTTTTTAAGGTAAAAGACTAAGATCTAATCTCTGCCAGTGATATTCTTTGCATATTCTTTGCAAATTGGCTTTGCTTAAGCTACCTGATAGATCTTAGAAAACTGCAGTCGCATACATCGGATTTTCCGTGGGGGTCTTTCTGTAAAGCTCTTTAAGTTCTTCACTAAAGACAAATAATCTGTGTGAGTGAGCAGCTTGCTTAGGAAGCTTCTGCATTGTACAGAAAGTTGGGATTGCAATATATTGTTGATATATCTCAACTAACTTTAAACTGCTGGACCACATGCAGCCTTGGTAGCACGTAGCCTCCTTGGAATTACATATCTAGTGTACATCCAGACCCCAGAGCAGATTTTGTAATTTGTGCTGAATGTCTTTTCTTACTGTATCTACACTTCTGTCAACACCTGACCCGAATAGTACTATTCTGAGCATGTCTACGCAGCCACAGTGACCATTAGGAAAAGAGCTTTGCATAGGTAATAATAGAGGAAACCTGAAGACTACCAGAAAGCAGTAGCTTTTTAATACCTCTCTGTGAACTTTTATCTATTCCTTTGTTTATCTCCTTACATTTTGTCGTCTTCCAAGATTTTTTGCTTGTACGTGTTCTCCAGTGGCACACATGCATCTGTAATATCTCTGTGTTCTTTAATGTCTGCCAATTCCTTTATTGTATCTACCAACGAATGTCTGAAAAATGTTCTTTTCATTAGAGATGGCCCATACTAACATGGAGGTATTGAAACAGCTGAAAAGGCCTCGACTCATTACTAGTCTGTCACTCACAACAACATCTGGTTTTGGCAGAAGGTCAACAATGCAGGTTTGAGCTTCATGACTTCAGACAGTTCCTAGTATTAGAAAGATAGATGTACACAAAGATGGTAGACAATTTAATGAAGGTGGATCATCTTTGTCTGAAATCTTAAACTGGTCAATTTCCTGCGATGCCACGCAGTTTTTTATTAACATATTCTCTAATTGTTTTTTCTTTAAGTATCTTTCGGAAATGGAGGAATTCCCTGTTAAATCACAGATTTTCTGAATGTTTATGAAGCCCTAACTCTGTTCTGTAATGTGTATTTCCAGTGTAACATTTTGCTTGCTCAGATTTGTAGACTTTCCCTCTGGTATCCCTTCAGAAGATTGTACGTTTATAACTGTATGAAAACAAGATCTATTTAATCTGTGCCTGACTGTGTACTCAGATTTTGAAGTACTAAAAAATCACAAGTGTCTAGTGCCTAACTGTGTAGGCCTCTGGGATTTTCCCATTAGTAGTAAAGTGATTTCTAGATTCGCCAAATCACATAGGACTGTATTTCCTGGGACACCAGTTTAACGCTAGGAAAATTTTTCACACTTTAGGCCTAATCAGGTTTCTGTGGAAGACAACGAAGTTGATTCCGGTTTGAAAAAAGTACTCTGTAGCTGGACGCTTCAGAAGCGAAACCCATACAGTGTAAATCATGCTGATTCACCTACTTCAGATACCTCTGCTGAAAGCAATACATTTTTCTCATTTGCTATTAGGCACTCACAGTCTTAGTGTTAGGGGACAGAAAAATGTGTGTAAAGAGCTTCTGGGTACTCTTGAGGCCACTGTAAAGCTCACTGAAGGAGGAGGGAATCTGCCTACTGACTTGAATGGACTTTGTCTCTCTTAATGCTCAACAGCTGTAACAAGGAAATTAATTTGTTTAACCTTTTGATTTAAACCATTTGTAATATTATGTTTCTAGGAATTAATTTGTTCATATAAATCCTGACCTTTCTTGAACAGATGGTGATAATGATGACAATGAGATTGTTATTGAATGGCATATGGGAAATGTGAGGCCCAAATAATGTATTTGATTGCTGTTGATCAAGCAAGAACCTAATCTGATCACAAGGATGTTTTATTTGAATAAATCTGTTGCAGCCTGAAGTTTTCTGTAAAAGTTTCAATGCTCTTGACCCTGACTCGGCTTTTAGATATGTAGTTGCTTGGTGCATACTCTTTTGATAATATTTTTCTGATCATACGTTTTTAGTGCTGTTTTAAAGGCTAAATTCCAGTTGTACAGAGTCTAAACTGATTAGTAATATTAGGTGACAGAAAAGAAGTGGGTAAGGACCTTCCTTATTAAAGGGACTGAATTTGCATGAGTTACTACAGCAAAATATCTCACGGAACTGCATAGTATCAAAATAACCCAAAGCTGAAGTCTCAGTTACATTTCAAATACTTACAGCATATGCATCTTTTTACTTTATTTTGTTCAAATTGAAAAATAACCTGGTAGGGATCTTCAAAAACAACATGATTTGTAGCTCTCTAGTTTTTGCAACAATTTGGTGGAATAGATTGTAGTAGTGACATACTGAAGTCTGACACAGCAGGCAGCGGACAACGCTATATAACCTGACATTTCCCACCTTTTTGCTATTTCTCTTAGCACAAGTAAGAACTGCATAAACCTGGCTTGTCTGTTGAGAATACTAAGTGAAAGGTGGTGTCGAAGCTATTGTCTTCGATGTGTGAGGTATTATGTTTGCATGTAAACAGATTAAGAAATGTCTCTTATTTCCGTTCTCTTTTTACTTACAGCACAAAATCACTCAATTAGTGCTTGTGTTTCTGTTAGGGACTGTTTTATTGGGTAGGAATGAGAATTTATAATGAATTTTAAACTAGGAGAAAAAAAGTCTTTAGTAGAAGCGGTCATCCCCAGAGTAGGAGGGTTAGGTTTTATTATTCCATTAGAACAGATTGGATAATTTTTTTCCAGGAGGGAGGGGATATGATCTTTTAGTTTTATATCGCTACTTCATATCTTCAATCACAAAAGGTCACTAAATGGGTTTAAATATCTTATATGAGGATGGTGTTTTCCAGGAGAACAGTTTGTGAGTGACATACATATGTTAGTGTTTAGATCAGATGGATCACCGTATACTAGTAAATTTGCAGAGATGTGTGTGGTGAATTTAAATAAATTAGGGCGTCCATCTGTTACAGCAGATTATCTTTAGGCTCTTAAAGGCCAATTTTAGCACCAGGATTACTACAGTTTGTTCAAATGGTAGTGGATTACAGTTATACACAGGGGAGATTAAAAAAGAGTGATACAATTTACTCCTGGGTTTATGTTATTTAAGACTAAAATGTATAGTAGATTTGTGCTTTTTCTTTTTTTTAAAAAAAAAACAGCTCTAAGTGCATAAAGGAAGATGAACATGTTATTAATCTATTTCTGTGTATTTTAACTGACATTTCCCACTAACTTTACAGAAAACTGTCCCTTTAGGACCAATGGGAACTTGGTGATAACAGTAAGATTTAAATTTTTTGGGGGTGGTGAACAAAACTTGTTTGAGGGTGTATTAATACTGTGAATAGAAAGAGGTCTAAATACTACATTTAAAAATGAACGGTGAATAACTTGCTGGCCCTAGTATTTTGCTTGTTAAGTATTCTATTAATTTACAAAGAGACTCTCTCAGAGAATTGGTTCAATCTAGTCATACCTCTGGGATGTAAGTGAGCCCACAGTTTAAAAAATTTCTTGGTTTCTTCTGACACAAGAATTAAGCTACCTATCAAGAAGGTAAAATAGGGATACATGTTTCTAGCTACTTAAATTAATATAACTGTTCTGCACACTACTTTTAATAGTATTCTTTAACTATCTGTGAATTGATTTTTTTTTTTTTTTTTTTTAAATCATAATGTACTATCCGGACAGGTGAACATATTAATGTTTGTCTCTATTACACTGTCAGTAGAAATTTTATAAAATAATACATGTATATTGGACAGTATTTGAGTAAATAAGTTGAGTGTTGAAATGCAGTATTTGTCGAATTGCTCATTTGATGAATGCCTGTTTAAGCAACACACTACTAAGTGTCAGGTCCTGCACTTGGGTCACAACAACCCCATGCAACACTGCAGGGCTGGGGAAGGGTGGCTGGAAAGCCGCCCAGTGGAGAAGGACCTGGCGGTGTTGGTCGACAGCCGGCTGAATGTGAGCCAGCAGTGTGCCCAGGTGGCCAAGAAGGCCAACAGCATCCTGGCTTGTATCAGAAGTGGTGTGGCCAGCAGAACTAGGGAAGTCATTGTCCCCCTGTACTCGGCACTGGTGAGGCCGCACCTCGAATACGGGGTTCAGCTTTGCGCCCCTCACTACCAGAAAGACACTGAGGTGCTGGAGCGCGTCCGGAGAAGGGCAACGAGGCTGGTGAGGGGTCTGGAGCACAAGTCTTATGAGGAGCGGCTGAGGGAGCTGGGGCTGTTCAGCCTGGGGAAAAGGAGGCTGAGGGGAGACCTGATCGCTCTCTGCAACTACCTGAAAGGAGGGTGTAGCGAGGTGGGGGTCAGTCTCTTCTCCCAAGAAAGCGAGGACAGGAGGAAATGGCCTCAAGTTGCGCCAGGGGAGGTTTAGATTGGATATTAGGAAAAATTTCTTCACCGAAAGTGTTGTCAAGCACTGGAACAGGCTGCCCAGGGAAGTGGTTGGGTCACGTATGTATGCAGCACTTAGGGACATGGTTTAGCGGTGGACTTTGTAGTGCTAGGTTAACGGTTGGACTTGATGATCTTAAAGGTCTTTTCCAACCTAAATGATTCTATGATTCTATTAATACATCAGTGTTAAGAAAAATGGGGGAAGCAGCCACGCAGAATAACACAGACCTTATGCCCTGGTTCCAGCGGTGTAAACAGATGTTCTGCTCTGTTCCGACTATTTCTCACTCTGTATTAAGACCCAGGATTTATTGACTCTCTTTCTGTTTTAACCTAGGTCTCTTTACTCTCTCTGGTCGATGCTGTACTTTCTCCTTGCCATGCTTTTCCCCTACAAAGGTGCATTTCTTTCCCTGCTTTGGTGTTCCTCTAGCCATTTGATTCACTGTCTTTTGCTTGTAGGTTTGTTTTCCATATGATTACATTACCACCCCATTGAGTTATCTGCGGTGGAATATGGTAGCATAGTCCCCACCCTGTGTGTTTTTTCAGCTGTCATAATTTCCAGCTGAAAAACAAAATGGGGGAAAATATGACACAAAACATATAAAATAAGCTACGTGTTCAGCCACAGAGGGGTTGCTGAGATGATTTGCAGTATGTTTGGGATGTACAGTGAGAATACTCTGAGAAAGGCATTAGCACTTATCTAGGCCTTCTCTGAAATAATGGTAAAGCGTGCCACTGTTACATCTAAAGTTGATCCAAGAGATGATTTTTCATCCAGACTTCTTAAATCAATGAACAGGATGAAGCTGAAGCGAATTTTCTTTAGTCATTCTTTTAAGAGCTGTGACAGAATCCACTGTTTTGTGTACTTACTTCAGTGCCCCAGTATGTCTCTTACCGTCATCAATGGGAAGTGTCCGCTGGCTTCAGTTCTGCCACATTATCTGCAAAATGGCACAATTTAAGTGACGCAAAGCTTTTCCTAAGAACACAGTGATAAAAAATGTGTAGCTGGTAGAATATTTGGAGGCATGTACACAGGAACATACACTATGGACCTCAAAATCTCTTTTTTTTTCCCGGGAAAAAAAAAAAGCTCCAAGTATTTCAGATTTAGTAGTTTTGGAAAGATTTCCTTTATATTTAAATAATCAATGGCAACCTCAAAATCCAGCTATTTTTTATTGTTGTATGGAACTTGCATTTGGTCATTAATTCATCTGTTCTGCTTTTACCTTGGATTCTTTGAACCTTCTCTTTATTTATAGTTGCAGATTTATGGTGCGTGTTTTCCTAGTGTATACGACTGCAACCATATTTTTTACTTGTGAAAGAACTGAAAGCAATCTTCAAAATGTGTTTACAGCTCTCCCAATTATCTTAACAGCATATGCTTTTAAAAAAATTGCTTCCTCTCTAGAAACAAACTGCTAAAAACCTTAGCCTGAAGATGAAAATGGTTCCAGCAGTGGGAGTTTATTTTTAAACTGTAATAGATTTATTTTAAAATTTAATAGATCTTTTTTTCTTTTAAGGTGTGGTAACTTGTTGAGATTTATTAGAGCAGTTACCAGGTTTAGTTACGTACAGACCCGGACTAAGATTTATAGCAGAGAACATTTCCCGTGTGTCGAGAAGGTGGCCGATGCCGGACTGCCAGGTTGAAGGCATTGCCCGTTTTTCAGTACAGCCTAGGTTCCTGTCTAAATTTATCACCTTTTGTTGCTACGGGCATGTTATTGTGCTTGTGATACGTCTTTTCTTGCAAATGTGCTTCTGGTTCAGCTTCCTTGCTCCCGAGATTTTTCTATTTTGGTTCCCTGTGTCATGTGATCCCCCTGGCCAGTGAGAGCCCCGCAGAGGGAATGGCAACAGCCTGCTGGGATCAATGTAAGTCAGAAAAAACTCTTGGTTTTTTGCAGTTTCTGTCCCTCACACTCAATTTTAAATGCTGCTTTTACCCTGAACCTTTGCTGGGCGCACCTAGTAATACCTGTGGAAATGCTTAGAAGTTAGGGGTTTTTTTTGTTTTGATTTATTTTTTACTCTTTCTAACGTTACTTTTCTTACTATGTTCCTTTTTTCCTGTGTCCTGCAGTGTAGTTGAGAAGCCTAAAAATCAACAGAAAACGAACCAAATGCATTCCAAGTGTTGCCTAAAGTATGTTTTAAGTTTAATAAGGAATATTACAGGTGTAGTAATACTGTGTTTAACGTGTGCTATAAATGGTGTCCAAAATCCTACACTGCAGCTGAGAAAGAATGATGTGACCCCACACACCCCTTAGCCAAAATCGATCATTTAGGTAGAAGGACAATAGTAAACAAAATGATCTGAAATCACACGCTGGTGCCTTGGCTAATTGGCTGAGCATAATGGTTAAAGGACTTAATTCAATTAAAGGGCAGTCACGTAGGTGAGGCAGTATATAATTTTTCTGGTATGAATGAAATACTGTATTTTGATCTCAGCTGATGCTGAGCAATGCTTATGCTATATGATATTGAAATCGTGCATTTGGTGAGATTTGTCATTTTATTGTAGAGGGTCTTCCTGGTACAAAGTGAGAGTCTTCCTATTTTTTTTTAAGACGGGCTCTAAACTCAGTAGGTAAAATTTACCTGGTATTTACTACTGAGTAGCGGTTTTGTCTAATTTAACTATGTATTTTTTTTTTCTTGGATAAATATGATTTTCCAAAAATCCTTTTCTCCCATAGTAGGATATATGTATATTTTACTTCTTTTCTATTTAATTGTTTTGGGGGGTTTTGTTTTGATTTTTTTTTTTTAATTTTTCTTTCTTCCAAATTACATGTGTTTTCTCTGGAGTTTACTTTGACATTTCAAAGGCTTATTTTAAATTAGGATCCCTAAGTGATATGCCTTGATATCATACAAAAGTTTGAGAACAAGAGTTTGTGAAAAAGACATAGCGATATAAGCTGGAATCTCCTGATTTGCCTTCACGGTCTGTAGCCCGGATCCTGTACTGCATCACTTGGAGGTGCAGAGGTCATTACTGCGCATTTCTGTATTTTCTCTGTGTTGCCGATGACCAGGCATTAGATGAAGGACCGTAAGCCATCCTCATTATGCAAACTGGATGAAACTTAGGAGCCAATCTTACTGGCTTTTTTTGTTTATAAGTTTGTATTGCTGTGTTTGTGGGTAAAGTGAAGCATGTGCAGAAGAGAAAGTTGTTTATACTGCTTTTAAAAAAAAATACGTTTCTTCATTAGATGGTAAAGCAAGTACTAACCGAGTGTTGCCTATTTGCCTTTGCTTCGTGAGCTTGCACAATGCTGACATGCACACAATGGGAATTTTGAGACCCCGCCTCGGAGCTGGGTTCCCTGTCACTTCCCATAACTTAACGCTAAGGCTTGTGAACATGAGTCCCCAGCTTAAAGAAATGTGCCTGTCTCTGTGGTAACCAGAGAAACTGCAACTGGTAAAATACAATGAGTTAAATTAGAGGATCTGAGTTATCACTTCTCTTTTTTTTTTTTTTTTTTTTTTGCCTGCTGGTTTATTTACTTAACTTCACTCGTGTTCATCTGTCGTCTTTGTTTCTGAAAAGCAACACAAGAAAATGTTAAGGAAAAGAAAAGAGGGAAAAGAAAAAAAGCTTTTTTCCCTGTGAGGGCAGTCAAGCAGTGGCACAGGTTGCCCAGAGAGGTTGTGGAGTCTCTGTCCTTGGAGATATTCAGAGCGCAACTGGCCGCAGCCCTGAGCGACCTGCTTGAGCAGGGGGTTGTGCTTGATGATAGGGACCCCGAGGTCCTTCCCAGCCCCAGAGATCCTGTGAGCCTCTGACAATTTCCCCCCCTCAATTTGGAGAGGTCGGCAGCACTGTTACTTTGGGGGGAGATCAGAAGCCACGTGCGGATTTCAATCTTAGACTGTCGCTTTCATATATTAGACCTTGTCGTTTTGGCCGCCTCCGTTCAGTCATCGATCATTCATTCGGAGAGATGGCCGTGCGTGCCTTGCTGGCACCGCCTAACGCACGCCACCTGAAATGTCACTGACGAGCGAGCGAGGGGCGGCGGGCAGCGAGCAGGGTTTCTCTTTCGGCTCTTCCTCACAGCTACTCCAAGTTACTCCTGGCAGTGGTTCCTAATCCCGTGTCTTTTTTGCGCTGCCTCCTCGGGCACCACGGTGTCGCACAGCGCCTGGGGGAGACACTGATGGAAAGAGAATGAAACAATTAAGAGTAAAATTAACGAGAGTACGGTGGGAGAGGCGCAAGTAGGAGGTGAATGGCCAGAGCCAATGTGGACTGGGTTCCTACACGTGTCTCCCTGCTCTACTCGACTCTCACCGCGGACTCTCCAGCAGCTGAGGAAGGGGTACAGGAGCTTGCGAAGGCCACGCCAGGGCGTGTGGAGGGAAGGGAGGAAGAAGCAAGCCTCATGGGAGCCCTTGGCGGCTACGGAAAAAAATTAAGCCCCAGTCCCATATACTGTACGCCGAGTTGTTTGTACTCCAGAGGCCTGGTGAGAGATGCAGGGAAACATAAGATCATTTGGTGATGATGAAATGAAAGTACAAAAATAGTGAAAACAGAAGTTTAGACTTTTTTTATATATATATATATAAATATATATAATATATATATAAAAAAAAACCATAAAATGCACTTGCCAAACATTAAAGTGTAGAGAGTTCATTTAATACCTTTTGCACTAACATAGGAATATAAATTTTAAATAAAAATGGCAAAAGGTAATGACTTGTGTCTAGGAAAGATGATTTTAAATCTTTCTGCCATAATGCTGTAGGTGATGATTTTGCTTAAATATTGTTTGTCTTGATGAGCCATGAATACTTGCTCTGAAAGCTATTGCCGACGCAAAACCAAACAGGTATGACTGTGAATAAATTCAGACTGGAGCTGGAAATGTAGATGGGTTCAGCCTCCCAGGGGAGGGGGAGGCTAGGACGTGTCCTCCCTCCTCATCAGAGGCACAGTCAGTTGGCTGCAGGAGGCGAAGGCTCGGTAGGAAGGATTGCACTCAGTGACTCAGAAGGCCATTTCCATTTCTGGCGAAATAGTTTAATTGGAACTTAAACACAGTATTTTTTCCTGAAGAAGACACAGTTTAAAAATAAGACCATGTATTTTCTTACCACATTATTCTTTTTTTTTTTCTTTCCCCCATTTTGGAGGGCAACGCTGCAGATGAATGTGGAGGAAATCTGTGCAATGCTTTCTTGTAGATGGATATGAGCATTTGACTTTGCAAGAGTAAAATAATCCTCTTTATTAGTTTTAGGAAAAAAACCCCACATTCCAAGGAGCCAGTAGCTGTAGCAACTCAGTCTGGCAGCATTCAGCTGATGCTTGGTAACTAGCCTAAGAAAGTCTACCCAACACAAATAATTACCTGATATTAAACAATTTGCTAGTTCTGCAAGATCTATTTATTTCTGTTGCTTTTTCGGTGGCTAGCATTTGTGTATTATAGCTTTTGGAATCTGCAGGTCTCTTTGATCTGAAAAAGCTCTTTTTCATATCAGATACTAAAAGTAATTTTATGTATCATTTCCCAGACCTATAATTGGGGTTGTCCCTGCTATATGTTTTTTCTTTTTTAATTGTTTCTGTTGTTATCATTGCTTACTGCAAAAGGTGGATTAACAGACAAAAGGACAGAATTTTGTCAGTTTGCATTTTAAGTATGTTCTAGAGTCTAAATGATAAAACTGGGTTATTTTTTTAAAGTGAAAATAATCTTTGGTTTTGAAAATACCTTTTTGTGGGATTTTTCTCTGTTTTTCTTAAGGTGCAAATATACATAATTGTTTTAGTGCAAAGTCCTACAGGTAACAAAAATACCGTTTGTCTTCTGTTTGATTATCTTAAAAAATGGAATATTTAAAGGAGAATAATCTACAAAGAAATAAGTCTGGAATTACGCAGATATGTTTCAAATATTTGGGTTTTTAAGAGTCCTATTACATTTCTGTATAGAGCTACTAGTTTTGTGTCTATTCAGTTCTAAAGAGCTTTTATTCACAATTTTTATGGCTTTCAATAGCACAGCAGTTCCACGTTAGATCTGCCAAGTTAGCTTGCGGACTATCGTAACTGTCTATTCAGTCTTTATATCATCTATGGCAGCTAAACATAAACACCATGAAGCCAAAACTAGCCAGATTTGAATTTTGGTAATTTTTTTCAAAGCACTTGGTTTGAAATCCAAACCAACAGAGAACTAAAATCTTCTTTAGATTTTGTTTTTTCTCTGAAAGTTTGTGGGTAACGTTAGTGTAACTGCTTATAATTTTGCCTTGTATGTTCTTCAAGTGGAGATAAACTGCTTGTGTCTTTACAAATAAGATCATTGAGATTTTGTTTTGCAGTGATACAGTAGGAAGCATTTCATAGCCAGGTCTCATTTTATTGGCATCACCAATTTTGAGTTAATGGACTTGAGTGATATTTGTGGGCTCATCTTGCTATATTGTTATAAATCAATAACCTGCTTATTCATTCCAAAATACCATTAATCTCAGATTGTGCTGCTGCCCAGTATGCAAATATATCTGCAACTGCTGCCAAGCTGTGTCCCCACCATCCCAAGAAATCATTCCATTTCTGCTTGTATTAACTTCCTCTGGCTTTGTCCGAAGGGCACTTTCTGTACAGGCATTGATATCTTGCCTGGACGCTTTTGGATATGAAAGCAACCCTGAACTCTTGACTTCATGTGGTCATTAGAGTGTTGATGGCACATTTCACAAGAGTAGAGAGTGATAATATTTCTGTCTCAGCCAATCTGATTGTTCTGTTTTGTCAACCTAAACTCTTCCTGTAATTTAAACTGGGCACATTTCTCATGGATTTGCTTTTTGTACTAATCTGTCATATATGTCGTTGCATCCTGTTGAGCACTGCTTTGCACCAAACATGACTGCATTTCAGTGATGCTTCTGTGTATGTTGGTGTACTAGACACACAAGAGATTGCACATGAATACAGATGCACACACTTTAAAGCAGAAGAACATCAAAGGCACCACTTATAAAATTACAAAATTCTATTTATGACTTGTATGAGTTCATAATTGTTTCCTTAACACCTTGTTTTCTTGGGTAGTCTTCCTCTTAAAGTGTTTGCTGTTGCTCACTTGCACAGTTTTGTATGCATCGTGTCCATCACAAACAATGAAAAAGTAAATTGAGAGAAAAAGGAAGGTTGGCACATATGTAACAAGATTACTTTCATACTTCCTTTTGGACTTTTGACAAAGAACTGTCTTTTTAAAAAAAATTGATTTGTTTTCTTCCTTTATTTCTTTTCTCTTGAAACCTAGCAACATGAAGGATGTACTTGTAGAAATGCCTTTAAAAATAAAACAGAAAAAGCTACTGAAAGGTGAGTCAAGAGAGACTCAAGAAAATTTATGAATTAGATGGTGCATCAGTTATGGTTTTGTTGGTTTTGTTTGGGTTTTTTTTTAAAGGAGGAATAGGCACAAGCAACTAATCTTTCTTCTCTCAGGGATTAAACTGAGGCATGTAAGACAAACCATTCAGCAAATTTGCTCTTTGGTAACTTAAATGATTGAAAACTAGGCAAAACATTGGACAACTCATTAACTTCCAGGTAAAATTTTTGTTCTTGTGAAATGTACACATTATGAAGTGAGCCCACATCAGCTGCCAGGTGTTGTATAACCCTTCAACCCAACCTGCTGCCATTGTAAAACAACCAGGGTCTTCTAGTTCTAGTAAGTGCTGGGCTGGTTTTGGTCCTCTCACTTGGTTGTCAGGGTTGGGGTAGGACCATGCCCATTGTGCCCTGCTCTCCTGGCATGGTCTTCCTGGTGGGTTTCCAGCCGTTCGTGTCCATCTCTGTGAATGTCTGGCAGTGCTGTGGTGGGACAGCGAGGGCCTGATGTCCCAGGTGGCATACAGTGCCAGACACGTAGCTTGAGACTGCCCAAAGAACCAGTCTTGTGTTCAGACCCTAATGTCCCCGTGAGGGGCAGGGGTGCGTTTGGCACTCTTTGGGAGCAGAGACGTCAGTTTAGTTTACCCGAAAAGGAATCTGGTTTTTGTACACCCCGGCTGCTCTGCAAACCAAGCCAACACAAGGTTTGGGGAAATCACTTCAAAACCTTGCTATGGCTGTGAATAAAACTGGTGACTTAGACACAGCTCATTTTTATTAACTAACTGCCTTCCCTGTGCTAGCTAACTAACCTATTGCTAATTTGCCTCAGCACTGGATCAGTTCTGGCAAGTCAAATAAATGCTTGCAAAAGATGGGACCTTCACACTTAAAGCTACCTGTGCTGTCATAGAAACATAATCAAAGGGAAAAGCAGACATTTTGGATAAAAGTGGAACATTCTTTCTGAAAAATACCTTAATTCTAATTATGTCTGTAGTGACAGAAGTCTTGTGCATGGGACTGAATTACTGTTAGTTACCTCCAAGGCTTCTTGCACGCAAAGCAACTCACCGCTCTTGATCTAAAGAGAAGCAGAAACATACAATGGCATTAAGCAGAAACTTATTTCAGCAGAGGTAGTGTACTAGGACTTGCTTCTGCGTAGACACAAGTCATAGTGCATCTGCTTCGTGCTGGTAAGTTTTTGCTTTAGTTTCTTTTATTGAATCCAGCCTAAGTTGGATGGTTAACCCAGTACTGAGCTGTCATAGCAACCAGATGGTGTAATTTGTTCACAGTGCTTATCCACTTTTATCTTAAAGCCCAGTTAGGCTGTTTTTCCTCTTGTGGACAGGCTGATCTAGAGCTTCACCCCTCTGGCAGCTGAGAAGCTTGTAATTTCCATAGTAAATTTGTTTGCAGTGCCAGCTTTCTTTCTTTGGCTTAAATACCTTTTAGGACTCAATGTTTATGCCTAATGTATTTATAGAGTCGTCAGATTTCCTCTCATCTTTGGTTTTGTTTTTTTTTTTTTTTAGTCTAAATAAGCCAAGTTTTTAGCCATCATTTGTTTAATATACTCTTCAACCTTCAGATCTTTATTGAATTCCAGCTGCCATTTCATCACTTACTTTATGTTGTGAAATCCTTTTCCAACTTGTTGCAGTTGGCCCTCACCCTTACTACCCTAACATAGTATCCATTAGCAAACTTAGTTATATCACTATTCACCCTCTTTTCCCGGTCTCTTATTAAAATATTAATAACAGGGGCATTAATAGAAAGATTTCCCTTGTGACCACTCTCCACTGAAAAAAAATTCTAGCCATTAGTATTTGGTTTTGTGTCCTACCTTTCAGCCAATTATTTAGCGCCATGGGGCATCTCTGTGGCATCTCAGTTTCTCTGAGAGCTCTTGGAGACAGAGCTTGTTGAATTACTTAATTTAATTTCTTTTCACATTTATATTGACTCCAGAATAAAAATCCTTTTAGGGAAGCTCCCATGATGACACTTCTCCAAATATTGTATTTATGGATGCCCTAATTGTGTTCCTTCTAGCAGTTTCTGTTAATTTACCCAGTAGACATGTCTGGCCACTTGTTCTCAACTACCTTAAGTTTACCTCTTTCTTCCTCCTTTCCCAAATCCTTTTAAGATTTGACATCCCATTTTGTCTTTTTTCTGTCCTTTGATACTGACAACCTCACCCTTGAATTCCTTTAAAACTCACCAACTGGTCCTGGTGACTTCTTATTGTTCTCTTCGTGGATTTTTCTATAGCCTCTTTTACTGACACTTTCAGACAGATGCTTCAATGACCCCCCTTAAGAAATGTTCTGTTATTTGAATTTCTCTTAAGTAAGTTCCTTGCTATGAGCATGGGTGCAAGAACTTCATTTGTTTTTTTCTGTTATAGCCTTATTTTCTCTCAGTGCTTCTTTTACATCTTTATGTTTCAGACCTCTGGACGCTCTGGCAAGCTTCCTGATCTTGATGTACTTAAAAAAAAACAAAAAACACATCCACAAAAAACCCTTGCAAGTTATTTCTCAGACCTTTTTGGCTTGTCTTACTGTATTTTTACATTTAGTCTAGCAGAGTTTTATTTTCTCTTTTATTGTCCTCATTAAGACACCAACTTCAGTTTTCTGAAGAGCTGCTTCAAATAACCTCTTACATCAGTAGTTAGCTGTGTTAGTTTTCCATATGTTTGCTCTGCATCACTCCATATATTCTGTGTACTACCTACAAACATTTTAATCTTCTGTTCCTTTATGGCAGCTTCTCTGTTTCTGTGCGATTCTTATTTTTCCAATGAAGCAGTATTTTAGGGAATTTGTTGGCTTTGCTTGCTTTTACATAGATGCTTAATTTAAGGGTTTTATGACTGCTATTACAAATTGGCTCTTTGGTAGCAAAATTCCTACATATGAGGCCTTGTGAAATTAATATTTGCTTATCTTGTGGGTTATGGGTAGGTTTTGGTTTTGCATTCATGCACAGCCTTGATACTTACTCGATTGTATGGGAGCATCTTCTGTCTTCCAACATGTTGCATCTCATCTCTGAGGTTTGTAGAATATGTAGCCAGTCACCAGCTATAGTGTAGTTGGAGAAATCAGGAATAGTAAAAACATACTGTGTGTTCCCTTTCATGTTCCTCTCAGTGCAGGTTTGTTTTAATTTTCTAGCTTTTTAAGAGTACCATCAGTAAGTTTTCCCTCTTTCCCCCCGCTCCCCCCCCCGCCCCAAATAGTGTCATGCAGCCAAATATCTTCCACTACTAAGGATGTTTTCTGACAGCTACGGTTTTTTCTTGCTATTCATTCTAAATGTGTCTTCATAAGCTGTGCTGTATCATGCATCTCCTGTGCTATCTTGTTTTTAATACGGTATGTTCTAAAATATACCAGCTAAATATGCCCTAGTGACTTTATTAACGGCAGGTAGGTTACTACTTCAGATGTTTTCTTTTCTGAAATCCCTCCAATCTGACAATATCTTTCTGATATATGTGGTGACTAAGTTACTGAACTTGATATGCTGGGATGGAGTTTCTGCATATTTGAAGAAAGTACGGTCAAAATAAAGTCACCTTCTTCTTGCACTTGCGGCTGCCATCTGAAGGAGCTGGAAAAGCCTCAGCAGAGGTAGGCAGCTCTGAGCGGCAGTGCTGCTTAGGTTTTCGCATCACTGTCTTGCCATCCATCACATTGTTCTCCTCTTGGCCCTGATTGCTTTTGGCATCTGGATGCTGGGAGGATTTGTGAGGGGGACCTCAGGGAACGCACCTCTCTGCCGTAGCGTTTGCCTTACGGATAATTCCCACAGTATGAGCACAGAGCTTTTGCAGCCCTGTTTTCAGAGCTTGCATGGATGGAAAGATCTGCTCTGACCATCCTGGCGGACTTGCTGTGTAGCACAACCTATAGGAGCTCTCCAAATTATTTTCTTTCTGAAATTAGAGAGAGTTTAGGAAAGAAACTCTTTGCTTCGTCTTAAGATTACTTTAAATCTGTCTGTACAAGCACAGAGAAGTTTTCCAACGGGTAATTACCTGTACTGTTAAAAAGTGCTGTTTATTTCTGGCCTTTATATGTGTTATCCCAGTAGACGGTGTTGTCAGTGACAAATAGAGGCAAATGTGACTCTTCTTGCTATTCCTTTTTTCCCTACTGAGCTATATTACACGAGGATTACTCTAACCCTGTGGGCACAGGGTAATATTGGCAGCTCGTGTTCAGCTGTCTGCTAGTACTCCAAATCTTTGTCAGCCCCTCCTCCGCAGGACAGAGCGCTCTGTCTAGCAAATGGCTTGCTTCCCGCCCTGCCCCATACATGCTTTTATATTTAGCTATAATGGAAATTATGTTGTTTCCCTGAAGGAAAGTTATAAAACATTCCATGTTGTTTCTCTTCATTTAAAGGAGTATCTTTTTATTTATTGTTCTTTCAGACATTGTATTTTTCTGCACATCTGGTTAGTAATGCTGCTATTCTTGCATTCATGACCCCGAGGAAAATACAAAGTAGTACAGCTGCCAAACAGAATCTGTGAATTGCAGTAGGACATGCTTGGTTGTTGATGTTTCTCCATTCACCATTGCATTTTTTAAAGTCTATTTAACAGTTTTCTTTCATTTTAATATATGACAATTTGTTTTGTTTCATACTTTTACCTTAATCAAATTGTCAGACTATTGTATCAAATGCCTTACAGTAGGCAAAATACATTACACAATGCTATTGTTCTCATAGGCCGAATATCTTGTATTAATAGTTATTCAGTTACTTTGAGATGAATCACTGTATACTTATATATAATATATAACCTTATTGGTTGATGGTGTTATATTAGTCTCTAATTCTTAATTAAAGCCTTGATTAGAACCTTACTGAATGCTGCTGTGTTTGGGGGCTTTTCTGCATTATTTTATTGAGAATACCAATGTTTCATTTTCAGAATTCTGTGATGCCAGTATTAGGATTCCTTTTTGTTCCCTAAATATTTTAGAAAACTGCCTTCCTTGCCTGAAGTGCTGCCTTATTTTTGTGTCACTTTCAGTTACTACTTTTCTAGAATTCCTGAAATGATGTCTTATATTTGTGAAGTGAAAACAGATATATTCTCTGCACATATTTAAGTTTGCCAATATGGTTTGAGAATCTGAAGTTTTATTATCCCAGACTATTATTAAATTTATAATTTTTCACTTGTTCATCTTCTAAACCAAAAGTGAACCGAACTTTATTTTCCTTTTTATTTTTTGAACTACAGTATTTTTATGAATTATAGCTTTTCCCAACCGCCAGTAAAGTGTGCTTAAAGAGTTTTCAAATACCATTCATATTTTCTAGGCAAATGTTTGCTCTCAACTGATTTTAGTCCTCGTTGCTTTCGTATCTGTAAAACTGTCCCTTTAAAATTAGAAAGGGGTTGTATGTGTGTGTATATAGGACTGATTTGGGCTTGATACTATTTACACCTTGTTGCAGTCAAATTGTTATCAGTTGCATCTATGTGATTGTAAACTTTTTTGTTAAATGATTCTCTCTTCTTCTTTTGTCAAATGATATGTAATTTCCCCATATTAGATCCAGCAATTTTTGATTTAAGAAATTACTGTGTATGACTTTTAGGCTATCCAAAGATTCTTTAACACTGAAAACTCCTACGAAAGCCCCCTGTGACAAGGATGGCTCACATTCTGTGTTTAGTTTCACTCTAGTTTTCTGCTGACCTTTTTTCTTCTTTCTTTGGGTATTATTGCTCTTTGATTTGTTACTTTTCTTTTCTTGGTTGTTAATTCCTCTGTCTTGCAAAATATATCATTAACTTTATTTGTAGTGTGCTTCATATATTTAATAACATACTTGAAGTTAAGAACATAAGAGCTTTTCTGGATCTAGGCCCTAGTCTCTGTTGCTTTCTTTTTTATGACCACTTTTATCTTGTTTTTCACTTTCTTATCACTCATTCTTCTTTTTATATTATTTCCTTACCTTGTCTACACATCCCACATCTCTCATACAATTTCCTTTCTTGGCTTCTCTTCTCCTCAGCCCTCCTTTTTCAGTCTTTTCCATCTCTCCCCACAGTTTATGGCTCTGAAGAATGACTTACATTATCAAAGTTACTATTTTTGGCACTGTATTTATTTACAGCGTCATATAAGTATTAAAATGGCCTACCTTGAGAAAATATCTGTACTTTTGAAGTGATCTGTGCATCTAGAAATACTAGGAATGCAGTCATTAACACTTTTCTTTCTTATTCTCATTTCTAGTACAACTTCTGGGTTATAATATCGGAATTAAGAAAACTCTATACAGTGATTGATAACGTTTTCATGACCTGTTCCCTTTCCCTTCATGGAACTGTTGATACCGCTGTCCTAAAAAAGCAGTCAGTGGGGACATGAAGAAATACTGTGGGTGAAATGAAGAGCTAATACAAAATGCATTCGCTGTTCTGCGTTGTCAGAGTTCATAGGTTCTTGCAAATTCATTGAGACTCATGAACTTTAAGCCATGAACATTACCCCTGTTTGGTGAATGAGAACATTGACATTATTTCCTACCTGACAGCTTCTTTTCATTCCTTCTGTCCTTCTCTTTTTCCTCTCTTACTCCTCCATCTCTTCTTCTTCCTTCCTCATAACAGAGCTGTTCTGTTCATACTAGAATGGCTGTTAAATTGAAGTAGCAAAATAAGTCACGTCTCTATGTTGCCTGCTAACTTTGGAGGATGTTAGCCTGTCCTGGGAGTCCTTAATTAAAATAAAAGTTACAAAAGAACATGGTTGTTTGGTTTCAGCAATTTTCTTTACTTTTTCTTGGCAACCAGAACAGGAAAGTTGATTTTTCCGTTCTGTTGATGGTACGTATTTCAACCAACAACTTCATTGTCTTAGTTGATCCAGATGTTTCAGCCTGTGAGGTAAAGAAACCTCCCCTGTCTGTGTTATGTTTTGTTTTGGTTTTGACCTGTGGGTCAGTTTATAAGGCAATGTGATGCACAGCCTCAACAAGACACACGGGCCTCCTCCATCCCCCGGTGAAGGATTTCTTGCAGTCTGCTGGCAAGCCTGCCCTTTCTGCAGAATGTAACATAGCAAATGCTTGTAAAGAAAACTTGAAGTAATGTTGCCTGTCTTTGTAGCCGCCTTTTTCGTGGAAGCAGGGGCAAATGGAGGAAGAATTCACCACCGACTCAGCTGAGCTGCTCTCAAGGCTGTTGTCAGGTTCCCTGGTTGTACGCACTCCGGCTTGGCTTAGGCTGGAAGGTGTATTCAGCTTTGCTGATGCAAGTCGTAATGCACAGGCTGAAGCATTATTTAGTTGTGTGTTTCCATATTATTTCTCTTCAACGTAAGGTTGCAGTTATCAGTTGATGCCTGGTTCAGGAGGAAACTCTTTAGTCCCTTTGCTGATGAACTTCCTACTGGCTGATAGTCACCGCTTTTTTCCTGTTGCTTATTTCCTTCTCATTGTCGTTATCTGTTTTATTTTTTTGCTCTTTCTTCCTTCCTCCAGGCTTTAGCCTCTGCACTGTCCCTCCATTCTCTCTGCACCTTCTCAGCTAGTGACACTGCTGAACAAGACTTCACCATCTGCACTGTGTGGTAGCTCCCTGTACTTGTGCTCCTCCCTGATCCCTTCGTGCATGGCCCTCGCTCCTCTCGACGACAGGGTCTGCTGAAGGCAGAGACTGCTTGGAGGTCTCCCTAGACCCTGCAGCCTCCAGCTCCATCACCTCCGCAAACGATGTGAGCGGCAGGAAGGTTTGCACATGTTGGCTTGTGCAGGGAGGAGAAGCATAGCCAGAATAGTGAAATGTTCAAATGCCTCAGATCGAGAAAAAAGTTAGAAACTTCTTCAGCCTCTTGAATGGATTAGGAAACTTTGATTAATTTCATGGTTCAAAGATGGTTTTGGTTGCAAATGTGTTTTCAGATAGTACAAAAAAGTCGAAAGGAAAATTCAGCTAAATTTAACAGCCTTCAATTTCTGCACCTTATTCTCACTTCAAAGTAAGTCAAACTGCCGCAAAATCTGTGTTAAAGTGGTGAATCACAAAGCTGCTAGTTTTGTAATTACCTCTGAAGGAACTTTTTTTTCCTTTGGAGAACAGCTGCTTCCCTCCCTGAGTCTGAACAAGTATTGCGAAAGACTTAGGCTTCATTCTGTAATGAATTTATTCATATATAATATATATATATATACACACACGAAGGTATGCCTTTAATTAGTGAATATCGCCAGATTTCTTGAATTCTTCATGCTGGTAGTTCTATAGTAATGTGAAGTCTTCTTGTCTGAGTATTACTGGGCACAGCTGTTCTATTTACAGACACGTCCCTGAATGTTTTAACATTGTCTTCAGTTTATTCATATCTTTAAAAGGCTGTCTACTTTTTCAAAGATTTCTAGTTGTTTGGAAAACAGCTTCTGTATCAAACTCTTCCTCAGATGAAAGCACCCTCTATACACCTTGTGAATTTTTTTGTTTCCAGCCATCCTTGCTTGGTTTTGTTTTTGTTTTTTTTCCTTCCTCTCTTCCCTTGCCTGTTCGTTTGTCTGGGTACCCTTAGCAAGATCTTTTACTAATGGAAAAATAGAAATGCTTTCTGTAGTCTCACTGTGATTGAATCAGAAACAGAATTTACTTGACAAAGCATTTGGGTTTTCAGTCCCACTGTTCCTTCTATTTTCCTGAACATTTAATATTGTGTGTCAGGGAGATCTACGGATTCTTAATTTGTCTTTTTCATAGTTGTTATTGCAACCTTACCTGGAATTAAGAAGTGGAAAAATAGTCAACTGTGCATAGTAGGATCTCCGTCTCTGGATTGGATGAAGAAGTCTTCCCCTTTATATTTTGTGTAATCGCATATTATGGATTGCAATCTCCAGAGAAATCACTTTGCAGAGTTCTTCTATAGAGACAAAAGGGTCACACAATGAAAATTCACTGTTCTCTCATTTTGTTCGTGAGGAATTCTCTGTAAGAACTGCAGTCTCAATTTTTGCATCAACTCCCTTAATTCTGGAGGCCAGGGGGTGCTATAGGTATATGCATTATAACCTATGTAGGTTTAGTAGTCAATATAGAGGGCTCATGAAACCTGTTGTATTTTTTATTTTCTTTTTGTTCTGAATTCTGAGTGTTTCATTTCTTAAAGAAATTATTTCAGTGGCCGAAGGGGTGTGTATGTATGCATGCCCTGATTTGGCTTTAGGCAGGTCCTTGGATTTCTAGTACCATTTGTATGTATATGCATCTTATCTGAGTGAGGGAATGGATAAATGGGGCTCAGGCCTTGGGAGTTCAGCCCTGGGAAATGATGAACCTTATACTGATAATATGATTTCTTTTGTTCAGGGGAGAGAACTTGTGGCATGGAATGAAATGGGAGGGAAATATTATATTTCCAGGATAAAACCCACATATATAAGTATGTGTGAATAAAAGAATGTATATGCTTATGTGTGTTTTTACATTGTTTTCACAGTGGGGAGATTTTGAGAAAATAATTTCCTTGATCAGATCTTTACTATTTGAAAATAAATTTTATTACATTTAAAGATTAGGCAAGACTAAATTATGTGAATTACATATTCTCAAAAGTGGTTTAGTTAATCAAACACCTGTTATTCCTCATCTCCTGCTCTAACCATTGAGATGTGTAAGCAGCAAGGAAGTGTACGAGTCTAATCAGTTTTTCATATAGTGATAATATAGTGTACGTGAATGTTCATATAGTCTGAATGCAAAGGAGATTTCAGTAAATTCACACGGTGCATACCATATCTGGTTTTGTTTGTGTGTTAGAGTCTCTGATGAACTAATAATTGATTAGACAGATGGTTTGTAGGTAGCAAGACCTGAGCCAAGTTTTTTTTCACCACCACGTTTTCCCAGAAGTGGTTATTTGAGACTGCACAAATTAAATCTTGGACCTTTAGGTTTTAATTACCTTTTTATCATGATTTCTGATTTCCTACTCTAATATACCACATTATTTTACTGACTGTTGGAAAGCAATACATCTGATTTGAAAAGGCAGCCATTAAAATAATAATTCCTTTATTTCCCATTGCGAACAGTGCAGGATTAAATGCACATATTGTTCCTGTCTTCAAGGTAGCACATGAGCATATTCTGCAGACATGTACAATGCCTGCTAGCTTTGTGTGCACACAGTTGTGGGGGTATGTATGTATTTACACAGAGTTTTTTGCAATGGTATGGGTTTTTTCCAAAGGATCTTGACAAGCTTGCATGTCTTTCACATGCATTTGAAAACAATTTCAGGAGAGAAGGGGTTTGGAGTTGTCTTTATATTTAAAAATAATAAAAATTAATTGCTAATGAGAATATCTTTTCACATACTAAAATTAATTTAGCTGTTTAAAAATGAATGAACTACAACCAGAAAGGCTATGGGCACAGTACAAGAATGCTGACATTGCACGAAGAAAAGTAAGGCAGTGGCTTCACGTTATGAAGAGTTAGCAATGCTGACTTCAGATAGTCCTGCCCTCCTGTTGGTGATTCTCACAGAGTTACTGTGTCACCCCTTCCACAGAGCAGGCTCCACTGTCTGCTGAACTGTGCTGTGATCCAGATCAGGGAACAGATCTAAAAAAATGGAGTTACAGTGTGTGAAGTGTGTGTGTGTGTTCATTTTAATCTTGGATCAGAAAATCATGCAACGCACCAACAGTTCTGGTCCCACTGAAGTAACGGTTTAGGTTTAGGAAGGAGCTACCAGAAAATGGAAGGCCAAGAACCCTGTAAGTCAGAAAATAAGCATTATGAAAAGGAAACACATTGTCAAAATCCGACCTTGTGCTCTGGGTCAGATGGGCAACTAAAGTCCTGTTGAAGACAATGTGCCTCTCGGTGCTTTGGGAAGTGCTGACCATGGCATTGCAGGTTTAAAATAGGCAGCAAGACGGATATGGTCAGTGTTGCACGCTGGATTTGTAAGTCTAACACACATTTTCTTCACATAAGGGTTTGCCTTTAGTCTCCTTTTTTCTTTTTCAACCTTTCAAAGGAAAAACAAAGGCGTAATACTTCTACGAGTAGAGTCCTAGGCTGATGACTGTAGCAATGACAGGAGAAATGGTTATGGAAGGGTTTTGACATGAAGCCATTACCTAAGATTAGGGCGATTTTCTCTGTTGGTCTGTATAGAAATGGTTTGTGTCTGACCTCGCTGGTCATATTGTCACAGAAGGGGTTTCTAGTGTGCAAACTCTGACCTGTGATAATTGTGCACGTCCTTTTTTCCCTGAAGGCAATCCGTTTTAGCTGCATTCAGTGTCACAATTTAACTGTCTTTAGTCTGAGTGCAAGTCGCTTCTTGCTTTTGTTAGACAAAATATATTATCGTTATTATATCCGAAATGATTTTTCTTTGAAGGGTCAATTCTAAGTCACCACCAGATTATATAAAAGCTGATGTTTTCTGTTATTGGTTACCTTATGTGTCTAAACACAGTACAAATGCAATACTTTCCTGGGGAACTGAACTGCATCATCTGGGTATCTTAGTGGTTTGGAGGCTTTTTTTTTCCTTCCTGGTTTGACCCAGGAAGAGAAGAGGGAAACTAGATAGAGCAGTTTGAAATAAATTCTTGGTAACTGTAGGTTTTTTTCGACTCCAAGTCAAGAGGAAGTTTTGAAGAAATTTTTAAAAGAATAGTATGTCGGTTGTGGTTATTCTATAAAAGTTGCTTGCCTTCCTCTTTCCTCTTTCCGTTTATTTTTGGAATGCTGTTTTGTATGAGAGTAAGGAAAGATTTTTTTTTTTTTTTTTTTTTTTTTTTTGGTCATCCAATATGATATTTAATGGCAGATATCACAACACTCCTTAGTGTGTCAGACAATGTCTGTTGGCACATGTTCCAGCATATTGCCTGGGAAACAATATGTTTTCTCCATTGACATGAAAGTATTCTCTCAGCTGTGAAACTGTATTTTAGGAAATCAAAAGCAAAGTAAGCACAGATGCTTATACTTGATGTCCTCAAGTGGCCACTTCTAAGGATTTAATTCTCTCAGCTCCCCCTGTGGGTTTTTAATACGAGTCTTTATTCTTATGTCCTTTTGAGGCTGAGGACAGTTGTGGGGGTTATTTAGAGTTTCACACCTCTGCAGAGAAGTTGAATCTAGGCATGCTATGGTTGCTGTTATAGAAGGGCTCTTCCACTATGCAAGATTTTTGAACCAAGTCATGCACTACATCTTTTATTGTGGACTATCTATTTGCTCCATGCAACAGTAATTAATGGTATCTTTTATTTGGTCATTGTATTGTATCCTGATACATTTTATTTACCTACATAGAGATAGCTAAAGTCTGACATTATTATCACATTTTCTGCATATGTTGCCTCATGTACCTAAGCATATCAGAAACTACGTCATCATTCCAGTTGGTAGACTCACACTCATCCCTTCCTGGTTAGGCCTGACATTTCAATCCCTATAGAGTCTATGCTACTTTTTGAGGTACGTAGCTCATCTATTTGTTTTGATTAGGTTCTCTTTAACATACAGAGGTTCCTGCTTCCAATGGAGTTGGTTGCTCTACTTTTTCCTGTGTATTATGTATGCTAGCATCACAGGTGATTCACTAAGTTTCTGATACGTTCTGAAGGATGTCCATGCCTTCAATTAAGGCTAGATATTGCAGTTCTATCATCATATTTCTTATGCCTTCCAGCGTTCATGTGGAAGCGCATGTACCACCTTTTTTGTTCTCTTGACACTCTGTTTAAAGTCACAGCTTGTTTGCTGTTGCCTGTTTGCTTCCATCCGCTGACCTCGATTGCGCTGAATTTTCTTGTCTTCATCTGTAGCAGAGGTGTTACCTTGTATGGTGTGGTCTCTTTTCCCTGCATTGGTCTTTTCTTACTTTTTTGTTTAAAAGCTTACTCATGATCTTCTTTCTTAGTTTGAAGCACCAGCAGCTTGATTCCTGATTTCTTTAGCTGAAGGCTCCTTTTTTTGAGGAAGCAGCCCTAATTCCTAAAGAATCTGAATCTCTGTTCTTTCTGCCATATTCTGAAGTAGGTATAAATCCTGGTACTCCACCTCTCTCTGATTCTGAGCAGAATACTGTGAGCATTCAGGGAACGTCACCATTGACATCCTGCTCCTCAACTTGTTTTGTAGGAACTTATATTTTTCCTCTCAGTTCAGCTATTCATCTTTCTTAGGATCATGCATTATCTGCATTTTTCAGACAATATGACTATATATATATATATATATGATGTTCAACAAATTTAATCATGTCAGATTAAAAATGGATCGAAATATGAGGGAAAAGTTCACCTGCTTTAAAGCTGGTATTGTCTTGGGCATTGTGATCTGGTGAAATGGTGTTTTGTCATCTTGCATGTGGAAATTGATAAGGGGAAAAAGAAAGGACCAAACCTAGTTAATTTCTAGAAAAACTCTTGGATGTTTAAGGAGAATGATACTGAAGCGCATAAAAATATATGGGCGTGTTTCCTATCTACCTTATGTCTTGATTTTCCATGGACCCCTCGCTTAGGAGGGATGTTTTAAGAAATCCTGCAAAGGACCTGAAAGATAAAAGGAAAGCTTGCTACTTAGGCAAACAAGGTCAGAAGAACACCTACAGAGAGAAAATGGAATTACACCACCGAAAGCTAATGATTCCTATTTAACTTTTCTTATTTCTTTAACCTTGATTCACTTAAAATACAGAAATAAAAATACAACTGTCTCTTTCCATTGATAAGCTTTAGTAACCAAATAGTGACCGTAATTCTATCAAGTTTCTTCCAATATTATCAGTACTGCCTGCAGTCTATTCATCTTAATGTTTCAATACCTCCTGACGCACAGTGACTGCCTTCTTTTTTCATGACTTTTAGATGTGAAAATAATTTGTCCAAGCTTCTTTCTGAATTCCAGCCAGTTATACAACTAGATATTCTGCACTGATAGATGGAAAGATAGATATATTTTTAGATTCATTTCCACCACTGTGTCTTACTCATGCAAATAACACCTGTGCATTCCTGGTTTTAGGGTAATCTGTAGGACTCCCTGAGTAAAGGGGGAGGAATCCATGTGGGTTCATCTTGTAAGAACCTCTGGGATAATGGAAAGTTTGCTGCATGCTGCTGGGTGCCCCGAGGAGTTATACCCCAGGAGGGGTATCTGTGGTCTGTCATTTTTCTCAATTCAATCCCTCTTCTTTGCTTTCATTTAAGCAATGCAGTTCCTTCCTCTTTTCCAGGGAGAAGGTATAACTCTTCTACTAACTCTTATCCTTTGCTCCCTTCCTCTTTTTTTTTTATTGTGGGCGAGGAACATACTGCTGAACGCTTTGGAAAAAAGTAATGTGGAAGACAGTTACCAGACACAGGAAGAGAAATTTAGGACAGAGAAGAGGTGAGAGAGAAGTAAAATATGGCTTGGGTTAGCATGGACATTTTAAAAGATGTCCAGACATCATGGTAGTGAATACAACATAAAAACTTATTTGGATAAGTCCAAAAGGACAAGTAGGTCTGGATTTTGCGGGAGCTGTTGTGGGCTAGTTCAGCCCTTTTAGTTGTGACGTGTTCGTGCTCCTGTCCTATGGTATGTTCACAGCTGAGCAGACCCCAGTTTGGATCTGTGTCCGTCCTGTTAGCTGTGTAAAGGGAACTCTTACGATGGGTTGCCATTTTGCGTTTCTGCGCTCAAGGGCTCATATAGCTGTGTATTGTTATGCCCCTGATTTCACTTCTCTTAACTTAGCACTTGCCCTTGTTTAATTTTAATCATAGTGTTCAGCACTGTTTGCAAACATGGAGCAGTTATGTCTTCTGTCCTCTTGAATGTGAGCATGTCATTATGACCGTGGGTCACTTTGAGCTGCCTGTCACCTGTAGCTGTGGAAATGAGTTACTGTAATCAAGACTGGGTTTAGCTGGGCCCTCAGAAATTGAGTCTGCATTGAGCGATACTCTTGCTTTTGTGTCATTGTTTCTGCCCTTTATGATTGCATGCAAGTTTTGCAAAACTTTTTAGCTCCTGGTAATAATCACTTGGAAGTAGTTTGCAGCTTTTAGAGGTTTCCAGAAGAATTTATTTACAGTTGCTTTAGAGAAGATTGTCTCTAGGAAATGGCTCAGGACCTTGTGCGAACGTGTCTAGTTTCTACAAAATATTTGTCTAGAGGGAAGACTCTTCCTGTGCTCCGAGGAGAACAGTGGTTACAAGGGTATATCTGCAAGACTGAATTCTGTGGATGATACAGAGACTTTATGGCATGTTTCTCTCTAGTTTGAGATTTCTCTGGTTTTGATAAACTAGTTAAAAATACATCATATAGACTTGCTAATTCTTGCCCATATATTTGGCTTTTAAAAAATGCTGTTCTGCTATGTTTCCATCAAAGAATATAGAGCATTTCTAAGCTGATAACTCTTGCCCATATATTGGCTTTTAAAAATCATTATTCTCTTATGTGTTTTCATCAATGGATGTAGAACATTTATAAACTACTTTTCTCACATATGTAAGATGCAGTCTGCTTGTACTTTACCATCCTATAAACCATGAGATCAAAGACATTTGATTTCATCTCTGAAAAAGTTAAGTAGTATATTAGGCTAAGCAAACAGTTTCGAATGAACTCCAAGAACAAAAGAATGGCTACACTGGGTCAGATCAAATGTTTATGTAGCATGGTGTCCTGTCTCCAGCAGTGGTAAAAGTGGATGTATATTTAAGGATATAAGAATAGAATCAATTTATGATAATATTTCCCTAAGAATACTCCTCCGGTATCCAGCAGTTTGCAGCTCAGTGGCTTCCTGAGTTACTGGCAGTATCTTTCTTTTCCAATGTGTTACTAGCAGTGTGAATAAGGGGTGGCCCGGAAGACAAATAGGGTAATGAAGAGCTGGATTGCCAAGTTTTAGTGACTGGTAGTCAAGGAAGGTAGAAGATGGCAGAGCTGCCTAATTTTGAAATGAAGGAAAAGATGTCAATACACTTTGCTGCCCAAAACATGGTTGTAAAAGAAACAAGTTGTGCTGCCAGAGTAGACTTCTGTCTGTGTAAGCTTCATAATACTGTTCTTGAAACAACCTGAAATGCTAGAGCTTTGAGAATAATAATAATGGTGTTGTTGAGGACAGGGTACTATATGCAGACATCCACAAGTGGAGTACATGTTTTTTATTTTTATTTTTTTTCCTCCTGCCTTAATGAACCACGCTTGTGAACTGTGAGAATAAAGGTGGCATTTTGTTTCAGAGGAGGGAAGTTCCAGGGTCTCCCATGGCAATTTCTACCTGAGAGACTTTATTTGTCAGAGGCCATTAGGCTAGGACACTTGTGCCAATTATCTTTCTCTTGAGAGCCATGGATGGCTACCCTATTTCCATCTAACCCATACAGTAATTTCTGCTAACAACTGTTATTACTACTGTGTTCCAGAATTCAGACATTTATTTCCGCTAAAGAGACAGTTTCAAAATGGTGTTCACTGGTAAAAAACACTCTTCCAAGTGATATTATACATGATGTTAATTCAATATCGTTATTGGGCAGAAGTATCTGCCAAAAGCCACTGGGGGTGTTGAGTGAGAAAAAAGCATAGGCTTCAGTCAGTTTTGGTCCAGCTGTCATCTAATGCAGAAAACACAAAGCTTTCTGATTTCATCGCTCACTCAGCAGCTCAGAATCTGTACAAATTCTTACTCTTCATTCCTTTTTTCATTTTAGACTCTTGACACATATCCAGATATGTTGGCTGACTACCCTCCTCTATGAAGTCTACATTTTTATGCTTGTTAGTATTTGCTTTCTCTTTTGGAAGCACTGGGAAAAGGTACACTGTATAATATATTCACTGAAGTTTTTTTACCTCAAATTTGCCGTTGCTTCAGACCAATATTCTTAGAGGCTGAATTTTATTTATTCTGTATGTAGGATGTTCTTTTTACAAACCAGACTTCTGGTTAGTAAGTGGTTATCTATCACTTAGCCCCTCCCTACCCTGTCCAAATGAAGGTTAACATCCATTGTTGTTAGAGTATACGAGTGGCAGAGCCATAGCAATTAGTTTGATAGCTAAATCCTGAAATGATTTCTCAAATTTTTTAACAATCTCTGTCCTTATATTGATTTTAAAATACATCTTTACAACATTCAGATTTCCTGCAATACACTGTGATAACAATATCCTAAAACTGAATACTCCAAGACAGCTTTTCCAGTGGTGAAATCAAAGGTAAGCACAGGTAATTTACATCTACCTATTCCTAATTTGGACAGCTGCCCATTTTCCTACACGAAATAGCTCAGCTTATTGCTTTTTTAAAATTTATAACCCTACTGCTCCAGGGCATACCACTTTCTGCTTCATCGCTTTCCTACAGCGGATCACCCAGAGAACATTCTTCTATGTCGTATTTTCTGCAAATTTGTCTACACTAGGAAATCTATCTGAAATAGTTGTCATCTTAAGTCATTTCATTAAAGCTTTTTAATGGGTGATCTTCCCCGCTTCATTCCTGCCCACCATAGTAAAATTAACTTATTCTGACTTGGCTTAAATAACGTGGGATTTTATCCTAGAAAAACTGTTCCCTATTTATTCTGAGTGGATAATTAAATGTGTCTGAGGGGTTTCATTGTTTGTTTCTTTTTTGTTTTGGTTGTCTTTTTCCCCTCATATTTGTACTTCAAATGGTAGTGATTATGACGTATATTCAGCAAGTGCCAGCTTTTACCTGCTGTTACACAAATTCCTCCCTTTTGCAGTTTTTCTAGAGAATGGTCTTTTTCTAATTCAAAGGGACTGCTTTTATAACCGAGACGACTACCTCCTGAGTTGTTTCCTAGTCTTCATTTTTAAGGTCTCAAAAAGTTCTAATTTAAGTTTGAAGCCAAACTACTACTGTCTTCAAAGGGACCAGAATGAATCAGCTTAAAGCAATGTGCTGTTTCACATATGCTTTCCTTTGTCAACATTGACTTTTACCGCTAGTCACAATGCTCTGTCATAAATGCTGATTGCAGGGGCATTGTAGCAGCGATACACTACTTCGTCTGCTGAAAGCATTAATTCTGGGCAAATTTTTGCACGTTTCAGTTAATTCTCTCCTACTCACTTGAGGTGTCATCGTGACAATAATACTTTAGCATTGTCTTCAAAGTAAAAGCCGGCAAACCCTTTAGAGATTCAGTGAGTTAGGCCAGGGAAGGAGTATGATAACCTATCTGCCTGCCTACACTGACTCATAATCAAGCAGAGGCAAACATATTTGTAGAGAAATTTGTTCAACCTCATTGAAAATGCTGCTTTTATCCCTTTTTCACTAGGCTTTAATTAGCATGCAAGAAACTGTTCATCTAGGTGTTTCGGAGTAGCAGCAGTATTCCTCCATGTAAAATTGTTTATTTGTACTGGACTGTACAATGATCCACCTGCTCCAAAGTAAATAAGCCCTTAGGTTGTTCTCACATTGTCTTTGTGGACCCCACCAATGAACTAACTCAAACTTAGCCTTCTCTAGAGCGACTGATTGCATCCGTACCACATAGTGCTGGGGCTCCTGTCACCCATGCGGCACTGAGGCACAATTCTTAATGTATTTTACATCCTGGATTATGACAGAGTTGTACCAGTGTACCTGATAAGACATGTATTTTTGTGCCTGGTTGCAGGTGAACAAGATGCAAGTCCTTCTGGGTTCAGGGTAATAGACCTGCTCTGGAAGGGGAAAACTAAACTGAGTATGTGTACATACATACTGTCTGTCCGAAGGGAACCCTACAACAAATGGGGCTGTCCGCTGTGCTGGTGTCTCGTGGGAAACTCAGCAGAATTCGCAGTCCTTGCCCTGAGCTGGCTGGATCACTCCAGCAGTGATGCCAGGAATGAGATTAGAAGTACGGCACTGTAGCCAGTCAGGGAAGCAGGGCCTTGAGCGTGAATCGTAGAATGAGCCAAGCGAATGTTGTATTTGCACATTTATTATAATCTTATTCCGTGTCTCGGGAAACAATGGTTCTGGAAAGAGTATTGAGGGAACCAAGCAACCATGATCTGCCTGTGCAATATTGTGACAAAAAGAGCTAATGTAATCCTCAGATGTTGAAACAGGGAAACGGCATGAAGGGTTGAGAAGAGTGCTCGAAGCATACCAGCACAGAAAATACTGTTTCATTTGTCTATGATTTTAGAGAAGTTGGAAAACAGAGACGAAAATGACTTGAAATCGGGGAAGTCTAATAGAGTGCAGGATCTCTGTTTTATTTACCTTGATAAGAGCTTTGAAGAATAGTCACAGAAGCTTATGCACGTGTGTAAAGATTTTGCCAAACTGTGTTCATAGTCATTATGCAATAGCAATATGTCTTTCTTTTTTTCTGCACCCCTTCTTGTATTAATCAGATACCCATCTTTACAGGACATGACTTACTCTTGTGGATATGAATATTCCAACCAATCTCCCAACAGGGTAAGAGAGGAAGAGAGAACAGATGGAGCTTAAACAGTACAGACAGATTTTAATTAGCAACTTTGAATAACCACAATTTAATGCTATTAAATTGTAATGAACTAGAAATGGATTTGATCTTGCAATAGGTATATTTGGATGATGAAGTGGTATGGTTCTGTCTACATTAAGTTTTCTAAACATTCTATTTTTTTCCCCAAGTACTATTGCTGCTGGTATCCTTAGACACACCAGGGAAGGCAAGTGTCCAATATTTTTGATGCTGAATCACTTATTCTTACTAGGATTGTAGAAAATGTTACCTGAAATGGTTGCAGAGCTGTTGAACTGCTCCCAACATGGCTGAATGCTGTGGCAATGGACTGATGTCAGTGATCTGCAGATTTTTAGAATTTCTTTTTTTATAGAGAGAAAAGCCAATTATGATTAATAAGTTTAAATGGTGGCTGGAGTATAGGTAAAAGATATTTTGTAACAATTGCCAAACAATAAAGTTTTATTTTGAACTCAGTGCTTTTTTTTTTTCTTTTTTTTTTTCCCACTTGTGCATTCAGAATAATGAATATTGTATATGGTAGTTTGACTGGGGCTCTTTCAGTGTACCAGGAGAATTCCTGTGTGGAAAATGACTGCTGTTGCGAAGTAGCCACAAGAAGAAAATGGTACAATTTGAAAATATGTCTTAGGGGAAAATATTTTTTATTTCATTATTAAACCACTTAGTGTGGCTCTCAGACTATTTTGACCAATCCTACCACTTCTCGGTATAGTTCTGTATGGTTCAGTTGCAGATCCTCCAGTGAAATGCTGAGACAGATGACTGGACTATAGTACAGTGGTGTCTTCTCCTATGCTTTCATCTCTGTTTAACAGGAAGCATTTCCATTGATATTTACCACCTCTAAGCAGCAAAGATAAGATTGCAGAGTTGGCTGGCAGGAATGTCAATTGAAGAGTTTTTGATTTTCAGAAGTTGCCTTATTTCAGCTCCAGGTTTCTTAGTTTTGTTAGAATTTCAGATCCTGCAAAATTACATTGTACGTAATAGTGGCCTTTGAGCGATACACTTTATTGATGGATGATATTCAATGAGGAAACCCACATAGATCAGGAAACTAGAAGCCATTATCCCTTTTCTGTGTTTCAGCCTGTTCTTATTACTAAATTAGTATGTGTTGAACAAACCTTGTAACTTCCCTGTGTTGTATAAGGAAAAATATTCTTGACATTTAATGTTTATAAACAGTTCTGAGCACACTGTTTAGTGCTAGCATATAAATGGTACTGTGAGATTGGACAGGGTATTATGCACACACAGGATGCACATGGGATCGGGACATAGGGAAGTGAAAAATTTTGGTTGTCAGGCACAAAAGGGTCATGGATGAATATTTTTTATGAATTACTGCAGCCTACTTTAGTGAGGATAAGTAAACAAACCAGCTTCAAGCTAGCCATTGTTTTTCAAAGTATTACAGCACTGGAGTACTGCTTTTATGATATATCAACCAAGGTCTGCAATTACATGTACAAATATAAAACTAAGCTAAGCTCTGAGTGATGTGGCAGATTTGCTTGAGAATTCCTCTGGTTTTATCACTCGCCAAAATATTAAAGTTATCCTGGTAGTTTAGGCATAAAAAAACCCATTAGTTGAAAAGTTGGCAGGAAGCTAGTCATTAGTGAGGATAAATATTCTGGTGAACAATAGTTTCTGTTTTTCAGTTAGAAAACTGTAATTCGTGTAAATGTAATACCTTTAACCCCTCTGCCCAGAACATAGGAGAACACTTTGTAATTGCCCTCCTATGTTTTGAATGGAAGAGTTTCATGTGTTAGTATCATAAGACCATAATAAGAATGTGGAAACTCTTTGTTTCTTTGTCCTCACGCTTAGATATGTGTCCAAGGAAGGATGGGTCCAGAGAGGGTTATCAGAAGCATAAATCTTGGTTTGTATCTAACGATTTTCATCTAGTGATCTAATCAGCTTTTTGCCAGATTCTGTCTCTTTCACAGGCAGAAACTTTGCCTTAGTGCTGGCAAGGGATGGCTACGTACCCTGTCCCCAGCAGGTTTCTGAGCCTGTTTTTCTCTCTTGGTGCTATGGACTCTCCATAGCATGTATACTTTGCATGAAACTGTTTGAGCTTAAATAGACCCCAAGAGAAATCAGTGTTCCGGTATTTTTGAGGTTGCACATTACAGTGTTCATCTAAAACTTATTTTTTGAGTTTTGTGTGATGTTTTGAGTTTTATGTGAAAGCAGACTTTGAATAAAGCACAAATACTCCTGGGAGCAGGACCATAACGCAAGTTTTCATTTTCCCCAGCAAAATTTCTAACTGCCAGGCTACAGTCTTGCTTCTGCTCATACTTTCATCACTTAGAAATAAAATAAAATCAAATAAGCAACTAACTTCTGTTAAGCTTTCTTTTAGTGTATTGCTGTGTTAGACACGCTCAGAGCACTGCTTCCAAATAGTCCGTAGAGAATTTTGATGCTGTTTTGCCTCTGTTCAGCCTGCCTTAGTCATGGAACTGGGCACCCAGCTGCTGAGGGAGGACAGTTTCAGTGCTGTACCAAAGGAGAAAAGCAATCATAACCAGGACTTTCAGGTAAAGCAGGGAGATGTTTAAAGAGTTTAGGTTCCTCCAGGGGTCTTTAGAGTTGGTTTGGTGGGTCTTTTTGGATCCCAGTTTTGGATTTAGTGAAGAGAATGGGTATGGACTGAGTGTTAAGTAGTTTTTCCAAAGAGAGAATGACCCTTAGACCATGCAGTGAAGCTTCAAGAAACCAGGTTCAGAACAAGCAAAAGGAGGTAATTTCCCACACAGTAGGGATTTGTGAGATTCCCTGAAAAAGGTTGTTATGGATGCAAACAGTTTGTACAGGTTGAAGGGAGAATTAAAACAACTTGGAAGATAGTTCCATTGAGGTTCATTGAATAGATAACTGGATTAGGCTCAGCAAATCCTGTGAGGTGAAAATAGAAGCTAGGAGAATATATAGGAGAAATATCACATGTACTTGTCCTGTTCTTTCTCTTCGCCAAGCATCCATTCACAGCCGCTGCTGCCGAAGACAAGACTACAGGGCTATAGGGATCCTGGGTCTGAACCAATGTGGCTATTAGATATTTCACATCTCCTCCAGTCCACTTCCAGTCACCTCAGTCTGTTCTGTTTCTAGCTAGTTGTGCTCTTGTCATTAGTTCTGCAGACCTATTTAGATAACATTATTGAGTAAAGGTTTCAAATTTAGGTATCAGTTTTCAACTAGTCAGTGTTTTACTTTTCCACAAAGCGCTACCTTTGTATATCAGATATTCATATGCCTTCATATACTGAATTTGAATCATGTAAGGTTAGTAGATCTGAGCCTCCTTGGTGCCTCCAACACTATGCTTATATTCATTTTGGAGATCTGGTAGAGGGATTAAATTTTCTTGTAGTTCGGTTTGAATATCAGATCTTTCAGTCAGTTGTAGATGATCAGTAAGTATCCAAAGAAACTATGAATCAGTGTGAATAATTCAATGCAAAACATTGACAGTAGCCTGGAAAAGGAAAATTAATGCTTTTATTCTGCCTTTGATTCATTAAATGAAAAGTCTACAGAAGAGAACTCTATGCCAAATTTCAATTTGAACATTATAAAAAAATTGCTGTTTTTTAAAGTCAAATGTGTTGATAATACAAGAAGAATACAAGTTCTGTTTGGAAAGCTAATAACAGATATATCTGTTTCAGAAACCAAAGCATTTTTGAACATACTTAAGTGTTACTATCTTTTTTTTTTTTTTTAAGGTGGGTAGGTACTACGATCAATTCATGTTTATAAAAGGTGTCTTTAATTTATATGGGGTAGAAGTTAAATATGAATAATGTATTTGAAATTTATTTGGAGTTCTATATAGGAAGTGGTAATAAAGCATATACTAGAAGAAAGACCTTAATGCCAAAAGGAAACATGATCTACATTGCTTCTATCGGTTTCTCAACACAGTAGGCCACATTTCACGTGAAAGTACAAACATGAAAGATGTACATAATGAAAGACAAAAGAAAGCCTTTTATCATGCTGGTAGAGAGATTCTTAAAGGGAGTGAGCTTCTATAATAAATAACGCTTTTGCCTGTGTTTATGGATAAACTATACTGGCAAATTATTCTGACTCATCTTTTGCTCTTTGTTTTATAAGTATAAAAAGGGCATGAGTAGAAAATTTATAGCTTACGGCCCCCCAATCAGACGTCTCAGAGATATACACACATATGAATGTATAAATATGGGCCATTGTGCTACTACTGACGTACACATACAGACACATACATATACTCTCTCTATATATACACATACGCACACACATACTATACGTGTGTGTGTGTATATATATAACAATAGAAGCACAATGGCCCATGAGATGTAACTGCCAGTTGCCCACACACAGCTGCTTCAGCGATCACAGGTCTCCTCTAACTACTTGGTTATATATGCTAGCCTCATGTAGTGTCTTGGGTATCCTAAAGTGACCCAAACGACATGAAATGGCTACATTTAGGCTACTGAATTGCCCTCAAAAGGACTGTTGTTAAGAGTTAGGTATAACAGATTGTTAACTATATGGATTGTACGGTATTTTTTTATGGGTCTGAGGGAACTTCTGTAGTCCCACAAACAAGGACTGCTAACTTGACTTGGTATTATACCCAGGGAAGGATACAATTTTGAAGTTTTTGCGAGAATATTTGGAAGTCAGTAAAACAAAGGTATTATAGAGTGGCTTAACTGTTACCCTAAGCAACACTGACAAAGCCACCCGTGCAGGCTGGCTCTCCTCACTTATTTCTTCAGACTTCTCATCAGTACAAGACAGTGATGTAACAAAGCCAAAAATTTGTAGATTCAGAAGTCTATCTTTGGTGTTATAAGCTGGTCCAGGATTTTGAAGAAAATAATAATTTTGTTTGTAAACATCCAGATATGGAAATTTAAGACTATTGAACACCATTTTAATGTGTTCAAAGTGCTCTAGATCTGTTATGCATACAAAAGTTTTGCGATGTTTTATGATTCTTTGTTCACATCTGAAAATGCAGACTTCTTCTGGTTTCCCTTAAAATGCAGGTTATTCAACTGATTAATTTTTCCGTCGGCATAATATGTAATTACCTAGTGACAGGCTGTCAATGGAGCAAGATCTGAGTATGTTGCAAGAATTAAAAAAGGAATTCACGTGGAATTCAAAGACTTTGGAAAGCAAATGAGATCGTGCAGTGACAGGCATTACTATTAGCTGCAGATATGCATCTTTCTGTTCATTTGAAGAGATGATAACTTTGTGTTTTTAAGCCTTCAGCTTCTGGGAGATGATCAGGCCTCAATTTTGATCAGAATTAATGTTCCTACCATTTTGGTCTTGAAGGCTGTAACCTCTTCTTCTGGAGACTGGTTTCCGTGATGCTACCTGTGCTTCCATCTCTCTGAGATGAGATTATAGTATCTAAAGTTTCACACTGGGGTTGTTCACAAGCCTGTGAAACTTTGCTTGAGAAAATACTTCACGCTTCAAGCTGGTTGTGCTGCAGTTTCAGTTGGGAAGGATGTCTTAATGGAGCTGCTTTGCCTTTGGAGAAAGGAAGCTGGTGACATGAAGTTATTAAGTAACTCACCTAAAACATGAAGTAAATGGCTCAGCTGCTTGGATCTTATGCCCTCATATCTGTCCTGTGTAGGCCAGATGTATTGACTTGCAAACGCTACTGTGAGATCAGTATGTTTGGGGTTTTTAGAAAGGCTGAAAAAAAGTGTCTTAGAAGGCTTTGGCTATTTTCAGGACTTTTGTAGAGCGCTAACTGAGCTTAAGGCCCTGTTTTATTTATTACAATGTTTGTAGCTATACATTTTTTTAAGCACTCAACTCCAAGTTGATGTTTTGTTAACATATTTAGGTAGAAATAAATACTATAGGATCAGGTAGTTCTTGCCTCTAAATCTTTTCTTGAAATATGCTGGTTTTTGATAAAAAGCCTGTTTTATTTTTGCCAAATATGATTTTAAAGTTGCTGTATCTATTAAAGGAAGAGAGCATGAAGTGCAAATGGGTACATTTTGTCACCGCTCTGTAAAATGACCAAGTTTACCTAGAATGTGTTTAAAATGGTAAGGCTATTCTCTTACCCTTCGTGGACTTCCATCCATGAAAGTGAAAAAAATCAAACATTCTTGGACAGAGGTGTTATAGTAAATCCCTAGCCATTACTGACAATGTGTGGGAGATTAAAATAAATGACATTTCCTTCAAAGCAGAAAAAGTGAGCAGAAAAAAAAATCATTCAACTTTGCTGGAGTTCAGACATCACTACCACAGTATCTTTTATGGTGTGTTTTGCTTAGATTCGTAGAATGTAAGCAATCAGTGAGAGATTCTTGTCACAAAATCAGCTGCTAATTCTGTCAGCGAGGCTCTGTAACAGCATTTGCTCCTGTATTTTCTCAGAATCAACATTTCAAAGCAGAAATAGGCTAAAGTAATACTACCTAGCAGTGGATTTTTTTGTCTTTTAATAAGAAGGGCCATATTATTTTAACATAGTATTGCTGAAAATTTATTCGTGGATAAACCTATTAATTTTACAGGGATTATTTATTAATTGATTTAAGTGAGGACAGTCATGCTCATTATGCAGATTTGTCAGTTACTTCTTAAGTTTAGATAAAGTCCCTTCAGTTTTATCAAGGGCAGTTTTATGTGTTTTGGATACCTCAGATAAAATAAGTAGCCATCTGCATTCAGCATACATTTCTGTTTTGTCATAGAGCAGATGTAGATTTTTTAATAGTGCTTTTATTTTTCATATAAAAGTATCTTTTATGTTATTTGATCATGAACAATGAACAGCAATTTAAGAATGCTGCATGGGGAAGGGTGGGTTGAACTGCCTGAGAAAATAAGCTGTGTCTGAAATCATGAAACAAGAATTTCCACTGGTAAAATTATATGCTGGAAATTTTTGGAGCACGGATCCCACACAGGGAAGTTGGAGGTATCTTTACAAGTCATCAGGGTTCAACATGTATTGTGTATTGATAAGCAACCATTTTTGTGTATCGCCCAGAATACGACCTGACAACCATTGCAGTCTCTGAGCACACATAGCGTCTACACTTGACTTGAAAATACTGTAATATTGTTAAGCATGGTCAAATTACATAATATGAATGAATTTAACTCGCGTCTCATTTCTAAAACTGATAAAACTTATTTACAGTGTAAGCTCAAGAAAAACACCTGTTCAGGTAAATGCCAGGTACTTGCCCTAAAATCCTTATCTTGGTAAATGTATTTCAGAACCACACTCAGACAGTCAATGGACCAGTCTCTCAAAAATGGTTCACCGAAACATTTGCAAAAGAATACAAAGTAGCTTTCATCCAAACTAGAACTGTGAATATTGAAGGATAAAATTTTCGATGGAAGGAGTAACTTTTACATCTGCTTCCAAATGATTTATTGATGTATACTATGTGTCAAGACCCAGACTACATAAGAAAAGACTTTCTAGCAGTTTCTAATATCTGAAGACTGAAATGTGGGGCTTTTTGCTGGGGTACATTTTAGTGCACAAGCTGTTATTTAGGTAGAATGCTATGTAATACTCATTCTGTTATTTGGAGTACTAAAATATACTGCAGGGAACGCTGGTAAAAGTGTAGAAGCGGTCCCCAGTGAGTAGTCACGGGTGTTACACGTGCTTTCAGGGTGGCGCAGATTTTGCAGACTGGAGTTTATACTACAGCTTCGGAGCTCTTTTCATTAAGGAGCAGTGACCGTATGATGGTGGAAAGCAAGGACAAGCGTTTTTCTCCTTCAGTAGCAGATGCAGGCTTTCAATGATAGTATGATAATGAATATTCCTGTAATTCAATCTATTCATACTCAGTCTTTCTCTGAAAAAAACAAGAAATATAGGCATACAGGAATCACTGCTATATTAGAGCAAAGTGTTGATCTGTCGGCCATAGTATTTTGTCTCCAACAGGTTTTTTATCCTATGTGGAGCTACCTTTACCTCTGAAGAAAAATGGTCTTAATATTCTTAATATTATGGATTAACTATTTTTGATCTTTCTGTCACTCAACCTGTAATTTTTAGTTATTGAAATTATCAATATACTTTATTTCACTTCTGTCACTCAACCTGTAATGTTTAGTTATTGAAATCAACAGTGTGTTCTATTTCACTTTTTAAAACTGAATAGTATATATTCCGGTAAAAAAAAATCAGGACTCAGTGTCACTATGGAATTGAGTCAAATAATTTTAGTAGTAATTATATATATTATTCTTTGTTAATGTTGGCTAATTACAACTATTTAGAAGTTCCTCTTAAATGTGGTTTATCTCTCTGCTTGTTTTTTTGCATAGAAATGTGGGAAAAAATGAACTGAACATCCTCATAAAAACTTGTGAAAAGCAAAACACTACTTGATCTTAAGCAGGGAGCATTTTTTCATTTGCAAACATTGAATCTTCAGATAAAACAAAATTATTTGTTAAGGACAACATAGTGTAATATAGATAACAGAAAATAAATAAGCCATGTAATAAGTATGTGTAATCCATCCTGTATTTGATTCAGTTTCATCATGACCAATGTGAATGTGTGGTGGACAGATGTCCCTTTGGCAGTTTGCATCCGGAAGGCAAAGCTTTGGCTTGTTCTCTTTGAGTGCACTTTTAAATTAACCTAAGGGCTAGCTGCTGCTGAACAAGGCGGTCTCCCTCTTCACTCTGGCCAAGTTCCTGCAGCTTCTCTGCACCAGCATGAGACTTATCTCTCGGAAAACAACCAAAGCTTTTCACTAATGTCAGTCTCCAGATAGGAGGCATGGAAAGAGGCGGGAATGCAAAGGCAGGAGGAGGGATACCACCACTTTTGTCAACAATTCGCTGCTAAATCACTTACGCTGTATTGCAAAACTATTGTTTTTAAAGCCCTGAGAAGCACGAAAGATTGACTTTCCAGGCTGGCTTTCAGGAAGCTGAATTCCCTGAACACTGAAACAGGGATGCGTTTCCTCTGTGCCTTGCAAATGCTCCCTTGACTGTTTCAGGTCAGAAGGGCCCAGCGACTCACTGTGCATGCTTAAGCCAGGCTGAAGGCGCTGGGAGTGAGGCATGCCCAGGCTTTAACAGTCTGCGATGCTCTTGAACTTTGGCACCTAGCAAACAGGTTGCAAACCAATCTTTTGGATCAAACTTAAAAGCCAGGGGCTTTAGCTATAAACATTAATCAAATACACCCAAGATTATTCCCTGGCAGCTGGACCAATTGTCCTGGAATAGCTTGCATCTGTGCTAATAGTTTCCATGAAGTGGTGGATGGATGCAAAGTAAATAACAGGAATGGTCCTGTATTTTTTTAATGACTCAAACAAGCTCAGGAATAGTTTGGGGACAGTGCTGTTTGGCACATGCCAAACTTATTCCAGGGAGCATTGCAACAGTTAATAGTACAATTGCAAGAAGTCTGCAGGTATGTCTCATTTTCACTAGAACAGAAGCAGCCTGGAGTTTCATTGTAGCTTACTGAAGGCAGTACTTCCCTGAGAAAGGTGCCTTTTCAGCATCTTCATTGTCACCTTGTCATTGCTCAACCACGCCAATAAGGGTGCAATGTCACCAGGTTGGTTCTGGGCTGTAGTGTGTCGCCAGTCCATACAGCTCTAATGATGCCAGGGCTATTTGTACTCGGGGGAGGAGAATCAATGCAGTGGAGAAGTCTACCCTGCTGGGCATTTTTATTTCCTGTCAAGAGGCCTTTCTTAAGCATACCTATCCTGTTTGAAGAAGTGTAGTAGGAAGAATCGTACAATATTACTGCCTGAATTCATTCATATATTACACAGTACAGAGACAGTAACTTGGTATACAAAGCAATATAACCATACTAGTGTTACGCTGTCTGTGAGACAGGGGTTAAGCATCCAGAGCATGGGACCATGCTAGCAGCAGTCTTTCTTCACATTCCAGAGCTGAGACATGTAAAGATGGCTTGGGGGTCTATGTATCAAGTTGACTTTGCATAGTATAGATCTGCCCTTTCTCTCTGTTACGTTGCACAAGCGATGCATTGCTGAGGTTTTGACTATGAGAAGATCTCATTTAGGGATTATTAGGAATAACCCTACCCCTTAAGTTACACAATAAGAACTTAAATTTCTTTATATTTCTCCAGGAAAAAAAAAATTACTTAAAAAATTTACATTATTTTACCACAGGTGTAAAAAGTCTGGGATAGCAGTGTTTGCAGCTTTCCAAGGTTTTGCAGCTGTAACCTCACTTCCTTGGGAAAGTGGCAGCTAGTTAATATTAACTCTGGTTTTCCTATAGTTTCAAATCAAATATCAATATTCTTATATTGGACATCTCCAATGCCAATGATTGCTGTTCATTCTTTCTGTTTTTCTAATTCTTTATGAATAGCTAATAACTCCTTCTGTGGCTCACAGACCAATGTGCTAAATGAGTATGTGGAACTGTGTATTTCACACACCCTTAGGAACAGGAAACCTATTGCTCCGATGGGCTTCTGAACTTATAGGAGAGCCTGTATTGCAAAAGAACCATTGCATTAAATTATTGACTGCTCTGTTTCAGGAAGACCTCCATCTTGTTGCACAAAACAATGAAAATGGTGGAAGAACAAATAAAGATAGGGGAATGCTGAAATAATAAATAACTTTGACCTTTTTTTCTTTTTTTTCTTTTTTTTTTTTTCTGTTGGCATCCAGTTACTTCCTTTGATCTTCCCTGCCTTAAACAAGCTAATATCTGCCAAGAGAGTGCAACTGTTACTGAATCACTAAGGTCCTATTTGTTCCGCTCGACAGATGACAATGGATTTTTGTCTTTCTACAAAAGCATAGAAGTGACTTTGAAAGCTTTCACCAACCAGAAGCCTAGGGTTTTTTTCCTATCCTGCTTTTCCTTTTTGGGTGGGTTTTGTTTCTTATTTCCTTGAGACAGAGTGTAGTGCAGATGAACGTGACACCATTTTCTGTTTGATGCTCTTAGGCAACACCAAAGTTGTATGATTTTGTTGTTGCTCGTAATTGTTCTGGCAAGAATTGAAGTCTTCAGCAGCAGTAACATATGTTTAGGCTTCAGTTACATTACGGCTAGTTTGTGAGTGTCCTTTGCAATTGCCTACTTTGTAACTCCCTGATTTTTTGAACACCTGCTGTTAGTGCCAGTTCTTTAGTTCTGTACAGGCTTCTTGTATCTGCAGTTGTTGAATTGTTTGATAGCCTGATCAAAAGATTTTATATTTGGAGTTTAGAAAAAAGACTTCATTTTTATTGAACAATGCAAACTCATAATGGAAGCAGGAGATACATTATCAGGTCTATTTGAATTTTGTGAAGAAAAGGAGAAACTCTTTCTTGAAGGGTGCTATTTTCAGCCACAAGTATAAGCCTGGATATTTAAATCTGGGCTATTAAGTAAGCATTCTTTGTTCTAAGTATACATTGTACTTAGCACAACAAGAACCTAATTTCTGATGGTGATCTTAGGTGCTCCTGAGTACAAATAACAATCACTACAGAACTGAGTGTTTTGCATTGCTTTTTGGTTCAGATTCCGTTGGCCATGCTTGTAGGTTTTTTAGGTCAGTTTTAAAATTGGACTTCTTCTCTGGAGTAAGTGGTATATGTTATATCACAAAAACAGAATTTTTGGAAGCTTGCAACTTATTCCCAAGGAATGAGATATAACCTCTGTGGCTGTTAAGTTTGGACATCTCCGATGGTTGGAAATGATGTGTGTGAGAGGATCAGAGACTTAGGCCCTGATCCAGAAAAGCACTTAAACTAATTTTTAACTTAGTTCATCATGATCAGTTCCACTGAAGATGGTGACATTCATATTATCATAGAAGATATAACACAACCTTATTTAGGACTATATATTTTAAGCAATCCCTATCATTTTTTTTCAAATAAAAAATGTGAAAGTATCAGAAAATGTCTTATAAGGTTTCATTTCAAGATCTTCCTGGTCCTGCATGTCTTCACTATAACTTATAGAAGCTGCTAATTAGCTAGACAATCCATCTTTTAATATAGGTGGTACATTTCTGCTACTTAAACGGAATCATATCTTCTGAGGGAACCTCTTACTGAGACTTCTCTTCTAGGAAGGCTGAATTTTTGTTAGAATTAAGAAATATTTTGTTAATTGGTGACAGAGATTTTTTTAAAAGCACACCAGAACAGAAGATGCGGCTCCCAGTTACAAAGGCCTGATGAATTATTAACTCATGACATCTTTCCCTACAACATCTACCACACTTTTTCTATCTAGAATATTGAATTTGCTGTTTCACTTGGGCCCTGCTCAGGATGACTGCAGCCAATACCTTCCCTCCTGGACATGATAATTTGAAGATTGATTGACAACGATTAGTGGAATAACTAAAGCAAATCCGATTCTCTGAAGATGCCCAGAAAATGAGGGAGTTCTGCTACCAGTAGCTGGTAGACAAGAATGGGATGCTGAAGCACCAAGGCTTTTCCAGGCCATTTGGGTCTAGTTATCTTGGCCTCATGGTGACAGTATGTATAATTTCTTGAGGTGATAGGTTTAGCCTCAGCACTAGGACCTTTCAGTTGGAGGAGCAGCTTCTAGGAAGGAAATGTGAATGTGTGAGGAGTTAAAACCAAACGTAATATGTTTGAATACCATTACTGGAGAGAAATAGAGTGAAGAAACTAGGACATGACATAAGATTGGTTCTACTCTGTCTTCTGGTTTGAGGTTAGGCTCCACTTTCTAAACGCTTGGACAATGGGCACTCTGGTCACTTTGCTGTACATGTCCCTCCATTGTATGTATGTATGAAAAAACATTGACAGAGGGAACTAGACCCATGGAATGACATTTCAGAATAAGTCTTTTGATGAAGACAGTCATCTCCATCAAAAGAGGCACCAGGTGTTTTTTTTGTGGAAGCCACAAAAGATAGCTAAGTCTTGGTGGGTGTTCAAACATATATGTGTGCCATTGACTACTGAGAACAGGTTCGTCCATTACTGGGGCAATGGGCAGCAAAGGTATTTTGGATACAGACTGGAGCTGTTAACAGAAATGCTGAGGAGGTACAGTGAGGCCAATAATTTTTTGTTTTTTTTCCCCTAACTCAGATTATGATAATGAACTGAGAATCTAATATATTGATCAGGCCAGTGAGTAGATGAAGTGAGGGGAAGGGTGAATTTGCCCATGGAGATTCATTAATACCTATCTAATTTAGGGAAAATAGCAGACCGATTAAAAAAGTCATATGACTTGATGAAAGAGCAGCAGAAATGTTGAAACCATGAAATGGGATCTTAATATCAGGCATCTATAGAGAATGGGAAAATAGACCATCATCAAAATAATTAATATCTTCTGAGTGTCTTGTTGCAGATCTGTGTATTAGAGGCATAGAATCATAGAATAAACTGGAAGGGATGTTAACATCTCACCTAGTCCAAACCCCTGCTCAAAGAAGGTATTTTCACGTCAGGTTGCTCAGGGACTTGTCCAGTTGAGTATTGAACTCAAAGTTGAGTCTCATCCTGAAAGGACAGGGAGTTCCCAGCATCTCTGGACAGCCCGTTCCAGTATTTGACCACTCTCATGATGAAAATTTATACTTAATATCTAATCTGAATTTCCTATAGTCCATCTTGTGTCCTGTTGCCTCTTGGACTATCACTGTGCACCTCCAAGGAGAGTCTGGCTCTGTATTTTCTGTATTCTCTCATCAGATGGTTGTAGATAGCAAAAAGATCTCCCCGAGACTTTTTTCCTGTAATTTGAGCAGCCTCTGCTACCTGAGGCTGTCATATATCCTGACCAGCTTGGGGCCTCTGGACCTGCTTCTTGTACTAGGAGACCCAAAAGGGAGTAAGGGTAAGAGGAAGGCCACACATTGATAGGCCTAATTTGAGGCCTCTTCATTAAGTGCGGAGATTATAAAATGGCCAACCGCTTGTGTTTCTCTTTAGTTCTTCATCTGTTAGCAAATGCGTCTTTTGAAAAAATAGAGCTGGACCTGCTTTAGGTATCAGTTGCCGCGTAACTTGAAACTACAGCAAGAGTCAGGAAAAAAATAGCCTTATAGTGCAGTATTTGAGAGGAGAGAGCTGAGAGAGTTTACCCGAGGAGAACATCATCACGCGTATTTTGCATGCCCACTTGCACAAGAGCACCTGCATGCACATATTTAAACCTGAAGTCTGAGAGGCTCTTGTTGCTCAGTACACAGTCAAGCATTTGGCAGGAAAATGGGTCTTGAGAAATAATACTGTGAGTGAGGCCAGTTAATGAAATATGACTGATTAGCAAATGGAGCTGACATCCACTAAGTGAACTTGCTGAAACAATGGAAGATGCTGGGAGAAGGGGTGGGGGCAAAGGCAGGGGGGAGAAAAATATTTGTACGTGTTCCACATGCTCTGCCATTCTTCCATGTCAAAAAGACGATTTTTTTTTAATTAATCTTGGTATCTGGAAGATGTGTTTTCCACATAGATTCCTGTGTTACTAACCTTCAAACTGGTCTGTGTAGTTCAACAGAGGTACAACCCATCTTTGAAGTGATCTGAAGAACTGTGTTACGCTATGTCTTATACTAATGGTACTTCATCAGTTTAAAGACTTACGCTTCCATAGGGATGGCGTACTGGGGTGCGTGCCAGTTAGCCTGAAATCACCCCAGGGTGCTTCAAGGTTAGACTAAATAAAGAATTTACAAATGTGGAATACCAGTTTCACAGTTACGAATTTATAATGGTATCTGAGAGGCTTCTTCATGCTTTCACACCTCGGATCTCATAAACAAAACTTGTCAGTTTTGTTAATATCACCACATAAATGGATTAAACATGTGGCTGATTTCTGGCTATTTTTGGGAGCCCAGACATGGTAATATTTGATAATTTTGAAGATGCCTCACCCTTAAGCCAATCTCAGTGGATACAAAGCTGTCGTCTTTCTGAAGACTTTCAAAGTTTTCTTGCTAGGCTCTTTTCAGAATGCTAACTCATGGTGATAAGTCGCTCCATTCAATTTGTCTTTGCTATAAACAGAACAAATGAATATGAACATGGGACACTAAGCTCCAGTTCTGCATTTTGGACCTCACTCTTGTTTTTAGATGAAACTAGATCCATGAGAAATGGTCTGTTAAAATGTTGTGTTTGTGATTAAGCAGGGAATGTTGCTTAACGCCAAGTCACAGTATTGTTGCTTTTCTGCTAGTGAACATCTTTGTTCAGAAGTGGTTAACCTTTTGTGTAGGAAAGCAGAGAAATGTCTTTTTTCTTCTGTTTTTCTGCCTCGGTGGAAACATCTGCTAAGTCTTTGAAACATCGGTATTTGCTAATATCTTTTGAGTTTGTCCAGAGTGCTCAGGTATTTTGGCCTATTTTATGTATGTAGTAAGTAATTTATTCTTTGTGAATTGGGCACAATTATTTAGTCTTATCCTCTCCCATCTTTCTTAGGTACAAAAAACTGAAGAAATGCACAAGCCAGTAATATTACAGCATGTCTTCTACTCCTTTAGGAAAGAGTACGTTCCTACATGTTATTTTCTAACGCCAAATTGAAAGGGCAGATGATGCCCCATTTTGGTGTCCGGAAATTCAGTCTGTACACCTGGGGACTGAAATTCGGTATTATAACCGACACAATAATCTGCATTTAAGCCCAGACTCTTACTCTGCCCCAGAAGATTAATGAAAGGGGAAAGCTCTCTCTCTCTATACTAGTCTGGATGGTAGCATGTCATTCACTCTTTTGGGAAGTTTTGTGCCCAGTCTAGTCAGGACTAGGATCTGAGAGAGGAGATACCAGGCTCAGTCAGAAGAGAGCTTTTAGAAACCTTAACTCTTAAAAACTTGCAGTTTTTCAAGGGCTGAAAAATTGGCCAAATGTGGATGGAGTTTCAGAGGAACAGCAAAAGGCAGTTTTGTGACACACAGTTTCAGCTCCCTGCCAGATTCAAAGTTCCTGCTCCAAAACTCTCATCTGCTACAGCAAGAAGAGTTTCTCGTTTCAAAAAAGGGCTTCTAGAAACCTTTAAGGAGGGAAAAGCAAAAAATTTCTTTCCAATTGGCTCAGATACTTCCAAATTATTCTCTCTGAGCTCATCATTAACATGTAAAATTTCCACCTGAATGGCTAAAATCTGATAGTATCATAAATAGCTGTAAACAAAGTCTTGAAATTTAAAGCATCAGAATACTTTAACAAAAAGCTACGCTGACTCCCCAGCCTAATTTTTCTCTTGATTACACAGCTAATTTCAAAGTATGTAACAGGTCTTTTCACACAAAGTATAGGTAAAACTGAAGTTATATTTAAATGTTGTAACATAATAAACTTATGTGTGGAATAATTGTATTCCACAGTTCCCTGTTTGGAATAAGAACTATTTTGAGCAAAAGTTCTCAAATTCTCTACTTGCATTTGACATGTGAAAGCAGAAGCTCCCCTTTCAACAGTAAAACAAAGCTAAAACATAAATTTAGAATTAAAAATCTTGGGCCCAGCCTTTCAGTGCCATGGCTGGTTTTGATGAATTATTTGGGGGTAGGGGGGGAAAGATATACATCTTCATATCAACTTATAAAACTTTAAACGTTAAAAACTCCCAATAACAGGGTGAAGCACTTATCTCTGCTAAGGGCCTAAGGAATTTTTAAGCATACCTCTTGCTTTGCCTAGTGGTATCAAGGGCTTAATTTTTTTTTTTTTTCCCCAGAGAAGATTTATAAAGCAGTGGGGTAGATGGTGCTGTTCTCCAGCTGTCTATCTTGAGGAGTTTCCTCACTGGACTAAACACAGCATAATTCCTCTGTAATGTTACAGTGGAATCTTGGAAAAACATAATGTTCCTCCTGTTATGTGCAATAGATTCTTCTTTAATTGCGGCAGCTAAAAAAAGCTTCTATCTTTATAGCTGTGTAACCAAAGTGACGAAGTTTATGGTCTCTCACTGTCAGCAGGTTTATGGAAAATTTATAGTATATGTTCTAAGTTCTGAGTTTACCATTTTTTGTTGGAATACTTACTAAAACTAGTGCTGAAAAAAGCTCATTATAGGATTAGGAGTTTTGCAATCTGTAAAGATTCCTATAATTTGAATAGTCTTTGTGTAGTGTTTTTACTTTCATCTTCTTTTCCCTCAAACTGTTATTTTATCTTGTCCAGAATCAAGAATCTGTTCAGGCTGTTTCTTCCTCCTTTTCTTTTTGTTTTTTTTTTTCTCCCTATAAACGGAACTTATTTTGTTACCATTCCCTGACTTTTAGGACTTGTAGTTAATAGAAAATTGCCGATGACACTGGAAATCCCCAAACCTTCTTTTGATTATTTACATAAGTTAGACCAATATTTCCTATAATTTTTGTCATCTATCGTTTTCTTTTTTCTGTTTCTGAGTCCATTTTGCTGGTGCCACATTATTTGCAACCAGTGGAAGGAGGCTATTTTTTTTTTTTTTTTTTTTGTAAGCGATGTTCCAGTTTTGAAGTGAAAATATGTTCATGTTGTCTGTTACGGTAGGAAACCTGAATTTGATTCAGTACCCTCCTGTTTGTAGCTGGTAAGGCTGTTGTACTGATGGTCCAGTTGAGCCAACCTCACTATGCATGCCTTTGCTAGCTTAATGTGATCAAACTAGTCATTTGTCAGAGGAAAAAAAAAAAGAAAAAAAAAAAGAAAAAGACAGAAATGTAAAAACTAGAAGCAAACTGTTCATCAATGAATTGAAATGAGCAGAATTTGCCTTTAGAAACATATGTAAATATTCTTCAGCTGTAGATGATGCTAATTTAATCACAGAGCCACAGAAATGTGATTTAGTTTTAATGTTACTACATTTGGTATTTTTTTAGTGTAATTTAGCGTAAATTCCTCACTCTGGAAAATCTGAGTTGGGCACTGGAACTCTGACATATCTAGAAAAGGCAAATAGAAAGGTTGACATTTTAAAAAAGGAGAACACAGGATTTCATCAGTCACTTCCATTCATTTAATCAGTTCATTTCTCATTTCTCATTTCCAGCTCATTTCTGAATCCTCACTATTTCAGAAACTCAGTTCTTGACTCAGTCTTGCTAAAAATCACTGTGTATGAAGATGCAGTTTCTGCTTTGACCTTCCTTGTCAACATGTCTGTAGTGCTCCTTTGTCACAGTGGACTGTCCCCTCCTGTTTCTTCAGTTTTCATTAATTGCTCTTCTCTTTCCTTCCTGCTTCTTTCCTATTTTAACATATGCATACATACCGTGTATGCATAAATCCGGGTGGATCAGAGCCAGCGTTAATTTTATTTATATATACCCAAACTTCAGAAATATAGCAAAAACCCAATCTATACCTGGTATAAATTTAACAGATCTTCAGATTTTGTAGAAACAGTTTTCCTCTGTTTTTTTATGGGTGTCTGAGGAAGACTGGGATAGACGACTTTCTCCTGTAGTATGTGCTTGGTAATTTCAAAACAGTATTAGGCCTTCATTAAGGTGAGAGAAGTACATAGGGCAGCTTGGTTGCAATTGAATACACATTAGTGGAGAAATTACCAAATCTGAAAAGGCAGATTTCACATTGACTGTTTTTTGAACACTTCTGTCTAGCACTGGAAATGAAGATGCTGCAGCCAATTCATGGTTTTATTTACTCTCTGTCGTTACTACATGTGATTTTTGGTAAAAATACACAGTGAATGAGGCAAGCCCTTCTGTGTGAGATCTGCATATTTTTAAAGGCATAAACAAAGTAGGATTTAGCGAAACCAAATTTTTGCATGGACTTCATGTCCACTGGTAAAAGTACCAACTATTATTGCTATATCCTGTACACATTTCCGTATTGTGCTCTTAACACATGAAACCTGACATCTAATAGATTAGAGTGATTAAACTGGGTGGTGGAGTAAGTCCTGGCCTTTAAGCACAAAGACCAGGTTTTAGAAACTTAGGTCTCATTTTTCTGGGGGGCAGGCCCACAAGCAGGCGCACCTAACGCCATCTGTAAAGCAAGATGAATTAGCAGCATGTGTTAATTTGGAGCAAACAGGAAAGTTGTCGCCATGCAGGACAAGAAAAATAACCCCCTCTGATAATCTGTTGCATTTCATAGCTTTTTTTTTTATATCTAAAAGTCCCACGTATAGTATGCAGAATCAAAAATTGATTTTTTGCAGTATACACAAATCAAAAATTCAACTTCTTCGTGGGATTTGGCTTGACTTACTACCTGCCTCACCCTTGCCCTTTCTTGCTCTCTCTTCTTCCACAGAAAATGTGAGCCAAACGTTACAGGATGCTATCACAGGGATTCCCAGCCAGCCCCTAAGATCTTGTTGGTGGCCCTCACATTTTTTCTTCTGAGAGGTGTGCCAGGCTGTGTGCTGCACGGATACTGCAGCTAGCTATTGCTGAGCCCTTTTAGGGGACAGGACTGTAACTTTGCACACCGACAGCGTGGTTTGATGCTGTTTGCGTATGGTGGAAATTTTAAATGTTTGTCTCCCTGAAAACACACAACCCTCCCAAAATAATTAAATGAGGTTTTTAAAAACTGCATGCAAGGAGCACTGAGGTTGCAAAGGACACGCTCGGAAGTCAGCTCTCTGTGTGCGCACTTGTGTCTTCTGTCTTCTGCATAGCTATTATGCTGGAGCATTTTATTGCATGTAAATATAGTAATTCTAACAGCATACGTGTTGGATAACGCTTTAAATAAAAATTTAAAGTCCATTTTGTAGAACACTATAGAAGTGGGTCCTACTTACAGCAAGCAGATTCACATCATTTCTCAGATTAAGCAGTTTAATACGAGATAACGCTTTTTCTGTGTATTACCGAAGCACAAAATGAAATCTATAGGAGTGACTGACCTTAAACTCGTAACTGCCATTCATTTCAGTCTGTGTAGCCCAGCAGACTGGCTGCTGAGAGCTATGCTTGCTGGCTGTTTTGTGAGCCTCTGCAGATGCACATTCGCCCACTCTATGCAAACATGCACACACTCTTTTTTTTCTCTCACACTGTCTGGCATATTTTCAGAATAACTCTTCGAAGACTTTCTGAACTGCTGGGTATGATTGTCTATTATTTTTTTAAACTGGGAACATGTTTAGTCCAGTGTTGTTTAAACAAGCTTATCTCTTTGATCAAAGTCTACAATCTGAAATTTGAACAGGGTAGGGAGGGTGGCTGGGTGGGTGAGGAAATCTATCAAGTACATATTTACGTGTGTGCTGCTGTCTTAGCTGTGTGCCTGCGGAGGTACAAATGTGTATTGCTTCAGAATAACCTTGCAAATATAAATAACTTTGGCTATTTTAATAGAAGTTCTGAAAGCATAGTATTATTACTAAAATAAAACCATTTTTAGTAAACTTTTCTTGAAGCTATTAGCATATTCAGTTTTTCGGTTTCTTGGGTTTTTTGAAGGTTGAGCCGAATAGCTGTGGAGTTGTTTAAGTATAGCATAGACTTTGCTAGTATTCAAGGCATACTAACCGGAGCCCATATATTAATGCATTTAAGGTTGGCATTAGCCTTTTTCACTGACTGAACCACAGACCACAGCAATAAAGCTTAGAGAGCTTGAAACAGTTTCTGGAGGTTTTCATTTAGCTGGTTCAGGAGATCTGGTTTGCGCAAAGTTAAAATTATATGGAATGAGATTGCAAGATGAAGCATGCATGCCACACCTTTTCATTATGTTCTCTCTCTTCCTTTTTATTTTTTTTTCCTAAATATAACTTTGAGAGGCATTTCAGTTTATTTTAAAGCCGATCCTATTTGACTATTTTAGATCACTTGATTCTCTAGTCTGATTTCAAAATTCAAGTTAGCTGAGCTTTTGTTTACAGGACTAGGAAAAAGAATTTCCTCTATTCAATTTATGTGTCATGCAATCAAATATTTTTTTCCTAACTTTTAGGATCTTCCTGTGGCAAAGTCTGAAGGATGCTTTATTTCATCATTTTACAGCCTAAAAAGAAGCAGACAGAAATTTCTAGGCTAATCTAAAGCTTTTCCTCCCTTTTTAATGTTGCTATTACACTCTAGTAACTTCAAGTTTCTGTTACTGATGGAACGATATTATAAAACTTTTCTTCTACATAGATATCACACACGCTTTAATTTTGTTAGCTAGTTTTATTGACTGATGCTCGTTACACACACACGCACACGCTTGCACACACACACACACACACACACATTCTGCTTTGCCCTATCTCAGTTACAGCATAGTCCTACCCAGGGTCATTACAATGTACACATTACATATTTCTAGCAAACATGAAAATGAATCAAACAGGAGGAGAGATAAGCACAGATAGATTGGAGCCTGCTGAGGAAATAAAAAGACAGTAGTCTGCCTGACCACTGGACTACTCCTCCTGGTTGGATTTAAGTGTTCTTTCCCGTTAGTTGATGCGGAGCGCTGCCTACCCTGAAGTGAAAAATTAAACGACTAGTAAGAATGAAGTAACATTTAGTAGGACAATTATTTGGTATAACTCCAAAACTAATTGTTTCTGAAGTGATGTTTAAACCAACGTCGGCACAAGGCAAGAGTGCCTGGCTCGCGGCCAGCACCTTGTAATGCATATTAGCGCAGATGAGGAGTTCCTAAAAGTTAGAGAGAGGGAGAGGGAGGGAGGCAGAGAGAGAGAATGTGCATTTTCAGCGCTCACTCTGCAGTTGTTTGTATCCTCCTCCTTGCTAGGATTAGAGGAATACCTGTGTAGTGCTGCTTTACTATGATTTCTGCTGAGCCTCAGAATAGGTTCTGGTATTTTTTTTAGGTGGACTGCCAGCTGCCGATCTCGCTGTTGACAGTAAAAGCAGATATGTTCCTTGCTCACTGCCATTAGCACTGACCATGACCCTTCACACCAAAACCTCTGGAGTTACCCTGCTGCACCAGATTCAAGGCACTGAACTGGAGACACTGAGCAGACCTCAGCTGAAGATTCCCCTGGAAAGATCGCTCAGCGACATGTACGTGGAGAGCAACAAGACAGGAGTTTTTAACTACCCAGAAGGGGCCACTTATGATTTTAGTACTACGGCTCCAGTGTACAGCTCTACTACTCTCAGTTATGCCCCCACTTCTGAATCTTTTGGGTCCAGCAGTCTGACAGGATTTCACTCGCTGAACAATGTCCCGCCAAGCCCAGTGGTGTTCTTGCAAACGGCACCCCAGCTCTCACCCTTCATCCACCATCACGGCCAACAGGTACCCTATTACCTTGAAAACGAACAGGGCAGCTTTGCGATGAGGGACGCTGCTCCTCCAGCCTTCTACAGGTAAATGCTACAGATCATTTTTCTTCCTTCTTTAAGCAGATGAACTGGGAAAATTAGAATGTGGAAATATGTATGCCCTGATCTTTTCTTTTTGTGTGAAGGACCATGTGATTTAATTGAATCATCCATGATACCTAGACCATGAAAAATACCATAGAATAAACCAAAACTGTAATTCACAGCTCACTGTGACTGTAAGCTGTGAATTTTGAAAACTGTACATAAATGAGAAACAAATTGGATGATGAGTATAAACGTTTCCTGGGAAAACATGAAATCATAATTGATTAAAGAACAGCAAATGACCTCCCTGTTGTAATATATTAGAATTACTGTCTGAAGGGTACTAAGAAGACTTCCACCATCACGCAGTTCTGGGTGTGAGTGGTTGTTTTTTCAGCTCTTAGCTGGTAATAAGAGTATTTTTCTCCTCTGGCTTCCTTTACAATGTGAGAAGTGGCTTATATAGGAAGTAGTTCAGAAGCACAATATCCTTCCTGATCAAACTATTGAAGTTGACTCAGTGACAGTATTTCAGTCAGTAACCACCTTCAAGAGCTGTGTACATATGAACCTGCATTTTTCATTGGAGGGTGATATATATTAACCATAAATCTGGCATGCTGCATTTCAAAAGATAAGATTGGGGGGAGGGTGTGTGTTGTATTTCTGTCCCTCAACAGAAGGGTTATTTTTTTTGTCTGGAACAGAAAGATAAAAGTATCTTTAAAGGGGGGAATAATTTTTCTTGGTTTAAATATTTATTGTCAGTTGTGAAAACATTTACGTAATTTTTGAAGTAAGGGGTAGAAATTGATAGCACTGTAGCTTCCAAGAAAATGTAGTCATACGCACCGGTACCCACACTGCTAATATTTGTGCAGTGTTAATAACGTAATTTTACATCAACTTATTATACTGGGCTTCAGTGAATCAAAGTGAACAGTTAGATGTAATTTTTTTTTCTAAACTCTCTCTGTGTCTGTTTATTTGAGAGATACAGGTGACTTTTCTAGAAATGGAATGACTCTGAAAAAATAAAAGCAAGTTGTTTTTTCCCTGTTGAGGGTCAGACTCTGCCAGACTTATTTGCACAATATAACATGTTACTGTGAACAGGAACGTATGTTCTTAAAGACAGTCTAACTCAGCCTGCCTGAGAATTTGGTAGCAGAATCTAGTCCAAAAAAATAGAGGATCATTGCACTTTTTGCAAATGATTAATCAGTTTTGGGGAGCAGATGGAATTAAGACTGGTGAAATGATAGATAACGGTTATGTCAGACTGTCCAATACAGTGATCTGTTAACTGAATTGGTTCAAACAAAATGCATTTTAGTGCAACCAAATACAACACCTCTAGGAAGAGCGAACACATGTCAGAGCATAAAGATCTTGAATGATTACTAGTGACTTGAGAGTGAAACTGCACTTTGCAGTGGATGAAAGGATCTTTTTTACACGATCGTCCCATGCAAGCCTATGGTGAAAAGTGTGTAAGCGACCTTAGATATGTAAACAGTGGAGTAGTTAGTTTGAGAGGTTGAAATACACAGGCAGAAAATGTGCTGTAGTCGGGGTATTTTACTTCACGAGGAATCAAAACCAAGAATCACCTGGAAATACAAGTTGAACTATGGAAATAATGTCCTTTTATTTTAAACAGTGAATTGAGGTGACAAAATAAAATTAATGTATTTTTTTAGTTTAATTACCAGAGCAAACATTTAAGGCCAGTGCTGAATTCCCCATTTCCTGACACTTTTGATGAAGGATGAGTGTCTCCCTTGCAGATGTGTTTTAGCCATATGCAATTGATGAGGCTTAATATAGCAGTAATTAGGAGAATTTATGATCTTGGATACGCAGGTGGTTTATCTGCATATGGTGTTATACAAATGATTTAATCATCCCTTCCAGCCATAATTCTGTAAAGTGCTTCTTATGTGGTAATAAGAAATGTGTATCAAAGTGCTTGCTGTGATTATCTTTTGTTAACAGGCATAGTACTGTTGGAATTAAATTGATAAAATCTATGGGTTTTTTTTCTTTTCGTTTTTGCAAGGTTGTATTTACAAAGTTATCACCTTCACAACATTAAATTTTAGGTCTTTATTCTTGTGTTTTGGCACAAATCCAGTCACCAATAGTCTGCTAAAAATAATTTCAATAGGCCCTCAGTGTCTGGGAAATATTTAAATGCCTAATCATGCAGTTTAAGAATAAATTCTTTAAAGAATATTGTAATGCATGAATTTCCAATTTGCTTTATTTATTTGGCTAATCTCATTGGTTTCAGTTGGGTTATGGGAGAAAAGAGAGCATGGGGCAGTGTAGTCTGGCAATGAATAAATTGACACTGGAGATTGGAAGGTGTCTAACTACTAAAATGGGTAGTTTCTGGAACAACCTACCACCAGGAGTGCTAAAGGCAAAAATTCTCAAACCAAAAGCCCTAACAAAATTTAAAATGGATCATGATCAGTTCATGATATGGCTGCCTGCTTCTATAGTAAGTAATGTAACCTAAGACCCAGAAAGACTCCTCTGCAATTCTCATTTAACTTTCTGTGTAACAGAATTGTGCTGTTTGGCTTGTAAGACAGAAATATTTACATTGCATCATCCTGTTATATTCTGGATTTGAGATGCAAATGCTACATTCAGTGATACAAGTGGCTAGGACAATACGTAATCGTTGTAGGTTGGAGCTGAAATTATATTCTGTTAATACTTGGATAAAATGTTAAAAATCTTCAGTCACAAAACTCAAAACTTATTGTATGTGATAAGGAAAACAATGTCATGTGATTTTGTTAATAAGTATTCAAAATTGTGCTGACTATAGACACATGTGTAGCTACATGTGTATTAATTCTGAAGTTACATTTTATCTCTTTCAAATAGTGTTTCCTTTTCCAAAAGGCTTTGTCTCATTGCAAAATAATGACAGGCTTCTATATCTCGCTTAAGAACATAATGATACATAAAGAAAAGAATGATTTTTTAAAGAATGCAAAAACCATACCAATCTCATTTCTGGAGTCTCCAAATCGTGGGACATCAGAATTTGAGAAGAAAGAAGGGGCTTAATTAATTCAAATTGTGCTGTCTTTAACTTGACCCTTTTTATGTCTGACCTTGTGGCTGTTTTTATAGGGAGCCAAACTAAAATACCTTTCTCTTATCTTACAAAGTCTGTATCTTCCAGTAAAAGGGAGAAGACATAGTGCCAGTTATGTTTTTAATTCTCTTCAAATCCCACTTACATTTTTTTCTCGATCATTTTTATAGTAGTTTTTTTTCATTAAATGCTGACTAGTTGATTATTATTACAGGAAATCTTGTACTCATGGATATTACAGTAAATTAATTGAAAGATTTCTCATGTTCTTAACTACTAAATTTGAGTCCTAGTCATTTCTGATTATTTCCCTGCGCTTTCTGGCAGGTTTTTGTTCCTTCAGGGAAACACCAAGAAGCCTTTCAGTAGATAATTTACCTCAGTAAATTCCTACAAGCAACAGCAAAGATGAATCCTTTTTGTTCTGCCAGTGTGTGATGTTCCTGTGTCATCCCACTGAATCTGTGCTACTCAGGTCTGAAGTAAAATCGTGCCTGTATTTCAGGCTCTCTGTAGCTTGGGTTTGGTGCTGCCTCCAAAGTTGGCCAAAAACTGTGTAAAAAATGGACTGCACCCACCAGCTACCTGATGAGGGAGTTGTCTGTCAGTCTGCGGTGAGTGACAGAGGCAGGGCAGAGCTGTGTACAAACAGAAATACTAGACGAAAAATCATTCATTGCTCCCTCACTTTTAGTGGCTAGTTTGTGACTGTCTTCTAGTACCACAGGCTCTAGGTTTAGATTAATTTAATAAAGTATTTATTTAGCTTTAGTCCCAATTATCATACTGAAATTGACTCTGAATTTTTTTTAAAGCTGCTGTTCCAATCAGTATGATCACAGCTTTAATTTTTCATGCTTGCTAAAATCGAGAAAGATCACAAATGTAGGTCGATCCCTCTTCTGCTGTAATTCATATGTGCATCAGTCTGAAAAACAGTTACTTAACCTAATATGTATTTTTTTTTACCTTGTCTGATTCATTGTGAATCTTTCTGGCTTTTCATGCTGAGTTCTAAACAAGGAAGACTTTTTCAAGTTTTAAAATCAAAAGAAAGTTACAATGTATGCAAAATTCAAAGACAATTTATCTTTTTTCTATGTAGTATGAGGTATTCCATAACGGAGTACTATGTAATGTAGTGTTTTGGTTTGAGTTTTGGCTTTGTGGTTTGGTTGTTTGGTTTTTGTTTTTGTTTGTTTTGGGTTTTTTTCATTTTTCTCTAAAGCATCAATTTTTTCTATGGTCCTCTTTTGAGCAGTTCAAGTGTTTCAGGCAGTTTCTTGAGCACTTTGAGTGTTCCTGTTTTCAGAGCTCATACTGATACCTCTGACAATTTTACAGAAATAGATGAGTGTAATGAAAGAGACAGGGAAACATTGAGTTACCCTATCTCATGGAAATGTTGTAAAGAGAAACCTGTTAAATGTTCCGAGATACTCACACATTACAATTATGAGGGACTTGCACAAACCAACTTTGCTGTTTCTGCAGCTCTTCTTAGAGAACGTGCTGATGTGGATCCTGCTGCAGGTGTGCTTGCACTGTAAAGTCACCAGCCCACATCACTGAGGTGCCTCAGCACGTGTTCTGTGCCTCAGCACGTGTTCTGTGCCTCCTTGTGCCCCTGAATAAGGCCAGGCAGCGGTGGAAAGGGCCAACGGAGCTTTACGCTTTCTCATTATCCTTCTTTCCGCCAAGGCAGGGAGATGGACCTTACCTGCTGTCTCTGACCTTCCTTTTCAAAGTTTTCTTCTTACTGAAGAAAGCGTTCTTCACTTCTTTAGCAGATGCATTTTTTTGCCTAAACCACAGACCCAGGAAGTGCCCCATGTACCAAGTCCTGTCCATGCGGATTTAAAACTTGTGTCTAAAAAACATAGCTGTTCAGGCAGGGCATGTGGATGGGGTTCACCTGATTAAATGTAGGCACCTAGGTCTTTATTCAGTTTTCCACTCCTTAGGCATCTGGTGCCATTTGAGAGGCCGTAAGGTCAGATGGATCTAGCAGATATGACACCGCACCTACTGTGTAGCTATACCTGCCTGGAGTAGGAGGTGGGTGTCAGTAAGCGTCATCACCTACAACACCTCAAATAGCATGCAGCGGGGACAACAGCATCACACATTCGCACGGACTCCCTTCTTAGTCTGTGGAGACAGAGAGAAACTGTGAACACACACACACACACAGACACACACACACAGACACACACACAGACACAGACACACACACACACACACATATTGTCTCTTTCTAAGGTACCTGATTAAAATAGACCAGGTGCATTAGGCTTTTAAAGTGCAAGTTTCTCTTCCTATACTATAAAAGATGGCTAAAGTGACTCATTCTGGCACAGCTATCTACTCGATGAAGATGGATGCCCACTGAAGTCCAAAGTTACATGAAATTAATTCCACCTGTACGTCTCCTGTTTTCTAAAGAGTCAAAGCGGTGACCATCTGTAATCTCTCTTCAGACAGACACTGCAGTATGTCCCTTGAGAAGAAGATGGGGAATTGACTCTGTGTCATTGGCCTTGATCACTCTTGCTGTGGGCCTATTGAAACAACAAACACTGCTGGCCATATCTGCTCTGATAGGGAAAGCATTAGTTGCTGGCAGCAGTTCCTTCAGCAATTGCAAAGTGAACATCAAATGCCAGCATTTTTTATAAAATCAAGAATAAAGGCCAACCAGAGCTAAGGCACAGCTCCAAACGAACACAGAGGAGAAGAGTCCTGCAACAGAAGTGCATCCACTTCTTACAAATTGAGATTTTGGTAATTTTGCTAATTTAATATTGTTGACAATGAAACACTGAAACTAATCATGAGGTCCCTGGTCTGTCTGCAGTGAGTGTTCTGTTATCTATTCAGGCATCGGAACTGAGATTAGAGTGGAGATACTGTCCTTCAACATTCTCATTTAAAGTGCTGCTTTCATTGCATTCTTTACAGGGGCTGTTTGTAAAATTTGCTGTACAGAGAGAAGTCACATCTGAGGTTGTACACTATCCCTGTGTATTTGGGTGGCCTTTCCAGTGAACTGCAAAAGGTCATAATTTACCACAGCTCATTAGGAACCCTGATCAATGTGTCACTGGGCAAGGTGTTTCTGCTTTTCTGCCAAGCTCAGATTCCAGTTGCTGGGAGGGTTCTTACATCATCTGACTCAAGATATTTCCTCTTCTGGTGTGAGACTATGAACGTGTGAGATACTGCTTGCCATATTTAACCTGCTACATGCTTACAGTGGTACCTGTTAGAGACAAGCAGATCACAGATCTGCAGGATAATTTTCTTCCTTGACAAGATATTGATAATGATATTGGATTCAGGAGTGATCTCGGCATTTTATTTATCCTTTTACTAGAAAAAGGAAATATGGTCCTCAGAAAATACAGAGCTTAAATTTGACTGTCCTTAACATAAATCCTATTTGACAGATGTACATAACAATTGCAGTGGCCTTCCAACCATTGTAGTGACAGTCTTAACTAATGACACAACAGCCATCGTCTACATAAATGAGAAAAGATGCCTTCCTTTTCCTGACTGCACGGAAGCCATCAGTAAAAGTAAAAAATAACAGTAAAAGTTGAAAGTCAGAAGTAACTAAGAGGACTTCTTAAACAAGCAGTTGGTGACTAAGTGTGAACAGCGGTGCATGTAACCGCTTCACGCCAGTGGACGGAATTTCAGTCTGCAATGACTGTTCAAGAGTGCAGTCCATCTCAAATCAGACAACATCGGTGGAATATGTCTCATTCTGTTTCCATGTGCTGCTGTCTCATAACACTGCCAGCCATCGAAACCTGCCCTTCCCAAGACCCAGGCAGCAGCATCTGTGCAGAGCGACTGTTGAATGCTACCGGGGAGAGCCTTCCTCCCCCTTTGAGGATGACACACCTGTGAGCATCTTGGCAGCACTGGGCTGCATTTAATGCCTATGCATTTCATTTCCCATTCGTAAGCTATGCGAGTAAGTAGTGTATTTATCTGTCTTGATCATCATATCCAAATAAGGAAACTGCTTTTACTTGATTTTCTAGGGAAAAGCTGTATTTCTCCTTTGGAGATTTATTTCAGTGTCTCATCAATCTGCGATGCAAATTTGTTTGCTTGCTACTTCCCGTCTTTCCTCCATCTTATTTTATTACTTGCTATCATGCAGAAACACTGCTTTGATCACCGCAGCCTACTTCAGTACTGATTTGTGCTGCAAAGAGACGGCTATGGAAAACTTCCTAGGATATTACAAAGGGGGTGTCAAAGCTAGGAAAAAAGGGGAAGGGAAGTTTACTGCAACACAGGAAAAGTCTCAGCTCATGCTAAATAAAAATAGTTAGGAAGATGCTGTGCAGAAAGCAGCAGCCACAGAAGAAGACGCAGCATAAAATTTAGACCCCAGATCTTAAATCACAAGACTGGGAAACTCATAGTATGCTTTCCAGATAGCCTCGACTGCAGTTTTTACATAAAGCCCTGTTAACATTGAAATATATAATACCTACTGCTTTCTTTCTATTTCCTTTTTTCTTTCAATTTTTTTCACTGTAAGTGTTACTCAGTTTTGTGGGACAGGATCTATTCATTCATAAATCCATGAAAAATATTGCAGTCTTTAGAAACTTACTTTTTTTTCTTCTTCAAGTTGATCTGTAAACAGATGGAAGCTTAGAAGGTGCTAACTCTAAAAATCGTCATTTAATTTTACTATTGAAAACAAGTACTATAAAATCTGATCTTTGGCAAAAATATAACATCACATAATACCTTGTCATCTGTGTTTTCAGTTTATAAAGCTAGTAAGCATTCTTAAAACATTTTTTTTTGCTGAGCTATCTTGAACAGTATCTAGTTATTATTCGGTAACTTTATATCAGCTGGTGTCTAAAGAAAATTAATTCAAATAAGTGTTCCCTGCTTTGGTTGTTAGTTACAACCTGAACTTGACAGTAAGATCCCTGTTTCAAATTACATATCACAGAATCCTTGTATCCAGGAAACTGTAGCGGTGGCAAAGAATACTATGGCTGAGAGTGTGCGCCAAATCTAGATATCTTTGGGGAGCTAATATGTCAAAGAACAGCTTTGTCTGTTTGCTGCCATTCTGCAGCAAAATGATACTCCTCCTTCAGCCAAATTGATAAACATGAGCAAGGAAAAATGTGTATGTTGCCAATATATGAGCCGCTGTAGCACATTCATTACCTTGCAATTGTTTTGCGTGGTTTGGATTATTTAGAATTTATGGGTTGAAAACTATTTATAGCTTTGTCTTGCCATGCTATGAGAAATGTAATCCTAATTTTCATCTGCAAGGGTAGCAATAAGAGATAAAACAGGCAAATCCTGGAAATGGAGGTTCAGCAGAATATTAAATATCTGAGAGCATTCTAATTAGGTTCACGAAGAAAGGTAGTGAGATAGAAACCCATATAAAATAACATAGCTGAAAGTTTTAATGGCAACAATATCAGAACCAGTAGAACTGCAAGAGGCATGTATTAAGAGTATCTGCCAGGCGTATTGCAGCTTGAGTCAAACATTGCTAAAGCAGGCTGCATATTGATAGGTTAAGTTACTATTACTATTTCTTTCTTGATCCAAGCAATAAAATGAACAAACAAAGTGGAAATAAATTTGATTCCGCAGAGAAATTTTTAAACACCCAGGAGCAAAACTCCACCTTATTTACAGAGTTCTAGTAACACTGCTTATTATTAAGTCTGCCTAGGTTCCTCTCTTTTTTGGGTACTTAACGTTGTCCAGCTTTGGCTCGTATTTTCAGTGTTAGATAATTGTCTCAGGTAATTTTTTTTTTTTTAACATTTTGACAGAAAAGGGCTCAACTTTCTAAGTATCATGAAAGGAAAAGAAAATTTTGCTATACTCATGCAATGCCCGCCCCCCCCCCCTTTTCATTGGACAGCCTAGACACCTTTGTATTATAGATATAGCTCTGATATTTGGTAGTGTGGGGGTGCTGTCAAATCAGGTTATTTTTGTTTGATTTTTCCCCAGAAAACCTACTCAAATGTGAACTACAAACTCTTAAAGCATCTCACTATTCACAGCGGGAATTTGTTTGCATTTGATAGCTAAATTTTATGAAATTTCATGTGTTATGCATGCTCCATCCTCCCTCAGTGATTATATATCGACTTGATTGCAAAAGCATCCTTCTCTGACAAAACGTGTGATGCTGCTTCATTGCACAGCTGCATGGCTTTTGAACAGGACTTTCTCAGCAATTGTTACTGTTGGCTGAGGCAAGTTACTGGGACCTCTGGAGATTATCTGGTCAACACTCTGCTCAAAGCAGGCTAACTTCAAAGTTAGATCAGGTTGCTCAGGCCCTTCTCCAGTTGAGCTTTGTAGATACCCAGGAATGGAGACTGCACATCCACACAGGACGATCTGTTTCTGTGCTGAACTGTAAAAAACTCTTTCCTAATGTACAATCACAATATTCTTTGCTCAACATTGTGTCAGATGTCTCTTGTCCTTTCACTGTGTGCCTCCAAGAAGAGTCTGGCTCTGTCTTCTTTAAAGTCTCCTATTTAAAGTCTCCTATTATACAGCTGAAGACAGGAAGATCCTGCCTTAGCCTTCTCTTCGGAAGACTAACCAAATTCAGTTGTCTCAGCATCTCCCCATACGTCATTTGTTCCAGCCCCATCCTCATCTTGGTGGATGTCCACTGGACTTGCTCCAGTTTGTCAAAGGCTGTCTTCAGCTGGGAAGCCCCAAACTGGAAGCAGTCTTGCAAGTGCCAAGAAGAGAGGAGCAAGCTCTGCTCTCAGCCTCTTGTCTATGTTATACTAGTACAGCCCAGGAGGTGTTTGGCTTTCCTTGCTGCCAGGGCACGCTGCTGACTCTTGTTCAACTTGTCCACCAGCACTCACAGGTCATTCTCTGCAGAGCTGCTTTCCAGCCCCTTCCGTATTTCTGCAGGGGGTTATTCCATCCCAGGTGCATGGCTCCGCGTTTGCCAGTGTTGAACTTCACAAGATTCCTGTTGGGCCATTTCTCCAGCCAGTTGAGGTCCCTCTGGCTGGCAGCTTTGCTTTGCAGCATATCCACCACTCTGTGTGCCCCCTCCCCCTCAGTTTGGTATCAGTCATTAACTTGCTAGGGGTGTAATTTCTCCCTTCATCCCTGTTGTTAATGAAATATTCACCTCGGTATTTATTGCACAGGAATGCTACTAGTACCTGGCCAGATTTGAACTGCTGATAAAAACCTGCTGAGACTAGCAGTCCAGCCATTTTCCACCCACATTATAGTTTGTCTACGCAGCCCATGCCTCCCTGGGAATGAGAAAAATGGTCTCTCTTCTGCTTTTAGTGTCCCTCTGCTTCATCTGTGTTAGTTCTAAAGAGTCTGGCAAAAGTTACACCAGCAAAGTGCAGTAAAAACCTAAGCTTGCAGGACGGGAAGATGGGACAAGGAGCAAATAAAGGTGGTCTTGTTGAAGAACAGAATGGGGCCAGTGAAGAAATCTGGTGGGTCTGGTAAGACAGAAACTTTGAACCTCTGGGGCGGTGCTGTAGCAGGCTGTTGTGAACTGGCAAACAAAACAGATGAAGAAAAGGGGGAGTGTTCTAGTAGGAGAAAGTAGATATTGTATAAGGACCTGGAAGAGTTTGGGGTGGACCAGAAAAGTGGAGTTGAAGGAGAAACTCCAGAAGACTGAGCTGGAGATAATGAGTGGAATTTAAAGCTACCCAGGGACTGAGACTTGGACTGGGGACAGGAGCTATGAGCAGGACGGAAGCGGAGCAAGTGCATGTTGCAGAGCATTGGGAAATAAAAAGGCTGACAGGGAGAAACAGGGAATATGGAGCTCGGCCTATGCAGGCCAGTCTTCCTTCCAACAGGAATGTGCAACTCTTGCATTTTATTCCTGTCTATTAAAGATTTACTCAGAAGGTAATGGATTAGCCCAGCTGTTGGTTTGCTCAATAGCCCAACTGGCAGAGGTCAGTGGTGTAGATAGGAGCTTCCATCACTCCTGGAACACCAACTGCAACTCAGAAGGACTCAGTGAGAACCTGTTTTGGGTGCTGATTGTTTAAGTTCTTTAAAGGCTTGGTATTTCTCATGCACATAGACAAAATATAATAAAGTTACATCAGTAAGATTGTAACATCAGCCTTCCCAAAGCTGAAACATGCCAGAACTAAATTTTTGTGCACATATCTTTCTCTCTCTCTCTCTCTGCCCTGTGTCCTAATATGTGAAATGAAGATACTACTGCTTTACCACACAGGACCCCTATGAATAAATACTCATTGGTGTCTGTGAAGTGCCCAGCCTTTACAATGAAGAGTGCTATTGAAATTCGCATGTGGAAAAATGAAAAGACTGTTTTCAGAGCAGGCTTGTAAAAGAAAGAAGACGTGAGGCTACATGTGAGCAAGGGTGAAAACATCCAAAATATTGAGTAGGTGCTCAGTCAGTGAGTATGATTTTGGAAAGTAACAATGGTATTACTAAACAGTATCTGAAATGGAACAAAAATGGTTTACGGGCTTGTTAAACACACATACCCAGCATTTTCTCAGAAAAAATACAGCATAAATGTATTTCCATTTCAGTCCTTAAATGGAATTGTATGTTCAGCTACCTTGCATTTATTTATTTCATAGGTAGATAAGGGATGACTGCACAGAAGCAAGGAGTTAATGCACCGTTTTTTCATGTTCTTTAATTTGCTTCTGACGTGAACTCCGAGATACAACCCTCAGTTCATTGTATTCCTTACTTAAGATGAAGGATTTTGCTGGTTTCATTTCAGCAAAGCACTGAAGATCTTACTGTTCAGAGGGAGAGATGCATTTCAATACAAAAATCAGTACATAAGCAAGTATTAAATGCTGTTTGTACCCCTTTTCTTTCAAAAGCATTTAAGAAAAGTACCTGGGCCAAGACTGCCTTCTCGAGACCTAAAATGTCGCTGTGTGGCTAGCACCAGCTTCTTTATTATTTATTAAATGGCAGCATTAGGTATTAATAGCTTCAAGCTGTTTTCATATATGATCCATTTTCTAACTAGTACATGCCTTGTTTCCTCTTGCTGTAATTCACTTTATTGTCAACAAATGTGGATCTGTCTGGAAACGGAAAGCGGCATGAAAGCTTCATTGCCTAAGAGACTGGCCCCCTTCTGTGCTGTCCCTCCAGGTTGTTCCAGAGCTAAAACCCAGGAGAGCAGAGCAAAATGAGTTGTCTTGTTTATTACATGGGAGATACGGTAAGAAATAAATGAGAACATGTCTCCAGCAGCTCCGCTTCATGACTTCTGATGAGAGCTGTGTTTAAGTCGTAGCAGCCTAAAATGAATGGAGTCTGGAGGTGGTCTCTGTAGGGTAGACTTGATGCCGGGTTACTTGGGGAAAGTCTCCTTATTCCAGAGAAATTCCTCAGGTCTATGTCTGCCGATTACTTGGTCCTTTTCTGATGACATCAGGGGGTAAATTTTAAAAAATAAGGACAAGGTCTGTGTGAATCCCAGATTAAAAATCAGTTTCCATTGCAACTTTATCTCTGAGTGTGAGAGAGGTTCAAGACTGTTTTTGTGAGAACTGAGACTCCTTAAGAAGTGTAATGCTAGACATAAGTTAGTCCAAGTAAAATATGCCAAGTAGAAATAAAAAAAGAAATATGGATCTAATGGAAAGCAAGTGAAGTATTTCAGTGCTTGACAATTCTGAAATCACTAGCTTTACTGTACACCTCAGTCGTCTCAGCATAGTCAAGGAATGGAGGCTTTATTTGCTGCATACTGTGAATCTTTACGTGGGAATCACTAGAGAAACATTTAGAACAGGTATTTCTGCAACTGGGAAATGAACAGAGTGTGCTGTCCAGGTTTTCTGTCTGTGTTAGGTTCTACACTAAAATTGTCATAGGGAACAATTAATTGAAGAGCTACTTTTATTCCTTGGTTTCTCCTTGTGGTACTATCAGCACTCTCACGCTATTTTCTTTGCCTGTTTATTCCTTGGATGTTCTGAGGATGTGAGGTGCTATGTTTCTACCATTAGACATGTGCACTGCTGCTGTATAGAAGGAACAAGTCTTGTACAAGAAGATGCAGTAAAAATATTAATTTTTACTTGCAGTCAGAGGTTCTGGGGTAATTTTGAAGTTCAATACAGACTCAGATACACAGAAGATCAGGTATTAATCCTTATATTGTTAGCTGAGGTCTAATACTGAACTGAATTAGCACCCCACTAAGGAAGAGTAATTCCTATTGAATATGATTTCGCATAGATCTTATCTGTAAGCCCATTTCAATTGTATTTTCTGACCCAATGAATTTGTAATGATGAGAGCATACTGCATCCGTAACATAAGAGTGAAGCTATTGTGATTAATTAATTTAGCAAGGCTACCTTATTACATCCTTGTAGTTACTGCAGAGTATTTTTGAGGGGAACTGATGGATTTTAAAGCAGAAGTGCAATATTGCATTAGGAATCTTTCTGCTAAACTTGAAATTACCTTTTTTTAGGTTGGTTTTTTTTTTCCAAAATAGTAATAACAAGTGCTTAAGCTCTTAGGACAGAACTTGAGCCAGTTCGATTTCTTGTCTGAAAATATGCCCTTTTGCTTTTTGCATCTGCACATATATGTCAAGGGGTTTAGATGAATTCCATCTGACAGGTTCAGAAAAATATCTCCTGTCTCCCTAAACAAAACAGAACCCAAACCATTTGTTAGAAAGCGCTTTGAATATGAATCACATCTAAACCAAAACCTGCTTACAGGTACCTATTCATACACTGTAAGTTCAACTAAGAGTTGAAGCCTGTTGTAGTTGGTAGATTTTTGTGGGTCTGCAGAGCTGCATCATATCAGGGCTGGGATGCTCTTTGTCTCTCTTTTCCTATGTTGTCTTCTTACCTCCTAACTCACTAGCACATGCAGCAGCAAGCCTTCTGTTATGCGCCACGATGCGGAGTTACGTGTACTTACCTTTTCAGAGCCTGCTGCTGTGCGTACACTTGCACCGTTGTTCAGTTCCTGTGGGATGTGTGCTCCGGAGTGTGGAGCCGGAGAGGAGCCGAGCTCTTGCGTAGGAATGCAAAGGGTTCTCCACACTTTATCAGCAAGTGAAAACAGGAATCAAGAATATGTCTCATGTGACAGTTTCCACTGGGATTTGTGGAGCAGTGCTGAGGCTGGAGAACGAAGGCACAATTAAGAAATCTTCAGTCAGAATCTCTGCACTGTTGTCTTACCTTTCCATTTTACGTATTATACTTTCCAAGATAACCTGATTGAAACTGGTTTTGGATTCTGGATTTGGCAACAGACTGTTATTGGTTAGAATTATTTAGCTGGGTGACCTGTAAATCTGTATCAATATGTACGTAAAATCGAGTGACTATGGTTTCAAGCTTGGATATCTAATGCTACATGCTTGAATTAAAAAATAAGTACCTGAGATGATAGATGGAACCATATGAAGAAAGCCAGTACAATTTTAAAACTGTTACTGGTGTTTCAAAATATTTTGATTAAGGATAGAACAAAATTAAAACCAAAACAGAAGTAAATCAAAGAATAGAGGCCTTTGGGCAATAATTCAAATATCAACCTATTTGTCTTATAGAATATTTTTTATATACTTTTGACCATGTGGACTGTTTGAAAATCAGGCATTAATTTTGGTCTTATTTATACCACAGTAAGCCTAGACAAGAACCTGGTGTTGTGTCCTAACCTGCTGCTCATTCAGATCACTTTCTGGAAGAGTGATATCTGACACAGAGAATGTTGGCAACTTTTGGGACCTCTTTGGTGTGAGGAAAAGCAGAATCTGTTAGGTTGTTTTGAAGAAAGGTGAGTCACAGCTGCCGGCTGCTGCTCAGTCCTGATGCCATGAGGGGCTGAGTGGCTGTGATGGGATCCTGCCAGCCTTCCCGGGACAGCGGGGAGGAGGGATGGGCCGCTCCTCAGCTCCGCTCAGCTGCTGCTTTCCTCCCGAGGCTTGGGCTGGACCGCGGTGGGTTAATAGGTTTGTCGTGCCGAGCTTAGCGTAGCATCCTCTTCCAACATTCAGCTGTATGCGACAGGGAATGTTTTGGCTAGAAATGAGTGAATAGATGGGTTTTCTGCCATAGGTAGCCATTAAAGAATATTATGCAACAAACAGAAGTTGAAACCTGGGTGAGGTGTTTTTTTTCCTTTCATTTATAAGAAGCGTGCATATCTGGAAAAGAAAAAAAAAAGGTAAGATTCAGCAGAGGTTCCTTGTTTAGGACACTGGTATTATGTGTGTCACATGTGAACAGGTAATAATAAGTTTTTAAATGTCATGACAGAAGTGCGGGTGCTGTGTCCATAATACTGTACATTTAATTCTGTGTGGATTTGTCTAATAGACTTTTTCCTTCCTTTGTAATTTATAGGGCAGGGAGCAATTACTGTCTACCAACAATAAAAAGTGAGAAGATTAATGAGGTGCTATATCGTGGCACCTCTGAAGCATATGAGCTTACTCTCTGTTGCTGTGAGGAATAAGAAATGTCACAAATAGATGACATGGATTTGGCAAAACAAAATGCAACTTCTTAATGTCTTGAAACAAAATTACCACCAACAAAAAAGGCAAGTGCATGGATTTCTCACAGACGTAATTTCTCACACATTGCTGCATATGTTACCCCCAAAATACGTCAACAAGCAGTTTTGCAAACACATATTATGTGCAGTTGGCTACAAGAATGTATTTCCTACCTTTCATGAGCCATCTTCTCTATGCTTACTATTGATTGCCTAGTCAGCATATGCAAATTTATCTGTGGAATTATTTGAATGAAAAATTTAGCTACTTTTGGATAATTTAGATAATGTAGATATGTAAAACTTACTATTTACTATTTTGTTAGTACTGGTGACTGAGGCACCTGCACATGAAGAAAGCCAGAAAGATCTGCAGTCTACAACCAGGAAAGGGAAGATACAGAGGAATGAGGAAAAGAACACAGTTTTTCAGTCTGCCGTTTTAATACTTCATACTATTGTAATGTAACCATTAGTCTGATCAACTGAAAGCTTGCACTGCAGAAGTTTCTCCCCTGTCACATTTCTGGTCACAATTCCTGTGGCTGCGTTAGTAAGCCAATGTGACTATACAGTTGGGATCCTTCCTTCCTCACCCTGCATTTTCTGGCCCTCCTCCCTTGCCTCAAGCCTTGTGACTGTGCGTTGAACAGCATTAATTTGCTACTCTGGGCCTAAGTGTCTATGGCCAGAAACGAAGGGAGAGCAAGACTGCCTGGTCTGGCAGCAGTTTGCAGTTACTACTTCTTGGACATAAAGAAAAATAGCAGCCTTTGTAGCCTTTGACACTAGATTTTCAGAAGTGATGTCTAGGGGTTACTTAGAGAGGTGCTGAACACTTATGACTCTCCTTGAAGGGAAGGAGAGCTGTAGAATCCAAGAAATTTAAAATCAGTTTGAAGATCAGTTTGGCAAGGGTATCTCAAATTGTATCCTTTATATAACAATCTGTTCAGGATCTATTTCTTATTAATTTTATATTCTACTTCTTACACTTTCAACTACATTTTTAGCATATGTAATTTTCTGTTTCTGGAGATCCTCTATGACAATTGTAATAGATAAGTTATATTTTATTTCACTGTGTGTCCTGTTGACACAGCCTGGCCTTATAAAGCTGGCACACACCTAACAGCTAGGCTATGTGGCATTGCTGGACTTCATTGCTCTGTTTCAAACTCTAACACGTTTATCACATGGTTTACTGTTCATTAATATTCAAAGAATGAATTGGCATGCAAAGTTGAATTCAGCACTTTCCAGAGGACAGGAGGACTTTTCCTCAGCTGGAGCAATGTTTCCCCCCAAACTACCCAGATTTTGTGAGGCATCATATTTCCGTGTATCCGTCTTGCCTCCATTTTGACTGGAAGGACAAACTAAAGCACGCTACTTTGAGCTCCGCGTCGTCCCTGCTAGGGTCCAGACCTCTCAAGACTGACGCTTGACAGAATTCGTTATTAATTTTTTGAACAGAGGAAGAAGAGCATATAACAAGTTACAAAGCACGGGTATTCTATTGGCCTGACAGCACTAGAGTGCTGCAAACACTTTTAGCAGCCCAACTCTGCAGGTGAAACATGGCCCTTCTTGTACACAGCGACTGGTCAGTATGATTTGTTTTCAGACTGGCTATTTGTTTGCCCTCTGTCATGCTTTTGTCACCTGTCCTTTGGTCAGTAACCCTCAGCCATGTGTTTTTGTCCCATCTGCTACACTTGTTATACTTTCAAGCATATGACTTCCAAGTCATATTTGAATTTCTGGGATGTGTATTTCTTGTACATGGGCAGCAGCTAGGACTGGTGCCTTTGTCTTTTCAGCTGTCAATCAAGTGTCACACCACAACATGCAGTGTACCAGTCTTGGACTGGCTTTCGTCTGCTGCTGATGCTGCAGGCTAGCCGCAGCCTGCAAGAAAGTTAATCTGCTCATACTACTGGGATTGTGCAGGTCCCATGTACTAGTAGTCTGGTTTGATGGAACTGGCTTAAGCCCAAAGGGGTCCTTAAGTTTAGGAACTCTTTTATTTTCACTGGGCTCTAGACTGTGCACTCTTACTGCAAGGACTGCAAAGGCTCTGTTCCTAGGGTTTACAGTTTTCGGGCAAGAACATAAACCACATCTTCTGGGGCAAGTACACAAGCATTTTTACACGCAGGTGTCAGATTTTCCCAAGTGCCTAGCTCCTTCCCTGCTGCCCATAACAAGCCTTTGGGCTTGGCACCTCTGCCTACTCTTTTTCTTAAATTCTTGCTAGCAGCTGGCATAGAGTGGCTTGTAGATGGCCTGGGTGGTAAACTCTTTGGGAAAAGATTTTTGTCTCTTCCCTCTGCTTTATATCAGTAGGTTCAAGAGGTCTGCATGCACTTCGATGAACTCAGAAGCACTTTGAGTAGTTTATTTCACCAGGGTTTATTTTCCTGTGGCCTAGAGCCCTCTGATTTCTTTGTTGGGACCATATGCGGCTGTACCAGTGTTTTGTTTCAAAAGTTCATTTTCAAATGCAGCATACCCCTTAAAGTTACATCTTCAGTTTAAAATGTCATTTTAAAGAAAAATAGCCATCTGAAATGACAGATTGGTTTAGATTAGGATTTTGGAAACAATGTTATCTAAATTGTAATGTTGTGTTATACAATCTGTATTCCTATTTAATATATTTTCTGAGGTTGGTGTAAAGGAGAACATGTATCTTTCAAGCATTTTTCTTTAAAAATGTCTTGCTTAATGTGGTCATTGAAATATTTTCCTAGGAACTTAATGAAGCTTTGGGTAATTGGTTAAACTGCAGTCTTATGTGTGCATCTGAAATACTTGAAAAGAGGGCTTGCCCAAGAATAAAAGGAACACATGAGCCCATAAAAGTCCTATAAAGGCATGCTGGAGGAAGATTTATGACTGATTCCTGTATTTTTGCTGGCATTTACCTTTGAAATAGTCTGGAGGTAAGTTTAAGGATCTGACAGCACTTCCTGAAACACCCTTTTCCAGTCTATTAAGTGCATTTAACCTTTTCCTTTCAGATGGTAGGTTTGTGCTAGTTTATCTGAATATTAGAAAAGAAAAAAAAAAAAGCCTAGTGACTGAGTAATTCTGAAGAAAGTTTGCTAGGAACCGTGAAACCTGAAGAAAAGACTTCTGGATGTGTTATATTCTTATATGAAAGGCTGAACTTCAGCTTTTTCACAAAAGCTATGTTTTAATTCTAAGACATATAAGACATGCAGTGGCACAACTTTTCAGCTTAGTCTTTGAGGCTTAGCATAACTTTAATGGAGACAAGGGTGACTAGATATTTCTAGGAGTGTGAAAACTGCAGAGGATATACACCAGAGATTGTCAGCTAAAGCTGGTCTTTTGGGTTATTTTTTTTCATGCTTCCAGCTTTTCAAACATACTTTATTCACCAGATTGTTTACACTAAAGTGCGATGTCCTGTGTCCAAGCTTCCAGAGCGTTTGCCCGCCGGGCCCTCCACTTTGACACACTTGTGGGCACAGCTGATTGCCACACTCAGGCCCCTGTTGCTTCTGTCCCCAGAGCCACGCGGCCACACACCAACTTGGCACTGCTGCCAGAAAATCATATCTATGCGGTGCCCAGAGGCACTTTGTCTATCAGCAGCTTTTTCATCAAATTTGGCACGCTTTTAGAGAGTGGATTAAGGTTTTTCTCAGGTGATACACCAGAGTCTGTGGGATTGCCTAACTGAATGGGAGAGACGGTGTCAGAGACAGACAGTGCCCGGGCAGAACTGTGTCTGGCAAGAGGCAGAAATGGGCAAAGAAACCCTGAGCAAGTTGACGGGTCATTATTTTGGATCCCAGGGAACTGGATCAAAATACTTATTTCACTGGTGGTGTTCTTTAAAGAGTAGGAGGACCATCCAGTGATCAGGGATTGCAAAGATACATCAAAACAGTAATTTGCGGAGATTTTACTCCAAAGATGAAAGAGCACCATTAATTTTTAAATAAGCAAATGGTATCTGCTGGTTGTTAAAAGCAGCAGAGATCTGTAAATGGGCCACTTGAAATGTAAGTGTGTAAGAGAACATTTTTCTAGTGCTGCTTACCACAACAGAAACCGAAACATTAAATATTTCTCAAATTCACTAAGGGTCAGTGCAGTGCCTAGCCTTTGGGAAAGAGAAATGTAATGCACAAATACAATAACTGGGGAATTATGAAGTAGGGAAAAGGACTGCATAATAAAAAATAATGTAAGGGGTAGAGAAGATCATAAGCTAAATACAAGTCAACAGAGTAGTTTTTGCAGAAAAGCCAAATTTTATTCTGTGAATAGAAAAACAGATTAACAGATCAACATGCTGTTTTAGGAGAGACTGGCAAGGCCTCTTTCCGAGTTTTATGCCCGCTGAGGGGCAAGCAAAGTCCTTACGAGAGCAGCAAGAGGATGGGGGAATTAGGGAGGAGACTCTGGAAGGAAGGCTGGAGGCTGAGAGGTGGCGTAGCAGGACCCTCACAACGGGAAAATGCGTACTAGGAGGGCAGCAGCGGAGTTGTTCTCCGGGCTAACTGGAAATAGCTAAGAACAAATGAGCTTAATTTCCATCAGAGAGGATTTAGGCTGGACATTAGGTAGTGAAGCAGCAAGCAGTCCACAGAGAGAGGCTTAATTATTGGGCATGTTGTAAGAGCAAGTTAAAACAAGTTCCCGTGGGGCAGGTCTAGGTATATAGTCTCTTAGGTGATACTCTGTCCTTGCTTTACTGAATGCTAATATATAGTGATTGCAGAGTATGTAATTTCTGTAGGTCTGTTTATGTCACTCTCACGTGGAGACTGCAGGGCAGTTTGACTACTGGAATAGCTAGCAGCAACTTCGGCTCCTGCTTAACACTGCAGAACTGTACCTATGGACGTGTCTGTGGATTCTTTTTGCTTATTATATACACATTTATTTCTTCATAAATATGTATTGCATGAAAAGAAATGTTCTGGTGTTTGAATATCTTTCCGTCAAAACTTCTTAAAATCGGGATTTCTGCAAAATGAAAATCCCACAGAAAATATTTTTTACTTGAATATTAAAGAAGAGGAATTTTCTTGTCGGAACTTTTTCTTTGCAGAAATTGGATTTCTGTGCTGATTTCAACAGTCTTCAAAATATTCATAAGAGGACAATATTTTTTCTTATTTCAGAAGTGAAATTCTGGCAAGAAATATTACGGCATTTATCATGTATTATGGCTAGCATAGCGTCTCTCAGTTGGTTCTTCAAAGATGTGTTTGTGGCCCCCATTTTATCCGGTGGGTGAAGTGTCCTGGCACACAGAACCTCCGGGATCCAGTGGGAGTGGTTACTGGGTTGAAGGCTTGCCTTGTAAGAGGTGCAGTCCCAGTCCAGGGGAGAAAAGACAGAAGTACAAATCTTATAAGGCAAGGCCTTATACATAAAAGAAATTTCGTAGCTTTAAAGGTATTATAAAGAAATATTTGTGGTGGTGTTTTTGTTTTGTTTTGGTTTTTTAACTCTAAAGTTTTTAATTCTGTTTGGGCTAACTTGAAACATCATCGTTTTTCTTGTTGATAGTCCATAGTACTTATAATGGACGGCTCACCATGGAATTTCAGAAATTCTAAGTTCAGCCGTGGTAAAAATTATATAATTTTGTCCTTTTGTGATTAACGAGTTATACGTGGTCAACAAATGGCAATACTAAGGTCCCTCAATCCTTCTTTAGTTACAAATCTCAGTATGTACTTGTGGAACTGGTGGGGCAGGTCAAAGGAAAGAAGGATTGTGTATTAACAGGGAACAAGTAATTGTGGCAGACCGGGTAACAAGGGTGCAGAGAGAGGCAGAAGAATGGAACCTTCCTGCCCAGGGCACAAGGAAAACAAGCAGTGCTGGAGGGAGAAGGAGGGCTTTGGGTGAGGTGCCTGCAGGGAGTCTGGGCATGGGAGAAGCAGGCAGGCAGCGTCAGGCCCGGCGCTGGAGGAGAGGAGTTGGTCCTTTCGGGGCAGGGAGACTGAGGCTGGAAGAAAAAGCCCAAAGGTGGAGGTAAGTGTAAGAATGGGACAAGAGGAGCTGGGTGGGCCAAGTGAGAGCGCTCGACAAGGAACAGCTGTGGGAGGACAGAGCAGACATTCCCACTGACAGCAGTGGCAGCAGCCTCTGTGTACTGACTAGCTTTTACTTCTTCTGCTAAACTGGAGCGGAATAAAGGACTTGTAGTGTCACTGTTTACAGCTCTTAGCAGGTATCACTCACATCCTGCTGCTCAGGAATGAGAGTGATCTCCTGCCATCGCCTGCTGCGTTAGGGCAAGTGAGAGGTGCACCAGCATGGCCCAGCCCGGCTCTCTGTGGCTATAAGTAGGAGGCAGAAGGATAACATTTTTGTTTCTCTAGATGTCCTCTTCAGAACGCGAGAAGCTACATGCAGAAAAAACGTTATTTGCAAACTTGTATTTTTAATAGGCCCAAATTAAGGTGACCTGTGCAAAGCTTATTTGTTTCCTTTGTGCCTTTGTGATTATTACAACAATTATTTTCATAGTTATAAGGTAACTGTAAGGGGACTGCTGCTTCAATATATGAAAAGGATCAACTCTGGAATGTGTCATGCTCATATAATGAAATATGTCACTGTGTAAATTCTCTACTCATTTCTCACAAAGACTGCTAACTAAAAAAAGGAATGAGGCAAAAATTTCAAGAAGTATTGTGTGAAGGCAGCTGATTGCTGGCCAGAAAAATTAAATTCTCTGTCTAATTCTGCCACAAATGTTTCTGTGAAGTTCAGAAATAATTTAAATTGAACTCCTCACAAGTACTCTCGTGTTGTATTGTGATTTTCTTTGTGCTGAATGGAAGTCCTACAGTCTGATTTATGTAAGTGTTTAACATTTACCCTTGCAATTGCAGACAAGGGAAGTAGCACTCTGAACACTCAAAATGCTGTTTAATGGTGGGTACTTAAAAGCTCTGGTTGCACATAACTCAATATATACTTTTGAAGTTAATCTCTCTCAGCCTCTTTTATATTTTCCACTCCACACAAGTATTGGAAAAATACGTTCATTAGCACCTGTCAACTGCTAAAATGCTATAGTGGTATGGAAATACTGGAAGGAAATTAATTCTGACGTTACAGCTGAGTTTGGGTAGTGTGCTGATAGTAAGGCAGCAGACACTGAACAGTCGGGGAAAAAAAATCCCAGAGACAGAATAGCTGCTCATTTAATAATTTCTTTTTATTCTGTGCACTGATGAGCTGTTGCCCTGTGCAAAGTATGGTTGTATAATTACAGATGACATACATATGCACAGGAGGGATAAATGAAGGTTTCAGTTACATTTGTAAGGTGCAGTTCAGCCATGTGCTATATTTAAAATCTTGATCATTTTTTAATGTATATTCATATAAAGCGTGTGTGTGGGTGTTTCTGCATTCACCTTATATACAGAAAGAAATTATTAACCTTCTGTGCATAAGAAAAAAAAAACCAGAAAATTGCCGTTGCTTCAGAACTGTTTGAATTCTTGGCTACTCCATGAGGTACAGCTACACCACCACCCTTCACTTAAGACCAATGAAGAGGACCCTGTAAGTGAGTTGTAGTTTAGATTCCGACAGCACTGAGAAACAGAATGAAACAGAACCAATTTCTCAGTATTTATTCCAAAGATTTTTTGGTATGAATTTAAATTTCAGACCCATTGAACCAATAAACAGATTGAGCTCTTTCCTCTTTTAAACCCACTCCCCTGCCATCCCCAAGAACAGCTTCCACTTTTTTCAGAAAGTTGGGCAAACTTCTATGTTGTCAAGGGGGTCAACTGCAAAATGATTAGCTCACATTTATAAACCATGGAAAACCGATCCCAGGAGTGGAAGTATGGAAGAGGGAAATATCGAAAACATCCAAATTCAGATACTCAGCATGTGAACGAGAAGCCTGGGCTTGCTTCCTCCTACCGTCAATAGAACCTCCAGGAAACATGGCTGGAGATGCCGTGGACCGCACAGCGACTGTGCATAGACACACCTCTCTAGACTTTAATCCAGTATGCAAATGTTAGTGACAGATCTGAGAAAAAAAATCAAATTTGTCAAAATGAAGTTTTAAGGGACTGAAAGATATGCAAATTTATACTGACTTTAGCAAATAACTTTAGAGGAGATTTTTCTTCACACATGGCATGGTTTAATTTTGGCATATCCAAATGTAGTATTTCAATCGCTCATTTTAAAATTAACCAGAGTTAAGGATGAAGAAAGATGATAAAACTAATGCCAAAGGAAATGTTTAATTTCATGTTGAATAAGAAGTTTTGGTGACCTAAGAAGATATGCTTTTGTTTTGATGTTAACTCTCCTCAACACTACAATTTCTTGGTCAATACTGAGCTATTTTTCCTAAGTTATTTTACTTCAGTTACCAAATAATATTTTATTCTAGTTCTAAAGAAAACATTCCAGTGTCTTCTGACTATAAAATATATTTTCTGGTATGTTGTGAAATAATGTCAATATTTTGAGATAATTTTTTTATTCAACTTTCATATAACTTCAATTCTTTTCATTTTTTTTCTCAAATTTCTCTCCTGTCGGTTATGTTTTTTTTTCTTTTTCCTGCACTGAGGCCTGTCTTGTTTTCAGTTGGTTTCCTTGCCAGTTTTTTCTTAGTTGGCCTTCGCATATATCTTCTGTTATTTTTAAAGTAGTTCTTCATATCATCTCTCCTCGTTCCTTTATGTCAATTGTTTCTTCATCTCGTCCATTCACTAACACTAGCTTAGGGTCTTCTACACAAGTAGGCCTGTTAGGTGTCCCTGCACTCGCCCTGAAGAAGAAGAGGAGGTATGAGCCAAATCCATGAAGCGACTGAGATGAAGTGACCAGAGGAGCAGTTCTCCAGCATGAAGGTCTCCTCCTGCATTGCTGTCACAGGTGGCGAGGGAGTAGCTCTGCTCTGGTGGCCTTCCTGGTCGCGCTCCGTATTTCCCCTGGGGAAAAGACTTGTGAAGGCACAGGGAGCTGTGCAAGGCTGTGGGAGAGGGAAGAGAAGGGGCTGGCCTTGCAGTCCATATCGAGATCTGAATTACAGGCACCTCCTTCTCGTCCTACAGTGTATTTTCACCCAGGAGTGTCAAACTTTCACAGCTATGTTTATCCCATATAGAAATCATAAATGAACTTAAACATCCTGTTTAGCAAGGTAGGCACTAAGCTGGAAGGGACATCATCATTGTCTAAGGGAGAATCTTATTACTCTCATTTTTGATGCTGCAGCCAGAGACATTAACTTGCTGATGATCAGGGAATAAACTGAGGATAGTGGAGCGAGAAAGGCCTGCAGATTTATTAGTTACCTAAATAAGGCCAGGGCATGGGTGCAAACACCAGCACAATGGCTCTCACTGCTTAACAGCTTCACGCTCCCAGGCACAGTTTGGCCTGGCTGAGTAATCCTCTTCCAGGGCATGGTTCAGGCAGGAGCTATGCGAGGGTCCTTCTCCCTTGGTAGCATAGACAAAACCATCCTGTTTTGGGGAGGAAGAGAGTTTAGCTGTGTGAGCGAAACATGCTCAGAGCCATGGGTTGGGAATCACTCGCAATCAGGCCCCAGGATGAGCCCCAGCTGATCTTCATCATCGGTGGAGGATCGGCCAAGGAGTGATGCCGGATTCCAGTCCCGTTGCTAGATCCCACCCTCGTTGCTGTAGCCCACCTTGTGCCAACGCTGGCTCAGTATGGGGCCACCTCCCGAGGTCCCATCTAGCCTAAAATGCCCTGTGATTCTGTCCGTTTGATATACAACTCCGTGTAAGACTCTCCATCGTCAAGTTGTATTTAGCTTAATTACAGCCCTAGGCATTTGGGAATATTTGTTTTAAGCCAAAATTTTCATTTGGATGGCAAATGATGTTTTTCAGATTCATTGGAGCTGTTTTCTGAGAGTACAGTTTTCAGGCGCTTAATGTACTTCGCAATTTTCTGTTTATTTGTATACTTAGTCATTCCTATTGCAGTACTTCTCCTTGAAATATCTTTTAAGTATTTTCAAGCACTTAATTCTGTTCAAATAATCTTTCATAAATTTTTTGCCCCATATGGAAATTCTCATTCTAACAGCAAGTTAATTTATTTCTTATTGAATAGTAGAAAGGTGTTATAGTAAGTCCGAAGAAGTGTGGAAAAGCATTCATGCTAGACCTTGACTGCATTTGAAACGGCCATTTGTTTTGAGGCTTTTTACACTAAGAACTTCCATCCGTTCTGGTGAGAAACATTTAGCAGCTGCAGATCAAAGTTTCTTGTATGAAAGTAAATTCAGAAAACTAGAATTTCTCGAACTGCCTCCTTTAACTGCTTAAATAACTTTTCCATTAAGCCCTCCTACCCGTGAATTCTCTTTATTTCAGATAAAGCTGGGGTTATGAATAGATTGAGCCTTACCTCGCTGTTGGGTGGATTGTGTGCTGTAGGTTATCCTAAATACATCCTCCCACCAGTCAGACTACCGTGATGTAAAGAACTGAGTTTACATTACAAAACTGTAATTCCCTCATGTACACGTTCTTTTTACCTTACAGTCAATATGGGGTTAATGATCTCTTGGCTGATTCAGAGTTGCAGGTGATGAGTGAATGTTTAAAGCAGAGGTGACTTCTTTGCTAACACATTTATTGAAGAGCAGACTCAGCGGGACACAGGTGGCAAAACATGAAAGTGAGTGTGGGAGACAAGTTTGTGCTGCTCTGTAGATTCCAAAACACTTCCCATTTTATGTCTGCTGTGTTATTACAATTGGGAATGAGCAATAAATTCTGAGGGTTTTTTGCTTTCTAATCTGTTCTGGTTTGGTGTGGGCCTTGGAGGGAGGGCTTTATCTGCGGTTTTTGTTCTTTTTGATTTGTGTTTCTCTTCGGTAAACACAGTTGACAAGAACTTTTGGTCCTTTTTTTGGTTATTGTTTGTACAGATTACAAAGGAAATTGTTGAAAAGGCTCTGCTATTATATTTTGGGAATGACGATCTTGCCAAAGTTATTACAGTTGGGTTAGGTTGTTGCACCATGTTCTCCAGAAGGCTGACCCTTGCAACCGAACTGAAAACTGGATGAAGAACAGACTGTTATTTTTTTGTCAGGACACAGCATCAGTGGTCTGTGATGTGCACTAACTAGCAGCTGATTTCTGGATGAAATTTGAGGTGTTATTTTGATTTAGCAAGCTCTGTGTTAGTGGGATACTCTTTTCCCAAAACGATTTCCTCCTCACCTCCTCTAATAATTGCTAGAGTTTATTTATTACCAGCTTTCATTGCCATTGTATAAATGGCAAGGGGTGGCAGGATGTTATTTCTGGGGAGGATGGGGCTAGGAGTATTTTAGTGTGCTTCCCGCTGTGGTTCCCAAGAGCCGGAACGCGACGGCTCTGCAAGGCTAGTTCGCAAAACCTTGCTCCGGTGGTGTTCGAGTGGCACCGATTTTGGGGGTGGGAAGCCAGCAGGGCCATCTTTAGATTCATTTTGCTTTGTGAAGGTCTGCGTTAAGAGGTTTGTAGTGCTCTTTCAGTGTAACAAGTTTGTGTGCAGGAAGGCAATGGAGGTCTAAGTCACATATGAAATGCCCGGGCATTCCGGGCAGGTGTGAGCCGTGGCACTGCTCCCCCGTCTGCCTGTGATCCCTTCTGTCACGGATCCTGGGTGTGCTTCCAGGGAGCAGGCTGTCTCGTTGCTTCTGCCCGCAGCCTCCCTCTGAAAAAGTGGCCTCACTGTGTGACGGAGGATGGACAGAAGCGGTGGGACAGGCTCCCCGCCAGCAGCGTGGCAAAACATGTCTGTCTGTACGGCATCTGCCTTGTTAGTGTTTATGCATCTTACTTTCTTTGGAGTGTACATTTTTAATGAGATTTCTTATCTGTTCGAGATAGGAAAAAAAAAAAGCTGCTTTTTCTTGTTTCAGTCATTTTTTATTATTCTTAAATATAATAAAAATGTATTTGTGGACCTAGTCTTGATCTGAGTGAAGATAAATATTCTGAAAAGATGAAAACTTAAATTATCTAGACTGAGTGATGACTGATACTTTTTGGTATTTCTTTACTCTGTTTTTGTTTTACCTACTAGTTGAAGTGTTTTCTTTTTATCTAACTACGAAACTAGGACTGCTTTAGTAAGCGTGTATGTGTGGTGTTGGAAAATTACTACACACCTGTAAAAATATGTAATTGGTTTGGATCTCAATTTTTTTTCGTGTTATTGTTTTTTAAAGTGCTTTTTTTAGAAGATAACTTAAAAGATAGACTTTATAAAATTGTAATTTATTTGTACTTCTTACTGATATAAAAATAATTTTGGGAACTGTATTTTGTAGAACATGCATATTTGTAACAGTTTTGAAATAAAAAGATCAAAAATTTTTAATATCTATCAGGTGGTCATGTATACCTAACACACTAGTTTATTGCTGTTAAAACTATATTGACAGTTATTTGATTGCTTGCTGTTTTGCTTCAAATGTTTAAAACATTTTTGTAGTTATATACACCTAAAAGTATATTTTTTTTAAAAAGCCATATTGTGGTTAATTTAAAGTTATAGAGAGGATGGATTAGGTGATCTAGTTGCAGGCAGGGGAGAATGGGGTAGAGAAGATAAGAAACAACAACTTTGATCAGTGCTTAGTAGAAAAAAAAGAAGTCAATTAAATGAGGCACTGGGATAAAGCAAATTCGAAGGAAGATTCAGGACCTGGAGAGGAATAAAAAAACTACCTAGGTTTGGTGGGCTGGAAAAGGTAGTTATATGAACAATGTATGTGTTGTATCCATAACGATTTATTAATGATATTGTTTTCACCTTTTCACCTTTTGACATGCAAACTATGCAAGGATTCTTTTTTTCCCTGCCTAGTTTGTTAAACTCGTGTTGTCAGAATTGTGACGTTCTCCAGTTTTCCCATCTCACTAAAAAGCCAGAGTTCTGCCATGTTGGCACTTCACCATTTGCAGTTTCTTCTGTCTTGCACAAGTCCCAAGGAAACAAAAGTTATTTAAATAAGTGTTCAAAATTAGCTGGTATATAAGGCTTGGTAAAGAACTTTGGGTTCAAAAAAATGCAGTTTTCCTGAATTATGCCAGTGGCAGTTTCTGCTATCTAACATGGCGGATCCTCATGTTCCTCTAGTAACTGATATTCATTCAAAGCTGTTCAATGAAAATATATCATATTTGGGGACAGAAATTGTATATAAAAAGTCTCGAGGGGGTGGCTGGCAGCACGTGTGAGAGCGTCCAGATGGCTTTGGCTGGCAGAAAGCTTTTGGGCGTTGAGGTGGAGTGCAGCAGGAGATGTCAGGGAACTTTGGCTAGATGAAAGAGGATAGTTGAGCATACGTAGAGTAATCAGAAAGCTGCTGGGGAGTATTGGCTTGGAGTAGGAAGGTGCTGTTGGTGCCAGATGCCTCGGTTCATCAAAACAAGGGAAGTTTTGCTGCGCCGAAGAAGGAAATAAGGTAAAATTAGGTATGTAGGCAGAAATCTGAAAGAGAGAGCCCCCAGTCTCCTAGGCTCAAAACTGGCATATGTTCGTTTGAGAAAATGTTGGGACTCTGGGGAGATAAGAGCCACTTGTTTACTAACCAGCAATTAAAACATGCATGGTAAGTGGATAATTACTGTAAACAGTAGGATTCTTCATGCTTTAGCTCGTCTGATGCTGTCACACCCAAATGTATTTGTCTCCTGGACAATTTGTAGTGCAGACTCTCACTGGAAAACATGTTTTGCAAGAGCTGTTTGCCTTCCAGGAGCAATCCCAGACTTCATTGCTGGTTCCCTTGGTAATTTCATATCCTCTCATCTTTTTGAATATTGTTTACCATGCCTGCAGCAGCTACCCATAATAACCTCTTACCAGATTCACTAGATGTGAATTCATTGCCATTTGCACTACAGATTTGTTCTGTTTTCTTTCAGCAGCATACTGCACATGTGGGTCATGTGCACGTCTAGTATGTCTAGTACATGTCTAGTAACATGTATGTTACTAGAACAAAAATTCTTTGGCAAGTTCTTAATACCTTCTGACATTTCTTGTTAGGCTAAAACCACTTAATTTTTATGAAAATGGTATTGTAATGAGAATAGAGACTGTTTTATGCGGTACTGTATCTTTGACAATGTAAGGAAAGTTTGCATCTCTAATTGGGCAATAATACTTGAAAAGAGCCTGGTTAATAATTTCAGTGACTGGCAAATTCAAATACAAGCATTAAGTGATTTTTGCCTCAGATGCTCAGACTACCTACTGATACTGCAGTCATGCTGAACCCTTTGGACAGGAGCGGGTACACAAAAAAAATGCTGATTTTTTTGTTATTCCTTTGTAATGTCTTCAGAAAAATGGATTAATTTATCAAATAGCTTTTTAATTTTCCAAGGTATGGTGCTTAATAACACCAGGTTGATTTGTGAGAAATTCTCCTCCACCTTACTGGTTCTACACCTTTCCAACTAGAACAGTATCGAGGGTGATGAAAGATTATTTTTTTGTCCACCTGTCGTCTCAAAACTAGATCTGCTCTTCTTTCTTACAATCTGCAGGAGTTAACCTCGCTGAAAGAATTATGCTTTTTTTTTTTGCTATTAACAGGCCAAGCTCTGACAGCAGGCGCCACAGCATCCGGGAGAGGATGTCCAGTACCAGCGAGAAAGGCAGCCTGTCCATGGAGTCCACCAAGGAGACCCGGTACTGTGCTGTCTGCAACGACTACGCTTCAGGCTACCATTATGGGGTCTGGTCTTGTGAGGGCTGCAAAGCTTTTTTCAAAAGGAGTATTCAAGGTAATAAACTGTTCAAGTGAATCACCTTTACTCTTTACTCTTGAGGAAACTGTGAAGCTACTTAGATTGCACCCTGAGCCCAGGACAATGACATTTATTGGGTTTTCATTAGCAGCTGCTGTGCTCTCTCATATATTTTTAGCTCTGTATTTTGTGAGTGTTTCTAGCAGGTATATAATATGCTGTTATTTAGCCCAAGATTAATGAGGGAAAGAAAATCTTCTGTATATTCTCCTTGGTTTAGTTATATCTGACCATGGAGGCAGTGAGAAATCTAATTTAAAAATCCATATTGGATCAAGATGACGACTCTTTCAGGCTATGTATGTATCTTTTCTGTGATTAAGTTCTTATCCAAAACAATATTTTTTTTGAGAATTCCCTGTCAGATGAAGATTAATTCATGTTGACTGATATATTATTCTTAATAAGGTGCTCCACTAGCAAGATGGTTCAATCCAAATCGCAGCTCCTTGAAGCTGCGAGATGTCTTTCGAGAACCAGTACTGAAAAGGAATGCTTCCTTGATGAAATAGCATTTGTACCTGTCTGCAAAGCAGGGCATTGAACTATAGACAGAATGGTTTAGTTCTCAGTCTTAGTCATGGCTAAAAGTAGGCTGTGCAAGGTGTCCAGCAGAGTAAAGGGCATCTAACAGAAACAGTGTTAATCACTGTGACCGAGATAATTCTTGATTTAAATGCCTGTCACTCTGTGGAATGGATACTTTTTTGCTTTGTTCAACAACTCCTAAACTGAGTAAGAAGTAAGTATCATTCTACTGAAAATACGGGTACTGTTCAGTATCTAAGTCTTAGTTTGTAGGAGAAAAGAAAAGAGATTTCTTCCTTTCCGAACAGAAAACTAGTAAAGTGTAATGTTTTAGTTTTTTAAATCTCCATGTGATATATAGGCACAAAAATTCCTGTCGCTCCTTTTTTGAAGTAGACACAGTGAGGAACACTTTTTACCTCACATCACAAGGTGTGATTATTGCCTGTTTTGTTGCGTGACTACCACTGAGGAGAGTTAAATAAGACTTCCAGCATTCAGCTCAGAATTTTCCCTGCCTTCAAGAAAAAAGTGAAAGATTGGCTGTGGCGTAGGCACTGATGAAATGATTTGAATGCCAGTGATTACTTAATAGTTACCTGTATTTCTGCTTTTCCAGACTCATTCAAATGATTTTTAGAAAAGAGAGTGGTTACAGCCAGAAGTCAATAATAAGCAACACTGGAGGGCAAAAGGGTGAAATAATTTTCTTTTAACATCAGAATGATTTGCTTAAACTTGTAGGGAGAACCGCTCACTTAATGAGCATTTTTTGTTATTTTTTGTTTTGAGTTCCCCTGACCAAATCAGATTTATTCAAATTTTGAAATTCTGTCCTTGTACTCAAACTGAAGTAAGTCAGCAACAAAGTGAAAACTGAAATATTCTTAAGAAAAGTAAGAGTTAGTTATCAAGTAATTGTACAGGACAGATCTTCAGCTTTTGGTCATTATGGAAGAAGAAAAGAATCTGGCTGTTTCATTGAGTTCCATGGTTCTCTGTCAGCGCTTGGGTGGTTTTGCCCTAGTCTCCACGTGGACAAATGTTGTGGTCCTCCACAATGGATCTGTTATCTATTTGTGCTACAGTACATGCTAAATAGTAAATTTAGTTCTTGCTACATTTATATACTTAAAATAATTTTTAGGTAAGTAAGCTTCAAAAATTTAAAGCTTAAGTTTCCAGTGTCCCATAAAATGCCTTTCTTGATCTTTAAGTCATGTTTGCTCTAATTCAAGCCCATTGCTTCTTGCCCTATCCCCTGTGGGCATGAAGAAGGCTTATTACAACGACCTTTTACACAGTTGAAGACTGTTATCATATCTTTCCTCAGTCTTCTCTTTTTTAGACTAAACAAACCCACTTCTTTCAGTAGAACATGCTTTCTAGACTTCTGATCCCGTTTGTTAAACTCCTCTGTACTTTCTTCAGTTGATCCACCTCTTTTGTAGTTAACAGCTATCATAAAAGATGATCTCCACTAATATCAAGAAAGTAATTCAAGAATATATTTATGAGAGAATTGTGATCACTTTATCACACATGGTATGAAAAGTCCTCTAAAGAACGTTTAAAGTCATAGGTACCCAGTCTGGATGAACTAAGGGATTTCTTTTAATTTCCTACTGGATCTGGAAGAGATCTCTACCTCAATAATTGCATGTTCTTGTCAGACATGTGTCCAGTTTATGAAAATGACAGTAACTTTTAGATTGAGAATACATGAGAAAACATGCCATTTACCTAGCAGATGGTAATAGTTTAAAATAGGTTGTGATCAGATAGCTAGGAATGAATACTACTAATCTGTAGGTGTATGTGTAGAAGAATATGTGGACAAAGTATTATTATATTTGTATTGTAGATATAATATGCATTCCTAAAATGGGACAAAAATTTCCTGGGAATCATATGATTAAACTGTATTGAGGTACACAGGACTTATCTGTATACAGAAAGTAACACAAAATGCTTTCAGCAAAGATTTTTGTTGCTCTTTTTAGTGTGTCTTTCTTTAAATGCAAGATAACCACACTACTTTTGTGCTTTGCTGTCCTGTGTTTCACAGTACATATATAGGTGCAGAGATGTTTTGTCATTTTTATACTTCATCAGAGATTTCATAGGAGCATTGCTACAGTGAAGTTTGATGTTCTTAGTAGACTGTAGTCAAACATTCTATATGGTTCTTAGTGGAACCACAGGAAAAAATGAGTACAGACATGACCAGTGAACAGCCTGTATGGGGCAATCCGTTTCCTTCCTGTGTATCTGTTATTCTCAGTGATATCTGAGGTATCTATGCTTACTTGCATAGTATGTACTTAAATTTTGTGAAAACGCACATCTGCATTGGACCTTACTCGAGGTGGAGATGGATAGCTTCATTTTTATCCAGGGCAGGTGGAATGGTTCTGGAAATATTTTGTGAGTTTTAAATGCTAAGTTGTTTTTCTTTGCTGTCAAACACTTAAAACAAGGCATCCTGAATTAGTAACTGTGTCTCAATATGTGCAACTGCTCAATTTTGTTTAAACAACAGATGGTGGGTGGAAAATCTCAACTGCCTCCTGAAACTACCCATGTCAGTCTATTTTGTTAGTTTATGTCTCAAAAGTGATTTGGGACCTTGTTTTGAGAAAACTCTGTGCAGACTGATATTAATGCCTAAAGTTTCATGGGAGAGAAAAATCACATGACACCAAGAACACTGTGTTGCTTGGTGATAGAAGAGTGCTTTATTCTTCGCCGAGCACGTGTAGCCTTCAGGAGTGTACTTGGTCAACTGACTTGAATCCAGAAGCATAACAAGCAGTAGCATCACAGCACACTGTACTTCTCTACTAAAATATTTATGGATTTTAAGGCCAAGAAGGGCCATTAGATCATTGTCTGATCTTCTCTCAATATAAACTTTATATGCTATCCATGTATAAAGCCTGGTAAGTTAATGGAGGTAAATCTTTTAGAGGATGCCCATCCTTGATCTGTGTGCTCAAGATCTTTCTTAAAATGATTGCTTATTCTAATGATTTGTCCTCCCATCTGCTAAAAAATTACCTTCCTAATTTGAATTACTTTGGCTTTTACATCACGTCCACGAACCAGGCTAGTATCTCTCTCCAGTGGGAAGTTCTTTGACATAAACGTAAGTTGTTACAATCAAATCACCTTGATATCTTAAGTGAAATAAAATGTTTCAGTCTCCTGCTGTATATCTTTCTATCTTCTGAGTCCTTTGTCTTTGCACCTTCTCTGATCCTCCCCTCAACCCTAATAGCCTCGTTAAAATTTGAATGTCAGAATTGGATGAAGTATTTCAACATCAGCCTTACAAATGCCATTTACAAATTAAAAATCCCCTTGTGACTCACACATTCTTTTCCCCTCCTTCTAATTCTCTTGGTTTTTGGATAGCCACCAAAGGGTACGGGGCAGGAAGGAATTACTCTTACCATCTCTGACAAGCATCCAACAAACGCCTATATCTGTGGGGCCGAGAACCCCCAGTGGGAGCACAAGGGATTCAGAACAAACGAGGGGTAACTCCTTGCACTGGAGGGTACCTTGATCTCAGAATTGTGGAAATGTTTTAGAACTCCCCAGTTCTATTTCCCTGCCTCCTTCATATGCCCTTCTGATGTTTTTCAGGTGCACCTTCTCTGCCTTTTCTCACAGCTGTATACTCAGACAAAAGTCTGGGATATATCACAAATATTCAGTTAAGAGTTACTGCATGATGGGAGGCAGTACCAGTCCAGCAAGAAGAGGCGGGCACCTGAGAATAGATGAAGGGCCATGCTGAGGGATTCCTGAGGCCTGCCATTAATGTCTTGATCACAGATACACAGCGGTCTCTGAAGTGCAGGAATTCTTGAAGCTGGGAAGTATCCTAGTTGTGTGGCTTGAACATGGATTTTATTTAACAGTTATGCCTTCTGACCATCAAGTAGGAGAGTTTTGGCAGTAGACTTAGAGTGTTATCAATTGTTTTAACTTCACAGAGATAGAGCTGTACTTTGTTGAAAGTATGTAGTTCAAACTTTAATGCTAGGAGTGATGGTAATATATACGTATTTTTGCCTGAGTTGGAGAGAATTTCACTGGTAAAACATGCCTAATAAGGGGGTGTTTAGGTAATGCGGCAGTGCAGGAATTGCAATATTGTCAATTTGGGAGGTTTCTGAGATCTCCCCTTTAACTTTCCATTGTTGTCTTCTGTTTTCATGGTATTTTTGTAGTCTGTTTGATAACAGCTGCAAATGCTGCACAGATCCTGCAAGCAAGAAGACAGACACTCCCTAATAAGACTGCTTGTGCACTGATTCTATGAGTTGTCAGCAGAAAGAGCAAAACTACAAAACATGAACGTATGTGAGACTAGCAGAGGTAATTACACCCAGTAAACAGGCGGCTGCAGACCTGTATCTAGTCTCAGGGTGGAAAACACATGGTTCCAGTTTGAGAGGTAGGTGACTGTTGGAAGTCTGAAGGTTAGAAAATGTGTGTTTGTAAAGTCCACCATGGTTTAGCCATCACTGGGACTGCTCTAACAGCCTGTGGCCAGCCAGGTTCTTCTTTTGATTTATTTTTCTGGTTTTAGTAGTTTTCCTCTAGACCCCCTTGAGTTAAATACATGCTCTGATTGTTGTCCCTTAATGTGCATTTTAATATCAGCAGTCTAACTGACAGTGATCTTGTTTCAGAAACTTGGGTGTTAGTGAAAGGCAAGAGCCAATACCTCTTTTTTCCTTGTAAGGCAATTTTGGATTTGGTACTTTGGGGGACTTGTCAGTGCCAGGTTAATGACTGGACTAGATGACCTTATAGGTCTTTTCCAATCTAGGCAATTCTATGATTCTATGGTTCTATGAAGTGCTGCCTTCAGCATGGATGTGGCAGTGACTTAAGATGTTCATATCCAAGATACTTCCTTATTTTTCACGGTCTAAGCAAATCATAGGGCTGCAGTGGACCTTGAGCCCCAGTCCATCTTTCTGTCCTGTGACAGGATCAACTGTTGCCAATCCCTTACACATGTTTATTGAACTGCTTCTTAAAAACCTGTAGCCTGATCCAATGTTTTATTCTTTTTAACTTTGAAGGCCTCTATGAAGTCTGACTCTTCTTTCCTGCAGGTTAAGCTCATCACTTCTTTTCCTGTCTATCACGCGACAGAAAACAAATTGTTCTCTTTCATTCTGCAACAGCCTTTAAAGCCAGAAGATTGCTACCACGCTTTAAAAAAAAAAATATATTCTGTTTTACCTAACTGGAAGAAACACAGTTTGTTCAACATTTTCTCATAGGTTTTGTTTTCTAGACTTCTAATCGTCTAGTTGCTCTATTTTGGAGATTTTCCACTTTGTCCTGTTTTCTTTTTTTCTTGAAGCATGATTTCCTTCTATATGGTGCTTTACAAGTACCGAACAGAGCAAGAGGATTAACTTACAAGCCAGCCGGTGGCATTTCTCTACATCCATCACACTGTGATGTTTGCCTTATTTACAAAAACATGACACTGTTCACTCATAATCGATGTGTGATGCAGAATAAATTTAAGCATACTTTTCTAGAGAAGAAATCACATCTTTCCCATCTTGTTTTGTGCATCTGATTACTCCTGTTTTAATGTAGTGATTTGCACTAGTCCTAACTTTTACACTGTTTTTTCCCAGTTTGCCAAGATAATTTAGAATTCTTGTCCTGTAGACTCCTGCCATTTATTTCAGATTTATTTCTGTCTGACTAGCAGAGTAGTCTGGTCTTTTCTCTGTTCTTCTAACACATACAAATGTCGACTACAAATGAATAACATTTAATAAAATAAATACTCCAGTCCATTACCCGTCAGTGAGGAAAATACTGTATAGAACTGGCTCCAGGACAGACACTGTGGCGCTTCATTCAATATCGGCTTCCATTGCAACAGTGAACTCTGATAGCTCTTCCCTGAGACTGGTTTTCTGAAATAGTCTAAACTATATTTTCCTAGCTGAAATACAAAATGTCACCCCAAGCAATGCTGAAAGCCTTTCTGAAGTTGGGCAACACACTTTACCAGAAAGTAGAGAACACTCACTGATTGCTATGTGATTTTATAAATGGCCGCTGGTTCTTCCTCTGCCAGGTCCAAAGCTTTTCCCACCTCCCAGACAAAATTCTTAGCCCTTAGAAGCTGTACTTAATGTATCCTGTATTATTAACTTTAATGGTGTTATACTTCCTCTGGAATATGATTGTTGTGCCATACCAAGCAACAGAAAACCTTAAACATATTTCGTGTTGCAAGTATTTAATGAATATTTCATTTGGAAACTCACATTATTTCCAGCTCAGGGCTGATCCTGTCAGCAGTTCAAAATATTGACATGGGGGGCGGGGAAAAAGAGCTTTACATTTACAAATTACAAGAGAATATGTTTGTTTGTCCAGCAGGAAAGTGCTTAACTGTTCCACTTGGTTTTAGAGAGTGTGAAGGGAAATACATTTTTGTAACCTCCTTTAACTCAGGTGGGTTTATTGATCTAAACTGGCTCCGTAAGTTTCACTCCCAGGAACTTTCAGACTTCCTGTACATTAAGTTGTCCCTTGCAGTCACTTTTGAAAAGTGGAAATCATACTAGAGAGAACTGTGTAAGATGACTAAAATGATAAATGTACCGGAAGTGCATGAAGTGATCTTTGACATAATTTATTTCCAAAAGGAGGCTATTAACAAACTTTATTGAAGTATGTGTACTAGTTCAGAGTTACTGTAAAAGAACTGTACTGCAGTTTCAATTTCACAGACATCAATGCAGAAAACTCACTGTGCTTAGAAATGCCCATGTCCACTGCGCGCTCTGCGCAGCAACAACCCTGTCCTCCCCCCTCCCCCCGCCCAGTAAAACACAAATACCAGCACCTCTTTTAGAGGGGTACCTGGAGGATAAATACATTACAGCTCCCTGCAAACTTTATGATACCAAGAATGACTCAGGTACCAAAGATCCAGATACAAAACAAGTCTAGCTGAACTTATTCAATAGGTCCCATCACAATCCCAAACCTGATGTTATAGCTGGAATAAAAATGGAGGTATATTTATTTTCTTATGGCTAACGATTGGATTTTAAGTGCACAAGAGTAATGTGCAATATTTTTAACTTTTTGGCCTCTTTATATCAGTTGTGGGAGTTTTCTGTAGTAGAATTCCACCCCTTCCCATTTTAGCTCAAATAAATTGGGAAGCTAAAAATACAAGAGATTTCATTCAAAGTCTGTGGGAATAAGATAGCCATGGCTTGTCTGCGATTCTTTCTGAAAATGCTTTTTGTCTCTAGAGGGATCATATTGAGATGGTTGTGAGTAATACATTGTGGGAGTTTTTCCTTTAACACAGCTGTTGGTTTGATCATGTGCCAAGGATTTAAAACAATTGTGATTTATCAGATAGGGAAACAGAAACTAGATGTTATACTCCTTGCCAGATTTTGTGGAGACTGGGATCTGCATCAGCATCTTTTTTTATTTGTCATGAGGAAAAAATATACTTCCTATTTTGTTACCTTGTCTAAAATTAAAAAAAAGACCGGAACAGAATTGAGGTAGAAGTAGACTTTGCACATGGTATCATAATCCTGAAGTAGTAGACGAAACACCATTTGAAATGTTAGGACTAAGGCCAATAATAAAAACTTTGAAATTATCTGCTGGAGTAGAAAATATAATTTTATATTTATATAGTTATAAAATTAAATAGTGTTTTACTTTTTTTTATGTCACTTTTTCGTAATGCGTGTGTTCGTGTTATTAAACTGGTGAGATGGCAGCAGGCTTGGTTTCCTCATGCAATGCCCATTCTCATTCTTCTTTCTTCATTTTTCCTGTTAGCTGAAATAGTATATGGAAAGGTTAGAAGAAAGGTCGGTATCATAATCATTTGCCTTGAATTAACTGCTCATGTGAACAGTGCTACACATACGTGAAGGCAAGAAGATTCCACTAGAAGGTGAACACTCAGTGTGGGAGCTACATGACACAGCTGAAGGACATAATACAGAGTATGCGTATTCCTTACTGGAAGCAAAGTATGTTTTACAGTCTTCTAGGCCCTTTTCCTCACTGTCACGTGTAGCAGTATCTTGCTAGTTTGAAAACAGAAAATGATTAATCTTCTCAGGAGTGCTGGGTAGTTGCTAAGAGAACACAAATTCCAAATCCAAAGACCTTGTCTGAGGATAATTAAGCTATGAATTGGTGTGTCTGTGCTTATAAAGGAATTAGACATAACCACCTGTTCTTTTGTGAAACCTGTTAGGAAAGAGTGAGACTTTAAAATCAATCTGTGCAGTTTTATTGGGACACTTTAACTTAACGTTGGTATAACCTTTTATTTTGCATTCAACACTGGCTCATACTGGGTTAGCGCATGCAATGTCCCCGCGCTATTTTTGACTTTTTACTGTTTATGAAAGCTTTCCACTTGCTGTTGAGGCTATTCTTTCCAAGGTTTTGCGTTTCATCTGCAGTCTTCCTACTCGTCACTTGCTTGGCACCTGAGGTGTGGATAAAGTCTACACTCTAGCCTTCCCTTCACCTACATGTAGGAAATTCTGCTACTTTCCCTCTCAGAACAAGATCACAGAAGGACCTGGTGCTTCCACAGGTAATGGCTAACCTGGCAGATGCTTTATGCAATAGATAAAGAATAGTTCAAGAAATTTGTGTGACGTGAGGATTGAAAATGAAAGAATAATTAAAGGAAAAGCATGTGTTAGTAAAAGGATAATAATTATTACTGGCTTTGTTTGAAATGTATGATGAGTCAATTCAAGTACATCAGTTTAGGTGTCATACAAAATTCACCTGACAAAAATGTTCCTTTATTGGCTCTGTAGAACTGTCATTAAGCATTCTTAAGCTGGCAAGCCGACGTGTTGGTTTCTTTAGTTCATTTTGTTGAACAGCTTTTGTACTGCTTAAACAAATCATTCCCTCAGGCTAATCTTGATGGTTAGTGGAATATAATATGGCAACTCTTTACATATTTAAGAAAAAAATATTTCTGTGTTATGTTAATCGCTGTTGATATATTAATTTTCATCCCTGCTGGTCAAGGACAGAATGAACTAGGGTCTTCAGAGCTGCAATTCAGTGAAACACTCAAACATGTACTTAACTTTAGCCATATATATCACGCTGGGACTACTTTCTAGAAGTACCCAGATGCTTAAATGTTCTGCTGAATGTAGTAACACTTAAATTTAAAGACTTATGGAGTGTTTTGCTGACTGAAGCCCTCACAGATATGTCATCCGCCCACTCCAATTCAAGCATGCGCTGCTGTCGCATACACTTCAGCTGTCTTGAGAACCCTTAGACGGACAGCGATGAGTCTCTGAACACAAATACTAGCCACATGACTCATGGTGACGAGAGAAAGTCAGACTGCATGTGCAGTAAGAAAAAGCTCTGATTATGACAGGCTGGGTTAGAATAAACTCAAAATCTTCCTGATTTCAGCCGTTACCTTCTTGTTGACACTGCTTTCTCATCCTCCCCCCCTCCACTGTTGGTTGTTCTCATTACAGATGTCACATCTAAAATTAGTGCTCTGAGAAAAGAGCCAGATCTTTCCACCCTGTTCTGGAAAGACCTTAGCATATAATAAAGTGGTATAAAAATACTTGATGTTATTTTTACTGTTTTAAAATGTACAATGTGTGAGATACCATAAGAAAAATAGACCAGCCCTCCTCAAGCTCCTCCAATAGCTCCCTTAAACTCTTCCTCTGTAGCTCATGACAGTGCAAGTCATACATATGGGGGGATTAAAACTAGCGACTCTACCCTATTAAACTCACTGCCTTTAATTTTGTGCAAGTTATCTGATAATTTATTTTAAAAAACCCCAAACACAATAAGACCACAGGGTCCATGTGGCATGTTCTTCCCTTTATGAGTATCAGTGATCACTGAAGACATTTCTTCCTCTTGGTATTCCTGTGATACCAGCTATCCAGATGGCCGAATTAGCCTCTCTTCTATCACTCTTTGGATACCACGAAAATGAAGTGCAGGGCAGCTGGGCACCTGTTGACGTGTCCCACTTTCTTGTCAATGATTCCCAACAGTCAGATTGTTCAGAATCAACTTTGCCAAGAGATGAGGCTGAAGGATAAAATAAAACGTAGAATAGTTAAAAGACAATTCACTTTACAGCAGAGCTATTGAGTTATACTATTTCACTTTAAAATAAAACTTGTCTTTGTGTGTTACCTATTCCTTAGTTGTGTTCTACCTTTTTCCCTTCCATGCAACCCCAAGCTAGACTGCCCTAGTCTGTCTGTGCCTTGCAAAGGAAACTTCCTTCCTCGCTTCCTGTGACTGAATACTGGAAATCAGATAGTCTTGTGGAGAAGCACGAAAGGTCCCTGCCTTCCTTCTTCCCTTTCTTTCTTTCTTCTTCTCTGATTAGTTTGATAATCATTTCTACTGTATACTCTAATTATCAAACATTTTCTTCTGGTTGGTTACATCTTTTCCAGTCTCCTGAAGGCATGTTAGTTAAACTAAACCAAAAATTATGAGAAATATTAAATGCATTATCTTATTACTAGATTTACATCAAATATGAAGTCTAATCAATGACATTACTGTGACACTCATAGTCTGAAGGAGTATGCCCCTCACACACAGATCCTTCTTTTTTTGCATTCAAAACTTTATAGGTTTTATTCTGTGAAGTCTGTCAAGCACTTTGCAAGAAGGGAGGACTGCCTAAGGTGCAGGTCATGTGCATGAAAACAGACTAGTTATACTAACCTTTAAAGCCTATATTTAAGATAAAACTTTGCAATGTAAAAATATCATAATATGAATCACGTTAATTTCAGTAGGGCCTGTAGCTCTATCACAAATCATGCCCAGTCCCAAATGCTTGCAGTTTGCATAAGGAAACCTAGGCTTAGAGGAAAAGAAAAAGTTGTCACCCACACAAGCACTGTGAAAAAGGATGGCTGCCCTGCTGATATTGATTCCACTTGATTTTTTATTTTTGCGTGCTGTCACTTTCTTTTTTTTTTTCTGAAACTTGAACCCTATGAGCATCAGCCGGTCCAGCAAAAGTGGTAAGCATGTGTTCAGCTTTGACCTAAGTGGGGACATTTGTCTGCTTGTTTTTCAGAGAGCTAAACGGCACTCTGAATTCTTTGCTCAATTCAGAGCCTGCACTTTCCCCCTGGTGAATTTACCTTTTAACTCCACTAAGAAGAAGATCAGATACGCTGTCAAAGTCTGTCTTTGTTTTTAAAAAGAGTAATTAAGGTTTTCTGTCTTTCTCTCGGGGTATTTCAGAGCTTGGCTTATAAAACAAGGCTGGCTATTGAGGTCAGGTGTTACAATCTTTTACTGCTGTTTAGTGTGACCTACTAAAAGTGCATTTTCTTTAAAATCATGGCTTTCCCTTTTTGCTTCTTTTCTCTGTAGATGTTGCATTTTTGTATGGTTGAGGCTGTTTTCTTTTTGACTCCATTTTTTTTTCCTTACATGTGAAATGTTTTAAACCAGTTACAGAACAGGCTCTATCCTACCAGAGGAACTGAAAATTACAACGGACTTTCATGCTGAGGTTGAGGTAGTGTTTCTGTTCAACCTTTTTGCTTCAGTCCTGGAGCAAAGCCTGTGGATTCAGATTTTTTCCAGTATTATACTGTTCTGACAAGTAGAGCTAAAAAATAATAATTTTGTCTATTTGAGACAGTGTGTAGTCAGTTGTCACCATATTAACAAGTTTACAGTTTGCTTATTTTGATTGGATGCCAGTTAGGTAGCATTAGAAAGCAGATGTTCCTGGTGTAATCCGATATTAATTTTTACTCCGTTTTCTAATTTCTAGTCAAGGATAGATGATGTGATGAGACCAAGGCCTCTGTCAAACCTGCACCCTGCTCTACCTTAAGCTGATCCCTTGACCTGAAAGAAAGAACAAACAGTTCTGCAGTAAAATTGTTTCGTTGTGTGCTGTACCTTAGTTGTGTTTAGATGAATACAGAGAACCAATAAGATCATTCTGGATAGTCTTTTTTTGTCCTTGCTAAACTCCGTCTATGGTTGGAAAATAATTTTATAGCAGGTTTAAGCACACATTTTTTAAGAGAAAATTGTAATAGAGGCTTGTTGGCAGTAATAAATTATGGCAGGCTGAAAATGTTTGTAACAAGCATTGAGATGTAGAGGGTAGTAAGTGAGGAAGCGGAGCTCTGAAGGAAAAGGTACCAGTACCAAACTTGGTTGCAGCACATGGTAATTTAAGAATTTGTCATGACAAAAGGTTTGTGCATAGATCAGTAGACACGCAATTGGAATTAGACACTGATTGATCCCTGAGATACAATTAATCAATGGTTGTTGCTTCTTTTTTATGTTGTTGATGTTTGTTTCTTAACTTCGCCAGATTGTGGTAGATACCAAAAAATGTTCTGTGCATAGGCGTTTTTAATTCTATAAACCATTCTTTGAAGATTTTGTGCAGTCTATTGGTTAAACATCAACACAGGCATGTGGACCAGATGGCATTGTATTTCTCAGGCTAAGAGCAAGGAAGTTAAGGGGCTTGTTTATACTAATCTATCCTCTTTTGTGACTGCTTTAATTGTTCATTATTTCAATTATTCTACAGAAATTGTAATTTGTGTTTTTAGTAGTACTTTTAAAGAACTTGTGAATAAATGCATTGTAAATAGATCTTAGTTTCACTACCCCTAGCAATACTTTCATGATAGATTACGATAGATTATGATGGTAACTCTACCTTCTCCTTGGGATGTTAGATGCTGTACTAAATACCCAATGAAAATAAGAGTTTATTATAGGCAGTTTTGTTATGTCTGTGTATAACCGTGTCCTTACTTTCCCTCTGGTTTTACAGGGCACAATGACTACATGTGTCCTGCTACTAACCAGTGCACCATCGACAAGAACAGAAGAAAGAGTTGCCAGGCTTGCCGACTGAGAAAATGCTATGAAGTGGGAATGATGAAAGGTGGTATGTACACAGCAGTCAACAAATCCTCAGCGTTGGTGTCTGCCTTCCTGTCTTTTAACTTCATTAGACAGCTGATACGGTTCCTAAAGGAGGAAGCAACTAGTTTTATTGAGCTCAAGTGCATTAAATCAAAGAGCAATTAAATAAAAAATACAAAGCTCCCAAATACCATGTTATCAATCTTGCCCAAATTTGCATCAGAATTAATAGAAACATTGACTTCAATGGAGTTAGGATTCTTCTGTTAATATTTTTAATCCAGTAGTTTTTTCCTCTCTGGTGGTAGACTCCAGATCATGATGAATGAAACTTAACCTAAGATTTTGTAGCATTTGCAGTTCAGTGTGAAAAGCACTGGTAGTCTCAGATCGGTCCATATTCATTAAAATAAACTTCTGAATATGTAATACTTGTTCTGTGAAGTCTGGAAGGGAAAGTCAATTCCTCTATTCCAGTACTGTACGCATATTTTATATGTGAATTAATTTCACCCAACAATCTGAAAAGCTCACTTATTTTATAAAAACTGAGATAAATACCAGTTTCTTGGAACATACTTATGTAATAATGATGTCAGAAAAGAAGAATCAGACACTAAATGCTTAGGCTGAAGTCAAATACCATTAAATTATTTATATACACAGTATTTAACTTCTGGAGGCAAAATTAAAAATACATGACAGTACCTAACAATTGCTATGGTGTGTTCTTAGATGGCAGAGTCTTTTTGTAACGGTTTTGGATCGATCATGATGCCTGCCTTTCTCCTCTATGTTACAGTACCTTATGTTTGTCAAAAGCAGACAGAAGTTAGCAATTTTTAATTCTTTTGAAAAAGCCAAGCTGCTAAGAATTATGAATATTTAAGAAGAGGAAATCATAAAGTTTCGTATTTGCTCTAAAGCAGAAGAAAACCTTGTTGTAGCCTACTAAAAATTTCAGATTGCTTTTACTAATGAAAAGTAATCACTAGCTTTATTGAAACAGATTTCTATAGGATAATTTAACAAACTAGCAAGTGCTCAGAAGAGAAAGGATTAGAACCCATGTCTTATGTGTGAAGGGTGCTAATTGTTCAATTACAGATTGGTGCTCCCTTTCTCTGGCACACCTAAGGCTTACTTATTCCATAAAAAATCTGGGGCAAGAGAGAGGAGCAGTAGCTCATCATGTTTATCCTGTTTATCATGTTTATTTTTTGTAAGTCCAGCCTGTGCGGTCAAGGTAGGCTAAGTCTGGGAATCTTGGGAGAAAGAGTAAAGGGGAAAGAGTAATGGAAAACTAGTCCGTTGTTGCTGCACTTCAAAGCTGAATCTGCATTTTTCTCAACTCAAGGATTAGATGAGACCTGGGACTGATTTTGTTAATCTCAGTTTTGGGATGCAAGCAGGAGGAAGGGGTCAAATCTCTTTTTAGTTCTAAACTCAAGACAGTAGCTGATTTTGTTCATAAGATTTAGTTTATGGATCCAGAGTTTTCTTGTTTCTGTCTTAACATCCTGGTGTATATGGCTAGAACTCTTTAAAGTAAAATGTATATAATTAGTATCGCAGCTATGGTCGGGAGAAGTTAGTTTGAGATAAGGTGAACTAAAATCAGAAAATTGCATACATAAATTTGCCATGCAGCTTTCACTTTGACCCTTGTACGTATGGCAGATATAGTTAAGATACAGCATTATGTTTTATGTTGATGATATTACGTCTTTCATTTGGCTCTTTTCCATCCATTTGTATTCATGTGTATTTAAATAATGATCCACCATACCAGTTTTACGTTTTTCATACCTCGTCTCTAAGATACATGATATAATAGGTCTTTCACTGTTCCATACATAATTGTTTCAACCACATAAAAATGGCACAGAATTCTCAGCTAGAATTCTGTAGGTTAAAGAAGTCCAAAAAAAGACTCAAATTTTGTCCAAATTTTCTTTCTAATATAGATGTTCTAGAATTTTTATTTTGATACAGTGACTCTCACTTGAGTAAAGTCCTGTGGATTTCATCCTTTCCTTTTACAATGCTGTAAGATTTCTATAGTCATTACAGCAACGGGCAGTTCAAAAATAGACAATGTTGTGGCTTCTTGGTTGTTTTGGTGATTTTTTTTGAACTAAGCTCACAATTTACAAACAAGAAGATCAGGCGCATAAATTCCACCTACTCCTATGGGACCACTAATAATGCATTGAAGTCCATCACTGGTTCATAGGCAAGAGTTTAAGAACATTTATTTTATGAGGTCTGGGAAAAATTTCTTGAGATCCCTCAGCTGCAGGTTATAAATCTGGCATGCCTACAGATGAAGTATTCAAGAAAGGTAAAGTTAATATAGGGTAAAGTAAAGCACTCAAGGTTCTGCTGGAGTCTTTACCTATCCTGTATTGTCCACATAGCTGTGGGAGAAAGAAATCCTTTTCTTTAGGTGGTACTTGATAATTGTCACATTTCTCTCAGATGAAGATAAAGGTTAAGTGAATGTTCTTGGTATGCCATTTAGTTAACTTTTAAAATGTTAACTTTTAAATGTTTTAAAATATTTTTGGTTGTTTTTTTGTTGTCTCTGAGAAGAGCTCAAGCTTTTCTGCTTTAACAGATCTGTTGTAATAACACTTTTGTTCAACATACTCGAATCACATAGTGCTGTGGTTAACTCAAGGTCTGCATTTTTCTCTAATAATTCACAGTTCTCTTGATTGAATCTTCTAATTTAATTAATCTCTTTTTGTTCATATTGAAGGATTTTCCTTGTTTAAAAGCATTAATTCTATCATACATTTGAAAAATATTCAGGTGTGTCATATCTCACTTCTGTGTCTATCTCCACAATTTGCTTATGATGATATACCTTTTAGACATAGTGGAAAACAGCCGTAATCTTTCGTTTCTCTAAATGTAATCTCAGTTTTCCTTCTGCACTGAATTAGCTGAGGTTGCTTAATAAATTGTCAAAGCTGCTAACTTGTGACTTTTATCTGTCATTTAACTTCTGAGCAACAGCTGATATTAATTACTGAGTTTCAGTAAATATGGAGGAAGCTAGATAAAATCTTGATTAAATGTCTCCGGTTAATTTTAGAAGTAGGCTATAAGCTATGGTTGCTGAGGCTTTTCTCATAGAAGATCACTTAATGCAACTTTTAAAAGTTTATATATATTATTTTTATTGGAGTGGATACAACTGAAATATGGTTTTGGGGCTTCATTCAGAAAAAAAGCAGGCTCCAAGTAGCTCTTGAGCTATGCTGTAGGAACAGATATTTATGAGTTTCTGTGGAAATTTTACCTTTTTTTTCATCCCACTGTTCTTTCATCCTTTAAAAACTTCTTTCAGTACTGAAGAATTATTTTTTCTCTCCTCTTGTGTTTGCAAGTGTTTTCTTCTGCATGTTACTGTGCTGCTTCAAGAGACTGACTACCAGAATCTCTGCTGATGTAGTCAGCATCTGAAGCAGAACTTACAGCCGTTACATTTTGTCCAAATGCTTCACTCTCTCTTTCTGAATAAGCCAAAAAGACCTTAAAATTGTATGTTATCATTTAGTCTGTGCACCCCTGTTTGTATGTGAGGATAAAGTGGTCACATGGAATAAGCTCCTTGTCATGTCCCTCTTTCTCCTGGTTGGGTAGCAGGGAAGAGTAGCCTTGGTTTTGTTCATGATCCACTGATGCTTTCTTGAAGGTTTTTTCTGTTCTGGTTTGGAGAAGTATATTCCAACTTACTGTTTCACGTGATGGGGAGTCCCAGCTTCCAAATGGAGATTTTACAGCAGTTGCAATCCTGAAGCTCCAACCACGTGTATGGTCCAGGTGATCTCTGCTCCAATACAGATCCAGTTTTCCATTTCTTCATTGTTTTAATGGCTTTCTGATGACTTGGCTCCCAAGAGCCTTATTCTCTGAAATCAAAAGCAGCTTATTTTTATTGTTATTTATTAATTATTTTTATAGTGTGGTAAGTGAATGGGGATTTCTAGTTATTAGCATGCTACATTCTTCCTTGCCTTTCATGTGTGACAAATCAGACTTAACACCAAGTGCTCAGTAGGATCGAAACAGCAGAGTGCTAGTGGAATCAGCGGCTATGGCAAAAATTTGCCATAACGTTAAATGCTAGATCCTTAATGAAAAATCAGTTACTTACCTGGAAGTCCTTTTTTAGCCACCTTAAGACCTACGTAATTCTGTCAGTTGTCAAACACTGATGGCTTCCCAACCTCAAGTTCTATGAAATGTGGCAATCAAGGATTTGAGCGCTCAGGTGCTAGATCCAAATGGTGATCACGTATACGACCAGGGGTATTTACTGTCTTTGAACAGCCTGAAATTTCACGTTCTAGAGAGAAGATTCTGTTGTTTCTTTTGATAATGAAATTACAGCATTACAGCACATTTGAAGGCTACAGCCTTCAGTGTTGCCCTCACAAAGTGTCTGAGAACCCTTCAGAGATTACTGCGGCACAGCCCAGGGAATAAAAGGCTGTGTTTGCCATAGCACCACATGCCAGGTGCCTGTAGAAACATTCATTAACTTCTAGAGACTGGAGGCTAGAGACTGGAGGCTTTCAGTTTTTCTCTTACATTCTCTTGAAATAGTTACACACCTGTAACCACATGGGAATTCAGCCTGGTTCAGTGTGACAGTGTTGGTGAAATTTAAGACAAATTTGTACAGGGAAAAGAAAAAAAACATTTGGCTCATTTGCCATCCTCTCAGAGAAGAACCTTGCTGATTTTTGTCTTTAAATGGAGAGAGCTATGCTTCCTTGCTGAATGCTATATTTGTTCATGCTAAAAGGCTAGAGAGTTATTAAAATCATTCTCAAAAGCAGAGGTAAATTGATTTCTGATGCAATCGCTGGAAGGGCTCCAGACATTCTAGTCTTCCATGTGATTATCTTTTAATGAAAAATTACATTAAAAATAGAAATTAGTGAATGAAGGAAAATGGATTAACAATATGAAACTATTTTGGTTTGTCTGAGGAGAACCTTTATGATATTTATTAGACATACTGTTCTGTACTCAGCCAAATAACTGTGTAGGTGGGGCCTGATAAATGTATGAGGGAATGTACATTTTAAAGATGTAATTGATGGGCTGAAAGCATGTACTCAGGCAGCCTTTGAAGAAATGGTTTGTGAGTTTAGAACAACCTCCTGGAAAAGAAAATGGAACTGAAACCAGACTTTTTAGTGAAAAGTTTCTTTTCCCCCTTTGTACACATACCAAGTGGATTGTTGCCATTGATTTGTCCCAAAATATAATATTCCACTGTTCTGCCCCCAAAATAAGACAGACCGACCATTGTTGTAGACACTTCTGCCAAAAATACTTTATCTTCCTATTCCACTTCACAGAATGATCTGGCCTAGAAGGAACTCCAGGATGTCTCTTGTCAGGCCATCTGCTCAAAGCAGGTTCAACAATGAATTTGGACAAGGTTGTTCCAAGACCTTTTACAGCCAGGTGGAAACAGGACAACCTGTCTTATGCTTATATTTAGCCAGTTGTGTAAAAAAATTTCTAATACTGCAGAATTTTTGATGTTTTACGCTTGAACATTTGTTTCAGATTGTAAAACCGTCCCCGTTCAAACTGCTGATTAATTTTAAATGAAGTCTAGGATTCTTGCCGTGTCCCCACCTCTGTCTGCCACTTGTTCATACTACAGGTACCTCAGGGTGTCACTGTGCATTCACTGGTTTGCAGCAAGCCTGTGCAGGTCAGAACAGTTGGTGTCTTCTCCTTGCTGAGCTTGAGAAATCCCTAGAGTACTAGAGCATCTGGTTCTTCACTTGGTTAGGCATTTACAGTTCAATTCTAGCACTATCAGTCCTGATATATCAGGCAAAATAGCTGCAATACACTAATTAGTTTATCCAATTTCTAAAACGTAGCAGTTACAATTTCTTGCTGTCTTTGAGAATTATACTAATGGACTCATACTCCTGAAACTACTGGCTTTTCCAAATCATGGTGGTTGTATGGCTCCTGTAAAGGCTTTATTGTGACCCCTGGCCTCACTGTAAATATTGCCTAGAAATGGGGCTGTTGCCATACTTACTGGAGCCAGAACTTAGTATGATTTGTGCAGGAGTGTCAGCACTGAAAGGGGTTCAGTTGAATGATGGATTAAATGAACTTCTTTTGCTTCTCTTCTACATGTCCTCTGATGCTCTTTAAAATGTGTGCTATGAATGCCAATGATTGAATGCTAAAATACAGACTAGGATGAATCATGTCTTGCACCTTCGTCTGTAATTAGTAGATCATTGGTTCTCAAACTGCGAGTTATGAATAGTCATTAGAGACCTCAGATTACATTTTCCTGCTTGTTAACAGCATTTTTTGTCACCAGATCTTTAAAAACTTTACATGGAAGACCAGTTTTATGATCTGCATTGTAGCTGATAGGAATACTGGGGCACTCTGATATGTAATGTGACTTGATTATGGAGCAAACTGCTGGCAGAGCCGGGAGCTGAACCAGAATACCCGAATGCAAGCCCTGGGCCCTTCATCCCCCCGCTGCGGCTTCCCTCTCCCCCTCTCTCTCTTTTAATAGAAGGTAGCCCTGATTATAGAAGAGAAAAAAGCCCCAGTTTGGAAAAGGATGAGAGACGGGGTTTGGAAAAAAAAAACACAACACATAAACAGACAGCATTCATCAGCCCCTCAGGAGTAGAAAAAATTGCAACATCCAAGTGCACAGACCAAACTCAAATCGCTTTCTTATTTATGCTACTCAGTGTCTAGATATCCTTGTCAGAAACCAGGCCATTAAGCACTGTCATTTGAGGCAGGCCTGTGCAACATTAGACATTTAATTCTGATTAATTTTTTTGAAGATTTCAGACAATGTTTTTCATTTAAAGTAATTGTCAGCCCACCTGGGTTTTCAGCACAATTTACATTTCTGTTTGATTTTCTAAAAGAGAAATGAATATGAAATAAAGGGGCTGATTGTCTGAATCATATTCAAAAGAAGTGATTTATTAAGCCTATAAAATTTGAATTTGGAAAGTGGTGTTACTTTCCTGTGACCAAATAATGTATTTATGTAGAGAGAACCAAGCAGAAAAGCTCTCAAAAATACCTTCGGAGGACCATCATCCCAAGACACATTGCAATATTAGGACCTACATTGCAGTCATAGCTTCAGTGGTCTCCATCTGCTACAAATCTATCAAGAATGTAATTATATTCCTGGCCTCTACTTGTACAGCTTTTAGAGGAAGCTGTAGGTTTTTATGTTATTCCCCATGAAGCATTAAAAAACTGTTGAATTCAGCAGAGGTGTGCCTGGTGAGGTCTATCTGCAAAGCAAAATTACTGTAAGAGGTCATTAGGAGACAGCTACCTTGCTTGCATCCACCTTTTAGACTCTAAAGCCAGTTGTGCTTAGATGACACTCAGGTTTGTGCCCGTAAGAGAACAGTTGGCTTGCTCACCCTGTTTTCCTTTTGCAGTCACTTACTTCTGCCAACAGCAGCAATGACACCAAAGTGGGTCTGGACTGAGTCCCAGAGTTCTTCTCCAGCAGTTTAGTAAATCCCTCCTGTATTAGGTCATTCGAGAGAGGCTTTTGGATTTCTAGCCTCTTCAACTCACTTCAGTTTCAGAAAGGTTGCCCTACTCCCCATATAAAGGATTTCCAGCAGAGAAGAATCTGTTTTCTTCCTTTGTGGACACCAGCATAAAGGATTCGTGTGGCTTCTCTGCCAAGACCTGTTCTTCTCTGCATGCTCCTTTTAATACTTTGATTATCCACTGGGCTATAGACTCTCTCGCTTTCTGAAGGATGCCTTTGTATTTATAATCTCTTTTACTTACCACATGCATTTAGTCTTTTATTCTCATGCAGGGATTGTTTTGCAAAACACCAGATACTCCTCCTCTCTGCTAATTTTCAACATAGTTCTGATGAGGCCAATCAGTCTTGAAGAGTAACAAAATAGTTCAGAAGAGGTGGTGTTTCCAAGCACTTTTGAAATACTCCTTTGACAAACTGACAAAATTATAGGCTGTTAAAGCTGCAAGGCTGTGTGTGTATATAGCAGTGTCAAGTATCTCTTAATATCTGGGGTCCGCTGACAAGGAGCAGAACTGTGGACAAAGAGGCTCAGGTTCAAAGGTTGATCCAGACCGGGAGGTTAGCTGGTAAACCATTTAACGATCACGGTTTCCAAAACCAATCATAAATCCGTCTTTTTGTTGTCCTCTTAGGAAAAAAACCAAAAGCCATTCCTTTTCCTTCCTGCCACGATTTTTTTTGCCCTCAGAGTGTGGCCACAAACTGTTGATTGCTACAGGGGGTCTCAGCACAGTTCCCATGCCATCCTCACGCTCGCTATCCCCGCTCTGACTTTTTTCCTCCAATTTAACTACGAGCCAAATGTCTTGATTTTGTAATCATGTTTAACCTAGGTGTGGCAGTCTTTTCATGTGCATAAGGCTGTCCTTTCCCAACACGTTCCCACCAGCCCTTTTCTGAACCTGTTCCTCCTTGGAGCCGCAGCAGCTGTGAAAAGGAAAGGAAGCTGCAAAAGGGAAAGTCTGCATTACCAGCAAGCCACAAGTAGGGAAGAAAGTCTCCAAAGCTAAAAACTCATTTCTGAGCAAACAGGTTTTAAGCAGGAGCTTCTTCCCTGGGTTAAAAGTTACTTATTTTGCAAAATAGTTCCAGTAAGACGTGAAACAACCCTGATACAAATGAGAAGCTACTGCTTATATGCTTGCTGCCTAGAAACTGAACTCTGGTTCTCCAGTTCTGGCACTTAGCTTGCCTTTATGTTTTGACTTGTCAAGTTTCCAAATCTACTTTGTTTCCACCAGTTTAAACGCCTGAAATGCCACCCGAATGTCTGTCAAGTATAACGTGGAGGTTAATTTGTAGAGCACTGACTACTGCAAGGATTTGCAGAGTGCTGCCCATGTACTGTTAGTGGCAGAGCTCAAAGTTCTGTGCTAATGACTTTTGAGCAGTAATTGCATTCTTGTGCCCGTGGCTGGGGCAGTGACTGATGCTGTTATCACCACCTGAGTGAACCGAGTGTGGGAACTCTAGGATGGCAAGGCACTGGTAGTAATGGCAAGATAGTGAACAATAGTGAAACATTTTCCATGTCATTTATGGGGCTTCTAAGCAGCTAGGGGACAAAAAAACCCCAGTTATTGTGATAGAGATTATTTTTTTCTATGATTTGATATATTCTGACTAATTAATATTTAGTTCAACAGCATGCTGCTTCTCTGACAGTACTTTGTCAAAAAGAGGGCACAGGATTTAACAGTTCATGGATTTGTTATTTCCCTGGACTTCCCCTCCAAACCTGCTATCTTCTGGTAACCTAAGGAAGTAGAGAATCTAAAATGCAATTGGAGTGAATATACATTTTCCTTGCAGTAGCAGCAAACTACTGTGCCATTACTCAAATTGTGACCATATGTAAACACTAATATTAAAACTGTGTTCTGTATTTTGTTAAAAAGCCCTTCTGTTGTCACTGAATCCCAATGTGGAAGCCAAGACTGCATCTGCAGATAAGCCAGTTGTTTGCAGGCATCAGGGCTAGCACATGCTAGAAAAAGAAAACTTTGTGTGTGCCTAAAGTTTTAGACTGAAATGTTCATTCAGTAATACACGCATACCAACATGAGATGGGTAAGGTTTACCAATGGTGATTGAGGTGTTGCTTTTAATCTTCTTGCTTGCTCACTGTGTGATTTTAAGTCTTTGTACATTGATTTTAACATTTGGGGTTTTTGAGAAGTTAAAACAATTATGAATAAAGAGCCCTGAGATCTTCAGGTGAAAGATATTAAAATGTATTCTAATAACAGAGTACCTGAGATCTCACAGCTTTATCACGGCTGCAACCTATAACCAGTTACATTTTTTTCTACTCATATGATGTTTATGATTATATCTGTTATGACAACTACAGAATCTACTAAAAGTGGAATTTTAGCGTAGATCAGTGAAAAATGACATGAATTTTACTGTAGATTTTATTGAAAGAAAAAAAAAGCCCCAGATAAACTATATGCCCCTAATCTGTGTTTCTATAAAGAGAGACAAGTGACTAGTTCTTTCTGTCAAGGCATTGCCCATGAAAGGAGGTAAGGATTAGGAAGTTATTCTTTAGTGCTTTAAAAATCTGTAGTGCAGTATAAACTCAGCAAGTGCAAGGAGAGTTTGCAGTTAAAATTTTTGGATGGAAAAGGCACGTGGATATACTGACTGCTATATCCTAAAGCAAGTATTTTATGAAGACAGACTTACCTGTTTCAGTCATTGCATAAAAAGAAAAGGTAGTATCATGTCTTTCTTCTGAAACAAAAAAGATACACTGGAAAAAAAAGATACTAGTAATTAATCTGAATGGAGTACATCACCTCTGCAAGTGTATAAAACAATAAAAAATTATGCAGGCAGCAATTAGAATTACTTGCCAATCCCGTAATTACGTCCTGGTAATTAAATATATGCTAGAAGCTTTACTTAATCTATTTCCTACATCAGTTTGGTTGTCTTCCTCCCCTCAGATCTCCATCAATTCTCTTTCTAGCTGTTTCAGTTTTTCTTCCTATCTGTTCTGCTTTTCCTGTGAATTCTTAGGTGCTACAGCTCTGTCTTCCAGGGCTAGAAGGAGAAGCAGCAGAGCAGTTCCTTGAAAGCTGAGTGTTAAAATAAGGAAGAGTAGCAAAGAAGAGGTTTTCTTCTCCCTCATTCCCCTGCAAATATCAGCTCCTGAGGTGGAGTGAGAGCTCTCACCAGTCATCTTTCTTTTCCCAAACATTTCCTCAGGAGGCAAACCAAAATCTCAGTTATACATATAGAAAGCTCATGGAATAACAGGTAAAATTCTTTGTTTATAAAAAGTGACATAAACCCTCCTATTTCCAACAGACGTTATATAGCAGTTTCTAGGACAAAATACCGTCTCATCCCACTGTATGGACCTGGAATTCTGAGGTCAAGTGTGCCGCCACTTCTGGTTGCGCGGCATGGGCTCCCTGCACCCATCTCGGAGAGACTGCTGTGCTTTTGCACGTTTACTGACACAGAGTTAAAAAAAGAAATTGTTTCAGAAGTGAATATATTTTTATGGTCCAGCTACAGAATGATGATGAACTTCTAGATCTCTGGAAAGAAGGTGATGATTTTAAAGTATCTTAGTTTCATGCTGCTGTAAGGTTCTTCTAAGATAAACAGCATTGGACTAAGCCAGTTTTACTGAATGGGATATTCCGAGAAATATACCACAGCTGCAATATCCGTATCACTTATCGCAAGACAAGAGAGATTGTTCCTGCCTAAATTCACAATCTGTGTAACTGCATTCTGTCTACTTGCATTTTTCTATAAAGTAAAACAGTTATATCCTCTCCCAAACTAGAACAGTGTTCTCAGGTGACTTGTATGTGTCATGCAATGACAGCTACAATTAAATCGGTGGAAAATAAATTTCTGTGTATGATATGTACAGTCATGATGTATGTTAATAAAGTATATTAATGGTTGATTAAAGTTGCAAAGTGAAATTCTCAAATGTTAGAAAATACAGAAATAATCAGCATGACCTACGTTGAACCACCTTATGGTATGATCTTACTAGTATCCTTTGCCCTCCAGAAAATTGCAAGACTTTGTTTCTGTTGCCACTGTTAAATACATATCATGATACTAGTAAATGATTTTGCAGATTGTTTGCAAGGTGAAACACAGAGCTGTATTTGAAACAGAAACCTAAAGAAAGTCCGAAGTTGCTCAGGGCTGATGTCTCACCCTTTCTGAGGTGACCCAGGAGATCACAGATGAAGGAGACTTTGTGAGGCTGGGCTCCACATGTAACATGCCTGGAACCTTCTCAGTGATTGATGACCACTGATGCAGATAGTCAAAAAATGATTTGCTGAAAATCTGTATACTAAAATGCAGCTAGAGGACTAGACCCGTGTAGACTTTTGGGGTAGGTTTCATTCCAAAAATATTGGGACATGGGGTTTTTTTCTGCATTTGCAGGTGAACAAGATCAGATCAGCAATTCACCTGGGAGTTTTAACCTTCAAAGCAAGGAACTATTTGTAGAAAATAACTTTATTGTAGTTTTTGCTTGCAGCTATTGGAAAATGGTTCGGAACTCCAGCAAAACTGAAATGCAACATGAAGATATGGATTAGTAAATAGGCTGCAAGTGAATAGACTTTACAATGACAGGCAGATGCAGTTTCCATATTAATATCCACCCCTCGTGTGAGCAAGCAGAGTGAATGTTGCGCGTACAGGGGAAAGAGAAGATGAAAGTCTTTTGCATTTTTTTGTATCATGTTATCGAAAATAGCACGAAAGTATTCCAGAGAGCAGGTGGGTGTTGCAAACAAGACAAAAAGCAATAGCTGTTCTGTTTAGGATTTCCAGAATAGTGAACAATAGGAAGGACATAAAAATATCTTGGCTGTTTCAGTTTTATCAAATAACCAGGTTTTTCAGACTTAGTGCCAAGAAAAGTTTATTGGGTTTTATCAAATCTGTTCCCATTTATTGGAAATAATAAGCGTTCTTTACTTGACAAATATTCCTACACCATTTCTAATAATAAAGAAATCGAAGAATATTATATAAAGGAGTTCATAGGAAATATATTTAAGTAGAATAGAATTTGAGATTGTACATATATCTTTAATTCTAACATGCATAATTCCATGGTTCACATAAAGCAAAGCAAATCTTATTCTACTTGTTCTCCTCCTCTTCTTCCTCTAAAGATTCTTGAATATTTTGCATAATACTGAAGATATAAAGGTGGAGTTTTGTTCTTAGCAGTAGGTAGGAAGAAGCTGGCTGTTGGATGGCTGAGATTCAATGTTCATCTAATACATTACTAAATCAGGATTTTTTTTTTAATAATCTGGAATTTATTTTTTGTTTTGTTTTAATCACATGTTGGAAAACACTAGTGAAGTGTTTCATTTGGTTAACATTGCCTCCACGGTCCATATGCAATGTTACTGCTAATCAGGTTCTACTGACCTGAGTATATAATTACTCAGCAGTTTTGAAAACTGCCTCCATATCTAAAAGGCTGATTGAATTTACATATAAAGCTTTATAAAACTGCGTTTGAAAATCTTGGCTCTTGTAGCTTTAAAACTCAAGTGGAAATTGTTTTAGAGCTTTTGCAAGATACACAGTACTTCCATTTTTGGTAGAATATTGTTTTTTGTAACATTTGGCAATTCAGGTTCCATTATTGGCTGAACTGTGGAGTCAAAATTAATGCATTCTTATATTTAAAAGAACCCTACAGGATCATTGCACTTTTGGCAATGAAATCTTATCTTGATAGAGCTGTCTTTTTTGGAATTAGTGACTGCACATTACTATTATCTCTTTTTAACAGAGATAAAATTTGATTAAGCTGAAGAAGATTTGGAGGCACTTGCATTCTTCAGAGAGATACTCACTCCTATTTGGTCCAAGAAAATGAATAATAAAATCACTATGTTGCTTGTCCATCTAGGGGTTAGGTGAAGAGTTAATAGTAATTTCTATAAATCTCTGATGAGTATAATGCTTGTACAGATTCAAAGACCTTTCTGTCTGTGATCATAAAAACTGCTGATGTGATGCAGAAGGAATGCATATTCTTACTGCCTTTTTTTTTTCACATCTGGTCTCTACAAAATCCAGTGTAGGCTTATTATGGTTGGTTGGTTGGTTGGTTTTTTAAATCCTGAAATAAAAATGTAAAAATAAACTCGTGTGGAGCATCTCCTCCAAAATGGTTATGTTCAACTTTGATCAATGCACCACTTTTTTTCAAGGTGAAGCAAAGCCAGTGGGAAGCTTGCAGACAAATTAAACTAAAACTATTGTTCTTATTTACAATTTAATTGATTTGTAAGGAGCTAAATGTGCTTATATTTGCCACCTTCCCTCTGTTATGTCAAATTCTCATCACATCCTTGTTTTACTTAACAAAGCAAGCAAGCCTGGAATAAAGCCTTTTTTTAAGCAAAACCAAGAAAAACCCTCTCTGATCTGCCAGTAATCAATGCCATGGAGACTTAAGCTAAAGGTGCCCTCTTTGTGTTTATTAACCCTCAATGGATTCTTTTCTCCATCAAATTTGGCCTACAGCTTTCTAACATTTACCAACTTCCAATGTATTTGCTCTTTCAGCTTTGTTTCTGCATGGTGTTAAAGAGAACTTCTTCTTGTCTCTCCTGAACCTTGCATGGGGTAGTTTCGTTTGATACTGTCTATTATTAGAAGAGAAGTGTCAGTGTCCATACCTGATTCATCTTCTTGCTATTCCTGATTTTGTAGTCTTGGATCTGGCTTGCAGGCCAAGCAGACCTAGTCAATTTAGCTGTTTCTTGCACCAAGCTTATTTTGCCCTTCAGATCATCTTACTTGTCTTGCTCTTATCCCTTTTTCATTTCTTTTATATCTCTTTAAAATGGGAAGAACAGAACTGCACATAGTGCTCATTGTAGTGTGCCTCATGAGTTAATAAAATCTGTGATTTATGAAGATGCTCTGTCCTCCCTTCGTCTCCTAGTAATTTCTAGCCTTCTATTTACTTTCTAAACTAACTTATCTGATGTTTTTATAGTATTATTCTAACCCCAGGATCTTGTTTCTGAATTATGTCAGTTCTGAGTCCATCTGTTTATGAGTATGTTGAACAGTACAGGCCCCAAGGATGCTTTTAACTCTTCAAAAGAAAATTGCTAGATGAGCAGCTGTAGAATTTGGGATGTGAGAAAATTAACAAATGCTTTGGTGTTGTATGAACCGTGTGGTTTTGTTCACATGATTATGTCTGCATGTTTCTCAGGGCAATTTTAATTCAAAAATTTACACTGATATAAAGCATACAACAAAAATATCTGTTACAGATAGAGCATGCATGCTCTTGAGTATTGCAATGAAGTAAGCTACCAATGAGAATAACTCTAGGATGACGTTTTACCAGAATAAATCTTTTTCTTAGTAGCAAGAATCTCCCCCTCCTCTCCTAAGTAAATATTCCTGTCCTAAATAGAAACAGTTTAGTGCTAGGAAAAATTGGTATTGCTGAATGAAAAATGGGAGCAGCCATGCACTTGAGACTTTTGGCTTACAACTAGTTTAACGAATGGGAAAATGTAGAGAGGTTAAGTAGTAGGAGCGATGAAAGATTTATTGAACTTGCTTTTCTGGAAAGATTAATAGAATTGAATCAGGAAGCCTACTAGATTTTGAATTAATTGGATGTAAAGTGCTTAATCTTCAAGTACTAATTCATTGAAAATATCGCCACATACTAAGAAAGAGTCAAACAGATCTAAAGACCCTCTGTTCCTTTGAGACATGGAAAGGACACCTGCTGATACGATGAAGGAATATTGGATGTAAGATGAAGATGTTGCTAACAAAGACTGGGAATCTAAAGGTTTAAATTTTTGTGGTGTGGAAAAATGTGAGCAAAGATTGTGTTTCCCACCCTGTCACGCATCAGAAAGACCTGTATTGATCAGTGGCAAGTGCCAGCAGTTCTCAAACCTGCTTGTTGTTTGGGTTTTTGTTGTGGTTTTTTTTCAATTGTTCTGTCTTCTCTGTTTCTTGAATAGTTTGCCTCATCCTTCTCTATAGATACTTCTTCTTTTGATTTTCAAACTGGGACTAGTGCTGCTTTTCCATATTGCATGAGAACTCCAGAACAAGCCCCATCGTGAACTGCCTTCGCCTCACAGCTCGATTCCTTGTGTGCTTTCCTTACTACTTGCTTGTCCCTCTCCCCCATTTGATGATTGATTTAAGTTTTTAACTTAGCCTCAAAATGCCTGCACCTCCTCCACTCAGAGCCAGACTTAATCTTCCCTTTATGGTTGGAGTCCACAAGGGCTTCCTCCTTATATTTTTCTTATAATCGTTCCACAAAGGGAGATTTTGTTCCCCTGTAAGGTCTTAGGTTGTTGTTCTAATTGGTATGGCTGACTTGATAATACCCCAGGGTTCAGGGTCATACAGTGCTAAGCACATCGCAGAAATGTGCAGTAACGACAAAGACGGTTTCTGTTGCAGTTGTTACAGCCTTTTGACAGTAGGGCTCCCACATTAGATTCTGAGGTTGCAATTATCTTTCCTTTTCTTACTTCTGTTTGTCTACTCATATGGCATTCTTTATTGCTGTATAAGCACATCTTATAATGGGAACTTTTTTGGATGGTTTTTATGTAATTATGAAGATCACAGGCTCAGTAATAAGAGGATGTTTAATTAAAATAATTGGTGAACTTGAGCAAAACTTTCTTGGATAGTTTTTGAGAGCTACTTCTATGATCCATCTGGCCCAACCAAATCATTAAGTTATCATTGATAATTTATGGAGTAATTGTCTGCTACAGGTTGGGACATACACTGAAGCTTGTGCTGTAAAGAAATATTTCTTCATTCCCAGTTATTGACTTCATTTTGTGAGGCTAAGGCAGCTATACAGTGTCACTAGTCTAGCGTCCTGTGTAGCGCAACTGATCTGAATTTTAGGAAGCAGTGCACTGATCCTGGCACTATACTTTTTAAAATAGATTTGCTCTCCAACTACAGATGTAAGATTCCATGTATAGGAAGAAGTCTTCAGAAAATAAACCAAGAGTTAATGCGACCTGGGTCTATCAATAGCAGCTGCTGATTGGCTGAAGCTATGTGTATGTAATACGTATGTTCAAGGAAAGGAGTTCATCGTGTTCCTGTGTGTTTCTAGGAATCCGGAAAGACCGCAGAGGTGGGCGTATGATGAAACAAAAACGTCAAAGAGAGGAGCAGGATTCCAGGAACGGGGAGGCTTCTTCTACGGAGCTGCGAGCTCCCACCCTTTGGACAAGTCCACTGGTCGTCAAACATAACAAGAAGAACAGTCCAGCCCTGTCCCTGACAGCAGAACAGATGGTCAGTGCCTTGCTGGAAGCTGAGCCACCCATAGTTTATTCTGAATATGACCCAAATAGACCCTTCAACGAAGCCTCTATGATGACCCTGTTGACCAACCTTGCAGACAGAGAATTAGTGCACATGATCAACTGGGCAAAGAGAGTTCCAGGTAAGGAAAAAAAAAGCCCCAGTGAACTACAAAAGCCTCTACATGACAAACCAATAGAAAAAAGACATACCAGTTTTCATGTATTTCACATATTCTTATTTCTTGCAAATTATTCATTTAAGTATAAATACATTTAAAAAATCTCAAATTTTATGTTATATTGGTCGATAAAAAACTGTAGTGCAATGCAAGTGACTTTTGAAGAAAGGTTTGTTCAAGAAGAGATATTTTCCCAGACTATAAAATGTTGGGCAGTTTTTTGATTGCAAATCCTTTTTCCGGATACAAACCAGCAAAATTAAAGGTAAAACCAGATTACTAAAAGCCAAATCTAATCAATTTGATCTAATCAAGTTATGTTAATTATGTAGATCCTTTTTGAAAAAAAGGGTTACTCTCATGTCTGTAACATAACCCGTAAATTCAGCATCACTACTGAGCCCATAAGTATTAGTATTATTTATTTAATTGCCAGTTTATCTTTTTGACCATAAATTACAGATCTTCCATGAGTTTGGGGTCTGAAAAACAGAGCCAAAATAGTAATTTTTGTATGCAAATTTTTTCCTACTGGATCTAGATATTTTTATCTTTATCATTTTGGTTGCTGAGCTATGACCCCTCTTTTCTGGAAGGGTATTACAGAGTTGTGGCAAGTATGTAACATGTTTGGTGAAGGTATGTTACACTTTCATTCATGTAGTTTAATTAATTTATATCAATGAAATAAGAGAGTAGTTTTGTAATTAAAGTTCATAATATTTTAAAATTTCAGTCTACAAGACTACTTTTCGTAAGTTAATATTTTAATATTTATTAGAAATTTATTGCACACACTGTACTTTTAGCTTTGTAAAAATACCTGCATAGACGGTAATTTATAATTCACCGGGATTCTAATCTCTTAAATGTTTACTGTAGCCATTTATTTCATTACAGTTATGTAGCTGCTTTATGAAGGGATGTTAGAGAACGCTACCAGACCTCTCACTCACATAGTGCATTACCTCAAAAGCATTACACCCGGGTTATGCCATTTTTCTGTTTTCCTTCATTTAAACTTGGCAAGACTCTTCTTGGTAAATCAATAACCCATAAAATCTGAGTCTTTTCCAGTCCTCATGGGTTCCCTTTTTACCACTTTTCACATGTCACTTTGTGGGCTCCAGCTATGATCAATGAGAACCTGTGTGTGTTTCATTTCTCATCGTATCTTATAAGAAATTACCTGAGAATTTTATTCTTGACAAACTCACAGTGGTTAAGGCCTGATCCACAGTCTGTTCAAGTCAAGGGCGGGTTCTCCTGTTAATTTAGGTATGCTTTGTATCACGCCTTTACAAAATGCTTTTGAAGAATGAACATATGTCCATAGTGTTAAAGCTATTCACTATCAAAACAGCTAAATTCAAATGACTTTTCTACTGGTTTTAGAGATATAATTAGTCTAAATCTGTCAAAATCCATTAATTTGCATTCAACATGAATATACCACATTTTAAGTTCATTATGTTTTCCAACTGGAAACATTTGTCTTCTATGACATTTGATTTTGATAGTTAATGTAATTAATGAAAATGTGTTTAAATACAAAGCAATACTGTTAGAGAACTCAGATCTGGTTTTTATTCAGAAAGCTCTCTAAAACTAGTCACAAGATGATTACATCCAGTAAAGATCAAAAACCTGCCTGGTTTACCAAATATATCCTTTATTTCCTAAGCAAGCCTCTGAAATTGGAAAATCAAATGTATAAGGTTATCAACTATTTATGTATATCCAATGTGTTTTACTTTTAAATAAGTGTGCCTGTTAATTGCCAAAATAGCTCCTAAGGGAAAACTAAGCCAAATGACTCTACGTATATGCATTAATAAGTACTCTAACAGGTGAGGTTTGATATAAAATTGGTGAACTTTAGCTAAAAAAAACCAAACCAAAACAAAAGAGCCTTCCCAGTCACAGCTTGATCTACTAGGCACTGTACAAACAATCATACCAAAGTCCTAAAGCAGGAGAGACAGAATATGAATAGTCTGGGGATTCTGAAAGTGCTGGACACCAAGGTGGTTCTTGGTGGTGTGGCTTGGAGGATGGTATGCATGACCAAAAGCAGAAATTAAAGTATTTTAGAAAGCCGATTTAAAGGAATCCAGGCCCAATTTTTACCTACCTCTCAGACTGTGTTCTCTGAGAATAGGAATTGTGGAGCTAGGTGCTTAAATGTCTTTTTTTTTTTTTGATCTCTCCTTTGGTCCCTAGAAAAGACTGACTGTTCTTAGTTGCTGATATTAAGTCTTAGAAGTACTGATCACCTTTCTAAGACAGGGCCTTTGCTTGGACTGTTTACCTAAGTTTCCTTCTGCTGGAATGTACTCGCAATAAATGTACATTAAGAGAAATGTGTCTGGCAATATAAGTCATATTTTCACCTCTACATTATCTTGTCTTTGAATGCTCCATTGTTACTAGGAATTATGCAATACTGCTTAATTAGAGAGGATTTTCATATATTTTGTGCATAAACAGAGGAACTGAATAACTTTTTTCTGTTAGGTGAAGTATTTGTGCAACAGCATTGTGGGATTCCACTCAGTTATTTTCTCAGCTAATTTACTAAGGTTTCAAGCTTCAGAATCAAGGGTAGAAACATCTTTTTCTAAAAAGCCGATGTGCTTTTTACCCGTAGAAAAAAGCAGCTGCAGGAACCAGCCTCTCCTATGCCCACCTCTCAAGCCTTGGAAGCATTGCACAAGTTCATTTAGCTAAATGCAGACACTTAGCTGACGGAAAGCAAGGAGCAAAGTCAATACGAGTGGCTGGGTCGAGAGCATATTTCTTGAGGAAGGAAAAAACTGATCTTAACAGAGCGGAAATGCAATGAATATACAGGTTACAAATAAGTGTAAGGACTTTCAGGGACATGTTTGGAGTTTATTTTGCTGTGTAGGCTTTGAAGAAGAGGGAGTGTGTCAAAGCAATTAGTAAAGACATTGTTTTGGTCAGCCAGTCTTTCTGAGGCTGTAAATAGGTGGGCCTGGAAGAAGAAACAGCTAATTAGAAGATGTACCGGATAGAAGTGAATCTATTTGATGAAAGGGAGTAATGAAAATTAATTTATAATGGATTGTGCAGTATAATGTAGGCAGACATCTGTTATAAAGACACGCTGGGGTCAATGTCCAAAATGAGTTGAATATCTTTGCAGACATGTCCTGATTGGGACGGTGAGAACTGGTCTAAATCTTTATTGCAACTCATTCAGCATTAGTTCAAACTTGCTTAAATTGACTCTGCAGTCTTGATGGTGTTAACAAATTGCTGGGCAAAAGAGAACTTGTGGCAGCTTCTTGTACATGACCTTAAAAATGATCTTCAATATTTAAGTATAACATGATTGTTAACTGAGGTCATAACAAAGTTCTCCCATGACAATGCAATTCATAATATGCCAAGTGCATAAAAGCTTGTTTTAATTTTCCTTTGAAACGCTGGCCACTGATACAAGTGGGTTTGCCAGATTACATGAATAAAAATCTTGTACAGTGTCCTATGACATATACAAAAAATTCAGGATGCCCCACAGGACTTGTTCTTCACATGGCCTAATGGGGATTTTGGCTTAAGTCCTCCCAGATGGCCTCTGTAAGGCACCAGTGGTGCCTTCTGATTACCCCAGCCGGCTGGAATAGCAAGCAGCTGCACATAAGGCGGGTGCAAACAGATTGCTAGGCTTTACATACACATGTAAAATGAGCCTTTAACCATTTAACTGGGACAAATCACTAAAAATCACAAGTAGGCAAGGTATCAGTGTAGATGAATAAATGTTCTGCTCATTTCTGAATCACATATTCCTGAAAGATATGGCTTTCTACTTCCTTTTTGGTTTACATAACATCTTGGGGATATAGTACCACCTTCAGTCTCATAGAATGAGGCTTTTTAGTATAGTGAATTTTCATCATGGTCTTAGACGCAATGAGCATAACCATTATTTGCTTTTCTACAGAAATGCTGATATGTCAAAGGAATTAACTTATTGTATTTCATTATCCACTTACCGGCTATATCGTTTAACATGTATATTTGGAGTACCATAATCTCTAAACGAAGCTGGTATTTTCAGTGTAATTGTCAATAATTTTTTTGTGCAGAAGCTCTTGAGATCGTAAGAGAAGCTATGAACTTATACAGTGAGCTCGTGGTAAAGAGTGTAGCTTTAAGGAAATTTTGTTGCAAGGGTGAAATCTTTGGCACTGCTGCTACAATCTTGTATAACTATTTACTACAAGTACAGTAGCTGTACAACTTAATCGCCCTAAAACGGTACGCTGGGCATACAAGCTTTGAAGTTTTGAGATGATTCACGGTGCTGTACTTATTTTATGGCTTCATGAACCGAGGAGATAAACATTTTGGCACTGATTTTTTTATTTCAAAGCCACAGAAGTTGCTATTTTCTTAAGATATTGTTTTCCTATTTGACCTTCTAAACTGCTCTGTTTGTTAAATTAGGAACAGTGTGTAAAGAGGCCAACAATAGCCACAATTTTACACTGCACTTCAGTGACACCAAACCTTGGGGGAAAAAAAAAAAAGTCAGCTTGCAGTGGAAGGAAAGAGGTATTATACAAGAGTGGTGTGTCTTAATAACTCTTTAGGTGCAGGACAGTTTGCAGAGCTTCTAAGTGTAGTGATCCTCCTGACAATAATTTACACTTAGCCTAAAGAAAGGAATGGCTTGCAATTCCTATAATAATTTTTACTAAACCTTCCAAAATATCTGCTTTATAGTCTCTTCTCCTCTGACTAATGGGCTTGCTGTGGAGATTTGTAAAATGTTATTAAAAACCCCACCCATCTGCTCATCTGTTTAATCTGTTGAAGTGATACTCTAACTGCTTCCCTGACTTCATAGGGGAAAAAAATCTGTAAGCAAAAGAGAAATAGTAACAAGCATCTGGATCTTAATTTATGGCTGGTTTTTGCTAATTTAATTTCTGTGAAATTTCAATTAATTACCATGAATGTAAGAGAGAAGAATCAGTCCTTACAGTGAAATAAGGTAATCACTTACCATTTGAATTTGAACCTCGGACTGAGAGGTATCATGCAATAGCATGATTATGCAGGCCAGCAGAACTACAAACCCACTCTTGCAAGTAGCTTTTATTTTTATTATCTATAGAATTGTCTTTTAGTGCTTTTGAAACACAGTGAGGTGTATTTCCTCCTGTAGAGAAATTCAAATGAGAGAAAAGGACGAGGCCATGGGACGCAGTGGTTTGCCAGTGAGCGACTGAGAGGAAGACGCTGATTCTAGAGGACAGGGAGACGTCTGACAGAGTTATACACACCGGGAGCTTGTGTCAGACAGGGAAAAGCCAAAGCCGAGAAAGGACAGTTCAGCAGAAGTGCTTGGAAAGGAACATAAACCTCGGCTGCAGGTATCTATGGGAACAAAAATACAGGCAGTGCTTTCGCTAGCTGAAGATGGGGAAAAAAATGGTAGCAGGAGAAAAAAGGATCAGTCTGAATAACAACTGTGATATTGGAAATTTAAGAGGTATCCTTAATGCAATGGTTTTCAAACTCTGGGGAGTCCCTAGAGTCAGGGATATAGAAGGGGAGATAAATGCATCAGGACTAGGGTTAGCAAGCTGACCAGCATCAAGGAGACTCCAACTGGGAGAAAAAGTAGAGAGCGCATGCGAGAGGACCAGAGGAAGAGGATACTGGGAATCAGCCAGCTGAGCCAACAGTGAGTTCAGCAGCTCAGCCCTGGGCCTCTTACTCATTCCTAGGGCTCCTGCTGGAGGACAGTAATTTGTTCAGGGGCTCTTCGAAGCGGAAGGGTCTGGTTGTTGCCTGTTCCCGCTGCCAGAGGAAGAGCCTGGGGATGTTGTCTACTCACTATTCCTGTCCCGTTTCCTCTTCCAAGCCATAGTCTTTGAGCTTCACGCCCCAGTCTTTCCCCAGGAGCTTCCTGGCAGTGGGGATTACAAGAATGTATTCAAACTGGGTCACTCCACTTACATAAATGTTCAATCAAGGGAAACAGAATTAGGAAAGGAAAAGTAGTTTGAGAACCACTTTGAATCTTTCTTTAGAGAATGTTTCAATGAGCTCAGGGGTATATCCTTCGGGGTTTTCTAACACGGCTTGCAACATTTCATAATTTTTTTGTTTATTTTTACTAGAATTTTTTGCAAACTCCTGAAGCTAATTCTGTAGCTTTCCAGATTTTATTTCTTTGTCCAGAAGAAGAAAGAGATTCTGAAGAATGTCAGGTGTTGGTGCTGTTATGTGAGTGCATCTGGTTGTATCCCTTTTAGCAACATTTTGTGGCCACAATTAAAAGCTCTACTTCATGTGAGAGGTGATATTTCATTCAAAAACATGGTAAATGTCAGTAATTCTTTCTAATATTACAAAAATCCAATGTTAGAGTAGTTCATAGAGAGTCTATGTTGTCCTCTCCTTCACAGAGGTAATCACTTTGCGTAGAGAACTGACTGCCAAAAGCTATTGAATCAAGCATGTTGTTCTAGCCTCCTAGAGTTTAGGAAAGCTGTAGTAAGATACAAGTTTATAAACAAATGTAGAATGAAAGTAACTGTCTTTTACTTATGTTGCATAACTGTACTTGTTCTCTGTGCACAGGACCAAAAAATGTCTGTGGCCTTTCTTTTAAGTAAATGAGTTTCTGTTAAGATGGAGGTCAATGTGTGTAACATGCTGTGAAAATCCACTTCTTTTTTTTTTTTTTCAGATAAAGTGTGCTTCATATATTTAGAAAAAAAGAAATATAGCTAAGAGCATTCTTTGCTGCATTTGTCCGATAAATCAATAATGGTTGGAACCCCAGTATTTCTTTTTAAATACTGTAATTTTTGTTTTCTCAGAGATGTCTTAGTTCCCTTCTTTGTTTGTGGAAGTGAATAGTTTGAAAAACATTTAATACCGGCATCCAAAGCCATGCGTTTATTAGCTCAGCACAACAATTATGTTCTAGTCTAGGTCATTTTTTTAAAAACAGCCTCCATCCAAATATCCCTGAGTGGACTGTGTGGTGAAATTCAAATTTAAATTTAAATCTGAAGACAAACTTAGCCTGTAAATCTCTGTGTCTACAAGTATGCATACATCCAAATACATTTATTAAGATTATGGAACTACTCCACATACATAAAGTTCCTTATGTACAGTGGTTTTAAAATCAAGATCCAAAGTGCTATTACAAGGCTGACTGTTCAGAACTTTCCAGATTAAGAAATATTTGAATTCCAAAATTTTGAATTTTGGGACTTCCTGACAAGCTGTCTCAAAGAACGAGTATCTTCAGTAACCAAAATTTGACTTAGTGTAAGTAATCTCGTTTACCTGTTTGTCATATACTGGCAGATGAAGAAGTAACACCCAACAGGTAAGAAGGAGCTAACATTCTTTCAACAAGAACTACTTACGCAGTGGAGTTCATTGAGCATTCCATAACTTACAAGTTCATTTGATAATAAAAGTTTGAAGATTAAATGCTGTTGGTCTTGACAAACAGAGGCAAAAATGAGCATCTACAGTAATAATTTTTACATTTTTTAGCCAAAACTTAAGGAAATTAAATACTTAAACTGTAATACTTTATTTCTAAAAGAAATGATCCTTTTATAAAAACATTTCCTGCTATTTTCCTTTAGCTGATAAGTAATTTACACTCTTGGATGAACATAGCTGTCTTAGAGTCTTCAGCTATGCTGAACCCTGGAGCTTTCCAAGAAACGCTTGTTAATTTCCACTCTAAGTAAACAGTAAGTAATGATCCCTCCTGATTTATTTATTTCTTAAAATAATTTACAAAAAGAATATGCGATTGTTGGAAAGCACTGATGCAATACGTATGTGCATGCGCACATATCCATTGTTCCCTGTTCACATAATTCACATAAATTGGCCCTTTTTTCTTGATGTTTAGTAACTTCAGGCTAATTCTTTTAGTTTCTCTCCAGTACTACATCTCTGAGCACAATCACCTGTAATTCCATTTTTGAGGTTATTTTAATACCATCTGTATTAGTTTTGTGTTCAAGTGAGCCATTCACTAAAAGCTCACATTAGATACATAGGAGTTTTTAAGACACATAGAAAATTAGGAAATATTTATTACAGACTTCTTCTGGATAGGCTCTTACCCTGTCTGTATTGCTGCAATGGTGCATCATATGACACATCTGTTACGCAACTCATTTATTTTCTTTGATTATCTCTCCAGGAAATGAACTATGTGTGTAAAGAGTATGTTGTTTTGTCTGCGTGTTAGTTATGGACTGCTGTGAATTTAAGCTAGTGAAAGCAAGTTAAAGCACATCCTACAGTGGGAATGGGGAATGAGAAATCTGCAATTGCCTTCTTTCTCCGGGAGTTTGTTCTCAGCTAAGAGCGGCCATAAGAAAATATTGCCTTCCCTCTTCCTTATGGAAAGTTGTGTTCCCTCTAAGAAACGCAGCTGTCCGCCACAGTCCTCAGCAGGGAGACGGAGATGAATTATTTATCGCTGCAGTTAGACTCTGGGTCTAGACCTAAAGCTTCTTAAGCCTTTTGAAAAGAGGAGTCCTGGAAACGAGAGGGAGGAATCAAGATCTTGACTTCAACTCAGTGTCCTGCTCCCTTTCCCCACCCGAGAGGGGCACTGCTCTGGATGTCGGGGGTACCCAGCGATTCTCCCAGTATCTGGTATTCCTTGTGAGTTGGCTGACCTCAGAAAAAGAAAATGCATGTTGGCAGAAATTTCACTGATTTTTGTCTCTGCAGCTTGAGGTTTTTGGTTTGGAGTTTTTTCAGTTAATTCAGTAGGAAGTCATAAGACACAGAATCAAGGTTAATATACAGACAGGGGGAAAAGTGCTGTTCAAAATCTCACTTAGACTCTAGACAAAACGTGTTGTGTTCCCTGTTAAATTACATTCTGGCGTGCTTGAGATGATTTAGAAAATTAAAATTCAAGAAACCTCATTTTACTTGATTCACAAAGATAGGGAGTGTGGCATACTAGGTTAATTAGAAATTTTCCAGAGAATATTAAATCTTATCAATAGCCTAGTAATGAAGCATGTTCTGCCACAGCTGCTGTCCCTCAGAAGACATGGCTGCCAATAAAGAAGTGGCTATACGGGCTGCTGGCAAGTGAGCCAAGTGTTTACTAAAACATTGAATAGTCTCTAACGGGGTATGTTCATTGTATTAGAAACAAGTGCCCAGAATAAAGCTAAAACCATAATATTGCCATACTAATATAAATTGATATAGTAGTATTGCATGTCTGACCTAGTTGAGAAATCTCCTTTGATTGCTGCAAAGGTAGTATTTCTTAAGAATTTCACATACATTTGCAGGACGTACTTTGTGGGATTGTAGTTTAACAAGTATGTCCTCCAGTCGCAACGCCGGCTAGAGCAGTTCCTACCTTTCTGCTTCCCACTGGGTTGGGGCAGCTGTGCAAGTAGCAGGATCGATCTGGGTTGAAAAGAAACCTTTTTTCTGTGTGTGCTTTGGGTTGCCTATAATTTGTTTGAGTTCCCCAGCCCAGTTCAGCGCAAAATAATTGAGCCAGTTGTAGTGGGAGGGTGACAGGGAATGAACAGGCAAGTATTAATATGAGCGTGCTAGAAAGAAATGTTCATGTATCTGTACTGTCAATAGTAACACACAGCTCTAAAGCAAGCCTTTTTCTAATTTAATTTCTCTTTATTTCTACTTCGACACAGAGGTCTTTTCCAATTTCTCCTGTACAAAAGGCAAGAATCTTCTAGTTACTGACACCATTTACAGACTTTATCCTGTTTGCTGAAGTAGATGTTGTGTAGCTTCTACTTGACCTATTTCTGCGTGATCTGTAGTATGTTCTGTATATGAGCCGTGAGGGGCTGGAGAGTCAAAGGCAAGAGGAAGCACGGTAGTTTCCCCCTCACCCAAGATGCATCCTAGTTCATAGAGGGTCTTTAGTTTCCTTCCATCCCTGGGGTACAAGAGACCTTACTTCCCAGGAGGCAAAGGCTGGCTGTTCACTTGCCTGTGCTATTTGGATGACAGAGGAACCCTGGGGCTTTCTTTTTGTTGAGTTACCTTGTGGTTGGTTGCCTATTCTACTGCACGTTTTTCAGAAGTTGTTCTTCTGTCTTGGTCTCCCAGGAAGACAGCAAATTCTTCTGGAAGTTCTCTGGGCCAAGTCTGCGCTGTACAGGTAGTAGTGACCTGAAGCAGGTGGCAGACTTTTTGGAATCAGCAGTTGATTTTTACTCTTCTTCTGCAGGGCCTGTGGAAAAGGAAAGCTCTTGCATATTTTATTCAGTGATGGTGGAATTAACCGCTGGTATTAATTGGTTAATGTCTCACATATTTTAAAAGCAGTGTACATAGGCAGGTTCTCAGCTGACAGAGAAGAGCTGCCCATGAAAACCTTAGCGTATTTATCAGTGCTACTTGTGACTTCATGTTTTTCCCCACTTGCTATTCATATAAACACAGCTATGGAGAATCAGTGACTCTGAAACGAATACCAAATAGAGTTTTTTTCCCCCCAAGTATACACGTAGGGTTATGTTCTTTTATACTGGACCTTTTGGGAAGAATGTTGCTTTACAGCGGGAAACACGAATTTTGCTCCTGGCTGTGCCAATGCCTCCCTGTGTTAGTTTTGTGTAACTCCCTTACCGTGTGCCACAGTGTATCCGTCCCTAAATTGCTATCTCAGGACTTTATCTGCTGCATGGGAAAGCTGTGAAGCACGCTAAATATCCCTGTTGTGAAACAAAAAAAACCCTAGTTTGAAGATTCTTGGCCTTCAGGTATAAATAGGAATTAAATCAGCTATTTTTTTTTTTTTAATGCTTGTTATGCTCCTGTTTTATGCCTCACTAGCATGTGCCTCTTCCCAAACATGTGGCTTATATCTTGCAGAAGTTTTTACATGCTACTTTATCCAGGTGTTACGCAAAGCTATCCTGAGAAGTGATCTTTGATACTGCCAAGTATGTCTAAAGAAAAATTAATTATAACTAAGTCTGAAATAATGTAGTATGTTAAAATACGTCATTTATTTGAAATCAGTTATGTTTCTCAGCTCTCTTTCTTCTCTGTTTTTGTACCTTTGTTCCACCCTATGGTGTTTTTTGGTTTGGGGGGTTTTGGGGGGGGGGTGGGGGTTGGTTTTTTTTTTTTGAATCAGCCAATTCTAATCAAGTGTTTGAGAAAGATCCCAACATTTGAATGAGACACTGCCAGACAACATAAATACATTTCCCTTACAGTCTTGTTTCAGCAGACAGTTCAGTCAGAGTGCTCTTTTCTTTAAAACTCCAGATGAGGCTTTTTGTACCTTCTTTATCAGTAGTAGGGCTTCTGAGAGATTTTGGTGAAACTCCAGTCGCTGCAGTCTGATGAATTCAGATCTGCTCTTCTTCAGCTGACAGTGAATAATTGTTACCAGCTTTCCTAGGAGATATTTTATTTACAAGTAATGTTGTGGAGTAACTTTTAAGTGCTGATTTCAAGTAGGTGGGAGACAGAGGTATTAGCTTGTCAGAAACTGCTCTCAAATAATTCAGTAATGGGATGTCAGAACTAGTTTGGTGATGATGATGATGATGAGCGGGTTTCCCCCTTCCTAACAAGTTGCCAGCCTGACACCGTGTCTCTTGGCTTCCGAGTCTCTGAGCAGATCACAGCTCTTCTGCCTCTGAGGATAGGAGCCTTCAGCCTGAAAAAGTCTTCCATATATGAAGCAAATTGTGCCTTGAGGGTCAGTATGGTGATGCCATTCATAAAATGGTCTCCTAGTCTATGTGTGAAGCGGCTCTGTTTCCTGAGGTTTTATTCTCATCCATGAGGAGTCTGTCCAATTCACATTCCATATGCAGGTGAAAGAAAAAAGAAAAACAAACTAATCAAATTTACTCTGTAAATGAGAAAGATGAAAAGTACCACTTTTTTACCAGTTCGAAAAAAATATCAAATTATAATTCCAGGGGAACTTGCTGAATTTTTTAAGTTGCACATTTTTCTTCTAACCTTTAATTTCTGCTATTGTACTTATTAGAAGACATTACTGTGATTTCTTTTAATGTAATGAAATTCCATGCAACTTTCCAGTCCTGACAAAGGATGACAAATAGGGTTTATAGGTCCAGTTACTTTGGATGAGCTTGTACACTGTTCCAAAGCTTTTCCAGATGTCTCCACCAGGGTTGTGTGAATAATTAATTTCATTGTTTCGTGGCAGATCCAAACAATAAAAAAGAATCATTTTCAGTTAATACAAAATGACTTTTTTTGACCTTTTTGCTAGAGAATAATTTTTCAGGTGAAATGAAACATTTTATTCAATATGAAAGAATAGACTTCATTAAGATTTCACATATTTTGGTCACCTGTTTAAAATGGAAAGAAGACAATTTTGGAAAAAAGGGCCCTAAATTTCCTAGAAGTTTCAGTACTTTTCACAATGCTGAGTAGGAATAGGCGGCTGGTGGAGTGCTGAAAACTAAGATGAAGTAGCTGAGAGGGACACTCTGTGCTCCCTGACAGAAACCAACCCGGTTTCATTTGTTTATTTTCATTTTGGGAAACCTGACATTTTCTCCAGAGTGTTTTAGACTCATCAACCTGTCACTTGCCAATGTAAAATGCTCTGTCAGCATGCTTCCAAGCAGCTCTACGTCTCAGTGGACCACATAGGAGCTTGCGTACAAGGTGGTGGTTCTCCAAGTGCAACACCCGTGTTTTGTATGCGCACCTGAGCCTGGTCCATGCAACACGCAGCAGTTTCCTGAGGTTACCTGAGGCTTTGCAGATGCTGAAATGTGCATTGGATTTGTTAACCATTGAAGGAGAGTGTGCAAGAAAAGGGGCTTAAGTGAATGATGTATTTTCTGGAAACATGCTGCTTGCTAACTCACTAGGTTTCCCTGGACAAGAAAATGAATATAAATGGCCAGCTGCATTCCAATGTCTTGCTTTCCCTGTAATGTATTCCTTTGCTCTGTCATATGATGACACTCCCACACAGCTGCTAAAATGCTCTTGTTGTTGTAGTGGTTAAAGGAAATTGCTGCAATTAATTTTGCTGTCTTTCTTCTCTTTGATGTGTCATTACAATTTCTTGGATAATTCTTCAGAGACTGGGTTCTGTTCAAAACCAGTCATGTAGGGGTGAAAAGAATAGGAGAGAAAAATAAACATTTGAGCCTTACTTATATATGCTCGTGTTTCTGCTTTGGTGTAGGTACCAGCCAATGTAACGAACGTGAAACAATACATATACATACATAGTTTCTGTTACTCACATACAAGTGCAATAGACAAAAATAAGACTTCTCCAAAAGTGAACAATCTGGAGAAATAAAATGGATGCAGGTGACTTAGTCAAACTAGTTTTATTTCCTAACGACTATAAAGAATGACCAGACCATGAACTCTGAGGTTATGCTTCATTTCTTGGGTACAGCACATTATGTTCTGAGCAATTTCTATTTGTAGTCTTGAAGCAGTTTTAATCTTCAAGTTCACTACAGACTTGACAGTTTTTCCCTCTTTTCCTTCGGTTGCAAAATAACACTCCTTTCTGCTAGTTCCACATGCTGCTGCAATGAACGTTAATTGGTTCAGTGGTGAGTACAGTAGAGCCTGGGGTGGAATAGACTGTGGAGCAGAAAGCCTAGTGCTTTGTTCACTGGAATTTATGAATGAAGAAGGGGAGAGGGTAGCCCTCCCAGTTTCATCACGTGAAAGTCATTGTACTCAAAAAAAGTGTTAAATTCAAAAGTGACATTTCTCAAGCTTCCAGGCATGGGTAGAGATATAAATTGAAACGGTGAAACTTTAATTCTTAAAGACTTAAACAAAATTATTGGAAATAATCAAAAGTATAAAACCAGGATTTTAGGGACGTTCAGAAAGAATAAGGTTTAGTAATCATTCCTTTCAGATTCTAGTTCCTTCAATAAATACATAATATTAGTTTAGAAGTGTGGCTGAAGCTGATCATTTTTTGTGTTACCTTGCAAAGGTAATTTTATCTCTTTTCCAAAATGTTCTTGCTTGTCTTATGACGACCTTCAGGTCTTTCATGGAGCTCTTATGCTTAATGGAACAAAAAAAGATAAAAAATGGAACAATGGAGATCTTTTTACACTCTGTTTGTGATAAAAAGGAGATGCAGAGACGCAGAAGCAAGCTGCCTGTGGCAGAGCAGGTCTCCAGGCTCACTTTAACTGAGTTTTGTTCACTTGCCACCCCTGTCCTGCCACCCGTACGGCCATGCGACACACGTGCATTGCCTCTGTCCACCCTGAGGTTTTCCAGAGCCCTCTTCCTCTAGCAAGGTCCGTCTCCCGGGGCTCAGCGAAGGCCAGGCGTGTGGGGCTGCCCGAGCCAGCTCAGAGCAAGCCTGCCGAGCCCCACACAAGCCAGCACCCACCTTGCTGCTTTTGCCCATTCTGTTGAAGTACTGCCTGATCCAAAGTGCCTTGGCCAACTCAAGGGCCTATGAAATTAGTAAAAGGATGTAGCAAAAGCATGCAGGTATGCTCTGTAAAAGAGGAAAACAACTGGGAAGTCTCACAGGTTGATCTTTGGTTTTAAAATTCTCCCCTGATAACTGTGTATTGAAGCGACCACTTGAAAACTCACAGGGGCATGCTGGGGTCACTTAAGAGCTGTGAAAGAGTCTGCTTCAGTCTGCTTCCTTTTCCCCCTCCAGTGACTATATGTTTGCTTAAAAACTGTGATTGCTTAAAGAGATTGCTTAAAGAGTGATTGCTTAAAGAGACCTTTTGCCTCAAATGATTTTTCTCGACAGCCACAAAACCATCACTTATTTACATATGATTTGGGTTGTGACTGGAGCACAGCCTGGTACATTAGTGAGGAGGTCAAACAAATGCTGAAAACCTCATGCTCTCTTGGATGCAGCTGAGCACACAAAAAAACCCAAGTCAGGCTGGACATGACCTCAAGTCTCGGGACAGGTTTACGCAAAGTGTAAACCACCCGAGGTGGTTGGTGCTCCCCAGCTGCCCGTCGCTCACCCTTCACGCTCCTCCTTCTTGCCGGGTTGTTTCATCAGTTGGCTGAACACTGAAACCAGCAGAACAGACCAGGAGAGTAGCAGCCCTACTGGGGTGGGGAGGGGGAGGAGGGGGAAGAATGAGGCAGAGAGGACAGCTTGTATTTACGAGTGTGTCTTCTCAGTTTGTGGAAGTCAGGCAAGAATGCATAAGCAGTCCCATGAATGATTTTAGCTGGATCTGCTTTTGATGGAAAACATTTTGCATAGCAGCGACCTCTTGGAAAAATGACAAATTAAAAAAAAAACACCCTCAAACCTACTTGCAATTGGCCTGAGTACTGGTATAAATTTAGCATAATGTAATTAACTGTTGCAGAGACAATAAAGAAAAGACGTATTACTTCATACTGTGTATTTTAGTCAGCAGCTAATAAATTCTGCGTAGTATCCTTCCTCACCTGTGCAGGGAAAGATTCAGAGGACACCCTTCAAAAGAAAAGCCTTCACATGCAGCTGATGGTCTGTTCCTACACTTAAAATCACTGGGAACGGCTCCCGTTGTCCATTCTCGGTATGCAGACGGCGTTCTGTGCCTTTTATTTGCAAGCCTCAACTCCCTGAGAAATAGCCCAGCTCTCAGTGGTAAAAGAACCATAAAGTAGCATCTTACTGTTGTCAAAGCCCAGCCTGAGTCTCCGGCGTCTGGATTACAGTCCAGGGGTGAATGATAATTGACACGCTTTAAATAACTGCTGTATAGCGCTGCAGGAATTTGTCGCGTAATAACGAACATCGCTTTGTGTTGATCATTTGAAGTGCTTGGGTTTTGTACAGAAAATATATATATCTCTCCTTTCTTGCTTTATAAAAACAGTATGACAAACTTTCACTAGCAAACCAGCTGTCAGCCTTCACTAGCAATAATCTTACACAGTAGTTGTTGTTGTCGTTACAATTATTATTAATAGTAAGATTTGTTATTTTAATACTTTCAAAACTGCTTGTTTAGAGGGGGAAGAAATCTTAGGCCTAGGATTTTTTTGTATAGGCAGTTACCTTGCCTAGATTACTGAGTGTTTTAAAACCAATTAAGAATTAATGCTTGCTGAGTTCTCTGCATCCAGGTTTTCTGCTCACACTCTAAACAACTCCCCCTCCAACTCTAACTTGGTAAGGCTTTCTTTCCTTTTTCTCTTTGAGAAAAGCTCAGTTGCTTCTGGTTTTTTGCCTTTTTACTGATTTGCAAGAAAGAGAGCTTGCACTTGAGTTCAAGCAGGCTTCTCCACCCCAAAGATTTTTGTGGCCGAAAGGACTAGAGAGCGTGCTGAGAGCCTGCCACACCTCCGTCCTTATCCTGCCGCCTCCTGGATGAGGCACTTAACCTCTCTGTGTTCTGTCTATAAAGTACATTTAATAATACTTAATGGCTTTACCACCCTTTGAAAATGTAAAGTGCTATGTGAGTGCCAATTACTTTTATTATGTTCCCTGATGGAAGGCCTCAACATATTTGTGTTAACTGGTACTGTTAATGCGCTTTCTGGAACAATCTTTGGTTAACAAAGTGAAACAGTTGCAAAATAAAACCTGTGTTTTAGTCAAGGCAGACACAGTGACACACGCAAGGGAAGTGAGGACACGAGAGCCCTTAGCTTCGCTGGGTATGTCTGTGCTGTCTGTCAGCCACGGGCTTGAGCGACAACGCAACCCAGCTTGTCTTCTCTCCACGCCGCGTCCGTGCCAGGGAGAGCACAGCGAGGAAGAAACCTCAAGCTTTGGACACGCGGCCTGACCATCCACCAGTGCAGGACAGATTTTCCCAGGCAATCAAATCCTGCAGAATAATTTGCTCGGGCTGCTGTTCGGTGAGAACTCACTGTCCCCAAAACTCACAGGAGCACTCCAAAGCTCGGGGCTGGCTCCCGGGCTGGGTGTTCCCGCAGCCCCGTGGGGTCGGCACGTGGTCCATCTCCCCCGGAGCAGGGCCAGCCAGGCTGGTGCTGCGCTGTGGACTTCTGATGTCTCTCTCGGGCAAGACAGCAGTATTTCATAAAAATGTGGCAAGGGTTTGTCAGGAGAACAGAATGTATGTCTGACCAGCGGCAATTATTTGTCACTACCCCGAAGTGTTTCCACGGTCCTAAATCCAGATTGTGCTTGGTGCAAAGTATTAGGCTAGTAGATCAACTTCCACTTGGCTAACTTCTTTAGAAGCTTGCTTCAGCATAGGAAATTTGAAATAGGACGGTAATTATTAGATCTGATGTATGCAGGGTACACTCAGTCGTAGTTTAAACTGGTGTGAACCCGAAGAGGGAAGGGTAGATTCCTGTCCTGAAGGAGGCATTGGCTGTATGGACCAGGAATGGCCTCAGGAGTGTTTTAGTCTCCTCATCCTGAAAAGATATGGACTGGACAGTCCCCCCTCCCCCCCCCAAAAAAAAAGTAGACACTTTTTGTGTAAGCAGAAAGCAGTGAATGAAGTCGTGATAAATTTACACATTCCTGGAAAACAGTTGAACTGGTTCTCATTTACCTGAGAAATGCATTTTGGAATTGTCACAGTGCAGCTTTCAGGTGGAGGCAGAACAGACCAGCTCCTAGAAATGGGATCTGAAATAAAAGCGACAAATGTGACATCCCTGCAGCATCCTGCCCTGGGGACAGCGTCAGGCAGGGAGTTTGGCTGGGGCGATACACCCGTCACACCGTAAGGCAGGTCCCCTAAAGTGAGCTCTGGGAGGATGGAAACCTCCCACAGAGGAGAAGGGGGAAAGCTTGCTTGGTCTTGACTTTCAGTACGAACACAGACCGTGAAGGCAGGGCTTCATGAGCCTTCTGACTTCTTGGGTTTTGCCCAAACCCCCAAACATTCCTGACTCATATTATGTTTATGCCTGTAAATTGTAATTGTTATTTTTCAGAAAGAGGTTTAGAACCATTAGAGCTGAAAATGGCAAATGTGAAGTAAAATTTTTAAAAGGAATTAACAGTAATTAAGAGCAGATGCTGTTCTCTCTGATCTCATTTAATTTCTGACAGACTGTTTAGACTTAGGGAAGAGAGTGTATAAATTTGGATTGGTATTCTGCTATATTATAATTATATCGGCAGCAAAAATAGAGAGTTCTGAAAGAGCAGACAAAGTAGTTAGAGGGTCTTACAGTTGTGCCACTTGCTCTGTGTTTGCCTTTCAGACTTTCTTCCCTGGAACTCAGCAAATTGAAATTGTAGTTAATTTTTTTCTGACCCCACTTACAGAAACAAAAGTAATGTCCCTTTAAAAAAAACTGAAATAACGAGACTACTTTTTTTTAGCAGAATATTTGGATTGAAAATGTTGGATTTTAGAGACTTTTGATCTTCAGCCTTCAAAACAGGTCTTGATTTAAAACACCGGAGTTGTGTAAACAATTAAGCCAATATGTCCATGTCATACTTTAAGTGTCCTCAGGAGGGAGAACTTAATGAAAGATTCTTATAATTTTGGTCTGAAGATCTGTGGAAAGAAGTAGGAATAAGGAGCATTCTAGAAATAGCTGTGTGAATACTGAGACTTGTGGAAAACAGTGTTTGTGATTCTCTGGTTCACTTGTCCTTGGACTCTGTTTTGCCCTGCTCTTGTCGTGTACAGACAAGGTGCAAGTTTTAGCCACTTTTTAGCTTTTAGCCACCTCTTGACTGAGAGGTTTCAGGGCTGAACCTTAAGGGCTGCAAAGGCTGAGTGATCCATGCCAGTTCAGACCAAAATGTCATCTTATGTGCTAGGTAAATGCGTAGATGCGGTCTCGCCTTTCTGCTTGAAGTGGAGAGGTTGGGCACCGAGCTCGTGGCGCTGCAGCAAGCACAGACTTTGCATCTTGGTCAAACTGTGGTGACTGAGCTATTGGTCCTCCAATGTGCTTTAGGTTAGGAAAAACAGATGCTGTTTTTCCTCTTCCTGGCTGTTTCTTGAGAACAGAACTTGCTGTAGGAATTATTTTTCTGTTTGTCTGTTTCAACTACTTAGATATTTTTGTCTATATAAACCTCTCTTAGTTTGGTTGCTCTATTGAATGGTTGCTAGCTATTAGGTTGTAGCACTCACCACTACTTCCCTGCTGTCTTTGCCAACTTAATTAGTGTTTCGTTCCAAATGTAGCCTATTACATGACCGTTGCATAGCTGAGATACTGTATTGAGTTGTAAATAACAGCCTTTTTCTGTGGTTGTTGCCACTTTTCAATACACCACATTAAGATAGAAAAAAATGGTTCATCTATGCAAATTTAAAACACACGATGTAGGAGTGTTCTGATTTCCCACAACATTTTTGTATAACATAACATCCTATATTTTTTGCTGTAGGAGTTATTATAAAATCTCCTGTTGCTGTCAAGTTAAAGGCTTTCCAGACAAGCAGGCAGGACATTTAGGAAAGAGATATTGTTTGGAGTTCAATAGTTAGGCCTATGTTATTCAGCATATTCATAAGTTAGCTGGAAAAAAAGGCATGAATAACAGTGATAAAAATTGGAGATGATATTAAGTTGACTAAGGTGATGAAGACAAGGGCAGACCAAAAAACTGTGCAGTGCTAGTCTCACTGTCTCTGAAAGAATATAGCTGAACTGGAAAACGGTCCAAGAAGGACAAAATGAGTTCAAAGGTGAACAGGGTAACTTTTATGTGAGGAATGACTGAATATACTAAAAATGTTTGGAAAAGAGAAGCTTAGCAGTGAGATGATGACTTAGGGAATGATGGTATCTTCCAATAAAATAGCTAGATGCATCAAATGAAAGTAAGAGGTTTTTTTTAAAACAACAGGAGGTTATTATTTTCCTAGTGTTAACTTAGAGTGTGAAGCTTCTTACTGGAGAGTACTACTTCCAGAGTATTTAAAAAATCCGAAGTGGATTAAATGCCTAATTAAAAGTGGGTTCAAAAAGCATCTGGACAAACTTGGAGGCAAAAATGTTAAGGGACATTAAGCACAAAAAGGCCATCTTTGCTTCTGGAAGTCCCTGAGCCACATATCACTGGAGCCTGAGAAAGCTTTCTGTAGAAGCACATGTTTGTCCCGCTGTATGTTTTGCCATAAGCATCTGGTATCAGTTGCTGTTGTAAATGGGATACTTTGCTAGACGGACCTTTGATATTGCTTTTAAAACTTTTTACTGCTTTTGCTTTACTTTCCTTCAAAGCACCTGGAGACAGAGTCATTCTTTATGGCACAATGTTGTTTATTGTCTTGCAAAAATTAGCGGAAATTTATATTTCAGGTACCCATCATGGTATTTAAGATATATGGCACAAACATATAGGTAGGATTACAGTTGGATCAGATGAAAAAAGAAGATTGCTTTATCGTTTGTTGTGGGAAGAGGAGTAGTCTGGAGACCTTGTAGCTCTGTCTTAAGAATATTAGTAGAAGCTGCAAAATGATGATAATTAAATGATCCTGAAATGATAGTACGTATCCACTGGAGGACTCACTGTTGTAGGATTGAATTTGCAATGACACTGGATGTTGGGTCCCAGAGAATGTTCATTGCTAAGGAAACAGTTTTTGATAAAACAGAATGCTACTTATTAGGTCAAAAGTCTCTAAGGCAAATGATGAGTTTATTAGTTGCAAAATATTTGATTGGTAAAATTTGACATACATGTATATATGTTGGGTTTGGTTATTTCAGAGGACTGCAGACTTCACAATGTATTTTACAGTAGCAATAAATTAAAACCATCTGAGCTTTATGTTGTTCCTTACTGCAACCAAACAATCTTGTCCATAAACCATTTCTCTGTTGTTGCCAGGGGTATAAGGTTTTACCTAATACTACTTCCAGCAGTCCCTGTGGTCTTTCGTGGCAACCCTTCCCTTTGGGCAACCGCCCTAACTCCCAGTTTACAAAGAGATTTGCTCATACCTGTTGTAGACAGTTGTTGCCTTCCTTTTTTAGGATGGTCATACAATTTTGGATTCCCAAGTCTAATGTCACCTCTAGAGAGTCACACTTGCCAGGATAGGGCTTTTTATGGCTTTTCCTCCATGGAGCCACTGCTGCTTCAGGGTGTCTTATTGTCTGGAAGAGAGAGATTTTTATCATATTGTCTCTGATGTGGCACATACTGCTGCTTTATATTAGAAAGGATAATCAGTTTAATTTGAACTTTACTGGTTTGTGTTCTACACAAAACATAAATTTATTTGCCACCTACTCTTAGCTGAGTGCTCAGCAGACCTTTCTGGCTTTTCCTTAGTTCAGATTTCCATATTTATACAAGAGTTTGTAGAAAAATGATTGTGTTCTGTGTCAGCAATCACAAAAATTCTGCTAATTTACCTGTATATGAAAAAAGGGTGGTACACTCAGGCCTTTTATCTGTAAGTGTCTTTCTCCTGCCGAGCACATGATATATGAATAGCTTAATGGCAGTCTAGGGTGGGTTTTGGCCACATAAGGATTTTGATATGTTTTATAAGGTCATGCAGTTGGTTAGTTTGGTGTATGGAGTCAGATGTAGGTTATATACATAGGCTGCAATTAATTAATCAACAGTGAAGTGAGGGTCTTTCTTTTTCCTTAAAGCGCAATAACTAAAAATTTAGAATTCAAAAATACTCTTTCTTTCAAAACTTGCCAGCATTAAAAGAACAGTGATATTTGAGAATGCGGCGCACATCTACACATAATTTCAGCAACATTGAAGTGCGGCATGTTCTGAGTGATGAAGTGACTGATGATTTATTCATCATTTAAATTAACCTTCTGTAACATTATTCTGAATTAGCTTGCTTGAACAAGAGTATATCATAAAAATAATAATTAAATCTTGATTAATCTTTCCAGTGATAGCAAATGCATGGAAACTTAGTATGTTGCTTAGATAATAACTATTTCTGTTGTTAACAATGCCCCCTCATTTGTAGTCTGACTTGGAGCCGGTTTAGGTTCCAGCATGGGCTTCCGTATGCTATGCCATCACCTTTTGCAATGCTGTTCTCTTTTTCTTTAGATATTTACCCATTGCAGTCCTTTAACCCCTTTAGCCTATTTAGCTTCACATAGAGTATCTAAATTCCTCTTATTCCTCACTAGAGGGCATGTTTTTCAATGCTTTATTCATTTCGTTACTTCTCTGTCATTCTGTCCAACTTCTCATCCCGCTTGAAGAATGGTTACCAGATTCAGGTAACACAAGTAATTTAACTTCCTTACTCTCTCAGAGTTTCCCTGGCTTTTTATAAAGTTCATAATCTTTAATTAGATGTAGCTTCCCACTGGAAGCTCAAACTGGGCTGATTTTTCTCCAACATTTCCAAGCCCTCTTCATAGCTGCTGCTGTTTCCATCCTGTAGATATGCTTAATGTCCTTGGTTTTAAACTTACGCCTGTACTTTTTATGATGAAGCTAGTGAGTGATTTAGATTGCTTACATTATCAACCTGCTTTTTGCATTATTTTCCACATGCCGTCATGACATCTGAATCATGATTTCTGTTTTTTCCATGTCATCATTAAAAAACTGTCTAGGGTAAAGAAGTAAACTGTATGGCATTCCTTTAGAAACACTTCATTTCAGTTCAGTTCATTACCCTTTTGCCATTCCATACTGAGATGTGTCATCTAAAATATTTTAATTCAGTTAATCTTTTGCATGTTTTTAAAAAATCAAATGTCTCGTAGAAGTCTGTTTCATCAAAACTATTCTTTTTCTCAGCTAAACTTAGAATATCACCTAAAAAGCCATCAAGGTAATTTGATAAGGGTTTTTTGTGAATTACAGCTGATGTGTATTATTATATTAAAAACTTTTAAACCTGCATTGATCAAAGTTTGTGTTAGCTGTTTTGTTATAGAACCCAAAACAGCTGTCAAGCTGACAGATCATTTAATGCTTTAAACTATGGACTCACGATCAGTTTTCTTTTTCATCCTAGTTTTTTGAAACTTCCTTGGCTTCACTGAAATCAGAGTTAATATTCCATACCAATAATACTGTTGGCCAGTCCCTTTAGGACTTTTTAATGCAAATTATTCACATTCAGGTACTTTAAAAGGTGTAGCATTGTTGGGCAGTATATTTCTATTCTCAGAGCAGGCTGACAAAATATCCCTCCTCTATAATACTAGTGAGCCTAATTCACTAGCTTTCTTTTCTACTTTCTCTTTAGTTTTTATGCAGATTACTTAGCCTCAGTGCAATCTGAAATTTTATGTGTGGGGATGGGGAAAAACAGAGCTAATGAAAAGATAGGGCTTAAAAGGGTTTTGAGAATAGATGTAACAAAAATAAAGACCAAGAGAGTGTGGAGAAGAAAGCGAAGCATTTTGGCATCCAGAATATTGTAGAATGAGCAGAGTTTTACAGGAAAGTGAATTGCCACAGTTGTAGCAAGCTCAGTTTTTCTGCAACCGTCAGTGCAAGCTGCTGCAGAATGGCGTGCAGCCACGTGAAAGGATGGCAAGGTAAGTGACCTGTAATGCGCGGATTGCAAACTTCAGACACCACACGGGGACGCGGGTCCCTGCGTTGCCATGGTACTCTTCAAGCATAGATAAAACCATTATATTAGTATGTGTTGTCATACTAAGGCAATACTTAACAAGAAACACGGTGTTTATTGGTTGTTCTCCGTATATGGGCAGCAGTTTCTTTCTGCCTGTTTCATTCTCGAGTGCTGTAATCAACGCTTTGTAGTTAAGAATGTTGCTCTTAAGTTTCAGCTGTATTGTTTCAGGCTGCTTGGTGACTCAGGCAAATGCCGTTCCATCAGTCTGTGAAGTCTGAAAGTCATTTTTGCGTTTGCTAGTAAAGGAAAAATACAGGAAAAGACAACTTTTTTTCCCCCCAGTAGTTACCACTTTCATAAAAATAGCAGGTACTGCAACTGTCTCACTCCTAATGATTCAAAGATCAGTTTTATTTCAGACACGTCAAAGCTGTTTCCTTTTTTTTGAATGATTCTTTATGAATAGACTGATTGGCTCTCTCAGATGTTTTCATTAAAAATAATTATATCAACAACTGTTTTGCAGAGCATAACAATATCTTCTAAGTATTGTGAACTGTATTTTGTTCCTTCTCTTCCTCTTTGTTATTTGAAAAATATATTTCATAGCACAACATTTAACTTTAAAAATAGGTGCCTTTTTTTTTCTTTTTCTCAGGATAGTACTCAAGAGTATGTCAGGTTTATTCTTCGAAACTGACTCAGTATATATCTCTAGTGAGGACACAACACAGAAGCAAAATCACTGCCATTTACTGGGCTGGTAAGGTAGTTTACCCTGTAACTTGTATTCTGAAGACCAATATGAATCAAATACAATCGAAAAAAGAAATATTATAGGCAAGTTCAATAATGTGTTTCACTCATAACACTGAGTAAAAGATAAATAAGATCTGTTTTAAGGGAACTTCTACACATTTCACTTTAGCAAGTTCACGCTAATTTTAAAGAATAACTTATGCTGGGATCTAGTAAATTGCTTTATGCAATCTCCCTTTTGCTTGTATCTTTGGATTGAAAATAACATTCATGAAAAGTGAGAATCTCGAATAGAGAATAATGCAACCTGTTCCATGAAATGAACACAGGAATGACCACTGTCATTATGCTTTCATCTCTACCTTCATCATTATTCTTTCATATTTGTATTTCAGTATTGCTATAAGCAACCTCTTCATTTTGCATTCATTGTTTCCAGCGTTGCTTAAATACGGAGTAAGAGAGCTCACCTCGTTCCTCTAGGAGCTGTAGTCCAATAGAAATATAAACAAGCGGTTCATCACCAAATTCTGGTTGTGTAGTGACCGGCATTTGCTTCCTAGTTTATTTGAAATGCTGTATGGGGTCCTCTTCCACACAGATACAGCACTTGCAGTACGGTGAATCGTCCACGAGCCTGTAAAACAGCATTCCACCAGGAAATGTGGTCTGGGGTTAGCTGATCAGAGCTAGCATTTCATTTTAGAAAGAGGCATTTTTCCATTTTCCCTCCACCGTGCCCCAGGCAGCACGGCACCGGAGCAGGCAGCTGCCCCGTTCGGCAGTGTGCGCCTGTCTTCCCGGGCCACTAGTAACAGGCATGGGGACGGCGATGCTCACACGGCTCTTGCCCTGCTCTTGGGGCAGGGGACAGCCAGGACACAAGCAGGGGGCTGGGAAGTGCTGACTGTTCGGTAGGATGGAGCCACGGTGGACCTAATAATAGGCAAAACTCAGCCCAAAATGTAAAGAGAACAAATGCCTGTTGTATTGCTTTCTCTTTTTGGTTATCGAGCTCCAATGCACTTTTTAACCTGATTCTCTGAATAATGTTCCACTTACAAAAGTGGAGTGGTTTTACTGTCTCCTATTTATTCTTTCAGGATTTGTGGATTTAACACTCCATGATCAGGTCCATCTACTGGAATGTGCCTGGTTAGAGATACTGATGATTGGCTTAGTCTGGCGCTCCATGGAACACCCCGGAAAGCTCTTATTTGCACCTAACCTATTGCTGGACAGGTCAGTCTGCATGTTGCTGTGCATTATTTAAGTTAATTTATTTCTACTGCAATGAGATTAACTTTTAGCTCCTAGACATCTCACTGATACTACAATTTGACAGTACTTCAGAAGTTAAGCAGGGTTATAGTAGGCGAGACTGGAAAAGGAACTCTAAAAAAACCTAGAAATGCTCTGGAATGTGATGCTGGTCATTTATTAGACAAGTAACATGTCTGAAATTCACCTGCTGCTGGAAGGACTGTCTTTCAAAAGCAGCAGAAAATTCCTCTCAATCTGTACTGTTTGTTGCAAAACTAAATGAAATTAAAATTAAATACTGAACCCTAATCACTTTAATTCAGACAATTATTTCTGCTTATTTAAAATCCTCCTAGTTATTCTTAGTTAGAATGGGTTTATCCAAGCAGCCAGCCAAAATTTTGGAAGAAACTCCTGGTAGAGTCTCTGTTGCAATCTTATTATTTGTAGAGAATACATTAAGTTTTTTGGGTTTTTGTCTCCTGAAAGCTGGAGTCAAATACGTAAAACGCACACCTGCTTGCTGCCCTAAGCCTTTTTTAGCCAGTCTTGCTAACGGGCTGTAGGTGTTTCTAAGTGAGAGAGAAAAATACACTTCCCTACCATACAACAACACTCTGGATTTTAGCTGGCAAATCTTCACAAATAAAAGCAGGAAGACGTATATTCTAGCTGCCTTAATGCAAACTCAAGTTCTCTTTTTTCCCAGTCACGAAAAATTTCGGTCTCAGGAAAGAGTGTTAAAAGAGCATAACCAGTGAGCGGGGGTTTTAGCAAACGACAGTGGCAAATCTAGAAAAAGTGAGTTAGGCGAGAGTTCTCCTAGCTATTGGTAGTCCTCTTTAGTTGAAGACTACGGCCCACGTAGCAGAGTTGGCAGGAGTGAGCTTCTGTGCGCACACCGGTCACTTCAGCGCAGAGTTTGGCGTCTTGGTCCAAACTGAAGGTGGAGGGAGAGCGGAGGTGAGGAGACAGAGCACGCGGCGAGGCAGCTGAGAGCTGGGCAACCTTCTGATCTCACCACGGCACGGCAGGGGCAGTGAGCCACAGCAGCGGGATGGCAACAAAAAGCCAAGGGCCGTGCCTTCAGCTGCTGCAACCGCTAGCCGGGTGAACGAACCGAACTCTTACTAGCAGAAAAACGTCTTTTGAGCAGCTTGCTCTGTTAACTGTGGGGTACTGAGTTTTCATGTTTGCATTTGTGCAGTGTTAATCCTTTGATTCCCCTGCCCTCTGTTTGCAAAAAAATGTTTACTTTTTGTATTTTAGTAAAATACAAATTAAAATGCCTAACAGCATAAAATATAATATTTCATAGGAATAGAGAAGTATTTATTGCCTTAGAAAAAAACCCTATTCCACTTGTGTAAGCACATGATCTGTGAGCTATGGAACTAGTTATGTATAAAGCACATTTTCATTTTGTGTACAGAAGATATCTGCTCGCCTAAAATGTAAGTATAGTCTTCTCAAGAAAACACAACACTTTTAAAATAATTTCTTAGTGCACATAAGAAGTAAAATTTACTACTGTAGGAAAGTAAGTATAGCATATTATTGAAAACTACTATAAATTGCAATATAGCTTCCAAAGACCAACCCGTCTGTTCCACATTCCATAATACAGGTTGTGAGAAAAAATTGAAAACTGAAGAGCAGAGCCAGAGTACCATTTTTCCTCCTCTTAGCTAAGAAAACCAGCTAGCAACACATTTGAAACTGGTCTTCCTCAACTAAAAATCCCCATGCTCTGAACAGAATGGAGTCTGAGCAGTTTAAGCCAACTCTGCTGGATTAAAGAAAACAATTGCGTGCAACTGGAACCGCATATTACTTTAGCGCTCTAAAATCAATTAACTTCATAATCAAAACAGGCTTTTTGTTTTCTGACTTTCAAAAAAGACTGTTTCTAAAAATGTGGATCTATTACATCTTCTCCTTTTCAAATAATAAGAAACATGTTTCTAAGGCATCATATACTTGCCCCACTCTACTTGGCAGTGATACTAAAAAAATATATTATTTGACTCTGGGGAGCACCGATACGCTAATTAGTTAACTAACTGTTGATTTACTAGTTAATTAGTGGTAACAATAGTTCAATGTGCTAATTTGATTCAGGCAAGTTACCTTTTGACAACGTTATAGGGCAAAAGTATAGTTTGTCAGATTTGAAAGGGCAGGACAGAGACTGATTCAAAGCCTGTTTAACTCAATGCAGTCCTTCCACTATATCAAGTATTTGGGCAAAACCCACAAGAGTGCAAAAATTGTTTGATGTATTATTGTTGATGATCTAAATAATGAAAGCATTTGATTGAATGGCTAAAATAATGGAAAAGATGGATGCTGTAGTACAATTTCCTTTCATCTGTTCCTCTCTCCTTACCCTTCAGCATGTTCTTCTTTACAGGGCGCTCCTTTTCAGTGTTTTCATCCACAGCATTCTGCCCGGGATCCCCATCACGCTTTCCCTGTTACCTGATCTATGGGGTTAACAGCATTTGCAAATCTTAATTTAGCTATTGTCTATAATCCAGAGTCATCAACTACATACAGTATAACCTAGATCTGTCTCTAACCTGTGTTTTTCTGGACTTCGTGCAATTTCAGTATCATTAACATATTCACCATATTTTGCATATGCCTCTACCTCTCTCTGATCATTCTGTGGCAGACAGCCTCTCTGATTTGCACATCCCTTCCATTTTTCACATGCAGGCTTCTCCTGTCTCTAACAGATTGCTTCTGTCTAGAATCTTGGAGTTAGATAGTCATTTGTATACATCTATACATACAGCTCAGGTCACATCAAGTTTTATTATGCAACTTTTCCACGTTTTGGCTAGACAAATCCAGTCTTGTCCTGTTCATATCTGTCTGAAGTGCCATAAAAATAACATTCCAATTTTGCTCTTTTTTTGAACAAATCTGATTTTTTCTTCTCCCAACTCACTCCTCCTACTTTGGTCATATTATACATGAGCTTGTCTTGTCTCTGAAGATCTTTTAGAGACTTTCTTTTCTCGTTCTGTGAGAGTTGACTTGTTACATTTTCAAATAAATACCTCTATAATTTTCTTATGTAACACTTCACACTTGGAAGACTCCTTGAAAATACCTGTAAAGCAGCCTTTTGTTACTCGTTTTAAGTTCCTTCCTAAAATTTTGTTTTGCCTATAAAAAAAATTATACAACAATTAAGCTGTCAGTATGTGTAGACTACTGCCTTCTGTATGGATGAATATCATCACATTATCCCGTTCTACTCCCACCGCCTTGTAATTAGATGGGGTATCCTATAGGGTAACGCACCCTTCCTTATTCTGGTAATGCACTACCTAAACACTTGAGTCTTGGTTCAAAATCGGGACTTTTAGCAGTCTGCTAGTTACATATAACTGGTACATTTTTACAGTGTACAACTGATGCTATTGAAAAAGCTCAAATGACAATAATTATAGCTTAGAAAAATAGGCCCAATCAGGAAATGCAATGGCACACTCACAGTGCTTGCAATTAATGTATAGTACCTGATACAGTCAAAGCAAGCCCAGGATGAATGCAAATCTTTTAAATTCTGTTTTTGAAAATTAGTATCTTGTATAAGGCAAATCTAGAAGTAAAGGCTTAGGTTTCTAATGGGACAACCCAGATGTTTCCTGTCTGGAGAGTTCCCAAGAAACTAGACCTTAAAAATGTCATTAGACCAGGGCTGAAATTTGTCAGGCCTGACAATAGGCTGTTTATAATTTTGAAGAAAATGTAATGTTTCTTCAAGAAAAAGGGAAGTTATATTTTATTATATTTTTAAAGGATTTGTTGCATTCAAATAGCACACTGATCAGAGCTTGCTCAAAGGTCTGAAACATAATTGTAAAGAAACTCATGGTAGAAAGAGCTGAATTGCTAAGGTGGATGACATCTTACCTGAAATATCCTCAGTATCAGCAAAATGGGAAACCCAGTGCTGTGTTTTAAAAAGGTGGGTGAAACTTCTGTCCAGTAAGCCTGGTGACCACTGTAAAGAAACTGAGGCTTAGGTGTGAATAAATATGACATAGTTGTAAAGAGCCACCATGCATTTTGTGAGGGGAAGCCATGTGTCATGAATACTTTGGAGTTCTCTGAAGAAATTAACAAGCAAGTGGATAAGGGAGATCTTGTTTGATTTCCAAAAGTATTAAACAAGATCCAAATTTTATGTAGATGAATGTGAACTGATGCATATAGGAGAAGAATAATCCTGACCTTCATAAACTGCATTCTTTGTTGATCTTTCCATCTCACTGTTAACAGTAGTCAGCTCTGGGGAACCAGCAGTTCTTTGCTCGTCAGCGGTCGAAAAGTAAATAGGCTTCAGCTTTCCCCCCAAGAATCATTACAACAGGAAAAAGAAATAGAACACATCATTGTTATTCCACTGTTTAAATCTGTGCTGCATCTGTGCTTGGAAAACTGTGCCTTTCTGGGTTTTCTTATCTTAACAGCAATATTGAAAAAACAAGAAAGGTACCCAGAGGGGTTACATAGGCAATCAAAGAGAGAGAGGAGCTTGGGTACAAAGAATAACTAAATAGACTGACTTCTCTGTTTGTGATGCTCAATAGAAGAAGGGAAACAAAATAGAGATGGTAGGAATTACATAAAGTCATGAGCATGTTGAGAAGATGTATGATAATCCACAAGGTATTATCTCTTCCAGTCTAGCACTAGAGGTAATCACTTGAAATCAGCAGATCCAAATGCCTATACGTTTAGTCCAGGCTAAACGTACCTTTGATAGGAGCCAATATGGTTGTTGTCACGTTGTGTTCTAATGTTATTTTCTTATCATGATTGCAAAAAATGTCTAGCAGCAAAGAATTGGTCTAGGGACTTCTAAAATTTCAGTTAAATGTAGTCAGGATTTCCACGTTTCTACCAGGTTATTTCCTTCTTTCTATGGAGAAATCTAGTCTGCTGTTCAGTTTTTTTATTTGGAAAATCTTGTTTGCTTCCTCTTCCAGTGCTTGATGGAGCTTTTTCATTCTTTCAGAAGAAACTGAATTTTCCCTTTACTGACTTTGATATTGAGCAATGGCAGGAGGCCATGGCTCTCTTTAAACTGCAGCTAGCACGAATAGCGTACTTACAGCATTCACTGTAATTATTCAGCTGAGTAATTTACTGCTCTCATGGCTTTGGTCTGAAAGTTTCTCACCACATCTGAAAAGAATCTTTTAAGTTTTCTGTGCAGATAGTGCTTTCCAATGTTTTGATAGAAGATTAGATACGACAGAAGAGCATCAGGATGAAATCTGAGTATGTTTTGCTAGTCCCTTACCTTGTAAAATGTTCCAAATGCCTGAGGACATCACACTTGTCTGTCACTTGAGTAAATGCACAACATTTTTTTTGGCACTGTGTAATTGTGGATGCATTAATTACCATTGACTTATTAGAAAAATGGAAGCTAAGTGGTGACAGATGCTTAATTCAGAATGCTTCATTAGTGACCTGCTGCTCCTACTTATTTCAAAGGAAAAAAGCCCATAAGCAACAAGTGTACCCAAATTTGCACTTCAAAATAAATTTGAAAAACATTTGTACATTTCATTTTCATTCCGTCTTTAATAGCAACAGATTCTGTGCTGGAAACCCAACTCACACAATCATCCGGTCATCAGGCTACTTACCTGATAGAGCTGAATGGATCAACTTGTAGACAGTTAAGGAGTCTCTTGAAATAATTAAATTTCTCTTTCTTTTTTCACTTTATTGTTGGATTTTGAGATGTAATATCATATTGTAGATCCCAGAGAGTGAAAAAAATATTACAAAAGACAGAATTATACATCTTAAAACAATGCAAAATGAATAATTCCTATTTATTGTAAATCAGTCTTTACAGTGCCTTGGAGCAAAATTCAAAGACTACCTGATTTTGTAATTCAAACAGCCTAAACGTAAATCAGGAGGACCCTTCCAGAGTTTGCGGAGGTGCCAGATAATGCTTAAAGTGATGAACTCTTCAAACAAACAAACAAACAAACAAAACAAAAAAAACCAACAACAAGGGAAAAATCCCTCTCATTATGGTCTTTCCAATTTTCAGCTGTTAGAAAAAGAAGCTCCCTGGGTGGATTTTTTAGCAAAAGAGGTTCCCTGGGTGGGTTTGTGGGCACAGAACAGAAGTTTTCAGAGAGAATGAAATCATTTCCGGATTCAAGATAGCCTCTGCAGAAATTCTAAGATTGTTTGTTCATCTAGTCACTCTGACCTTGGAAGCTCAGGCCTCAGTTCTAGGTCATGTTGAATTGTGATGCTGATCTTTCCAAAATGAAACTTTCTTTGCATTTCTGATATGAAGAGAATTTTGAAATATTTTTGGCTTTATGGTGATTCAGACTGAATGTAAATTGAACTGAAAAAGGCCTTCCTGTCAACAAGAATAACATCTTTTCAGCCAATATTGTAACTTTATTATTCCCAAATGGAGAGCTTTCATAATAATTTTCTAATCTAAATGTCTCAAATGTGACAAAAACAAAATCGGTTTTCTTAGAATTATTATAGCAGCATTTTAGAGATTTTCCCTATCCCACATATTTGTGGATCCGTTTCACGTCATATTTTACCAAGAAAAAAAATAATTTAAAAGGTACTTAGTAGTTAATTGGCTATATCTTTCAGACCTGATTCACTGCTGCTGAAATGCATACTGTACTCACTTTATCTGCCTAAGTAGATGATCCTCTCTTGATCTAGTCAGGAAAGACACTTAATGATGACTACATGGCTCTAAAGGCAAGGGTGAAGGGCATGGGAGCCCAGGTGGTCCATCCACTGGGGCGGCTGAAGAGAAAGGGCTTGAAGAAGAGTGGACAGATCCTGCAGGTCAACAACTGGCTGCATAGCTGGTGTCAACAACAGGGATTCAACTTTTATGATCATGGAACCTGCTCTGAGGATCGAGGACGGCTAGGAAGAGATGGGATCAACCTCATCAAGGGTGGGGGGGGCAAAAACATAATTTCCGCAGGGTGGCCAACTTGGTGAGGGAGCTTTAAACCAGAAATGACAGGGGAGGGAGATGATGACACATAATCAAGTGAGGAAGGTGGTAGACTGGGCTGGTGAGTAAAGGGCTCATGGTGATGTAGACAGGAGAGCTGCTGTAACCAACAAAATGTAGGAGGAGGAGACCCCCCCCAAGCGTCTGTATGCACATAAATACAGAAGTGCCTACAGGAGAGCATGATGGGGGAAGCTCCATATATTTTCTGGGAAATCAGCACAACTGGGTGCTCTCTGAGCCAGCAATACTCCCTCATGGCAAAGATGACCAATAGCCTCCTGGGCTACATTAGGAAAAGCATTAGTGGCAGGTGATCCTTCCTCACTGCTCAGCCATACTGGAGCAAATCTGGAGTGCTGTGTCCAGTTCTGAGCTCCCCAGTACAAGATGGACATGTACATACTGGAGTGAGTCCAGTGAAGGGCCACAAAGATGACTAATGAGCTGGAGCACCTCTCGTACAAGGAAAGGCTGACCAATGTGTATAAATATCTGATGGTGGGGGGAAGTAAAGAAGACAGAGCAAGATTTTTGTCAGTCACAGGACGAGAGGTTGTGGACTCTCAGTCCCTGGAGGTACTGAAAACCCAACAAGATATGGTCCTGAGCAAGCTGCTGTAGGTGGCCCTGCTCTGAGCAGGGGCATTGAACTAGAAGATCTCCAGACAGCCTACCCAACTTCAGCAATTCTGGTATTCTGTGACAAACTGTAGGTGAAAAGCACTTTAAACTAGATTTTGGTTTCTTTTCTAATTTATAAATGCGCTACTCTGTATTTATTGCAAATATTTGACAATGGTGACTTTTAAATCTTGGACTTTTACTTTAAAACTTTTGAATACATTTTAGCCAGCAATTGACCCAATCTTCTGATAAGCTTATATTGAAAAAAAACCAAAGGGCTCTTAATAGTCCACTCCAGGAACAGCAAGATGTAATACCACCCATCAACTGTAGTCTATAAAGTTCTTCAGGGTTTGTCATTTGAAAGCTGGTGTTCAGGGAGAGATGGGAGGAGTAAAAGATGTTACTACCTCTGAATTACTTTGCTACCACCTTTAGTACTAAAGGCTCGTGAACAAAATTTAAAAAAAAACAAACAAAACCACGCAGAAAAGAACACTACAGAACAAGCCTTGTATCTTTAATTTCTCTTTCTGAAGCTCTCACCTTCATGCCCACCTACCACTGTACAAACCTATTATGATCAAAACAGCCATTTTTTAAGGCAAAATGCTATTTAACCTAAGGAGTACTAACACAGAACAATAATAAGCTAGGCATTTCTCTTCATCTGCAGGCCTTGCATTTGATACTGTGGTTTAGTTTACTTGTAATAGTTTCTGCTTTTCGCTTTGCTTCCTGTTCTTTGGAGATTGCTGTTTCATTCTAGAGCTTTGGGGGCTAATTTCTTTCAGATTTTGGGGTTTTTTTCCGGTTTATTTTTTCCCTAACTTTTTCCGCAATCTCCAGTTACTGGTTAAATGCAGGATGGTCTGAAGTAAAATTTCAGTGCTGATAACAATTTCCTCATCTTTTAATTACTGATAAAGCATAGCATTGTAGAAAAGGTGGAATCCTCAGTTAGTTAAGTAGCCCTCCAATGCTTATCTGGTAGTCTTTAAGGCAACCCAATAGACGGTCTTGATTTGGTCTTAAAACCTTGGAGATGGATCTTTCCTGACACCCTGCTCTCTTAAGCTGTTTTAGTGCATCACTTTACATAGGAGTAGAAAGTGTTTATCAATGTCTGTTAATAGAACTAATGTATATAGAACACATTAATGTATATAAAAATAGTCTTTTGTCTTGAAGACAGGCACCACCTATTCATAAAGCATGCAATAATATTCTAATGGATAGAACATAAAAAAATATTAAAATATTTTGACAGTTCTTTAGTGCTTCAGAAATAGCACAGGATATAATGGTTCTGCTCTTTATCTGTCCCCAGTCTTCCCGAATTTCCTCTCTTATTTGGCTTTATTTATCATCTCTCATTTCATGTGTGAATTAGCCACCAATTTTGGTTCAGAGATAGCTCAAGGAGCAACCAAAAGAGACATCAGAGAAGATTAGCAAACCTCAGAGGATGGCGGACTGGTAATTTTGTCAGTACTGGAAGAGGTGGGAATTACCTGTTTGAGCCTCAGGCTCAATCGTAATTGTTGCTTTGTTGCTATAGAGGAGAGAGAGCTGTGCTTGGTGGAGGTGCATGGGCACCATCTTTTTTCAACCAACCAGTTTTGGGGAAGTGATGATGCCAACAGGAGTATCTCAAAGGGCAGGTTATGTGAAAAGGTATAAACATAACCACCCAGCTCAGAGGAAAAGAGAGCCTTACTCTTAGACGTCCCTTCTGCTCCTGTCTCTTTTCCTCCCTTAAAATTATTTTTGGAACTGGTATTTCAGTTTTATTTCTTATTTGGCAAATGTCTGTTTCAAGAAACTCTTGAAGGGGAAAAACCTTGATTCCATGTTGAATTATGCTAATTCCAGTCCAGTACTTCTCCAATTGCCCAGCTGTGAGTGATTCTCAGACTGTGATTCATGCATTGACACTAATGGCACATATTTTTCAGTAAGTAGCCAAAAATATTGTATTTGTTTAAACAACAAGAAATAATTACTGCAACAGCATTGTAAATCAATTGAAAAAGATTTTAGTGAACTACCCCTTACCCCAGAAAAAGAAGAAAAAAAAAAAAGAAAGCAAAATTAATACTTGAAGGTAACTTTCTGAAAAATGTACGTGCTCTCACTTTAGGTTTCCTCCCTCTGAATTTGTGTCCTTGCCTCTGGACAGATAGACATTCTTCCTTGTCTATGCCATGACTGAATAAACTCATGAATTAGAAATAAACCCTAACCAAATGTAAGTATGAGAATGAGATGTAAGGAGGATAAAATGCCGAGAAGATATGCATTAAGAATGAACTTACTGTAATGAATAGAAAGGATTGTACTCCTTCCAAACCTTTCTCCAAAATACAATCCAAACTTAAACTGATTAAGAGATTCTGAAGTACTAGAAAGTTGGGTTAACTCTTAAATTTTATTTTTGCTTCTCTATTTTATATTCTGTGCCAGATTTGCACATAAACTGAAGCCAAAGGGCTGCAATATGGTGATGGGTTTTTTTTTACCACTGCATTAGTACATCAACCCTTATTTGTATGATTTACGGGTTGCTTTTATTCTTTACTCAGGTGCTGACTGCATGTTTGGATTCTTGGTTAAAAAGCTCCACATCAGTAATAAATCCTTGCTTCTAACTGTACCCTCTGAAACTAAACTTTTTCAGGAACTTTTCCAAGAGTTTACTTTAGAAACAAAAATTTTAGTTGGAGATCATTTTGTCCAACCTGCTTCTTGAAGCAAGACCATTGCCAACACCAGCTTAGGTCAGCTGTGACTTTGTCTAGCTTTCTTGAAAGTCTCTAAGGATGGAGAACACAGTCTCGCTGGGTACCTGTTTCAGGGTTGCACCACCCTCCTACAATCCAGCCCGAACCTTCCAAGCTGTAGCTTACAGCAGTTAGTTGCCTTTTATTTAACATTCACTGCTGAGAAGACCTTGATTTTACCCTGTTTGTAATGCCCCTTCAAGCAGCTGTAGACTGCAGTTTTGTCTCTCCCCTCAGGGGTCTATCCTAGGACGTGTCCTGTTAGATGTCTTTGTCAATGACCTGGAGGAGGAGGTGGAGCGCACCATCTTCAAATCTGCAGATGACACCAAATTAGGGGGTGCAGCTGATACACACCGAGGGCAGAGCTGCCAGACAGATGGACCTAGACAGGCTGGAGGACAGGGCTGACAGGAACCTCATGAAATTCAGCCAGAAAAAATGCAAAGTCCTGCACCCATGATGGACTTAAGCCACTGCTACTGTTCAAGCTGCGGCCTAACTAGCTGGGGAACAGCTCTGCTGGAAAGGACCTGGGGTGCTGGTGTACAGCAATCTGTGCAAGCACCAGTACTGCAACATGGCAGAAATGAAAGCCACCAGTACCTGGGGCTGTATCAATGGTAGTGTGGGCAGTAAAGCAAGGGAAGTGATCATTCCACTTTTATTTGGTACTCATGAGCCCATATCTGGAATACCACATCCAGCTTTGTGCCCCTCATTACAGAAAAGTTGATAACAAACTTCAGTAAACCCAGCAGAGAGCCAGCAAGGTGGGAGCACATGCCTTGTGGCTGAGAGAAGTGGATTTGTTCAGCCCGGAGAAGAGACGGCTTTTGAGCATGCCTGCCCTAACTTCTACAAGATGGTTATCAAGGCTCTTTATTAAGATGCCCAATGGGAGACTGAGAAACAGGAGCCAAAAATTGAAGCAGAGGAGGTTCTGACTGGATGTAGAGGAGGAAAAAGATCTGATGATGAAAATAATTAAGCTGAGAGAGGCTGTGGAGTCTCCATCCTTGGAGGTTTTCAAGACCAGACTTGCATAAAGCCTTGAGTGAGCTGACCCGGCTTTGAGTGGGAGGTTGGACTAAACATATCCTGAGTTGCCTTCCAGCCTGGATGATGCTGTGATTCTGTAGACTTACTGAAGTTAATACACATAGTACTTTTATGCAGTAACTTAAGACCTTTAATTACCATGCTTTAACTTTCCTAAACATTTCCCAATAACTGAGTGTTAAGGATTCTTCTGAGAATACACTCTGATACTTTGCAGTAAACAAGCCTTTATTATTTTGTTTTCAGTAAGCTGAGAGTACACAAAGACAACAGCATGATGGTGGGATAAGGATAGTTTTCAAATCTATTGCTTAATTTTTCCTCCAGGAAAGTTATCTAGGCCTTCCTGGATAGGCCTTCCTATCAACCGGGTATATAGCTGTGAAGATGTGATAATACTATCGGCTTTTGTTAGAAAGTTAGAAGGCAATTCAGGAGAACTGGAGATTCCTATTGCAGATAGTTTTTGTTGGTTAACAAAGAAAATCAGTATGTAGCCTAGATAATAAAAAGATTTGATTAGAAGCCTGCAGTTCAAAGATACTACACTCCTGCAGTTCCCACTGATTTCAGTGGACCTGGATCCGCTGCCTAACTCTGAAAAGAAAGCAGAAATTTCTAAATTGTTGCTTGCGCACATGAATACCTAAAGCTAGGTATCTAACTTCCTCTGAAGTACTTAATTCTACCTAAAGAGACAGCCTTCTTTTTCTTATGGAGTAGCCTGGCATTTTACACCAGCAGATAGCAAAGCAAATGAGGTTAGAAAGTATTTCGGATCTCTTAAATTTACATCATTTTTATTTATCATCTACCGTCATTCAGTTGGTGGGAAATAGACACACATGGAGATTTAGGCACATGGACTATGTGTTGCACGACTAGAGATTTTTGTCCAGAGGCAGTACTTGTCAGCAAGAGGATCTTGCTTGGAATATTGATCTTGAAAACTAGAGTCCATTTAACTGTTTTTGTAAAAACTACCTGGGAATTATTCTTACTTGCTATTAAAATGTCTTTTCCATCTTACAGGACTCCATAAGGCATTTCAAAAGGTCTCATTTTACAAATAACTTACTATTTGTTTTTAAATTTTGGTCTTGGCTACGCAAATTTTGCCATTTGTTCAGACTGTGTAATATTTTGAATTGTTTTGAATACTGGCTGGCAGTAGTTTGATGTGTTTTAGGAAGCAAGTAAATGTCTTAGCCAGACATGAAGATGGTTTTTTTTTAATATGCATCATATGATCCACTGAAACTTTTTCTTCCTCTGTAATCCTGAAATTCTAAATTCTTAAACTAACCTTTATTGGGGTATTATTGAAGTTAGTGCAAAACTGTTAAAGGCTCTTTAGTCCTCTAACACTGTGCTTAACTCTATATATGCAAAGTTAATCTTTCTTTAGTTATAGGCAAAAATATTGTATCATCAGAAGCAGTGGAACTTGTCCCACTGTAAAAATTCATGTTTGTTTTACTTCCATAGGATTTAAATTTTAGCACACAGAACAGATTTTGAGGTAACGGTAACTGACCATATTCTCATGCCTTGTTTTGAGTGCCTGATTTTTGTTTGGTTTTTTATTTGATAGTGGTGCTACTAAATATTACTTTGCCTTTGTTTATTTTATCAATGTCCAAACAGAGGAGGAATTTACTTGAATCCAACCAATTTAGTTTTTCAGCTTTGTTCTGCCGAGGCAGGATTCATCAGGGCAGCAAGGTGGTTGTTGCTGAACAGCTCTCCACATCCAGCACTGAACAGTGTAACTGAATGGTCATCAAATCATTGAAAACTCCCCGTCTGAGTTCAGATTCAGCCTTCAGGCAAAAGCGACAGAACTGTGAATTCCAGTAAAGCCATGTTCAGATACGCCAGCCTGAGATCAGTCCTTTAGTTCAGCTCATCGGTCAGGGTGTTGTAAACAAGGGTGCAAAAGGCATCACACACTTTACATGGACCATAGCGTTGAGTCTGCCTGCCTGCTCATCTTTAGACTTAGCCTTTTGTCCACGACCTTTTACACTGCACTTGTTAGCACCGGCTGTGGGAACCTAATATGCAAAATTATCCGTGTTGCTGGTCACACCTGAAAAGCTGCTATAGTTTAAACCACCATTTCCTCAGCAAAATTGTTAAGAGCCAGAAAAGGCCACAGAAGTTGCACTGCCAAATGTTGCAGCTTGTGACCAGGTGCCTGTCATGCAATGGAAATCAAGTTGTGAGCTAAGTGCTAGTGAAATGCGTGGGGAGAATTAGGCACTTCCCAGTAGTGCTCAGCATGCAGCTGCCTAGTAGCCCGTAGGGACCCGAGGCAAGAAGGAGCAACCCATCTTCCTTATTAAACGTATCTTTCTACTGTTTCCATTGCCAAGGCTGGATCATCTCTTTCTCACAGAAAAGTCAGAGCGCGTGTGCTGTTGTAACAGAGATTGGAAAGCTTGCTTGGGACCCCACGTTTTAAATATTACTGTACTTTAACCAAGCCCCTACTGGCTGTTTTAAGGGAGTATCTCTCACTTTGTTTTCTTGATATTGTCCTGCTTTTTTTAGGCATCTCTGAAAGCAGATGAAATAGCTTCTGACATATGCCATAGTCACTGGCTCATAGGCACTGAGCTGGGATAAGGCAGATGTAGATGTAAGTTCAAGCACCAAATTAAGCTGAGCAGGGATGTGAACTTGAAAGGAGATCATTGCACAAGTGTTCACATACGCCCTCTCCTTCTTTAACTCAGTTTTAGGTTTAGTCATGATTGAGAACTGCAAAGAATTTGCTCAGGCTGTAGTCAAAAAGGAAGATGACTGCTTTGTCTGAGGGTCTGCTCTGGGTTTAGACATGAGCTACAGGGTCTCAACAGCACGGCTCCATCAGGGCTGAGGCAGACGTGCTGGTAGTCAGCGTTGGTTTTGTCACAATGAGATCAGGAGATGCTCGGTCTGTGTTCGTGTTACAGGTTATAGTGGAATAGCCATCTGATCATTTGAAATTTCCTTTGCATTTTCCATAGCAATTATCTTCAAAATTTTGTTCATAAAAGCTGTTTCTAAAAAAATAGTGTATTTTTGAGCAGCAGATCTGATCACTCATTAAGTAAGTCTTACATGTTAAAATTTCACTCAGGAACTCCTAATAAAAGTAAAAGTAGGTAGTTTTTGGTAATGTAAATTATCTAAAATTCTATAACCAGAAATTCTGCAGACTAAATCTTCATTAAAAATAATTACAATCTGCATTAATTCTTGATCTGCAGGTTGGGTACGCAAGATGAAAATTAGTGAGTGAGAATACCTGGTATTGTGAGCAGAGGGAGGTGGTTAATTGCCATCATTAATGAACACTGAGATTTCCCAAACTTTAGCTTTGTTTAATGCTGTAATGTAAAAAGTTATCTGATTTGTGGAGTGAAGTGACAGTTTTAATCAAACTCAGTCATACATACAAGATTTTGGCCTCCTAAGTCCTTTCTGAGCTCATGAGTAAGTTTATTCTTTAAGCAGACTTTATGCTGATAGAAGAAAAATGGGAGAAGCGTGTCAGAACATTACAGACTGCAAGGCCAGGTAGAAAAAAGTGCAAAAGGTTGGGGAGGAAGAAATGCAAAGAACTGGGACTATTTCAGTTAAAGGGAAAAACAAGAAAGAGGAGAGTAACACAAACAGAACACACACACAAAAAAACCCAATCAAAATGTAGTTTTAAACAAATCTTTTCCTCAATGTAAAGTTTTGGTTGAGTCAGCCTCATATGTTCCACTGTGGTAATGCCTTGGTGATGAGTTTATGGAACTGACATTTGGGGGGGGATATAGTATTTTATTGTTTATTCATTTTACGTGGCATACTGAGCACTATGCTTTTGTAATCACGCATACGCCGAATGAGCATACAGTAGGAAGTCACGTGCTAGCTAGTGAACTGATGAAATCAGACTGGAGGGGAGCGACCCAGGGGGATGAAAAGCTCATGCTGCCATCAGGTTAAAGCTGTGAATATCTCCCCCTTGATGGTATTCACACAGGAATCAAGGGAAATGTGTAGAGGGCATGGTGGAAATCTTTGACATGCTGCTGGCTACTGCTGCTCGGTTTCGCATGATGAACCTTCAAGGGGAGGAATTTGTGTGCCTTAAGTCCATCATCCTGCTCAATTCTGGTAAGTGGTATGCTTTGCTGTCACTCGGGTAATTGTGGTTGCTTCTGCATGTGGTTGAATGCTGCTTGTTGTCGCTAATGATGTTTTCATTTTGAGACGGCAGCAGTCGAAAGGGGGCTGTCAACACAGCTGCAGGCAGAACCACCAGGCAGGGATGGAAGCAGGCAAACCCGGTCAGTGGTGTAGGTGGGACCCAGCAAATTAATGCAGTAAGTAGTTGATACGCTGCGTACAGCTGATGCTGAAGGGCGATCAGAGCAGCGTTTTGAACTAGGTGCTGGCAGGTCTTAAACCGCTGATTACAAGACACTGAAGTAGCTGGAGCCACACTTAGGGCATCCAAAGGCAATACTTAGTTGTAAATCTACACCTTCCTTTTTTGGCGATGGCAAAATAAAGAGGAATAATGGCAAAAATGTGTCCGAGTTTATGATGGTTTACTTTTTATATTAAAATACAGGCATCTAAAACTGATGTCATCACCTTCCACTTCCTTTCTAGTTGATGGGATAAGTATGTTGGGGCTGTAAATCTCATTCTGAAGTACACTTCAAAAGTAAGTGACTAGATAACAAGTGTAGGTATGGATATAAATATGTAAGGTTAGCTGACTTGAATTCTGTATGAGAAGATTGAAATAAGCAAATTCAAGTTGAGGCATGTGACAGAAAATTTCTGTTGCACACCAGAGGATCGTTTTCTGTTTGAAATGAAGAAAAACTCCAGACAATTTACTTTTAAATGCAGAAATGAGGCCCAGGGTGCTCTCATGGAAATGATAGTGATCTAAAATAATAATGTAGGCACCAAAGTCAAAATTTTAGACCCAATTCTCTCCTAAGTTGTTACCTAATGACTAAAGATGCCAGAGTTTCCCAACCTTGAGGACTTACCCACTTGTTCTCCCCTTTTCCTGTTGGGCTTGAACTGGTAGATGGTATCAACCTCTAGACAAAACACATGTGGAGAGCTGTAGGTCCTTTTTATCCGGTGGTCTAATGTATCACTTGCCCAAGTTGCATGAAATACAAACTCAGGTAATTCCCACCAAAGGCTAACTCTAAACACAGCGGACTTTGCTTTATTGATCAGGCACTTCTTTCTTGATGGAAACTTGGACTGGTCTACTCAAAGAAAACAAAGTTCAAGCAAAATTATATATTTATACAATCTAATATATTTCATTTATGATCGATGAGATATTAATGTGGTTCAGGTTTTGTTGTGATTGTCACCAATTACCAAAAAGTGACATCTGAGGCAAGCACCTGACATTAGGAATGAAGGGCTATTGGTTTTATCTTGGATGCCAGGGTGTGACAATCGTAATTACTGTCTGACATTTTATTTTCCCTTTATTATCCTGATCATTATAACAGAATATTTCCTAGAGCTAAAAGTTCTTCCTGAAAAGCAAAGCTGCTCCAGATTTTTAGCTAATATGTTCAAATGTAACTACCCCTTAAATAAATTTACAGTATGTGATAGGTTTATAGAAATATTGAGTTAAAATTAGAAAAAAAAATAGAATCGGAAGTTTGAATAAAACACATTAGATGTTCATGTCTTGAACATGAAGACTTCAAGTCATGCTGCTGACTTTTTTTGCCACTACTGTCTTTAATATTGATCCAGAAAATTATATTTGTTATTTAGACAAAGCTCTGCCAAACATCACCAGCTATCCTTCATAAGCACATCTTACTTCGTTAATCAGATTTTTTGTTTCAAGATTCCCCTAAGGAAAAATTGCAAAAAAACCCCCATAGCAAGGGGAGTCAGTAATAATCAGAGAGATGGGACCACTGAGTGAGGCTAAGAGATATTAGATCTTCATTCCTTCAGGTTTCATATTCAGCAGGTTAAAATCAGTGGTGCTCTGTGTGACAGAAGGTCAGAGTTTATCTGATGATCTGATGAGTGATCTGATTTTGGGTGTGGGTTTTTTTTACATTAAATGAAGGTTTATAGCTGCTCAGAAGTCTGGCATTTTTACAAGAGTCTTGACAATGATAGATCAGAGGGCATGGTTCAGGTTGAGCTGTTCATAATGAATGCAATTTATACCATTATTATGCAGAGTGTCATGTATTACTCTGGCTTGCATTCTGCACTTATTGCAGTATACCTGAGTACGCTGTAAACTGAATGTGTATGTATATACATACGGCCACAGAATGTATGTCTGTATTGCTTGTAATTCCCTTTATGCACAAAGGTTATTAATTTTACATTTCAGTTTTTGCATTCCTATAACCAACTAATTTTATAACTGCCTGAGGAGTTAACTACTAGGTGGTGGGAATGTGGACATGAGTTTCTGACTGTCGGACCCTTCAGATGCCCAAATTAGGAAGCCAGACTGCATTACAGAGATAAGTAGCATAATTTTGGCTATGCGTAATAGTTGTATAAGTGTTGTTTGGCATAGATACTCTAAAACGTCTTCTGGAGATGCTTTCCTTCACAGAATATCGCCAGCCTCCTTAGGTAAAGTGTTGGACGCACATGAAAAATCATGTGCTCTGAAGCATATGGCGTACATGATGTATGAGGAGAGGCTGAGAGAGCTGGGCTTGTTCGTCCTGGAAAAGGGAAGGCTACGGGAGGGTCTAACTGCAGTCCTGAGATAGCTGATGAACAGGTTATGGAGAAGCCAGGGCCAGACTCTTCTCAGAGGTGCAAGAGGAAAGGACAAGCTGCAATGGAGACAAACCACAGCAAGGGAGATCCTGACTAGATGAACAGAACAAGAAGTCTTCCCAGTAAGAGGTTAAGCACTGGAACAGGTTGCCCAGAAAGGTGGTAGGATCTCCATCCTCGGAGATACTCAAAACTCAGCTGGACAAATGTCTGGGTAGCTTGACCTAACCCTGAAGTTACCGCTGTTTGAGCAGGAGGTTGAACTAGACGACCTCCGCGGCTCTCTTAACCTGATGTTTTCCTACGACTGCACGTGCAAATATACGCAAATCTTCTACTAAAGAAACAGCAGATAAACACACAATGAATATTTGGCCCTTATGCTATTTGTATTATATATGCATACGATTAAACCAGCTGATCTCAAAATGATTTAAACAAGTAGGCCAATTAAATAGGACTAATTCTGCTATATTTCATATTTAAAAGCAGTCTCCATTTGCATTCTAAAGCTTTGTGTGATTTTAATTCACTCAGTGTACACAAACATTTCTTTATTAAATCCTTGGACATCTGTTAGTCTCTTCACAGGAGGTAGTGCAGTTTGCTTTTGTTGGACATTTATTTTATCTTTTTTTTTTTTGCAATATCTTTCAAGGTTGTTTAATATCTTTACACTCCTTCTCCATGTGGTCTTGGGCAAAATGTAAGCAAGTTTTTTTAGTGTCACTCAGTGTGTGGAAAAAATGGAAGGTTTTGTTTATAAAGCAAAATTTACATTTACGCTACTTCCAATTTTTTCCTTTCTTATCAAGGCGACAGCATGTCTGCAACAAGGACAGCATTGTCTCTAGCTACATAACAAACCAGAACGTGCTCCTCTGAAGCTGCAGCAATAAATCTTTCGACTAAAAAGTAAATTTATATTTTCGAAAAACACATTCAGCTCAATACTAAAGGGCGGTTTCTTAACACTGGAAAATAAGTATTAGAAATATGAAAGTGCAACATGGTGCCAGATGTTTTACTTTTGCGTACATCTGAAAAGAGGCGTGGTGCTACGTGGCAAAGCAACAGGCTTTCATTTTGGAGAGAAGATGTAGGTCGTGTCTGCCTTAGCAGCTGATTTACCTAATTAGTTAGCTGGTTAGTCCATAGAGATGGAAAGATTTAGCTGATTTTATGCATCCTGTAGACCTCCTGATACATCATTCCATGTGACTGTTGTTATTCTTTTCTCCTGATTTTTCCAGCTCCTGTTAAATGGTGCTTTTATTTCTTTATTTTGGTGGCTGGATGATTACATGAGTGCATGGTACAGAGCTGAATTTACTCATAGCTCAGCCTGGCTTGCTACAAATCCAGAGCGATGGGGCACGGTGGAAGCGAAAGAAGAGCCTTGGGTATTGTTTTGTAAGCCGGAACTCTAAATGTAAAGATATTTTAAACCAGGCTTTATCGTGACAGAAAAGATGTAGAGGGCATTCTCGTCTACAGTAATATGCAAAAATATATCACTATATATACAGTGACATATACAAAATTATATCACTATATGCCAACGGCTGCCATGGTAGCACTGCTGTCCCCAAGGCACCCTGTTCTGTGCATAGCTTTGTGTTATGGGCACAGACCAACAGGCTTTAATTGTTTGCAGGATGGTGCTTTCTCTGTTCTCGCTCCTACTATGTTTTACGATACTGACCTACAGAAAAAGCTGAAAAACAACCTGGTAGCTATTTAATTTAGGCTTACTTTCAGCCTCAGAGCTTGGAAAGACCTTTGAGACTGTTAAATTTCATTTTGCTAAGACAATTTTCTGCACTCTTGTTCCAAAACTCTGCTTGTGTGTGTATGTGTGTGATGGATAGCTGGCATTTCTCTTAGGGAAATTTCTGGTCATTGGCCTGGGGCAGGAGCAATCACTGGGGGGCAAGAAAGGAAAACCGAATGTCATTTTTCTTGGCAGTTATTGACCGGCAATTGCCTGAAATCTCTACATTTTGGGGGACTGCTTTTTTGATTTATACTTTTTAATAGCTTCTGGACTAGACCTAGGTGAGGAACAATCCTCTTAACAGCTTTTTTCTCTTGCTGGTTTCAAAGTTATGAAACTAAGGGGTAATGCTCCAAGGGCCCAGTAGCATCCTCTGGCTGAGGTAAGCTGCTCTGGAGGCACTGTGGGTTTACGAGACTAATGTTTCCTTCTAATGGACTGTGATTTGTCAGTAATATTTAAGAATCTTGCCCCTACGGGTACCTGCTAAGCTATAAAGCCTGGTATTGTCAGCAGGCCTATGTGAGGGCTGAGAAAAGCCTCAGGAGCTCTTTCTCCTTGGTGAATTCATTTCAGTAATGAATAATAATAATAATTAAAAGCTTTGTGAGAAAAGAGGCCGTTGTACTATCTATCTATATCAAATTCAAAGCAATATTCATTACCAAAATTAAGAGCTCTGACAGTTTTCAGAAGTTGTGCTGTGTTTGAGTTACCCTTTGGGTTTTTTAAAGCAGTCTCTCTCTCACTCGCTCACTCTCTCAGAGACACTCACACTGTCATTCGCAAGCACAAATTTATATTTCTTTTTAGTACAGAAGACCCAAAGTCATAAAACCTACTTGCAGGTTACAGTAGTTCTAGGTCTCAGGTCCTTGAAGTACCAAGATGATGTGAGGAGGTGAGGTATGCCAAGAAGACGGTAAAAAAACCCTCTATTTCCCTGACTGCTCAGATGCATGGCAAAATATTCTTATCTTCAAATCCAACAGTATAGCCCCCAGGCTACAAACAATACAAACAAGCTAGAGTATATATGTCTCTGTACGTGTGCACATTTGTGTGTGTGTGTGTCTTTTTTCCTTCATATCACTAACTGCCTTGCATATTGTGCTATACATGATGCTTGAAAGAAAAGCAAAATAAAAGTAATTCCAGAACCCGATTTTTTCCAAGGACAAAATCCAAATTTCTTCTTGGCTCTGTGAGCTGATGCAGAAGGGCCAAAGCACAGGATTTGTCAAGTACATTATAGACACAGGGCAACGAACACACCATGATCAAGCTAGTTTGATTGTATTACCGTACATACATCTTAAGCTTTTGCTGCTTCAGGACTGGATTAGAGTAATACGACCTGTTTAGAGTTACTGGCTCAAACCAGAAGATTACCTGGTGCTGAACCCAACAGCTGCCTTTTGGCAGCACGGTGCTGTTGTGACCTGACTCACATTGGCTGTGTGTTGTCATCCAGAACAAATTCAAGATAAAAACCATGCAAAATAGTTTAGCATTTCCCATTTAGAAAGCTGATGTGCTTCATGCACCCCAAAATTACTAATGGCAAAAGCTCTTATGCCTGGGTTAAGAGTGATTTATAGAAGATGTAGAGGGGCTGTTGGAGGGGGACGGTTCAAAGAAGTTCCTTCTGGTCCAAAGCTTGAGTCTGCTCACTTTCAGCAGTAAGAAATGTAAGATGGCTAAATTTACACAGGTTGCTTTGGACATGGTTTTTAAAGGAGAGTCAGGTTTGCAGGTGAAGGAGCACACCTTTCAAGGTTCTTGCTTGGTTAGGAGGGTTTTGCTAAGGTGAGTGTGCATAAGCAAATAAGCAAACCCTGATTTTGTTTACATGTTTTGTGGTATCATACTATTCCATTCCAGATTGACTAGCAAATCACCAAAAATCAAACATTAAGCAGCAGAGAAAATGGCAAAAACTGCCGAAGGCCTGGGCTGGTCACAAAGTATTGCAGAGCTCTCAAGGGGCAACAGCATCTCCTCAAGGTTTCAGAGCTGAGGAAGAGAGGAGTGCAGCCTGAGGGTAGGTCTAGCTGCTGCCTGCAGGTGTCGTCTGTGACCTGGCCCAGACCTTGGATGGACCCAGGCGGGGAAGAGCCATCATCTTCCTCCTCCTGCTTTGCCCACAGCCACCAAATCCAAGCTCCAGGGTCATTCAAACCAGTCACCTGGCTGGCAAGCAGGAGGGTTCGCACACAGTCGGCTCCCGTGGTTTAACACAGCTGGAGAGGCCAGCCACGAGGCGTTCCTTGGGCACGTCTGACTCCATCAAAGTAATTTTTGTCTGCGGTTTGTTTGTTTTCTTTCTCCTTCCTACTCCAGGTGTGTACACTTTTCTTTCCAGCACCTTGAAATCTCTGGAAGAGAGAGACTATATCCACCGTGTTCTGGACAAAATCACAGATACTCTGATACACTTAATGGCTAAGTCGGGTCTTTCTCTGCAGCAGCAACACAGACGCCTGGCTCAGCTCCTCCTCATCCTCTCTCACATCAGACACATGAGGTGAGAGCAAGCACGCAGTCAGCCCTCCTGCCCTGGCCCCATGCAAGGGAGGTTTCACAAATGCAGGTGCAAACTGTGTAGAGCTATTACCAAAAAAAAGAAAAAGTCTACTTTCCATAAGGACGTACGGAACATGTGCAAAAGAGCACACTGGATTACGGTGTGAAAGGAGTAAACTTTTTCTCCATTTGTTTCTTCTGGTTTTCTTTTCCTTTGCTTCTTGTTTTGACAGTGCTGTAAGCAGTATCTACTTTTAATGTCATGTGCATCCTGTATTCTGTTTGAACAGTACCAACTAGAATACTACCGTAGCAGTAGCCTAGTTCTGCAAAATTTAGTTTCATGTAAGATAAGATTTAATAAAACTATCAATTTTATGTAGCCACTTTTCACAAGTGGCTTGATTGCAAATGACTTTAGAAGAGAGATTAGGACCATTATGTGTATTTTGTGGGTGAGAATAAATGCAGATCTACTGATCCCAATCTAGAGGACCATGCCCTTTGCTAATTAGAGGTGAGGTGTCTGAGGCGCTCTGTTAGCCAGCAATGATTCTCCCAGAGGTAATTAGCTCTTAAGGTAGTTGCTCGGTGGCTGGAGTGTTAACATGACAAGTCTATACAAAGACACAGTATAGATTTTATTTTTATGAAGAGAGAAGAGATGTTGTTACACAGAGTTTCATTTTCATTATTTCAGTTAATAGAATTAAAATTAGAGTAAGCACCACATCATAGCTACTAAAGCTGAAACGTGCAGATTTTACCTCCTGGGCTGATATACAGGTCTTCAGGAAAAAGTCAAGTGTTCGTGTGGTTTTTTTACTTGTGTCTTTTTGTGGAGTTTCTTTGTCTTCATGTTAATCAACCTTCCCCCCCACTCCTCCTTAAGAATAATTTGTGCAATTAAGGAAGTTCCAGATGCACAGTGAAGTTAATTATTGTTTCCATAGTTTTGTGAATGGAAAGTATTACAAGTGAGCATTTGCGAACGAATTGGCTGAAGCTATTTTCTACGAAAAAAAATCTGACACTTTAGGTTTTATTATGGGAAAGCCAAGATTCATCCCATCCACTTAGTCACAGTGCCTAACTTAGGAGTCCATGTGCTCTACGTTATCCTTTAGGCAAAGGAGAGCAAAAGACCCACCTTTAGAAGGCACCTTGCTCGTGGGCAGTCTGAAATGTTCTTTGAAAGGTGCCTTCTTCTGCTAACTGTAGCAGGAGCGTACAGTAACTGCACTATTAAGTAAGTTAGTTGTTTTGTACAATGCGGAACTTATGTGACCCTAACAAATACTATTAGCTGATAGCTTTTTTTCCCCGTGGCATGTTTGGAAAGTAACTGCTGTTTCGTTACAACCCACAGCAACAAAGGAATGGAGCACCTGTACAGTATGAAGTGTAAAAATGTAGTTCCACTGTATGATCTCTTGCTGGAGATGCTGGACGCTCACCGACTGCATGCCCCAGCAGCCAGGAGTGCTGCTCCGACAGAAGAGGAAAACCGGAGCCAGCTGACAACTGCATCAGCTTCATCTCATTCCTTGCAGTCTTTCTATATAAACAGCAAAGAAGAGGAGAATGTGCAGAATACAATATAAACAGAAGTCAGCGTATGTAATGGTATGAGAAACCCAGCAGCGTACTACCTAGCTCATGCTTCATTTCGTCTATAGTGCCACCTATGTAAACACTCCAATGACAACAGTCACCTGCATTTTCCATTTGAGTGTTTGTCAAGCGCTTGCCTAAGTTGATTGCTTATCCTAAATGGAAGACATTTCACTGCTATGGACAGCCAGCAAGGATTGTCAGGCTAACTTGATTTAAAATTTGCAGTGTTTTTATTTAATTTTGCATGTAAATTGGGTAAGTCCTAATCTAAACCCAATATTCATTTTACTATAAATTAACAGGCCATACCACCCATGAGTATTGATATCTTCATGAGTGGTAGCCTTTGTTGATATTAACCTGAAATTCTGAGCTCGCTTAATCCTTTACTTGCTGGAAACTTTGAAGCAGTTTGGCAGA
>JAVKLA010000081.1:31761116-31810341 GCA_034782735.1 Sagittarius serpentarius | reverse complement strand
CTCCAACTACCCCCCCACCCCAACTTGAGCAAACACTGGTTGAGAAGAATTCTGCAAATAACTGCTGCAAGAGTTGAACAATTCTATAGCCAGACCACCAGGCTTTAACACAAACCTCACTATGGCATTTCCTGCTCTTTTCCTTTCCTCAGTCCATTGCTTTAAGCACCAAATAAAATATGGGAAGTGCCAGTAAAGGAGAAGATCAATGCTCTCTTCTTCCCTTGCTTAAAAATCTGCATTTCTTCTCCTTGACTCTGCTCTTATTTCTCAGAATCCTCCTACATTTGCTAAATCCTGATAGCATCTGTAGTTTGAAGACTGTGAGCAACCAGTTTCTGTTATGCCTTTGAACACGCATACAGATGCACTCAAATGCACATGATTGACGATGATGATGAGCATGTTGAGAAATGCTATCAGTTGTAAACAGGTTTCTCAACCACAAATAGCACAAGACTCTGAGGGCCAGGGATGACTGTTCATAAGACAACCCTAGCAGCCTTGTCCTTGTTCAATAACAAGCTGCAGGAGAAAGTTCGAAGGAAGGAGAAAGCAAGACTGCAGATGTTCACAGCATTTGGAGCAGAGCTGGAAGGGTGGCAAACCAGTGGCAAGAAACTATCGATCTGCTGCAGAATGAAGCTGTTATTGCTGCTGGAACAGTGTGGGGGATAGTCAGTGGGTATCATCATGCTCACAGCTGTGAGAAATAAGGGCACACTATTTCTGTCAACTTCAGATCATGTCAGAGATCTCTAAAAACTACTTTTCAGTCTGCCTTCAGATTTTGTAAAGCATGGTCCACAAACGAAACTCCACAAACAGACGCAGTAAGTTCAGGGCAAATGGTGCTCATTATTTTACACTATTATCTTTATAAGCACAATGAGATAGTGTTTTGATATTACCACACAGTTTGGAGTCACTGAGCAACCAGCTTCCATTATGCCTTTAAACACTCACTAGTTATGAGGTGACTACAGGCTAGAAAACAGGGTTCAGAGTTGCAAGATGCATCAAGCTGCAAAGATGATTACACCTCTACAGCAGCTACTGCATCTATCTAGAGTAGAAAATGTGGAAAAACATAATGCAGTAATGACTGGAGTTCCCCAAGATCCCACAGGCTACTTTCTCTATGCTTGAACACGTGCCTTCAACACAGACCCAGAGTTCTGCAGCTCCTGTACTGCCTTGCCTCATGCCTTGCAGCCAAGGCTCAAGGCACATTACCAGAAATCAGTCCCTCGTATTTGCAGAGCCCAAGTAGGTGAGGTACTTCAGAAAGAGGGTAGATGACAGGTTGCAGGCTTAGCACAGAGACAGGGCATTTCAGACTCGTAACCTGTGCATTTCTGAAAAAGTGTGTCCACACCCAAGTCTTCTGTGACAGCATCCCAACAAGGCAGAGGTTGGCAGAGAGAGCAGTTTGACATTATCAGGATAAGAAAGATGCCCAGGCTGCAAAGCTGGCTAGAGCCAGTGGCTGCAATGCTTGGCAGCTTCCTGGGTGTGTTTTTTCCCCCCTACAGTTGCCCCACTTACCCTGGTTCACGCTGTGGCGATCCACGCAGATGTTGATGTCGCATTGGGGTTTGCAACTCAAGCCAGACCTTCAAGTCACTGGTGCTCTTGGGACAGAGCTTGCTTTAACAGGATCCTGTGAAGTGCCTGGCCATTTGTTTCCATTTTGACTTCTTCGTGCCAGTTTTTAGGATCAAGATCCAGTTCTGCAAAATCACATTTGAAGTCATAATGGAATTGGTTCAGGGCCCAGAAATTGCTTTTGGAGGAGCCTCTTGCTCAAACCACTTTAACTGGTCAGATGCTGATTTTACCCAGAGTTGAGATTGAAAGTGCCGAAAGTAAGAAGTCCGAAGTGGCACTCAAGGGATCCTCTAACCTGCTGGCACAAACTGCCTGCGATTCCCTTCAGACATCAGCTTACGGACTGACGTTCCTATCCTTGAAGGTATAGGAGATTTAGGATTGACAAACAGGCATTTTTCCTGTCTATGACATTTTCCCTGTCTGGGACTGTCTTATTCACAGGTACTGTAGAGAGTTTGCCATTTACTGGGACGATTGCTCTGTGTGAGCAGATCACTCAGGGTTCTCTATATCTAACTTCTCTTTCAAATTAACAGACAATATGTTAACTCTATGGCTAGAGCTCAGAGCTTGAGGCTATGAACAGAAGAAGCTTTGCTTCGAAACATCTGAAAGGAAGCAAGGCATAGCAGGTGCCCTCTGCCCTCCGGCTCATCAGCAAGGCAGAGGTGAGACAGCGCACGTATGCCTTGCAGGTAATCATCAGCCAAAAAATGTGCTGAATTCGAAAGGGCTACTGACACTTGATGATGTGACCTTCCAAATTCTTTACTTCCTTTAATTATCATCACTTCTTTTCCCCCTTAGCCCTAACTCTATTTAAGGAATCAATTATAAAAAGTTCCAATGATTTCAGATCAGTTTTCCGCTGCCTATTTAACCCGCTTCACCTCCACTCCTCTAGCAGTTCCATCACTTTCTCATGCTCCCTAAACTGAACATTTCAAGAAGTGAGAGAAAATAAAAGGGCATGACCGTCACGAACAAGATGGAACCATTTCCCCACCACCACTTCATTTTAGTGACTACTCCCCAAAACTCCCCTGGGAGCTTGAGTGGGGGGTACAAATTCTACTTGCCTTCTGCAGAAGACATGCTGTTTTTCCTTAGGCATCATGGAAGTGGGAAAGGCATTCAAACAACCAATGGAAGCAGCGGGTACAGAGTGGCAAAATAGCTGGCACAATTCAAATGTCAGGTTGAAGTTCAAAGCATGCCAGGTGCTACCCTGTATATTTTTGATAAAGTACTTTATTTACTAATTGCATCTGACATAATTCAAACTGAACTCTCTTCCTTGCATGCCCCTCTCCCTCCTAACCAACTCCTTTCAAACCTCCCTGCCTCTCCCTCGGTTTTTAAATACTATAAGAAATGAACACAGGTCTCACCTGTGACATTCTGCCTGGTTCCTTCAACAGACTGCTCTTCCATAGGTTGATACTCACAGGTTATCTACTACCTTTTAGGCAACATCTGCTTCCACGAGATCACCAATAGTCAGCTGGAAAATAGGAGACAAAGTCAGGCTGAGATCCTTATTTCTCACTAAACTAGTTTTTTCACTCTTTACAGTGTTTTCTTTTAAAAGATAGCAAAAATAGCTTTCAACAAAAAAGTAACCACCAAAACCAGGGACTGCCTGATGAAAGGATGTCTAAAGCAGGCAGAGATCTGGACTAACAGGTCTGAGCGAACTACCAAATTATTCACATAGGTGCACCGATTACCATTGACTAAATTATGTCACCAAAGAGAACAATACCAGAAAAGAGAGGAGGCGTCAATTTTACGCAATCTATCAGGCCTATTGCAAGTAACAGCTCATCCTTGTACCCCAAAAGCCTGTTCCTTATCTTTGTCGACTCAGAATCAGTGATTATGGATACTAATCTAACCTAGCATAACTGCTGAATACCAATGAAGGAAACCAAGCCTTGAAAAGAATACATCCTTGTCTCGGTCCAAGTCTGGGTCTCAGACATTGAAGATACTTTGTTGACATAAAAAATCCCTTTCAGAAAAATGTTAATGTTACACTTATCTGGAAAAAAAGCTTTATTTTCGCTTCTCCAAATGCTGGAGTTCAGCTTGTGGTACTTTACCTCTGACCACCCTCCCCTCATACCAGCTCAAATGATGACATCCCAGAAAAGTAATCCTACATCACAGCAATTAATATGCTTGTGTTTTGTTCTGGGTTTTTTGTTTCTGTTACGTAGGTCAATATATTCTAAGTAAAAACATTTAACCCACAGGAAAAATTCACACTGTGTGTCATGGCTTGAAAAAACCCAAACTTATTAAAGAGCAGTAACTTAGAGCCATGCTCTGTATTTTTTTCAAAATTTAAAAGAATCCTGTTTTGGTCAAGTTCTGACTGATAAGCTGGCCAAAGCGTATGCTGCTGTTCAGACTGCAAGTCTTCTGCAATATGTCTGGAAAATTTATGAGTTTTCAACGTGTTCTGTTCTTCTGCTATTTATGCTTATGTTTTGGGCATATTCCACTAGACCAACTACTGGTAAAGCATAAACATTAATCTTGGTATTAAGCTGCTATGGAGAATATTAAGAAGTTTTCAGTGTACCCACAGGAAAAAATCTGCTTCAATGTGGACTGGTACAACCTCAATTGCCAAAGGTTGCACATGAGTGCACATATAAATACACACAGAAAAAACACATGGGTGAGAATGAACTTCAAGAAGTAGCTTGAGAAAAAAACCCTGAAATGACCAATCATCAATTCAAAATATGGACAGCTTCAATATTAGCACAACTTCTAACGTGATACTTTCCCATGTATTTTACCATTTGACAAGTTTTCCAGATCTTCTCATTCAAACATATACCTAATACCATCAACTTGTTACAGCATTTTTAAATTCTTTTTAGAAGCGCAGCATATGTACGTCTTCTAATTTTTTTATACCATACATATCTCATCCTAAACTTAGAGTTTCCATAGCTGTCTTTAAAAAGCACGTAGACAAAATATTTTATGGTATCTATAATAAATACAAAGAAATCAATAGAAATAAAACTTGGCTTAGCAAACTGTACATACATAAATATGTTCTTTGTTTTTCCACTTGACATTCAACATTTTTCCTCATAAAACCTTTTATGATCTTATTTGCTACATCCATTTTTTTAAACCTTAAAAAAGCGCTTCTCAGATTTACACCTTGAGCATCCGAAGCAAAAGTTAGAACCCCATGCCCAAAACAGAAACCAGGGGAATAATACATTGCCGTAAAAGATCCCTTAAAATTGTATGTTACAAATGCTCTAAAATTTCTTTAGTATTGGTTATTTTGTGTACTGTAGATACCGAGAGGGCATTTAACAAAGACTGGCTAATGGCTCATTTTGAGCAGCACACAGGAAAGGATCTACAGCATCAAGTCCTTGGCTATGCAGAGTACAGGGCGATGACCTGGATATAAAGTGGCTAAAAGATCGAGAATGCTGGACAGAAGGACATTTCCCTCAGATACGTCACATCCTCCTTAGTACCCAAGATGCGAGTATTGAAACGATGCTACTCATGTTATTACCTCAGGTTACTGTTGCGCAGTTTGATACTGATATACTGACGTGTTGCTAGCTGAGCGCCAGCAGAGAATGATACGGACACAGCGGTGGCGAGAGCAGGTAGGTAAAGCTGCCCCACTGAATCCTCTCACCCTTTAAAACCACCCTGCCTCCCAGACAGCACTCCAGCAAGGACACCCGCTGTCTCACAGGTCTCCTTCATAATGGAGGTGGACCATTCATGTATTTTAGCATGGGGTGGAAAGAGCAGGCAAAGTTGTTGGCCATAGTACAGCTGTAGTCCTCCTCAGCCATTAGCACCAGGCAAGCCAGCCCCATCAGGAGCAGCAAGAGGAGCTGAAGTGGCAGAGCAGCTCTGAGGACTGCGAGGAAGAAGAACGAGTGCCGCCATGCTGGCCCGGCCTCAGAAGGGGAGGAACCTGAGCCAGCTCTTATGGACCTGAGAAAAGAGGATGGACAGGTGAATACACTAAAACATTACTGCAGCAGAGGCTGCCCTTGGGCACTCAGCCTTCTCTGAAGGTTGCTTTGCAGTTTGTACAGACTTTGATTGACAACTGCAAAGGTATCTTTCACTGAACATGCTATTTCCCTAACACTCTTAAGAGACCCCATATTTCTAGACTGGATAGGAAAACACCAAATGATCACAACAGAATGGGCTTTGTGACCCCACAGCCCCTTCGTCAATTATGGGAAAGACTCTCCACTTATAGCACTGTGCTCTAGAGAAGGGGAAAATAGAAGATGGGCCATACCAGTCCCATGTGTTCAATGCACACTGTCTAAAAAGGAAGCCTCCTCATTTAAAATGGCAGTTGCATTTGGTTTGCAGAAGTTTCTACGCTCATTTCTGTATATAGCATCCACAAGGGTATAATGCCTTAAGATGCAGTTACATCAATCTTTAATTAATTAATACACCAATATGCAGCAACGGGGACTCATTTTCTACAAAGTACATTGTATTTTGAATCTTGCACTGAATCAGCAGTTAAAATCTATTTGCTCAACTGACTTGACACCACCACCTTCCAAGTGATTTTCTCCCTTCCGTCTACAGATCTGACTTGAAAATGGCACATATCTGTCACATGTCTATGGGAGAGGCAAGACCTAACACAAAAATTTCCGAAGGGATGTTTCAGGTTAAGCACAAAAATCCAATCTATTGTTTTAAGGAAGGATAGAGACGTAGTTTTCACATTTTCCTTTATGACTGAAACTGTCAGAGCTCTAATTACGGATGACAGGCAGGTTTTGAAATAAGTGGATGACTGAAAAGAGTGATTAAGCAAGTTAAAATCTGATGGTCTCAGTGTGGTAATACTATGGGAAAGTATTGTATTTTAGCACTAGCGAAAAATGGAAGAACTCAGAGCCTTCAAATAATTTGCTTCAAGAACTCTTCCATTAAGACATTGTCATGAATTTCGTCTTAGACATATTGCTATAAAACATCCATGTGGCTGCTATGATTATGAAGCCCCAGAAAATCTATGGTTTGCTAGGGTTTAAGAGAGAAAAACGCTCATAAGGATGGATTTAGTCTCAACTCGAAGGTGTGGGAGATCAGGCTTGTTGGCTGAGGTCAAATGCTCCCCAGTAAAGCAAGTAGGTGGCGATGGTTCTTAGTGTCTCCTTGCCTTCCCTTTGGCCTTTTGATCCTGTCTCCCAGATAAATCTGGATCTGTGTGAGAAAGCATGCAAAACCCAAAATATCATCTTCAAAACTATGCCAGGCTTGGCAAGGGTCCCCTTCCCACAAGTTCAGAAAAGAATTCTTTTTATGCTTGAGTTTACTGTCTCATCATATATGTGTATCATCACACTATGAAGACTTCAAGAAAGCCAGACAGCTTTGGTAAAATTTAGATGACCAACAGATACATAAATACTCAGATATGCTAAATGATTAACTTGACCTAAATAACCCAGGAAAGAGCAATGACCAAAACATCAGACCACATGTTGTTTGAATCCATGCTATTGTAGCCCGGATGGAAAGCTGCTTATTGCATAATGTAAGATCACATATTATAAAGAACATATTGAAAGGATATGGCACATTTAACAGCATCAGAGCATTCCATATTAAAGTTCAATTAGATCAGGACTTCTAGTGTCTGAGAATGCCAAGACAGAAAGTTAATGGCTGAGGTAGGAACAAAGGGAACAAGGAGTGCTTAATTACCTTCCAAGCGTTTGATTGCACAGTCCACCTATTTGCAAGGCTCTCATTGTACAAATGTTGTTAATCCCAATCAAAAAAGGCCACATTGCTGTGGTTGGTAACTGCTGTGTGATAATGAGCAAAGTCTGAATTTTCTTCGTTGACTCAGAGCTACTCTGGGGCAACACCGGGTGTCAGAAGGGGAATTTCCAAAAAATGGAATCAAAAGGGAGCAGGCAAAGTTAGCATCTCATTTTTCTTTTCTTTTCCTATGGCTTTAGTAGCACAAACCAGCACTTTTTGCTTTATGTTTTACCAAAAAAAACCCCCAAAACCCCAACAACAGTGGCATGTGTAAGCTGCTTGGCTGATCTCAACAAGGAACATAAAATTTCTTTCAAAAATGAAAACAGTTCATGGCAAAGTTTTTCAAAACACTTTTTCTGCAGTGAAGTAGGGTGTTGAAGAATAGTTTCTAATACTGCATGGAAACAATTAAACAAGCAAATAATGAAACATTATGAAAACATCTTCAGAAGGGGAGTTCTAAAATGTTCAAGTGCTGTACTGCCTGTGTTCATTGCAGGCACACCTCTGTAATCTACGTAATTGGCTGGAAAATGGAATGGCTCAGCTTAGACTGTTTAATGATTTGGTGAAAATACACATTGTTAATAAAAAAGGCTCACTGTTAGTAAGGGCCAGAAATCCTGTTTACTCCAGCAGGAGAAGGGAAAGCTGAAGTACTGTATGCCACTTTGGAGAAAAATGTAATTTCTTTTTCTTGAGCTTGCACCTTTAGCTGTCTCTCTTCTGACTGCTCCACCATTTGTCACACTGGCCCCTGCTTGAGGAGGGAAGGAAGTAAGGCCATCTGCTACTCATTCCATACACAATTCCTACTAACTAGAGAAAAGGGCGAGCACGGCTGCAGACCTGGCCAACAGTAAGCATCTTCATGTCAGGCAATCTCATAAATTCAGCTAAGAAGTGCAAGCAATGGTTACCCTTACTTTGGGAGTTTGTAATGTCAGTGAAATTGGAACTCTTTCCTAAGCATTTCAAGAGAGGAGAAGCTAATTTACCAGGCTATAGATTGGACGGGCAAAGTGAACTTTAATTTCAGCTCAGAAGAGTACCTTCTTTTGAAGATGACTGATTTCTTTTTTTTCCCAAGGAAAATGTGATTGAAGTAATCTATCTGTATTGCAGTAAACATCTGAAAGATTATAACAGAGCAATTTCTCATTCAAGCAAAGCTGATAGGAATAAATAAAGGGAGTTTAATGGGGAAGTGACTAATGGCATGCAGACAACAGGCTTACATTGAAAGAGGCACTGCTGGGCTAGTAGGATGTTATTACTGGAGTTAATCAAGGATGAGCCTTGATTTAATATCTTTATGAAAAGGCTATAGTACAAAATATAAGAACAGCAAATGTCATCTGTATGATGACAGAAGTTGGAAGTCTTTGCAAATACAAAATAGAATTGGCTTCTTCCACAGAAAATAGTGGGTGACTCCAACAGGTTCAAGAAGCAGCTCAAGGAGTTTATAGTACAGAAGGTAGCAATAAAAACTTCTTCTGTAAATTTGGAAGTTCACACACTGAAGATAATGAAGAGAAACTAGAGCTGTTTAACACAGGATAGTCACAAAGCAACAATGCGGCTTGTGAATAGCTGTGAAAAGGGACAAAAGAGATTTTAAAATATATTTCAGTTCAAGATGTTCAGAAGAGGAAAGGGGTTGTTTTAATGATGTTCTATAAGGCACTAGTCAGATCTCACCTGGAGCAGTTTGTGTCATTTCAGTTAACGTACTTCTAGAAGATGAATTCAAACTTACAGAAGCTTATAGGAGTCAAAAGAATTGGAGTATTTCTCCTATGAAGGAAATAAAAAGCTGAGTTTATCAATATAAAACTTGAGAGATACTAAAACTACCCTTTATAAAATAGTGCAGAACAGACAGAAAGAAGGGTGAACAGTTGTTAAAGGAAGGGATAAACCAAATTACTACATCTAACCATGGAAATATTCAAGTTGGAAATTACTGCACTTCCAGATAATCAGAGAAAATAAATTTGATCATGACCTTCTAATACACTTTTTGTTACCACCGATTCTAATTTTTTAAGATGGAGGTTACTAGACTTATGAAGGAGAAGGTATGTTGCTCTTCCCACAAGAGCAGGCAATGACTCCTCTTGCTGGCCTAAGAGATGCTCTAGGAGCGACCTTGTTTGGCTGCGTTCTGACTTCAGTTCTCTCCCTAGCTCTCAGCATCACATCACCCCAACCTCAGATATGGCTTACCCTGTAAAGAAGATGAATATGTCCATTTCAAAGGCAGTTAAATATGAAGTTTAAGTAACACGCTCTAAGTGAGAGCATGGGAGATAACTGGGAGAAGAACCATGGCAAGCCAAGCCCAAACCTCATGTTTGACCTACTGCATGGCAATGACTGCCATTTTGTGGCCAAAGGCACGGAGAGTGCTGTGGCCTGGTCTGCTCCAGGAACAACAAGCAACCTTCAAAGATCCACTTTGGGGAGGCTTGGTGAGAGCAGGAAATGGAGGTTGGCACTGTGGCACCAAGACTTGAATAGAGCTGCTCAAGAGAGACAATGTAAACAGCCCTCAGGAAATTGAACAACTATTTTAATCTTTTTAACATTTTAATCACTTCAAAAAAATACACAGGCATAGCTCCAGGTGTGCATTTATGACAGCTCTATTAAACTGATGAAGAAAGAAGAGTTTTCTTCTTGGATTTTCTTCCCCCACTTAGCACACAATTACTAATACCTCTTGAATGAGCCTTTAGTTAAATCCACAATGTAACGTCTAGTTTAAGCTTGTACCTTGCTTAGCATCACACTATGTATGCTTGTCTTTTTGCTGTGATAATGGGGAATGCAAAGTGGTATCACACTTGTTATACACAAAACACGGCCCCTCTAATTTTTAAATGAACTTCCCTTCACAACCTCCTATGTGATAAACCTTTCAAAATTGACTTTAGTTCTCCTGTATACTGAACTCTAACAGCGTTTGCTGATCCAGTGCAAGATCAAATACAAAGTACTCTGATCAGAGGCATGTCAAAATATTAAAGAACACAGCGACAGCTTGTACTGCTTTATCAGTTAAAACCACATTATACATCAACCACAACCCGTCTGGCTTGCACATTTGATTAAGTTTCCTATTCAGCAGTGACTCATTCGTATTCCATGCTTGTCTGAATGACAAATTGAACATTGTGTTGTACTGCTACAAGATGTGTTAATAAACAGGGCTGGAAAGACTTGATCTGAAAGGTGCCGCACCGATGGTACTGCTAGAATAGAGGCTGACCTCCAAGCTGCAAAGCACTGCTAGCTGCTCTTCGAGCCGGCGGCTCACACCTACAACCAGAAACCTTCTCAAAAGGCTGGCAGAAGTGGTCTGACTATACAGGAGAGCAGAAGAGCGCACACAATATGTTTCTTGAGTACAACATTGCTAGTGCAAGCATGCTGATCTGCCGAAGACATCCTCCATCCCTCCTGGCTGTTAATGGCTGCAGAGTAAAGCCCCACTCCTCCCTTTTCCCGGTCCCTGTAAGAAACAAAATGCCGAGCTTCATAGCAGACTGGAGTTGGAAAAATTAATTCTCTTTCTCCATCAGACAGAAAGGGGGAGTGTACATACGTCACCTATTTTCTATCTGGTTTCCTTATGTTTCAAATTAAAAAAAAATCCCTAAAACCAAGGCAGCTTCTTAGTCCCAGTGGAAGCAGTGAAAGGCACTCTACCTGTTCTACCTGCTATGCCATGTGGTTTTGCAACTATGCCACTTTACCCACAGTCACTAACTACAGGTATAAAGCAAACTTCTTTTCTTTAAGAAGTGTTTATGTAAATATCTACTTGGTAAGTAGTTTTCTTCTTTATTTCTTTTATCTTTGAGAATAATTTTGCTGAATAAAGCCTTGATTTTGCTCATTAAAAAAATAATACTCCAGGTGTTTTTTGTCTGCTTGTTTATTGGTCAATCACTGTATTAAATCTAGTGTTGCCTTCTTTCCAACATTAAGTCTTTCATTTCAACAGGAGTTATTTTAAAAATGAAGTAGTTAATTTTCGATATATAGAGAGTAAATGAGATTTAGGACTTCACTATAAGAACAAATATTATTTTCATCATACTTTCTGATTATTTCAGGTGTTGCAATGCATAACGTGCTGAAATAGCAAAATAAATCCTCTTTATACATATTGGCCTGCTCATTTACGTTTGTTTTTTTTTTTTTTTTAACTTCGTAACTAGAGGCTAGTGAACTGATCAGTGCAAGAGTGAAGGTACGCACATCACACTGACAACAACAAAGAAAGCAGAAGCACTGTTAGCTGCAGAGATGACAGATTGCTGGAGACAAGGTGGAAAGCAAAAAGCTGTAGCTACAAACCTGCTCTCTACTGGTCAGAGAGAGATGGGGCAGAGCTGCTCCCCGAGCGATATGTGGGTGCAAGCACTGGGCAAGAGTCGCGGCAACGTTAGCACGTTCTGTCGCAGTCGTCTTAGGAGGGGAGAGAAAATGACCCCAAGTCTCAAAACCCTCAGAGTCTGGCTTTTAATTTTGAGTCTTAAGTACTGAAAACCTACAAACTGAACAAACCATTTCAGGGGGAAGAAAAAAAAAAGGAAAGAAAGAAAGAGAGAAAAGGATGTTAGTATGGTCTCATGATCTGTTGTCTTTGTGACTTCTAGAATATGGTATTCACCTATTACCTGCCTTAATTTAATATCTAGAGGTAAAGAGGATGATAAAAAGTGTTTGCCATGAACCTATTGGCATTTCTGTTAAATCACGCCAAAATAAAATAATCATTAAATATCATGAGCGTAAACACACACTCACCCTGATCAGGCATATGAAAAATAAATGATTACATGGCATTCTTGGGAAGCAAAAGCTGTAGATGCTCAAGGATTAGCCATTATTGCTATGCAATAAAGAATTTGAAGTAACTGAGAGCCTCTTTTGCCAAACTATTAACAAAAGGGAAGTTTTCACTTGTTTAAGTCCTGGCCACCTGACGGAATGGGTGCGGACGGAGCGGGATCACGGCCAATTTCCATCATCCTCTTGGGGCTCTAGAACAGAGTGCGGAAACCAGGAGAATGAGGTACTTGCTACATGGACTGCAGACAGAGGGTCCAGGCAATGTGAGAAACTACATTTGCCCCGGGGCTGTTTGCAATGAACAGGGGGTAAAGAAAGAAGGATGTTCAGTCCGGGCGAATAAAGACAAGCTACTGATGAACCTAAATTAAAAGTGCAGCAAAGAAAACATGAAAAAAAAAAAAAAAATCACATTAAGTGACTAACACCCAGACCCCAAGGAAACTGGCTTTTCTTTGCTGAGTATGGAAATGATTGGAACATACATACACAGTGAACTGGAAAATGACAGTTTAGTCATTACATTTATGAACAGTAGCTCTGGATTAAAAAAAATCACTAGAAATTTAGGTCAAATAATTCATAATATGAAATAGAAAAATAATGTATTGAGTTGAATATGGGCAAATACAGATATTTCAAAATGCAAACGCGGCAAAATTGATATTCTCAAGGAAAAAAGGTCCAAGGGCCTCCTTTCACAAGTCTGGCCTCTTCTCCACCCCTGTCCCCCCCAGTTCTGAAGGCCACTTAACTGTAGGTGCATTCCTGCACTCACAATATTTGATGGAATATTTAATGCAGTTAGATAATTATAATTCTCACTCACAATATTTGATGGAATATTTAATGCAGTTAGATAATTATAATTCTGATTGTATTTTTGGTATAGGTATTTATTTATTTAGCATCAGTGTATTTGGCATTCTAAACAATATCACTTCAGTCTCCAAAACTGTGGGTGCAAAACCAGAAGTTTGAAAACCAGAGTCCAAGGAATCATACAACTTATCTACACATTATGGACAAAAATGAAAAGAAGTACTCACATACATACACACTAACAAATTAGAGATAGACAAATGCTGATTCAAATGTTAAGATGAAACCTAACATAATTCTACATACTCTTTAGACAAACGGTTTATGGTAAAATACATCTCCATTTCCTGTAATGGTCAGGCATCGTCCAGCTACATCTGTGATATTAGAGCTTTTTTAGTTATTTAAGTTTAAATTTAAAAGATAAAAGCTTTGACCTCTGAAATAAAATGCTAAGGTCTATATTCTTTCTCCTTTTGAAAAGCCAGTATCCCTTTACATTCTCATAGTAGCATCTAAAAGGAAACGTAGTGAATGTAAAAAAAAAAAAAAAATCCATTTCAAGAGCCGTAATATTTATCAAGACAGAACTCAGAGGCTTTATGAAAAGTGCAAATGGAATAAAACCCCCAAACAAACCTGATTGTTTTAAGAACTAAGGAAAAGAGCAATCAACCAATAGAACTGCAGAAAGAGCCACAATAATTGCAGTTCCATTTTGGGCTCAGAGTATGGAAGTGTTAATACTAGGCACGTATTGCTATATTTCTTGAATTTTTTGCCAGCGATGTAAATAGACAACTCCAGATTTGCCATCACAGCCATTAATTAGCTCCTGTGCAACTAGCTGTTTTGAATTATGTTTTATGCCCTTCAGCTCTACTTACCCATTCATCCAAAGTCTCAGTAAGACCATCGGCAAGGTTCAACAGAAATGACAAAAAAAACCTTACTGAGATTCTCGATGAAGAGGCTCTGAAGAGAAGGCCAAACAGAAATGGAGGACTGATTATACCAGACAAGATCAGACTTTGGGGTGCTGCCATCACTACAGCACAATACAAGAGACACGACATGCCATACCACAGCAAACCGATGACACTGACCGCCCTGGTTTTAGATGGTATTTACCACTTCTGATTTCATGCAGGATGGGATATGCAGCAGGGCTGGGGAAAGCAGCTGGGTTTTGTTCTTGGTTTATGTCATTTCCTCTCGTATCAAGTGAGAAGGAGTGCCTTCCAGCTGGCTAGAGCTACCGCAGGATCTAGAGTTCCCACCCAGGAGGTGGCAGAAAATACATGACACGAAATCACCATTCTCTGTCTGCTTGGAGTGCTTCTTCCAGATAAAAGACTCACTGAGCCCCATGTGTCCAATTCACCAGCAGAGGACCATGAGGACAATTCCTAAAGTTCAGAAGGAATGGAGCTCAGAAACATAGCAAGCAGCTGTTCAGGTAAAGAAACTAAAAAAAGCCCCTGAGTGAAATCCCAGCAGAGTTATTTCCAAAACAAATAAAATAAAGCAGTTAAATTTTGTTACCAAATTTTATAAGACTAAGGCATTATGTGTTTTTTCTGTTCACCCTGATGGAAAGGAAAAGCAAACAGGTAGTTAAAACTTAATTGCTTTAGGTGACACATTTTCCACCAAAGTCAATACAGGGGAAAAACCAGTTGCTCTTTATTGGACTTTAATTACAAGAAGAGGTTTGTACCACCAAGATTTTACTTCAACAGGCAGAAATTCACTAGAAGGAGGGAAAAGCTGAGTTCTCAGGCCTTATGCCCTCTGCTAATCCAAGACTTCAAAAAAAGTTAACTAAAGGAGAACCTTGAAATCTTTACTTTATACCTGCCACTGTTGGCAAAGACGCATGCATAACTCCCTCTGAAATACCCTGAGAAACATGATAATTCGAAAAGATTTGGAGTACAGCTCAAAGCTCAGAAGGCACTATGAGACATTTGTTAGCATATTACAGAATTTATTTTATGCTTTTTCTTCTTCCTTTCTTTGACAGAGCGAGCATTATCTTCCTTTCCAGTGACAACTGACACACTATAATTTTCAGTACTGCAACTAGAATAATTTTCTCATATACATTGCCAGTTGACTGAATCAGTAATGGCAGGATAAACAAACCAAGATGTTCAATACCTATTGCTACACCAAGCAACAAAAAATTACTGGATTAAAAAAACCCACATCACAGAACAGATGTTTACATTATGAAGTATAAGGTTACTTTATGTTATTCAAGATTACACGTGTACCATCTTGATGAGGATTGCAAACAACAGAAACAGTGCAGCCAACAGCACTGACCAGAGAAAGACAGTCAAAACAGCAGGAAACGTGTGCCCAACAAACAGCAAGGAATAAAAAGACGTGACTTACCAGCTGACTACTTGAAAAGCCCAGAATTTTCTCTAGGTCTTTAATATGACACGTGACCTCTTTCAAGAGGAGCTTCAGTCTGTTTCCAATGACACACACCTTTCCTTTGGTTTCAGGGCAGTCCTTGCCTTCAGCATTGACTAGCAATTGGCAGGACATATCTTGCAGTGACGCCACCTTCAACTGAGACTCCAGCAGTTCATGTTTGATTTGCTATTGCCGATGCAAGCGCCAGATTTTTTCAATGGAAGTTAAAAAAAAAAAAAAAAGGAAAAAAGCTAGAACTCACAAAACTGGACATTTGAAATTAATGAAATGGAAACAAAAGAGAAGTAATGACAACTTCTAATCTGACAGGAAGATAGACAGCAGCCTAGCGGTTGCCTGAGATTTTACATCACAAGTTACTCTACTAACAGAAGTAAGTAGTGTTCCCTACCAAAGTAAAGTTAGTTACTGACATCGGTCCCACAGTTGTGTGTTAGCATGCAATGTGCAATGCTAACCCTCACGAGAAAGATAAATCTGATTGGGTGTTTTTCTGATGATGTGTTTTAGGAGAGAAAGGGGCGATTACAGCCCTACCATTAGAAGTCTGTGATGATCCTGCAGCATTTCTGAGTCCAGGTTTGGATTGATGGGCACAATCTCATTTTTTCTTCTGTCAATATTCTCTAACCAAAGCAGCAAACCATGGCTCATTTAATGGAAATCCTGCAAGTGATGAGTAATCATTTTAATAACGTAGCAGAAAACTCCAGTAAAATCCAGGTTTTTAGTTTATGCTATGATAGGTCCTACTGGCTAAGTAACATAACTTACCAGGAAGTGTAAAAAAGAGTATTAGAATATTATTCAAGAGATGACAAATTTAGCAAATCTTGGGCTGGAAATACATGCTTCAGGTAGTGCAGGTGTATCTTTCAGAAAACACATGCTGAAGCTGTATTTTGGTTTGCATGGGAAAGATTCAGACTGGATAACGAGCACACCAGATAACGATACGGTTTACATTTTTGGTATGTGGGATGCTGACAATTTCAAGTAAGCGCAATACAGACCTGGCATGGCATTAATGCATGCTGCAACGAGCAGGGCCACTCTTCGAGCATCTTGCATATGTGGTCCCAGCACACATTCATCTGAGACAGGCGCCCTTGAAGCTTCTTGCTCGCTTCACTGTTAGAATGAGTGAGCTCTGAGCTGCACAGATTGATGGGTAAGATGACCGCTTTATGGTTATCAACTGCTTTCTGCAGCTCCTTGATGATAAGGCAAAGCAGGACGGGGGAAGAAAGGATGGAAATCGGTAGAAGGCGACTTTCAGAAGATCCAAGTAGAGAAGGCACCACAAGAATGCAATGATTTGCCATCAGCAACTGCGGAATGGTACATTACTGTAACAGTCTCTTTACTCTGGACATGAGATTTCTGTGCTCACTCTGTGACTCTGCAAATGTTCATTCTTTAACATGTACTAAAATTTTACTGTGGGCATAAACAAGAACAAGCCAATTAAACTTGTAAAGTCTTAAAAGCCTTAAGTCATAGTTGAATTTTAAAGATCTGGCTCATGTTTCAGATATTTTAAAGACAAAGCAGGCCCAACTAAATTTAAAGAGATGTAGGACAATTGTACTTTAGCTCACAATAAAACTTTTGCCCTCACTTCTCAGTTTTGCTGATAAACATAAAAACCAACGTGCTTTCAAGTGGAAACTGCTGTCAACAGTTTTTTAAAATAAAAGCTTTTACTGAGGGAAAAGTAAACATACAAAGAGTATAAACAACCTACTCCAATTTATAGAAGCAGGACATGTATAAAACCTCTGATTTGTTAACATTGGAAGCCACAAAAGAAACCCCACCTCTTTTGGTTTGGAGAGCATTAATGGACTTTCCAAGAGTGGGTGAGATAAGAACAGGATTCTTATGAAAGGCCCCTTTTTCCACCTACTTTACAGCATTTACTTAAAAGCCCCATGTCACAGTGACCTCTGTCGTACTTATGGCAGCTATATTTGGATGATAGTGAAGATCAGCATTAATATGCTTTACATGGATGACTGCTGGAAACAGTCTTTACTACATGTCCACCTCATTCCTAGCATGGAGCACAGTGCATTTGCCATTGGCTCCCACGTTTCTGTGCCCAGGCTTATAAGATGCTAGTAACTGAATGTGAAGTTGTAGACCATCACATTTGCAGATCTTTATGGCTGTAAAATATCCATGAGAGATCACAAAGGCAGCATGCAGATCCTGATGCATCTGAGATGACAGAAGAAGAAACAGGAATGTTGCAAAGCGACACCAAATTTTTCTTACGTTATACTGGTGACGGCAGTGGGCAGGCTACAACCCCTCTGGGCACTCTCTCCTTCTTCCACACAAAGTAGTATGCCCCAGTGAGGCACTTCATTTAAAGTAGCTATTTTGTTACCAGTTTGACTAGAAGAGATTTGATTTAACTTGGCTTTTTTTTCCTTTTTTTTCTTTCATCAGCTTGGCTGACATCAGGAATTATCTGTATGTTCTGGAATTACAGCATTGCCACAGAATTACTATTCCAAAAATTCATTTGGATTATATAGTAAATGCCAGTGGTACATTTTTCTGCCAAAAGGTGATTCATAAAATCACTTTCCCGGTAACTTCAGTTATCAGCTGTAGCCCGCTATGCGCAGAATGGAGCAAACCAGCTGCAACTGTTGGCAACCTCTTCAACATACCTGTCACACGCAGGTCTGTTTACAAGGTTAACTCATGGAAAAGAGAAATAAAACTCACTTTCAGTTTTTTAATTCTGAGCTCAATAAGTTTGTATGTCAGTGCTGAGATCAAGGCAGCGGAGCTTCTCCAGTTCCTCTTCAGTTTCTACCAACCAAGCGCAAACGCTATTAAGGCTGGAGTTAAACTGCTGCCATTGCTGAAGGTTCTGCTTCATCCTCAGCTCCCTGCTTAGAGCTTGAGCCTGAATTAATTCCCATCGGTCAATTACACCTGGGGTGATAAACATGAAATTCAACAAAAGCAAAAAAACACTAGCCACGCACACAATTTCATCAGTTGAATCCTGTGCAGGACAAAAAAATGCTCCATAAAACCCAAAAAACACTAGCCCACAAAACACCACACTGAAAACTAAGTTAGATTGAAGAATGTGATGTTGGACAGAAAGAACGAAGAACCTGGATGATTCCCGGCAGCAGGTAATTTTACCACTTTCTAATGTCAGACTTCTATGAACAGAATTAAGTTGATACATGCAGGTCTCTAAAACAGGTTATGCTGGAATAAAGACATCATAAATTAGCATAAATGCAAACTGGACGAGGAATCTGACTATGTCTAACTAGGCACACATTTATTATTATTTTCATTGGTATTTGTACCTATCACAATTTAATACTCACACCTCACTACGTTTGCCTAAGGCTACTGCTAATGCATTGGATAAATACCTGTGCTAAAGAGAAATAAATTAGGGGCTATTTCTTCTTGTTAGTTACCTTGAAATGTTATGGCAGAAGAACAAGGTGTATCATTCCATCAACTTAAAATCAAAAAAAATCAAAAAAAATCAAAAGAAAATAGACTGCATGGGTAGGGTATCATGCCAAGCTAAGAATGGAGATGTTGCCTTTACAGTCTCTGGAACAAATCCGTGTTTTTGCAATGCCATACCTCCTGTTCTACAGCTGATGCTTAAAATTAGTCAGGCGAATACTTCTACCAGGTGAACACAGATTTCTGTACTGTAGACAGATAACACTAGAAGTGAAAGCTAATATTAGAAGAAATGAATGCTGACTTGCGTCTTTTGTACAGCAATATAAGCAATCTTTTTTCATCAGAAAACATTCAACAAAAACGCATTGCATCCAGAGGGACTTTCGGAACAGCTCAGGGTTATGTCTCATGATACAAAGGGGTTCTTAAAATGCACATGTATGCCTAATCTCTTTATAGGGCATATACAAGGAATACTTACTATTCCTTACTATTCCTATTAAGACATGTTAAACAGAACATGGTAACAGACACAGTCATGTAAATATACGTCAGTAAATAATACCAAGTATTTATTCAGAAAAACTTTGCATGTTTGCTACTTTTCATAACTGCTTTCCATCAAAGAACTAAATGTTACTTAACAGCTGTTTGTGTTTCAGTACTGTTCAGGTTAATAAGCCCAGATCATTTTTCTTCTTCCTCCTTCAGTTTATATCCAGGCCTTTTTACTGAGTTTAGCCTTCCACTGCACTCACCTAGTAGCTTCATCTGTGTTAACAAACAAAAAATCCCACCTCAATATGCATTGTACAGGACTAATTGCATGGAAAATCCAAATTACAATGCAATCTCCAAAATTTTGCAAAAGTAGGCCTAAGTGTGAAGATAAAAACCTATTACTTTAACAATCTGTCCTGATACTATGAAAGAAATGTATAAGGAGACAATAAAGGCTTAAAGCGTAAGTTCAGACTAAATAGGAATAACTCAGTGCCAACTGTGCCAGATCATGCTGGATGACTTTAGGTGCCCTGTGTTCTAAATGTTAAGACAGTATGACAAAGACACTAGAAGGTGTGATAGAGAAAATAAATGTCAGTGTGAAATATTACTAGGCATCCAAGCAGCTAATCTTTCAATTCTGTCAGTAATAAAATTATTTGGATGATTTAGAGAGAGATTTTTCTTCCAGAAAACCTCTCTGAGAAAGCTTTTTAGTCACAGATTCCATATATGCAGCCTTGCTTACATGATGCGTGTTTACAATTCATCAGCAAGATGAATACTGTGCATGAAGCTATAAAACCTGCTTTTAAAAGCAGAGGAATTTTAAACAAGGCTGTCATTGTTAGATGGACAAAAACACATGTAAGAAAGTACTGTTGGACATCTGCAAAAATGTATTAGGAAAATAAATTCCTTAGAGTAATGTCCCTGTAATCTTATGCTATTGTAAACACACTGATAAGATAAAGAACAATAGCATGTGCCTAAGGGTAGCAACCATATGAGTGAGTAAGTCTGAGAAGCAGTAATATCCAATTGCTTTGTTGAAACAGCTATATTTCTTTTGTGTAAAAACATAACATGAAAAAAAAAATTCATCTTCCAATATAAAAGACTAAGACAAAGACACTGGACTACAGTACCTCCCTTTAGCACTGTTATCACATGAAAAAACAGCTAACGTAAAAGTTTATATCTAGGCAATAATCCAAGCTGTGGCTGTGTTAAAAAAATGCATGTAAAACCAAACAGTTAGGTTCTGCTCTATACCTTTTCCTTCTGCCTTAATCTTTGTAGAAACCACTCTTCTCTCAGCGACATAATGAAGTATTAAGTCCTGTTGAGGGACTCGACAGAATAAAGGCCAATCAGTGCAACCCACTGATCCGTTTAGTCTAGTTAGCTGGGGTGGGATGGCCAATACTTCAAACATCATTGTTTCATCCATGCACCTAATAATACCTTTAAGCGCAGCAGCAAAGCAAGATACTTCTACATGCCAATGCTGCCATGTAAGAAATATTTATCAATATTTATCTTATAAGTTGTGAAAAGTGTAGCAGATGCTAAGAGAAGAGGAAGAAGTTATGCTTGCGCACCGTGGTATTTGCATCTGGCTATGATTAGTCTTTTTTGATGCCTACCAGAGAAATTTCTGAGTGCGTTTTCTGTGAGTGTTACACAGGCCTCAAGAGTTTCAGGGATCTCTACATCTGAAAAAATAAAAGCACGGTCTAAATTGACAGCTCAGCAATGGCTGTCTCCTTACAGCAGGAGTCCTTTTCATGGGGTGGAAAATACAAATGGTTCCAATAGCAAACATCCTTTCTGGAGAAGGAAAAAAAGACGAAGACTGAAACACAGGGACCCTACTACAAAGTCTCTTAATATCCAGGCAAACCTGACTCTTTTCAGAGCAATGACCTGGAAAGCAAAAACCAGTCACAGGATCAGAGTGTAATATACCAGTATGTCTTCCCGCACAACTGGCTGCATTCGGGCACTTTCACTCGCTCAGATTTATTACGCAAAGCACACACACTCAGAAAGGATTTCCAACTGCACTGGAGAGCAAGACCCAAGTTCCCACCTCGGGCTAAACACTCAGTTGCTGGAGTCTTGCCTGGGTAAGGACTGAGTTTAGATTTACTTAAGCACTTGATGATTTTGTCTGCAGATCTCTCCCACAGCATTTCTTCATCAGTTTGTTCTGCAATTCTTGCCATATCCAGTACAGTTTCTTCTAGTTAGAATAACTTCTGACGCATTGCTGTTACAGATGACATATCCCATCTGGCAGGCCACAAGCACAGACACACAGCCAATTCCCTGTCATATCATATATGCCTTTGCGATTTTCCAAGGTTGTAGTCATCCAGGAATCTCCATCGCTGTGTCTGAGGCCAGAAGGCCACTGGGATCACTTAGGGAAAGCTATTTAAAATCTTCAGGGGCTATTTAAAATACTTTTTCATGAGCATCTTGGCCAAGCAATCACAAATGTAACATTTGCTTCTTTTTACTAGGAGAGAACAGCACACACAATTTGCTACCATACCCGCTACACCAGGTAGAAGTCCTGCTCCTGTCCTCCGTCTTCTTCCTCGGCGCGCAGTGCCTGTGAAACGGCTGTCTCCAGGTCTCTGCTTAGGTCGTAGTCGTGATCCCACTCCAGGGGAATGAAGTCCATGCTTGCAGGGGTATCTCGCCCTGATCGCTCGCTTCTCACCGGCTAGGAAAGAGGCAGTGAAAGGTCGGAAGAGGGATGCAGGGAGAGAATGCTGTTTGCAGGTTTGCCATGCCAGTGTATGTCAGAGAGACCTGCTGTTTCATCCCGATCTACCCCCCTGTCAGAGAGGTCGTGTTCATCATCTGTCAGCTAGAAGCATAACGCAAACAGAAGCGATCAACAAAACGTGCAGAGGCACTGCGTGGTCAGCCTGGGTCAGTGAAATAAAGCAGCATGAGGCAACAGTCACACTGATGGGGTTTCCATTTTGCATTCTTTCGCACTTCCCCTTCGTTATTTTAAGGTGCACTAAAAACACAAAGCAACAAAAAAGTCCATAATGCCAGCCCATTTTAATTATTTAAGGCACCATAAAGTCTCACACCAAGCAAATGTCTCCAGACTTTTTATTGATGCCACTGAAATGCAGACATCAAGTTAAAGAAAACTCTGGAATCAAGTAATAGGAAACATAAGCGACCTTTATTGTGACCACTGCTCTCGTTATATTCTTTCATATTTTGAAAACCCTGGGGTTTGTTCCTTTCCTTCAGTAGGGGCTGAGCTACAAAAATTGTTTTGCTCTCACTTATTCAGCTATGTGTTTGGTTCTAGAGACAAATTTGTCTCTTCTGATGGGGAGAATCGTTTTATCACTGTTTTTTAAACAAAACAGAACTCGATAAGCTGCTAATGAAACTACCTGACAGAGCAGAGAGATGTTCTTATTACCAGTACCACGCTGCTATCCCCCTTAAAAAAGTTTTATAAATCTCCAATTTGCATGGATTTTCATGATGATTTACAAAAATTCCAGCCAGCCATCTCTATCCCAGCTGAAACCAGGACAGTGAGTTTGCTCTCTGAACAGGACATAAATAGCATATAATGAAGGGAGGCAGACGGTCAGGGTTGTAACAAAATTAAACCACAGGATTTTTGGAAAGTTACAGAAGTTTCATGTTAGTTCATTTCAACATCTTTCTTTCTCCTCATTCTCACACTTGTAAAACGGCAACAAACCAAACAAATATGTATGTATGTGTCCTGGTTTCAGCTGGGATAGTTAATTTTCTTCCTAGTAGCTGGTACAGTGCTGTATTTTGGGTTTAGGATGAGAAGAATGTTGATAACACCCTGATGTTTTAGTTGTGCTAAGTCGTGCTTATCCTAAGTCAAGGATTTTTCAGTTCCCCGTGCTCTGCCAGCAAGGAGGTGCACAAGAAGCTGGGAGGGAGCATGCCCAGGACAGTTGACCCGAACTGGCCAACGGGATATTCCACACCATAGGACGTCATGCCCACTATATAAACTGGGGGGAGTCAGCCAGGAGGTGCCAATCATTGCTCGGGCACCGTCTGAGCATCGGTCAGCGGGTGGTGAGCAACTGCATTGTGCATCACTTGGTTTTTGGGGGCTTTATTTATCTTTTTTTTTGTTATCTTCCTTTTCATTACAATTATTAAATATTATTATAATATTTTATTTCAATTACTAACTGTTCCTCAAACCCATGGGTTGGGATAATTTTTTTTTTTCCAATTCTCCTCCCCATCCCCAGGGTGGTGGGGAGGAGCGAGTAAATGGCTGCATGGTGCTTAGTTGCCAGCTGGGGTTAAACGATGACTGTATGTAAGTGTACACACAAGAAGTGTACAAGGACAAGTTTCTTGCAATAGAGTTCCACACATCCAAAGACCTCTTGACAATAACGACACAGCTCATCTAGTTCTTCTTCAAAGACAGCTGCATCCATGGCCTCACTTTCCTCAATGAGTTGCCCACCTTGCACAACTGTCTGCTCAATTTTGTTGCTGTTCAGCGAAATTTCTTGCTGGAAAGCCTGCATAAAAGAAAAGCCCATGCTTTATCAATGAAATCAACATTACAACTACCTAAGTTATTAAGGATGCAAGTCTTAGAGTTTTTCAGCAAGACTGGTGTGGGTAACAAATGGGGATCGTTCCAAATATTCTGGCATGAGCAACAACGAGCAATTAAATTTAGCATTCCACAGTCTTTCTAGCCAAAACCAGTGATACTTCATGGTTTACCATCTCATTCCTCACTTGTTGTATTTGGAAAGAAAGCTCTTCTCTAAACAAGCCATGCCCATGACCAAATGTCTAGAATGAACAGAGATGCTAAAGCTAACACACTGGAATTTTGGATAACATGACATTTGATATTTTTCTCTCCAGATAATGATTTTTCTGATGCAGAAATGGTTGATAGATGTAGTGATTCTTAGGTGTCAGCAATGGAGACTTGACATTAATAATTTTTATTGACATTTCCTCTTTTGATTAGGGAATGGAGACTATCATCCTTCATTTTTTGAAAATTTTTCACAGCACAGAGATTTTCCACTGTGGCAGAAAAGCACATATTGAAACCTGACATAGCCCACAACTTCAGAGGTTAAGTCTCAGCCTGCAAGTACATGACTGTATCAGGCTGCATTTTTGCATAATGTTTCTTAAATTCTTTTCCCACCATTAATGTTTTTATCCCTTCTCTCATCCCACCTCCTGTTACCATTGAGTCATTCTTCACCTGAAGTTGCTTTATCTTTGCTTGGGCATCACACTCTGAGAAATGCTCAATGTTGGTCAGCTGCAGGTCCATCCCTGTTAGCCATACCAGGATGCTATCACATGCTATCTCATACTCCTCATGCTGGCCAATAAAATGCTGGGGGGTGGAAAATGGAGTTGCATGAAATGATCAAACAACCCCAAAAAACCCAGCAACAGTGGTTCTCCAAAGAAACGGCTTTCATGGCTTTCAAACCTAACCTAAACTCAGTACCCCTTCTTTCATTTCCTACATACTTTCTAAGGTTCCCTTTTCAGTAATATCATCTACAGCTGCAATTAGCAGACCTATGAAAGTTATATTCCATGAAGGAGGTGGTGTTTGAGGTCACCAAGCATTTCCCTAAAGACTACATGCCTTGGTTACCTCAGACAAAGTGAACTGATAAGCTCCCTTCCTCTTCCAAAGGTAGAAATCCCCTGAAAAACACTGTGCAAATGCATTAAACTGGAAGCTTCTGGACTACCCCTGATTCATAAGTATAGTAGTGCAACTGAAGGGCTTAAAAATGGAAAAATACTTTTAGCCTGCACAGGATGGAGGTAACTTGCTTTTGCAAGTTGTCCCATCTCTGGTTCCTCTCATGAACCACCTGCTTGAGGCTGCAGTCAGAGTCGGTGCGGTTCTCTCAGGCCAGGCAGCGATACTATTTATTGATCACTTCCAGCTGAGTCAGACTTTCATGCAATTGTCTCTGGAAGGCCTAAAGCAATATGAACAAAAGACACCATCAGATTTTTAATTATTGAAATCAGGATACATAGATATGTCTCTCCCTTTATTTTGACCCTACTTCTACACTCTGACCTGTGTCAACTGTTAGATTTCACTATGGATGCAGACATCTCCTGAGGGCTATCTATTGAGAGGCTGCCTTCTAGTTAAAATGAGCAAAAAAAAGAGAAAAAATTTTACAAAACTGACATAGTTCACTGAATGAGAAATTACAACATGAATACCCGTTACAATGGCAAAATCAGCACAAAAATTAGACTCAATTTCTACTCAATCATATGCCTTTGTATTTGAGAATAGAAACACAAACAATGAATATGAAACATTTTCTTTTTTAAAATGAACAGAAATCCAAGATTCCTGTGGCTTCATTGGATTTCTTTACACATACTGAATTTGCTGAAGTGCAAAGCAATTGTTTATTCTGAGTTTTACCAAAAATACTGAATAATGGTACTGAAGGAATCATCTCCTTATCTTCTGTATACTGGTATACAAGTATGTTTTGTGTTAAAATTGTCATGGAAAGAAAATTTCATGAACATCCACACCAACTTATGCCTGGGCAAGTGTCTGCACCATGTACTTTCAGTGCTGCTTCTACTGTTACAAAAGCCTCAGTCACCCAGCTGGGGAGCAGCAACAGCAGGTGACTTTGCCCTTGAGTTTCATGTTGTGACTAGCAATCACAAGGCAGGCTGGAGAAGGCACCTTGTAAGGAGCTGATGGAATTAAACCCTTCAAGAATAAAAAGTTAAAAAAAAAAAAAAAGAATTTTTTTTCCAAAAACTAGTCATTTTTATGTTGACACAGAAAGAGAAAAGCAATCAATCAAAGGAAGACTTAAAAACATAGACTACAGCAGCTCTCTTTTGCATACAAGTAGGTTTGGGCTCCCATTGTAGTTCTACAAACTTGCTCTCTGATATTGCTCACAGTGCAAATAAACAGTCAGTGTCTCCCAAAACAAAACAACACCCTTACTAAAGACTGGAGAAGTGTGATAGCTAATATACTTCCATACAGAAATTTTAATCAAAATCAGCTAACATGAGATTTCTGCATAAACAATATATACTCTTCATATTGTACCAGTCAAAGCTAAAAATGAAGTAAGCACATTTCTGCTGTAATACTAGAGACAAAAGTAAAGAAGCTGGTTTGAAAAAAAGAAAAATGATCATAGTCTGTAAAGTCCTCTCACTATTACTATTCCTTTCATTAAATGGCCATCAAATTGGGTAGGGGACAACCAACAAGGAGCAAATGGGCTTGCAACTGGAGTGAAATTCTCAGTAGAACTCAACTCAAAATTGCACAAGGAGGCAATTCTCGTATCGGAGGCACAGATCTGACTATATTTACTAGAATCATGGCATCTAAAAGTGTGCAGTTGTTTCACCTGTTACCAAGCCTTGCCCAGCAAAAGAACAGCTGTGTATTTGTCTTCAAATTTTTTCAGCTCAGCTACACAAGAATTCATCTGTTGCATTCCCTCCTGTAACCTCTTTTCATTTCTCCATAAACTACTGGAAAGGAAGGAGTTGGATTTGGTACAGTGAAGTCAGTGAGAGCCAACTCTGACCTCTGTGCTCAGGAACTGAAAGGTTCTTACATAGCCTGAGGTGCTCTTTTTTTTGTTTTTTTTTTTTTTAAATTCAACTGCAGATATGGAAGGGAAAATAAAATTAGAAAAAAGATGTCTAGTTAAAGCAGAAACCTGGCTGACTTTATACTGACTTCACAGTGAAGTTGCTGAATTCCGCTGAATTTGAACCCCATAATTTTGTCACTTTCTTTCCTGCTTTTTGTAGGTTTAGAAACAGATGCTCAGAAAACAAAACAAAAAAAAACAAAAAAAAGAAGAAGAAAAGAGAAAGAACCAAACTGCAAGGAAAGCAGGCTTCTGGAGAGGCTGCTAAACTGTCCTCTTCACAGCTAGTTCCTGCTGACACTCTGTAGACAGTAAAAATTCCACAAGTCTGTAGGAGAGGGAAGGTAACCATCAAGGCTGAGGTTCAATGAAACAGGCTTTGGGCAAAGTCAGATCAGCTGTAAAAATCAAAGACAGCTAAGATGGGTTTTGGTACTGTTTCTCATATAGAGACTCGCTAAACAAGAGATTTAGATCCTGACCACTGAATAAAGGAACAATGGAAAGGAGGTCTGAGACCATACTTGTGTCCAGGAGGCAAACATTTTAACACTATGGCAACCTACTTCACCATAATGAAGTCTGGAAGTGTTTAACAACAAAACCTGTCCGGTACATTCAGAAATGTGAATGTCAATTATAATACTTGAATTGGCACTTCACAGTTTATGGGTTTGAATTAACCAAAAAACTATTAACTCGTCTCAGACGTTATTTAAAATTTGCATTTCTTCTTCACAGCAAATACCTGACAGCACCTGACTGCTTACAGAATTGCCTAAGCAATTTGTTCCCTTTCTTCAGAATTATTTTTCTCTCTCTTCTTGATATACTCCTTGTAAATCTGAAACCGAGCAAAAGATTTTCAACTGTGACTAGCCGCACAACGTGCATGTGTGCTTTACACACAGGTATACACTCCATTGTAATCATGAGACAAGCCATCATGTTGTAGTAGACACAACAGAGTTATGTAACAAGCTGTTAAGCACCGACTGAAGTGACAGCTTGTCAGTTTTGAAGCATGCACTTAACTTGTAAGTCACGGGGGACACCATGTGGACATACAACAATACTTGCACGAACACGAATTTCAGCTATAAGGATCTAAAATGGGGGTCTTGTGCGAGTTCAGAGGGCTGGTTTCGGAGAGTTACAGAAAGAAGAGAAGGGATAAAATCAAAGCAAAGGCTAAAACACGCAGCATGCATTTGAAGAGGCACTCGGTGAAGGGAGATTTATGAATGCTCTGGAGCACCTATTGACTGCATATATTAAAAAGTTGCAGAAATAAAAAAGGTGAGAAACCTAACTTTGGTGAACAAACAGCAAGTGAGAGTGGATTGATTTATCAGCATTTTCAGTCGCCACCTTCCACTGTTTTTTCATCCTAGAAGCCTGCCACTGAAGGCAGCTACAAAATCAGCAACTCTACTATATTAATACAGTGTGTCTGCTGAGTGACTTGTGTATGCGAAGGAAGGACACCAGCCGGCGGCTGTAATGGGATCAGTAGATATTAAATTTCAACTACTATAAATCACCTCAAATTTCTTCAGGTCTTCCTTAGCAACCGTGTAAAGCACACCAGAGGAGCTCGGGAAAGCAGCTGTCCCCTCAGAGATTTTTAGCCAGTCTTCAAATCCAGAGTAGTCATCCAAAAACTTTTGCCACAGCCGCCACGTCTCTTCAGTTCTGCAGTAGATAACAGAAAATCAGGGAATGCTCAGACTGAAGGCCAGCTGACCTACAGAACTTTAACTAATCATCTACAACAGCAAACCAGCGCTGCGCCAGACATTAACCGGCCCTTAATCTAACTCAGACAGCCAGGCTGATAAAGAGACCACGGGGAAGGCTGGCCCATTCCGGGCTGAGCTAGAATAAGATGATGGCAAATTTTTTTTAATGCATCTAATTTTGGAATCTGAGCACATGCTAAATAACTTCTGAAATACAGTCCCAGTGTAGGTATTTAAGACAGTATTTTAGAGATTAGAAATTCCACACTACCTTCAACTACAGAACTTTTTCTTACAGAATGCTAAAGATGTTGCAGCATATATTTTAACATTCAGTCATTATTCTGCATTGCAAAGGGACACAAACATTATTCTTTTTTTTTTTTGCATTCACCAAAAAGTGGTAAAATGCTATCTCTCAATATAAACTATAAACATATTTTTGTTTAAAAAACCCAAAAGTTAAAAGTTATTCCAACGTTTAAAAAAAAACAATTTGACTTCAATTGAGTATGTAAAAATAGTGGCCGACTCTTGATCCCAAGATCAAATTGGCTTAATACTGAGACTGTAAAATTCCAAGAATTTCAACACCACTTGATTCAAAATAACAAGATCTTTTTTGGGACAGGCTGTATTACAGCAGAACTTTGTCTGCTTTTACATACAGAATAAATTGTTTCCAAATCTTAGATACATAGGTCTGATAAGGACCTGACCCATGCAAAATTTATGCTTTGTTGATGATATGTTGTTTAACCTGAAGTTCGACATCTGGAAAGGTGGTTTTTAATATGAATAACTGTTTCTAGTATAATAAAGATCCTAAATACTGATAGCTCCCTTAACTTACTGGTAAAGATCTACTAATAGCATAATGTGCACATTGCAAAAAAAAGTAAAATAGAGTTCAATGCACTGTTCCACATTAACTAAAAAGAGTTCTGAATTAATTTGCTGGACAGAAAGGTGTGAAGAGCCTGTATATTTTCAAGACAGACTGTGTCCAAGATAGAACTTATAAGCTGTATTTTTATATATATACTACAAAAGAATTACCATGGCAATAGTATAAAATTACTTAAAGATAGCAATCTGTGGATATAGAGCAGCACAACTTAAAAGCAACATTTTTTTTTTGCATAAAGAAAACCTTTACTAAATACCTTAAGACTGTCCCGCAAAATGAAAGATCATATAAAGCTCAATTCAGCATTTTGAAAAGTCATAAACTTTACTTAGAGTTCCTGATATGACTGTGTAAACACCACAGAAACCAGGTTCATGACTTAAAAAGATACAGAAAAGATCTTCATAAATATAGGAGTTCAAAGAGTTAAACGTATCTTATTACTGGTCAGCACAGAGTATATAGCATTGGCGCAATCCAGCCTACATTTTTATAGCTATCAAAATCACGCATGCTATCCTAGATAGGAATAGAAAACAAGGAATCTTCTGGATATCATGGGCATGCAGTGTACAGATAAACAAACAAAACTGGTCATAAGAGAAACTGCTGAGGAACTTTAGATGTGTGAAAATCCTAACACCTGGAATAACATTCCACCCATTTGGTAACTAGTTTCCCCATCAGTTTCAGTAGTTCCAGGGCAAACTTAAGTGTTACAACTCTCCCTTTTAGGTCATGTTTTCTAAATCTGTTGGAGTCACTGCTACCATCTAAGCTTTCTCTAGTTTCTCTCTCATTTCTATGAAGCATGGGAAATAAGACATCATTCCATCAAAGGCCTTGTAAGCAACATTCGACAATTGGTATCTGTACCTTGTGTAAGGCACATACAAACACAACCCGAAATTCCTTTTTTTCCCCAGAGCATAACAGCTATTGGCTTTTACCCAGTGTATCATCTTTTTCTGACCCCTACACCTTTTTCTTCAGTACTGCAACCCTATAACATACATCCCATCCTGTATTTGTGCCTGTGGAAGGAAATACTAATTTGTAAGCATTTTAGACTTACTTAAGTCACCTTTCCACTGACATTGCACAAATATTTCTCCACCTTACATCCAGATTGCATGTAGCCTGCTGGACAGAGTCACACTCTGCTTCTGTGGCACACGCATCGCAGTCGTGAAGCAGCACTGCACACAGACTGAGAAGAGACGCCACTCCAGCGCTGTGTTTCTCTATGTCCCTCTGGAGTTCCTGTAGATGAAGAAAATTCTTACGACAAATTGCAAAACGTGCATAAATACTAATGCATTTCTCTTCTACTTATTAAAAAAAAAATTAATAAGCTTGCAAACAGGAGAAAACCATCCACTGAACACCTATTAAGAGACTACATCTGCGCAGGTGGTGTTGCAATGTTACCAGTGAGGCCAGGAGAACCCCGCAGCATGCACGGCTCTCCCAGGGACTACGAACACCAAACCATCACTCACCTGGGACAAACTGCCAGAGCTCTGCATCCTCAGCTGAGCATCTTTCCCATACATTCAATCAACATCACCAATAAATGGTAGAATTATTCCCAGCCCTTTCCCATTATCACAGAGAATGTAAAGCAGAAGTTAGGAAAGGAAATGTGACAAGAAATTACGTTTTTATCTACTGTGAGAGTTTGGTGGAGGTACCCTTTGTGAACCTACTCTTCCCCAGATGAGCTAGCTGCAAAGTGCCATGTTTGACACGTTGAACAGTGCGTCTCTAGTAGGAGATTTTTCTTCTAAGTTGGTTTTCGCTGGGAGGATAGGGTTAACTTCACGGCAGCTGGTATGGGGTGATGTTTTGGATTTGTGCTGGAAACAGGGTTGATAACACAGAGATGTTTTCGTTATTGCTGAGCAGTGCTTGCACAGCATCAAGGCCTTTTCCGCTTCTCACCCCGCCCCACCAGCGAGGGGGCTGGAAGGACACAAGGATTTGGGAGGGGACACAGCCGGCACAGCTGACCCCAACTGACCCAAGGGATGTTCCAGACCATGTGACGTCATGTTCAGCATAGAAAGCTGGGGGAAGAAGGAGGACAGGGGGGAATGTTTGGAGTTATGACGGTTATCTTCCCAAGTAATCGTTACGTGTGATGGAACCCGGCTTTCCTGAAGATGGCTGAACACCTGCCTGCCAACAGGAAGCAGTGAATGAAATCTGTATTTTGCTCTGCTTGCACGCATGGCTTTTGCTTTACCTATTAAGCCGTCTTTATCTCAACCCACGAGTTTTCTCACTTTTACCCTTCCGATTCGCTCCTCCATCCCACTGAGGGGGATCAAGCAAGCAGCTGCGTGGTGCTTAGCTGCCAGCTGGGGTTAAACCGCATCATCTTCATTCAACTTTCCAATTCTGTAGCATTTTCTTTGGAAATGGAAAAGGAAAATTCAGGACAGCTAAAGAAAATGCACTTACACTGTCTTAACACTTATTATATGTGATCAGTATTATTTCTCCTGTCGGTTTCTTGGTTGCAATGGCTTGTTCTACACTGATGATAATGTTTCATCTTGAAGGAATGTTGCAGCTTCAGTTTTGAACTACAGGTTCAAGTTAAGACAGGACACAAAAGTAATGGGCTGTTGCTGTTGGATCAGTGCAAGGAAAAGAAACCCTGCTTGACTTCTGCCTACATTTCCGATGAATCATCAGAATATTAGATGGAAAAATGAGGATGGACAGCAACAAAGCCAAGACAACGTAATTCCAATAGTGACAAAGTACTACTAACGTGACCACACCAAAAAGTGATATATTGCATCTAGAATTCTCTGTTCACTTCTGATTCAGATGAAGAAAAGAACTATTAGGACAATTAGAGATGTGGAAGTTTATTTAGGAGAAGAAAACTTGGCAGCTTGAGGATGAATAGAGATAAACTGCTCTTTATAACGTTGCTAGTGAAGTAAACTATAACACGCAAAGGGAAATATAGTGTCAACATATTATGTCTACATACATTTAAGGTCTAACTTGAGGAACTTTTCTTACAACTAGCAATATGACGTTCCGAAAATGCTTTCCAGCAGGAAATGAGATCTAAACATAGAATCTAAAAACCTCAGAAAATTTTAAATAGAGCAAGTTTAACTTGTATCAACCATCTGATTTGGCTGTTTGTGATAACTGGGGCTGGACTCAGTGAAGTGATCTATTTCCTCTTCTCATCCATGAAGCAGAAAGCTATTTTGTGAACATCTACATGAGACCATCAAGTGGAAAATCACAAGGTTTTCTTCCTCAGCACTGGCTCTTTCACTTTCACTTGCCTGGAAAACACTCTTTCATTGTGATGCCCAACTGCTTATTCTTCTTTCTGTCCATCCTGAAATGTTATATAAGGGTGGATACTATAAACAGACACAATAGTCTGTGAAAGACATACTCCAGACAGCTATGAGACTTGAGGTTACGCAAGTTCAGGTAACACAATCTCCTCTCTGCTGTTTTGGAGTACAGCATTAGTGAGAACTGCCAGTTGGTGGTCCTGAAGATTCCAAAGGATTAAATTATTTTATTCACCTACAGAACTTTTCTACAGGCAATGTCTACACTGGGTTTTCTCCATAGCCTTATATTTCTTTCCCATATTTTAAAATTTTCTACATTTATTAGAAAACATTTAGCCTTTGGGTTAGTTCACAAAGGAGCATCACTTTTATGCAGTGCTGTCACCCACATACAGCTTCTTTTTCCTTTATCAACCAAGAACCAAATACCATTTTTTCCACATTTCAAGTGGTAGCAGATTGAGAAAGCAAACAAGTAATCCTTGAAATGCAGTTTGCGACCCTAGGAAAATACTGCAGCGAAGTTACCCTACCTTCCCCAGGATATCCAGCTTCAATTGCTGATCTCTGTAGTGAAACTAAAGATACAATCTGCAAAGCTGATTCTTGGCTGAAGTAGACGCTGAGAAGTAGATAGTGGAGTTACAGAAACAAGATTTGGTTCTCCTCTTTCACAGCATAATATTTTTAACATAATTTTGTACAGGAACAACTTGTAGCAGTACAAGCAGGGAAGATAACATGACCTCAGTGGAAGATCAAACGTGGAAAAGAACATAAGATCACTAAAGGGAAGAAGAAAGAGGGATGAAATACGTGAGAAGACAGTCAACGTACTGGCCACCTGAGATGTGGTGTATAGTGATATAGCCTCCAACTGATAAAAATACTGGTTGCCAGACACAGAAGGTGGGTGGTTTTTTTTAATTATTATTATAACCATGGCTTCCAGTGTTATCAAATCAAATCATCATCAAGTTTCCAAACATGGCATCCTACCAGGATAAGATTCACCTCTATTTCTCCCCTTTGGAGTTCAAATTAAACCAGTCACACTACTGCAGAATATCACTGGACGCTGTCACTGCGTGGGGCTCACCACAAGGGCACAGCAGAAGGCAGAGATGATACACCAGTCTCTGTGCCCAGAATAAGTACCATAAGAAGTGGTTATAAGAAACTGTGGGATGCCTGCGTAGGGATGCTGATAAAGAAATCTCAAATATCTACTTTGTTGATAGCAATGTTTAGCCCTGCCCAGCACTTCATTGTCTCAGAAACACCACTCATTAGTGACACTTGTGTGTTATAAATTATTATCCCTATGTAAATTACATAGAATATTAATAAGTAATTCTGCACAACCATGTAGCAAATCAGTTGAGGGGTTGGCAAAAACTCTGAGGGGGTTCTTGGGTCTCAGTCCCACAGTCAGCTTAAAAGAGCAAAATGCCAGTTTGTACACTTCAGAAATTAATTATCCCCAAAACATTCTGCCACTCCTCTTCCCACACGTTTCTTTCTCCTCTGGAGAAAGAGCTCACTCAGGAGAGCATCTAACTCATCACCAATGAGGCATCAGAAAGGTATTTTTGCCAATAAATAACTAGCAGGAACACAACAGAACAACAGCCCTCCCCAGCAATGTGCTTTGACGTAAAACCGCACCAGGCAGTAGAGTGGAACAGGAAAGAGAAAGTATAGTACATCTTCTTAGGAGTAACATTAGTTTTAATGCCAAAAACTGGTTGACTTAACATTTTTCTCCCCATTCCAGTGTTGACTATTTTGTTCTAGTACTGCATAAAGGCTTTGTGTGCCATAAACCAACCAATTTTAACTTCACATGCATAGCTCATGCATCTTTGAGTGCAAAGTGATTCTCAAACAAGCTGCAACATAAAACTGAGTTAGAAGGGTTGCTAAAAAAGTCATTTTCAGACATATGCAAAATTTGCAAGGTCTAATAGGTGTCAGTTTTGCCTCTGGGAACAGACAATTCAAACAAAAACCGCAAACCCCAAAGGAAAAAAAATTGCAATAACTCATTCTGGTTACATCTCTTGGTGCCTTCCTTACCTTTCTTGGAAAGGTCAATCAGCTCCTGGTGGATTTGATGTCAAAGCCAGCAGAAAGCTCTAAGTGACACAGTAAGTACCACTTGCCTTGATATTTAAACACTTCTTTGCCTCATGCCCTCTCAGCACTGAGCTGGGTACAGGCAGCCCAAGGACACTCTACTTTGGTTCTCCCCATGTCATCATACACCTGATAAGTGCGCTATATTTTACCTGCTGTTCATTTTGCTTCCTTTGTATCTCCTCAGGGTCCCAAGTTTCATAGACGACAGGTTTGGACAGCTCTGACTCAATGTGGGCAAGCTAAGATCTCAGGCTACTCGTGTTTTTAATCCAGCTGCAACCCTGCAACAGGGACCTCTTTCATCTTCTTTACCCTGTAAAGAAAAAGAAACGGCAGCATAAGTACACCCTGAAGGAGAATTTCCACAGCACGTGTTTCAGGAAGTTTTCAGAGAAACTTAACTTAGATTAAGTTCTGTTCTGAAGTCTTCCTTTATTATGTAACAGAAGTATATTATATGAGCAAATGGTCCTGCATTCATAGGCTCCTGTTAAAAAAAAATAAATTAAGAGCTTACTAACGACAGACAACATTTTCAAAGCTTCTGTACCTTTACCAGTTGAGTTAGATGTTTGTTAAGAAAGGAAAACTTTTTTTTTAAATGAACTCACACACACCAAAACCCCGAAACAATCTAAGTAACTTAGTTCTGTATTTGACCAACAGACGACAAAAGTTCTTTTTAGATTACAAGTAACTTATCCATTTAACTAGTACTGGTGGCGGAGTGCACTGAGTGAACAGGTCTTTTTCACCCAGGTGATTTCTAAACATTGAGCTACATATCATAGAATAGTTTGGGTTGGAAGGGACCCTTTAAAGGTCATCTAGTCCAACCCCCCCTGCAATGAGCAGGGACATCTTCAACTAGATCAGGTTGCTCAGAGCCCCATCCAGCCTGACCCTGAATGTTCCCAGGGATGGGGCATCTACCACCTCTCTGGGCAACCTGTGCCAGTGTGAAGACTTGTCCTTGAATAAGTATGTTTTAGAGAGGGAAATCCAGCTGAGAACTTAGTGAGAAATCGTGAATCCCAAGGGCTGCTTTAAGTTGTTCTTGGTCTTAATGGACTACTTCAGATTTAAATAGACGAAACTGGAATGTAACTGTATGGCGATTTCTAAGTAGCATTTTTCTTGAGACCCTGACCCTGCAACAGTAATGGCCAGGAAAAATTAAATAGTGTTTTTTTGGGGTTTTGGTTTTTTTTGTGTTTTTGTTTTTTTTTTTAATTCAAGGGAACATTAAGCTTAGACAGTGAGGAAAATTTGACTAAACCTTCATCCTATCTTGGTATTTTTTCCTTCAGCCTGTTTCAACTGCAAAAATGTCTGTCGGTAATTCTTTTCTTCCTATCCCCATGTTACCTAACATAAATTAGTGGATTCTGAAATTGTTTCTAAGCTTTCTCTTTTCTTTTTTTCCATTTATGTAGTACCACAAACAATTTTGAGTAACGTTCCCTTTTATGCTTCTATTGCTCCTCCACTTGAGTGTTTCAGTATCAGAAAGCTTTAAAAGATGAGTGCAGCTGGCAATACACTGACTAAACTGGGTGAAAAAATAGAAGATTGCCAGATTCATCAAACAAACAAAATGCCCCCTGACTATCCTATAATTCAAACAGAGCAATTCACATTTTTTCCATAATACTAACCAGCAAATTTATCAAGTGTTTCCATATTTAAAGCAGTAGTTGCAGCTGACCATTAAGAGTCTGATATGGCTGTCCTTTTCTTACCAAAGAGCAATGCGGAGATCTTAACGTCAACTTAAAAAACTTATAAGTTAAATCTTTCAAATTTTTGTCTCTTTCTAGCCCTCTCTTTAGATCACAGATGGCCAAACATGCTTAATAACAGTTCGAATGCATCTTCCTTGGCTGAGTCTCATGACCAACAGCTGAAGCATAGTGATCTGAAAAAAAAGTCTTGGTAGTCAAAAAAAATCTGGGTAATCTGAAAATCTGGCTATGAAGAGTCTGAAGTCAACACAATCGTGCGGAAAGACTGCCCCAGTCCTCATCATCAGGTTATCCTGAAACACAGCTGTATGTTTAGCCTTGGAGAGATACCAGGAGAACAACCAATGTCTGGGGGCACCATCTCCTTGTCACCTATGGTTGTAGAGACAGTGCTTTGTGGGTTTGGACCAACTGAAACTTGCTCATAGGGTGAGCAAGAAGGTTGGCTATCAGTCTTCTGGAACTCTTACAGCTTTTCAGTCTCTGACGTTAGTTAAGAGGGGTGAAATCCTGCCCATTTTCTGCTTAGATTTTCAAGGCTGGCTGCCGCTGATCCTTTGCGAGCACGCTGGAGTGGGAAAGGGAATACTGAGTCACGTCAGCCCTGTGCAGACACACACACACTATCATTTGCAAGCCCAAGCTGTGGACCAGGCTTTTCTTGTTTGCAATTGTATAGTACCCTAACTTCTGTGCTGGATTTTATTTACATTTTGCCTGCAACATCTGATAAAGGGCCTGTCATTTAGAAAGTGCCCTCTTTGCCTCAGGCAGACTGTATGGGAATACATACCTGCCAGAGCAAAAGACAACCCCGGCCCAAGGAGAGCTATTTTTAGTCAAATGACCTAAGTTACTCAAGAGGGAAAACGAAAAAAAGGGTGACATACTACAAGAACACTCCAACCAAAACCTACTGCAAAACCTGCCCTCCCACCAAACTGTTGCAATTCCCTGCACCTAAATTCCAAAAGTTTAAAAAAAAAAAAGGGAAAAAAAAGGAAAAGGACAACTCCCGTCCTGCTCCCCGCTACACTTACTGTTAACACTGTTCTTTTTTGTACTCTAACATAACAGGTTCCTTGCCCATGGTACAAATAGAAGCAAATGAACAAGTGCTTCTTGGAGTATGCTGGGCTTACTTTTTTTGACTGAACCGCAATACAGTGTTGTGCCTCTAGCTACTCTGAAAACATATCTGGACAAATAATAGATGTAGTCCATCCTGTCTAAGAGTTTTTCTTCTGAATTTTAGCAGGCAAGATGCCCATGCTCTTCATCTCACTGAATCTGTGACTGTGTACAAATAATTACTGTGTACAAATAATTACGTATTATGTGTTCAACAAAAATATATCTCAAAAAAGTAACAGCTCAAAATCCTATGTTTCCATGCTAATGGCAGGGCCTGAAAGCTAATGAAACTAAAAGCTCTGCTTAGAGATAAAGGTCAAATTATAAACTATTCAAGTATGTGAGATCCCTAGCCAACTGTAACTTTGAAATTTTGAGATTTACAATATTATGTTTAAACAGTTAATTATTCTAATAATCATCTCATGTTTTTGTTGCAGCACTCCGCATGCTTCTGCAAGAGAGCTGAGATAACTACTCTCCTTGATAATGAAGATTCTGCAATGAAATTAAAGGGTTAGACCCATGACACTGTTTTTTTAAAGGTTGTTTTTTATATAACATACGCACACATCTGTCTTGCTACATTTTACAAATACTTAAGACTCTCAGAAAGGAAAATACTGCAGAATTCAATTGTTTGTTTTTATGGTTTACTGATGAACTCTCATCTGAAAATGTGAATGAGCTTATGATGCTTATGTTTCCATGTTCCAATTACTGCACCTCCGTTTCCCCAAGAAAGTAATAACTTTAAAATGTCTATTTTACATTAAGAAAAGGCAGAGGGAGAACAACTTGGAGCTGAAATTAAGCACAAATACCTTTAATCCAACTAGTCCTAAATTAAATGGCCTTAGATTCCACTTAGGCTAAACAGGAACAACCCTGTAAATACGTAACAATGCAGCATATGGAACTCATAGCTATTGTGTTAGTCATTTAGACAGCTGGTTGTTAATATTAAACTTTAAAAGTGACATGAAAAAAGTCAGTAAGAGCATGTTAGCTAAATCTGTACAAAGCCAGTAGAAAGCAGAAAAGATGTTCAGGTTTGGGGTTGGTTTTTTTTTTTAAATCTACTTGGAACTGGAGAGAAAGGTTCAAGAAACACTTACTTTATGAAATAATAGCGTACTATTTTTCACTAAAATCAGCTTTTAAAAAAATCAGTTTAAAAATAATCTTTTTATGATTAAAAAAGATTTATTGTCTAACGGACGGTACTACTGCGTACCAGGACACTAGTACTGCCGATTATATTTGCTCTTCAGATCCCCGTTTCTGCTTTCAAAGAGTAAATTTCTAGAACTCTGAACAACAGCAAAACTTCTAGAAAAGATAACGTGAAGAGAGAAAAAGGGAAGCCGAATATAAAATCTAAGATGATGTAGGCTGAGTTCAAGTATTACCTGCAGTTACAAAACAGTCATTAATACGTACAGGACAAACCAGCTTCGGTAAGCTAAGTCTGAAATACTTTCCTTACAGCCTCTCTCCTTCTCTGCCTTTCACTTACAGCCATGGCCCTTTGACGATACAAACAGTGAGCAGACAAACACAAAGTCTGCTTTCTCTCATGTGTGTACGTGCTTTTGTATTTAAAAACAACAGTAAAACCAGTCTACATATATATATACCAGTCTACATATATATATACACATATATAGCCAAGAGATTTTACTCGTACTTAGTCTGCATCAGTAACAAAAAATTATTCTGGGATCCAAAAGAACTAGCTGTGAAACTAAGTATGCTGTTATCACTGTCAACTATTTCTAAATCGAGTAGAAAACAGTAATTTCTAGCTAAGGTAGGGATTTCTACGTATCAATATTTCTATTAGTTTCCCAGCAAGCCTGGGAAGCAAGACTTCAGAAAGAACCGTATCAATCTAAAGCAAACAAAAATAGCTGCCTGCCTTGTGATACCACAGTTACAGTCTGGGAGGTCTGAATCCACACTGCCATCCGCCGCCATCCTCACAGCGTGCAAGTCCTCTGCCACCACCATGAAATTTTCCAGCATTAAAACGAAGAACTTCCACTCCAAAAGCCTGCAAACACCGTGCTTTGGGCAGGGGGAGGCAAGGGGACACACTCCTCTTTGCTGGTGGGTACTGTACGGAAAACGTTGCATGCCAAACAAATGTTAGCAGCCATTGCTTGATAACACGAGACTGAATGGTGACAAGTGGTCACGTTTCTAAACACAACTTGCATTCATCAACATATGCCAGACTTGATCTCCAGGAACGTGGACCGCGAGCGCTAGGGGAAGGGATGGAAACATACACAACAAAGCCTTCTTTGCAAAGCCGGAGCAGTTGCAGCAACAGCACTGCTTCCTGGCTGTAAACATCTGTAACATTTTTTGCACCAGGCTGACGTATCAGAAAAATTCATCTGGAAGGATGAAAACGTTCTAGAAGGACAGAAACAGAAGTCTCTGATGCAGAGACAGAGCTACCTTTCTGTAGCTGTCTCTTCTGCAGTTACAGACCTCCTCAGAATGGAGAGGCTATTAAAAAAAGTGGGGAAGGAAACAGAATGTGAGAAAGAAAGAGGCTTTTACAGGTGAATGGAGAAGTTCCACCACACAGCATAAAATCAAGAGGTGAAGATTCAGTCTGGATGCATATTACCATACTATATTATTAAAGCATTTTCACAGAGCACTTGCTATTCGTTCACAGCTGTAGGAAACAAACCACTAAGGAAAATGCTCCAGGCAAGGGATGACTGTAGCCTTGCGGAAAAGCACGCAGGCTATAATAGTTTATTGATGCTGTCAGGGATCCAGAATATGAAAAGATGTATTTTATTCTCAACACCAGAACAAATACTCTGCATTTACTAGCTGATTGCAGCCAAAATCATGTTATATGATGCATTCCAAACTCGAAAATATCATAACAGGAACACACCCCAATATATAATGACATATTCTAAAAAGCCTCTGGAGCCTTCTAAAAATTATCTTGGGGGATGCAAACCCTTTTGTCCAGTGGGAATTAGACATCAATACAAGTCCTTTGTACATACTTTACTCAACAATTTGGGCTTTAACTGCTGTCAGCCTAAGCTACAGCTGAACTAGCAAGATTTCCACAACCTAGCATCGAACACCTCCACCATTTAGTTCCCAACTTCGGCAAAGCAACATGCAAACTTTGCAGAGTTTTTTTCACTTCAGTAAGCACTGGAATGGAAAGGGTTATATGTTTATTTGCATACAATAGTGCTGAGCACACTAGTTGAGAAGGCTAAGTTGAAATAAATAAATAAAATAAATACTGGAAATAAAAGCAAATAAGTATTTTACACGAAATAGTTTAGAACTAGGACTTGACACCCTGCTTCACGATAACAGAATGAGAAAGTTTAAGTGTATAATGTTGCAGTTTATATCTCCCACCCCAAGAACGATACAGAAACCTGAACCCTTACCTCTCCCTATAGGGGACACTAACCTCTAATACTGAATAGACAATACAGATCTTTTGAAGATGTGTTTTGCAGTTTCTGAATGCAATCACTTTTCACTAGAAACTTCCCAAAGGTATTGTTTGAACATTTGTCTGAGTAGGTGTTTCAAAAGACAAACGCGAAAATACAGCAAATATGCTTTATGTTCAACAGCTGGTGATGTATCACATCCTCTGAAACCAGCAGGCTCCTCAGCTGTAATTCACCACTTCCTGACTTAGTCTTTCTGTAAGAAATATACAGTGTTCATTACTTTAAAAGGATCCACTGTAAAAGGAGCTGGAGCCACCAGAATGCTTCTGCTTACGTAAAATGTACTGCTCCCATGATTGCAGACTTCAGAACAGGAATGCAGTAAAACCATGCGAAAAAAGAACGGACAAAAAAAGACGACGAAACTAAACAAACCGTTTTGCTGCTAACAGGACTAAAAGTGTTACTAATTCGCATGTCCTTACATCACAGAACTGTAAAATATAAGGCATATGTACATTTTATGAAGTGCAAAATTGTGACAAAATTATTGTCGTTAATGGGAGGGAGGATGTAGCATCACTCAACAGGAAGTATTGAAGCAAATAAACCAGTTTCTTCATGTATCAAACAATCCTGTATTTCTTTAAGTTATGAAAATTTGTTGTATTTTTGACCTTGAGTAAAAAGAATCTTTAAAGCTCAATGTGTATATGTCTACCTGCAGTTACCCTTCTCCATCAATGAAAAAAATAATCAGGCAGAAAAACTAAGGCTTAGTTTTGGAACTGCTCTTCTCAAAATCCAAAACTATAAATGCACTCTTTTGATTCCTCTGTCAAGAATTTTTTAGAAAAACTACATTTTCACCCAGTTTTAAGCACTCATCTGAAGTAAAATGGTATTGGAGCAAGGCTCACTAAATCTGACTGCAACCGATCCTATGTCGTTCTAGTAGATAATGTTTTGAATTGACTCTTCTTGAAGAAATGATGTCAGGTACTGTAAAGTAAAACAGGAAGGTGAATTTCACAGAAATGTGTTAATGGTTAAGAATAAACTCATCTCACAGTTACTGTTGAAAAGGCAGACAATAAAAAGACTTTCAATTCATCACATCCAGCACATTAATCGGTCCCACATAGCTCTTAGAAACAAACACAACTGTTTTACCTGGCTGCAATAAGATCTAGATCTTGTCATTGATCTTGCCAAGTTTGTACTCAATCTCTGATGCCTTACTCTCATGGCTGGCTTTCGCAGGTCGCTCTCCTATTTGCTGGAGCTCGATTTTGTTCTTCTGGGCTACAGCAATTTCCTCTTGATAATCCTAGACAGTAAAGAGCAATCAGAAGTCAGGGTACTTATTCTGAATACGCTCTGCTCTACACTACTAAAGGAACCATACAAAAACACAAATGAACGTTCCTTTTTTGGTGATTGGTGGAGAGGCCGCCTCTTAAATATTAGATGTATAACCACGAACAACTTTATCAGAAGAACGAAAGAAAAAAAAAACCAAACCAAACCAAAACACAATGCCTTCCGTAAATATATCTGCCATAGTTAAACTCATTACAGGCAATTCTGACTGGACATTTGGTAAAGCATTCAGATGCCTTTGACTCTGCATTCGCTTGATTTTCTGGTATCCTGAGAGGTCCTTCCTCAAGAAAGACAGGAAAATGCTGCATAGCAAGAGAAGAATATAAAACATACAGTCTTACTGGAACTTATAAACATCAGTGTAAGGTAAAACCCTCATTTTAGCTAATTCTGTATCCTCTTTGCAAGACAAAAGGAGCAAGCAGTTAAAGAACAGTATGTAAGTGTACATGCACTGCACTATACCTTTTTAAGTTTCTCAATCACTTATTCTACGAGGCTGCCATTTTGAGAAACCTTACTTTCCATCTGTGTCAGCCACTCACAGAGCTCCTTGTTCTTCTCACTGAAGACAGCCCACTCATTCAGTCTCTCATTAACTTGTTGTCATAAGGAGATCTTAAAACACTTTGTGCCTCAATGCAAACTCCTCTGGCCCTGCTAAAGTGTTCCAGCCACTTACTTGCCATTAAAACAAACTGAAGTTGTACTGCAAAAACCGTGTGTCACTCTCAGAGTTTAGAGGTAAGCATTAATCTCAGGTTCCCCCCTAGCTACAGCCTATGCATAGACAGGCATCCAAGCATTACGCTCAGTAGCCTGTCAATATCTTGGTTTATAATGTCTCTAAGCCAAAGGTTTCATTAGAAGATAAAAAATAAATTCTTACAATTTTTGCTCACTTATAAAATGTCATAAAGTATATTATGTATCTTTTTAGTCTAAGAGATTAAATAAAAAAGGAAGATATAAATGCTTGAGCAAAGCAAAAAAATAGATATATACATAGCACAGGCCAAACTCCAAAAGACTGTGTAATTCGTTCATGAGCATGATTTGTAAGTACAAAGCTAAATCCAAGATACAATGTATTTTGCATAAACAATTTTCTACATAAGTCCCAATATACTCATTTCATAGATGACTATTTCTCCTGAATGGGCATGACACCTTGAGAGATTCCCTGTCAGGAAAGAATAGGCATAAAACATCAAACAGGCAAATGCTGTAGTTAATACAGGAGGAAGGAAAACATTGCTATGTCTAAGAAATTGCTATAGCAGTCGTACCATCTCAGGCTATGAACAGTAACAGAGAGACAAAGAAGGACTTTGAAATCAAAAGAGCCACAGAGGGTGAGCAGCAAAGTCATCTCTCCAGTTTCAGACATTTGTACAACTACTTACTTCCTCCCCATTGTAATCTGCATTGTTTCTGACTTTATATCAGCATTTCAGCTGAGAAGACGAAGACTGCGTCTGCTCTTTCATAAACAAAAGTGATATGTTCTTTAACAACCTTGTTAGGTTTAACATGATCTCGCATTTCCTTTTTGAGGTTCTAATTTGCTCTCTGGAAATAAGCAGCAGCTGAACAAAGTGTTGCACTAGGTTACATCCTGAAACATTCAGTATGCACAAAACTAAGACTAAACTTCTTTACTTGGCTCCCTCCTTTACCAGAAATATACATGCAGTGACTACACCGTAGTTTAGATGTATCTACATTGGGTCATTCAAATGCAACTAACTCCTAACAAGTTCTGTGCTGTTAACTGTGAAGCATTTTTCCTACTTTGGGGATGTTTTTGAAGCCTTCACAGGCACTTTACGTGAGGTAACTATTTCAAAGTTAGTCCCGGTATATCTGGATTGCAATCTCCACTGAACCACAGAAAAAATATTAAGATAATCTGAAAAGCTGGGTGAGGGAGACTCCACTACCCGGATTTCTAAGTGCAAAATGGACGCAAGAAACACACTAATAGCATGATGCACCTGAAAAAATCAAACAGTACTCTTCAGCTCATTTCGCAGCCAAGCAAGTCACCTTCAGACTAAGAGAAACACAGACACCAGCATCTGAAGAAGCAGAAGCTATCAGTAGAACTGAGGGTACAATACAGCAGTGTTGACTGGGGAGGGGACATCCTTTCTGAGCACAGCTCCTCCACCAAAGCACAGTAAACTGTATTACTTTTGCATTTTCCCCAGCCAGCCACGCCGCAGTCCCGCAGCACACAGCATAACTTTTTTGTTGGTCTCTCAAGGCTGCTTAAATAGGACCTCATGGCCATGACAAAGTCCAAGAGATCTAGAAACACTAGCAGTAACTAAGGAAGCATTTCAACGGATGTTTTCCCTGATTCAGCAAGAGTTCAGTTCTGAAGCTGAGTGCACCTACGTGCGTCTTTTCTAAAAGCCGCCACTTGCATTCAGTTTTTCTCCCGACACTTTCGTAGCTCGCGCACTCATACCAGTGCTCAGTCCTGTCCTTGTCGGGTGGCCCACTGCCTGTGCAGAAGCTCTATGTGCTCACTGAGGACTGAGATGCCCTCTGTGCTGATGTGTATAGACAGGGTCTCCTTCAGCAGAGAGGTGTGCAAGGTCATTTGTCCATCCTTCAACAGCATTCTCCAGCTCCTTAGAAGACATGCACAAGGAAACAGGATCAGTTTTCTAACAAATCAAAATTTGAATGTGTTGATGAAGCACAAAGACAGACAAGCATTGTTATCCCACTGAAGTAAGGTCATATCTGAGCAGACCCACTATTTCAAGCAGACTGTTTCAGCCCCTTTTAAAAGAAAAAGAAAAACACCAACCCCTTATGTACCAATATTTTCAGAGTTATGAGAGAGGTAACTCCCCAACAGAGAACAGTATGTCACGCTTGTAGTAAGTATTCGCAAACAAATATACTACTCAAGTCTCTCTAAAGGTCAAAGGTATTTGAGAATTCCAAGTATTGGTTTGGACTTCTCTGTATGGAAAATATTTTCAAGTTGTAATCTATTTCTAAACTGCAAAGAATATAGCACAAAAGTGTTATCTAAGATTCCGCCCCCCCAGTAATCTCACCTCACATAAAAAGCACTAAACCAACAGTTTAGATACCATGAGTTCAAATTTGAAATTAGAATTTCTGTAATAGAAACACCAGTATTTAGTGCTTCTACAGTACTTTTTCAGACCCTGTTCTGATCTCACTTTGATCAGATCTATATTTACCCTGCAGGATTTGCATTATAGCGAGACCACTCAGGTATTATGCTGTCCAAATGTTACACGGGTAGTTTCTTGTCACAGGGATGACCGACTGTTTTGCACAGTCAGTAATGTGAAGCCTCTTAACAATGGAAGAGGTTATTGCACAAAGGCAGACGAAGATGAGACAACAGTCAAAAGAAAAGAAGTGCTTTACCTTGCAACAAATCTGCTCTGCATGCAACTCATCGTGGTGTTCTGACAAAGGCTGAGAAAGCTTTCTGTTGAACGATCTTAGCTTCCTCAGGGAGTCTCCTATGCCCTTTTCAGATTTTTCCCAGTCCTGAAGGCAGAACATTCATTAGACTTCAGTTCAGATCTGGATTATATGTCAGTTATGTCAGTTGATTTGCCTAACTAACCACTAAACAGTGAAATTTTTTTCATAATAATAACATGCCCTAAAATCACCCTCTAAATAATACTCATAGTCTCAGAGCTTGAGTTATGTATACAACTGTGTCAAATTTTTTGTGTAGGTCTCCGCTAGTAAAAATACAAAAGCCAAAGCTTCCTGATATTACAGTGTTGTCTAGATCCATCCTTTCAGAACAGCCTCTCCCTGCCAAAATTATTTTCCACTTCCTTTCTTAAATGCCTGTATTAAAGGTGCCACTGTTCTTTGACAAAAGCTCCATTCAGGTCCATTAATCTCCAGAAAAAAAGTGGTTGGGGATACTTCAGGTCAGATTGAAGTACCTGTAGAAGTACAGAAGAAAACACACACTTACTTTCAGTAGTAAAGCGAGCTGTTTCTTTTGTTGCTCCAGCTGGGTGCTAACTATCTTCCAGCACTCCTGAATTTCGGTAAGCTCTGTCTGCAGGGCGGCCCCAGCTCCACTGTCAGCAGAGAGCAGCAGTTACTTCCCATCTTCCACAGTGAGGATGTAACTCCCTTGCTGCCTTAGGAGAACTTTCTCTTTAAGCTGAAAATATTAACAGCTTTCTGTCAGATTTGTCTTTTTAATTACAATTAGCAATTCAGTATAATTCATTCTCAAGCCCATACTTTAATCGATGGCATACCTTGGCTTAAGCATGAGCTACTGCCTCAATGCTTTACCCTAATCTTTTCACAAAGATTTACTGCAGCAGACCATTAGAAAATTTCTCCAAGGAGATAAAGAAATGAAAGGCTTCTTTCTCCCCATTAATATCAGTATCTCAATTGCTCTTAAAGAGAAATAGTTCCTTCAGAGCTTATTATTCTTATGAGCTTTATTATTATATGTATCTTCCAGCCAAAAAGCTTGAAGACACCAAGTGGCTAAATAGATTATGTTAACCTTACATGAAGGTGGACACTCAAGGTACCCTTTTTTGTTAGCTAGAATACATTCCTCAAACAGGACACCTTTATTTTTTTCAAGACAGTTTCAGTGTGACATTAGCTACAAAGCAAAAACAAAAGCAAACAAGGCTCAAGAGAGAAGGCCCGATAAGTTCTCCGTTGCATGTTCTGTATTAATTCCAACTTCATTTCCATCACACTCCTGCTTTTGAGGCTATGTCAGTTCCAGAGAAGAACTAACATCCAATATTGCCTTCTGCAAAGCAGATAGTCTGAATCTAATACACTTTTAAGAATGTTTTAAATGATGAAGGCTGTAAAAAAGGTGGGGATTCTTTGCTCTTTCTTCAAACACACTGGACTTACCTGCACGTCATCCAGTATTGCTCTGGCTTGCTGCAATGGGATAGGAGCGCTGCCCAGCCCACTCACTGCCTGACAGGGTATTTCCAGCAGCCACTTGCACAGCTTCTCTGCCATCTCCCTATAGCGTTGCCGCTGGTGAATCTGGCTGTCAACGATCCCCCTCTGCTGTGCCCGGCGAATTACTCCAGCCATTGATTTCTTAGAAGAGTTACCTTCAGATTAAATTCATCCCTATTATGAATAGATAAATAAATAAAATACATAGTAACCTTCATACTTTGATCTATATTTTTAACAAAACAAACTGAAGGGAAAGGGAAGATGTTTTCTGACCGTCAGTTAAGAAACACTAGGAGAAAAGCACTGAAATCTCATGATAGCTGTCTGAGGAGGAGAACTTCACACTTCATGTACTGGGAGAATCAAAGGGCTCCAACTGAGACCTTAAAAAACCCAAACCTTTAACACACAAAACTCTCCCACCTTCTTCCCAGAAATATACAAAGAAAACCCACAGGTTTTGGCAGTTCGGATTAGCCAAATGCACAGTAAATGATGGAGATTTCACAATTCAACCCTAGGGATTTAGTGCTGACCTCAAAGCAGGCATAAGATATACACAGCATTAACAAAATTCTCACATCCCAATAAACAGTTCATCTTATATGAGGACCATGATACCCTAAACAAAGTCAATGCACATGCACAAGTGTGAAGCTACTGGTATTTCACTGATTTTCATTCATTTGATCACAAGTATTTAAAAATAAAATCTCACAGTGTCATGGTTTAACCCCAGCCAGCAACTAAGCCCCACGCAGCCGCTCACTCACTTCCCCCCCAACCCAGTGGGATGGGGGAGAGAATCGGAAAATAAAGTAAAGCTCATGGGCTGAGAGAACAGTTTAATAGAAAAGAAAGGAAGAAACTAATACTGACACTAATAACAACAACAAAGTGACAATAATAATAAAACGATTGGAATACACAGAACGAGTGACCCACAATGCAATTGCTCACTACTCGCTGACCAATGCACAGTCAGATCCCGAGCAGCAATCTGCCTCCCCTGGCCAACTCCCCCAGTTTATATACTGTGCATGACGTCCCATGGTATGGAATACCCCTTTGGCCAGTTTGGGTCAGCTGTCCTGGCTGTGTCCCCTCCCACCTTT
>JAVKLA010000081.1:31701713-31761016 GCA_034782735.1 Sagittarius serpentarius | reverse complement strand
CCCCCCCCCCCCAACAAAACAACAAAAAAAAAAAAAAAAAGAAAGAAAAGGATGTTAGTATGTCTCATCCAGATCTGTGGGTTTTGTGAATTCTAGAATAGGGTATTGGCCTATTACCTGCCTTAATTTAATATCTAGAGGTAAAGAGGATGATAAAAAGTGTTTGCCATGAAAGTACTGGCATTTCTGTTAAATCATGCCAAAATAAAATACTCGTTAAATATCATGAGTGTAAACACACACTCACCCTGATCAGGCATATGAAAAATAAAGGTTGATTACGTGGCTTTCCTGGGAAGCAAAAGCTGTAGGTGTTCCAGGATTCGCCAGTATTGCTATTTAACAAAGAATCTGAAGTAATTGAGAGCCTCTTTTGCCAAACAATTAACAAAAGGGAATTTTTCACTTGTTTAAGTCCTGGCCACCTGACGGCGTCAGTGCAGACAGAGTGGAATCACGGCCAATTTCCATCATCCTCTTGGGGTTCTAGAACAGAATGCGGAAACCAGGAGAATAAGGTACCTGCTATGTGGACTGCTGACAGAGGGTCCAGGCTGTGAGAGACTACATTTGCCCCGTGGCTGTTTGCAATGAACAGGGGGTAAAGAAAGAAGAATGTTCAGTCCAGGCAAATAAAGACAAGCTACTGGTGAAACTAAATTAAAAGTGCAGCAAAGAAAACATAAAGAAAAATAAAATCAAATGGAGTGATCAATACCCATGAACCAAGGAAACTGGCTTTTCTTTGCATCTAGCCGAGTATGGAAATGATTGGAACATACACAGTGAACTCGAAAATAAAAGTTTAGTCATTACGTTTATGAACAGTAGCTCTGGATTTAAAAAAAACAAACACAAAAAACCACTAGAAATTTAGCTCACATGATTTATAATATGAAATAGAAAAAATGTACTGAGTTGAATATGGATAAATATAGATATTTCAAAATGAAAATGCAGCAAAATTAATATTCTCAAGGAAAAAAGGTCCAAGGGCCTCCTTTGACGAGTCTGGCCTCTTCTCCACCCCCACCCCCCCCACAATTTTGAAGGCCAAATAACTGTAGGTGCATTCCTGCACTCACAACTATTTGCTGGAATATTTAATGCAGTTAGGTAATTATAATTCTGATTGTATTTTTGGTATTAGTATTTATTTGTTTAGCATCAATATACTTGGCACTGAAATTCTAAACAACATCACTTCAGTCTCCAAAATTGTGGGTGCAAAAACCAGAATTTTGAAAACCAGACTCCAAGGAATCATACAAAAGTGAAAAAAAGCAGTCGCGTACATAAACACTAACAAATTAGATATAGACAAATGCTGATTAAAATGTTAAGATGAAATCTATTTTAATTCTACATACTCTTTAGACAAAGATTTTATGGTAAAATACTTCTCCATTTGCTGTAATGGTCAGGCATCCTCCAGTTACATCTGTGATATCCGAGCTTTTTTTAGTCATTTAAGTTTAAATTTAAAAGATAAAAGCATTGACCTCTGAAATAAAATGTTAAGGTCTATATTCTTTCTCCCTTTGAAAAGCCAGTATTCCTTTACATTCTCATACTAGCATCTAAAAGGAGACTAGTGAATGTAAAAAAAGAAAAAAAAAAAAATCAATTTCAAGAGCCATAAAATTTATCAAGACAGAACTCAGAGGCTTTACGAAAAGTGCAAATGGAATAAAACAAAACCAACCTGATTGTTTTAAGAACTAAGGTAAAAAGCAAAGTAACCAACCAATAGAATTGCAGAAAAAGACAAAATAATTGCAGTTCCATTATGGGCTCAGAGTATGGAAGTGTTAAGTACTAGGCATGTATTGCTATATTTCTTGAATTTTGTGCCAGCGATGTAAATAGACAACTCCAGAGTTGCCATCATAGCCATTAGTTAGGTCCTGTGCAACTAGCTGTTTCGCATAATGTTTTATGCCCTTCAGCTCTACTTAGCCATCCATCCAAAGTCTCAATAAGACCATCGGCAAGGTTCATCAGAAATGACAAAAAAACCTTATTGAGATTCTCGATGAAGCGGCTCTGAAGAGAAGGCCAAACAGAAATGGAGGACTAATTATATCAGACAAGACCAGACTTTGGGGTGCTGCCATCACTAGAGCAAAATACAAGAGACACGACATGCCATACCGTGGTAAACCGACCACGCTGACCGCCCTGGTTTTAGACAGTATTTACCACTTCTGATTTCATGCAGGATGGGATATGCAGCAGGGCTGGGGAAAGCAGCTGTGTTTTGTTCTTGGTTTATGTCATTTCCTTTCCTATCAAGTGAGAAGCGGGGGGCCTTCCAGCTGGCTAGAGCTACTGTAGACATCTAGAGTTCCCACCCAGGAGGTGGGAGAAAATACGTGACGTGAAATTACCGTTCTCTGTCTGCTTGGAGTGCTTCTTCCAGATACAGGACTCACTGAGCCCGATGTGTCTAATTCATCAGCAGAGGACCATGAGGACAGTTCCTAAAGTTCAGAAGGAATGGAGCTCAGAAATACAGCAACTAGCTGTTCAGGTAAGCAAACTAAAAAAAAAGCCCCTGGGTGAAATCTCAGCAGAGTTATTTCCAAAACAAATAAAATAAAGCAGTTAAGTTTTGTTACCGAATTTTATAAGACTAAGGCATTACATGTTTTTCCTGTTAGCCCTGATGGAAAAGAAAAGCAAACAGGTAGTTAAAACTTAATTGCTTTAGGTGACACCTTTTCTGCCAAAGTCAATACAGGGGAAAAAACGGTTGCTCTTTATTGGTCTTTAATTACAAGAGGTTGGTACTACCAAGATTTTACTTAAACAGGCAGAAATTCACTAGAAGGAGGGAAGAGCTGAGTTCTCAGACCTTATACACTCCGCTAATCCAAGACTTTAAAAAAAGAACCTTGAAATCTTTACCTTATACCTGCCACTGTTGGAAAAGACGTATGCATAACTCCCTCTCAAATACCCGGAGATACATGATAATTTGAAAAGATCTGAAGTACTGCTCAAAGCTTACAGAATTTATTTTATGCTTTTTTTCCCCCTCTCTTCGACAGAGCGAGCATTGTCTTCCTTTCCAGTGGCAACTGACACACTATAATTTTCAGTACTGCAACTAGAATAATTATCTCATATGCTTTGCCAGTTGACTGAATCAGTAATGGCAGGATAAACAAACCAACATGTTCAATACTTATTGCTACACCAAGTAACTCAAAATTACTGGATTAAAAAACCCCACCATATCACAAAAGAGATGTTTGCATTATGAAGTGTAAGATTACTTTATGTTATTCAGGATTACATGTGTACCATCTTGATAAGTATTGCAAACAACAGAAACAGTGCAGCCAACCGCACTGACCAGAGAAAGACAGTCACATCCGTGGGAAACGTTTGCCCAACAAACAGCAAGGAATAAAAAGAGGTGACCTACCAGTTGACTACTTGAAATGTCTAGAATTTTCTCTAGGTCTTTAATATGACGTGTGACCTCTTTCAAGAGGAGCTTCAGTCTGTTTCCAATGACATGCACCTTTTCTTTGGCTTCAAGACAGTCCTTGCCTTCAGCATTGACGAGCAATTGGCAGGACATATCTTGCAGTGACGCCACCTTCAACTGAGACTCCAGCAGTTCACGTCTGATTTGCTGTTGCCAAGGCAAGCACCAGATTTTTTGTTTTTTTAAAGGAAGTTAAAAAAAAAAAAAAAAAGGAAAAAAGCTAGAACTCACAAAACTGGACTTTTGAAATTAATGAAATGGAAAGAAAAGAGAAGCGATAAAAATTTCTATTCTGACAGGAAGACAGACAGCAGCCTTGCTGTTGCCCGAGATTTTAAATCACGAGTTAAGCTACTAACAGAAGTGAGTAAGTAGCGTTCCCTACCAAAGTAAAATTAGTTACCGACATCAGTCCTACAGTTGTGTTAGCATGCAATGTACAATGCTAACCCTCAAGAGAAAGGTAAATCTCATCCGGGGTTTTTCTCATGATGTGTTTTGGGAGAGTACGGGGTGATTATAGCCCTACCATTAGAAGTCTGTGATGATCCTGCAGCGTTTCTGAGTCCAGGTTCGGATTGATGGGCACGATCTCATTCTTTCTTCTGTCGATATTCTCTAACCAAAGCAGCAAACCATGGCTCATTTCATGGAAATCCTGCAAGTGATGAGTGATGATTTTAATAGTGTAGCAGAAAATTCCAGTCGAATTCAGGTTTTTAGTTTATACTATAATAGGTCCCACTGGCTAAATAACATAACTTACAAGGAAGTGTAGAATAGTATATTAGCATACTATTCAAGAGATGACAAATTTAGAAAATCTTGAGCTGGAAATACAGGCTTCAAGTAGTGCAGATGTATCTTTCAGAAAACACACGCCGAAGCTGTATTTCGGCTTGCATGGGCAAGTTCCAGAGTGGATAATGAGCACACCAGCTAACAATATGGTTTACATTTTTCATATGTGGGATGCTGACAATTTAAAGTAAGTGCAATACGGACCTGGCACTGCATTAATGCATCCTGCAACGCGCAGCGCCACTCTTCGATCATATTGCATACGTGGTCCCAGCGCACGTTCATCTGAGACAGGCGCTCTTGAAGCTTCTTGCTCTCTTCACTGTCAGACTGAGTGAACTCTGAGCTGCACAGATTGATGGATAAGATGATCGCTTTGCGGTTATCAATTGCCTTCTGCAGCTCCTTGATGATAAGACAAAGTGGGACAGGGGAAGAAAGAATGGAAATCAGCAAAACGTGACTTTCAGAAGAGCCAAGTAGAGAAGGCACCACAAGAATGCAATGATTTGCCATCAGCAACTGCAGAATGGTACCCTACTGTAACAGTCTCTTTACTCTGGACGTGAGATTTCTGTGCTAACTCTGTGATTCTGCAAATGTTCGCTCTTTAACATCTACAAAAATTTTACTGTGGGCATAAACAAGAACAAGCCAGTTAAACTTGTGAAGTCTTAAAAGCCTGAAGTCATAGTTGAATTTTAAAGATCTGGCGCATATTTCAGATATTTTAAAGAAAAAGCAGGCCCAACAGAATTTAAAGAGATGTGGGACAATTGTACTTTAGCTCACAATAAAACTTTTGCCCTCACTTCTCAGTTTTGCTGATAAACATAAAATCCAACATGTTTTCAATTGGAAACTGCTGTCAACAGCATTTTAAAGTAAAAGCTTTTACTGAGGGAAAAGAAAACATACAAAGAGTATAAACAACTTGCTCCAATTTATAGAAGCAGGACGTATATAAAAACTCTGATTTGTTTACATTGGAAGCCACAAAAGAAACCCCATCTCTTTTGGTTTGGAAGGCACAAATGGGCTTTCCAAGAGTGGGTGAGATAAGAACAGGATTCTTACAAAATGCCCCTTTTCCCACCTACTTTACAGCATTTACTTGAAAGCCCCATGTCACAGTGCCCTTTGTAGTACTTATGGCAGCTATATTTGAATTACAGTGAAGATGAGCATTTATATGCTTTAGATGGATCACTGCCGCAACCAGTCCTTATTACATGTCCACCTCATTCCTAGCAGGGAGCACAGTGCATTTTGACATTGGCTCCCCCATTTTTCAGCCCATCACATATGCAGGTCTTTATGGCTGTAAAATATCCAGGGGAGATCACAAAGGCAGCATTCGGATCCTGATGCATCAGAGATCATAGAAGAAGAAACAGGAATGTTGCAAAGTGACACCAAATTTTTCCTATGTTGTACTGGTGGCAGCCGTGGGTAGGCTACAGCCCCTTTGGGCGCCCTCTCCTTCTTCCACACAAAGTAATATGCCCCTGTGAGGCATTTCTTTTAAAGTTGCTATTTTGTTACCAGTTTGACTAGAAGAGATTTGATTTAACTTGGCTTTTTTTTGAATCAGCTTGGCTGACATCAGGAGTTATCTGTACATTCTGGAATTACAGAATTGCCACAGAATTACTATTCCAAAAATTCATTTGGATTATATAGTAAATGCCAGTGGTACATTTTTCTGCCAAAAAGTGATTCATAAAATCACTTTCCCGGTTACTTCAGTTATCAGCTGTAGCCCACTATGTGTAGGATGGAGCAAACCAGCTGCAACTATTGGCAACCTCTTCAACACACCTGTTGCACTCAGGTCTGTTTAGCAGGTAACTCATGGAAAAGAGAAATAAAACTTACTTTCAGTTTTTTAATTCTGAGCTCAATAGTTTGTATGTCAGTGCTGAGATCAAGGCGGCGGAGCTTCTCCAGTTCCTCTTCAGTTTCTCCCAACCAAGCCCAAACACTATTAAGGTCGGAGTTAAACTGCTGCCATTGCTGAAGGTTCTGCTTCATCCTCAGCTCCTTGCTGAGAGCTTGAGCCTGGATTAATTCCCATCGGTCAATTACACCTGGAATGATAAACATGAAATTCAACAAAAGCAAAAAACCACTAGCCACACACACAATTGCACCAGTTGAATTCTGTGCAGGACCAAAAAAATGCTCCATAAAAACCAAAAAACACTAACCCATCAAACACCATACTGAAAACTAAGTTAGACTGAAGAACGTGGTGTCAGACAGAAAGAATGAAGAACCTGGATGATTCCAGGCAGCAGGCAATTTTACCACTTTCTAATGTCAGACTGTTATGAACAGAATTAAGTTGATACATGCAGGTCTCTAAAACAGGTTATGCTTGTATAAAGATAACATAAATTAGCATAAATGCGAACTGGACAAGGAATCTGAATATGTCTAACTAGCTACATATTTATTATTTTTTTCATTGGTATTTGTACCTATCACTATTTAACACTCACACCTCACTACATTTGTCTAAGCTACTGCTGATGCATTGGATAAATAACTGTGCTAAAAAGAAATAACTTAGGGGCTATTTCTTGTTAGTTATCTTGAAATGCTATGGCAGAATGACAAGTTGTATCATTCCATCAACTCAAAAAAAAAATCAAAATAAAATAGACTGCATGGGTAGCGTATCTCGCCAAGCCAAGAATGGAGATGTTGCCTTTACAGTCTCTGGAACAAATCCATGTTTTTACAATGCCATACCTCCTGTTCTACAGCTGATGCTTAAAATTAGTCAGGTGAATATTTCTGCCAGGTGAATATAGATTTCTGTACTGTAGACAGATAATATTAGAAGTGAAAGCTAATACTAGAAGAAATGAATGCTGACTTCTGTGTTTTGTACAGCAATATAAGCAATCATTTTTCATCAGAAAACATTCAATAAAAATGCACTGCATCAACAGGGACTTTCGGAACGGCTTAGGGTTATGTCTCATGGTATGAAGGGGTTCTTAAAATGCACTTGTATGCCTTCTCTCTTTATAGGGCATATACAAGAAATACTTACTATTCCTTACTATTCCTATTAAGAGATGTTAAACAGACCATGGTAACAGACACGGTCATGTAAATATATATGTCAGTAAATAATACCAAGTATTTATTCAGAAAAACGTTGCATTTTTGCTACTTTTCATAACTGCTTTCCATCAAAGAACTAAATGTTACTTACCAGCTGTTTGTGTTTCAGTACTGTTCAGGTTAATAAGTCCAGATAGTTTTTCTTCTTCCTCCTTCAGTTTATAGCCAAGCCTTTTTACTGAGTCTATGCTTCCACTGCACTCACCTAGTAGCTTCATCTGTGTTAACAAACAAAAAATCCCATCTCAATATGCACTGCGCAGGACTAATTGCATAGAAAATGCAAATTACAATGCAACCTCCAAAATGGTCCAAAAGTAGGTCTAAGCGTGAAGATAAAAATCTATTACTTTAACAATCTGTCCTGATACTATGAAAGAAATATGTATGGAGACAATAAAGGCTTAAAGCGTAAGTTCAGACTAAACAGAAATAACTGAGTGCCAACTGTGCCAAATTGTGCTGGATGACTTTAGGTACCATCTGTTCTAAATGTTAAGACGGTATGACAAAGACACTAGAAGATGTGATAAAGAAAATAGACGTTAAGTGTGAAATATTACTAGGCAACCAAGCAGCTAATCTCTCAATTCTGCCAGTAATAAAATTATTTGAATGATTTAGAGAGAGATTTTTCTTCCACAAAACCTCTCTGAGAAAGCTTTTTAATCACAGACTCCATATATGTAACCTTGCTTACACGATGCTTATTTATAATCCATCAGCAAGACAAATACTGTGCATGAAACTATAAAACCTGCTCTTAAAAGCAGAGAAATTTTAAACAAGGATATCATCATTAGATGGATAAAAACACGTGTGAGAAAGTACTTTTTGGACATCTGCAAAAATGTAATAGGAAAATAAATTCCTTAGAATCAAGCAGTAATATCTAATTGCTTTGTTGAAACAGCTATATTTCTCTCAATAGCAAAGCTAAGCTTGGAGCGCTGATTCGACTTGTGCTCCAAAATACACGCACATATCCTTTGTAACTGGAATCCAGCTCTGGTCCTGTAGGTGTTTTGCTGCGGATGATGTTTTCTGTTTGCTGTATTTGGAAACGACTGGTGTCTAAGGCCTTGTCCAGCTGTCGGATATGTGCTTCCAGGGCACCAGGTTCTCCTGTACAAAAACCAAAAAAAGTGACTGTCACTCAAGTTTTCCTGAAGTTTTTTTTATCTTTTGCCCAGGCAGAATAAGTATCAGGAATGCTATCTAGATTAGACAGTAAAGGTGAAATGTAACTGCAGCAGTAGGAGCGGTACAATGTCAAAGCGAACTGGTAACCAGTTACATTAGAGGATGTTAGCGACCTTCAGAGAACAGACGACTGTACCAATGAACATGCTTGCCATAAGCATGCTATCAACGAGCCCACAGGTTAAAGCAGGCTTGCAAACTATTCTGAAGCGACTTTTCCCTCAGACAATTCCTAACCTCTCCAAAGAGGAAAGTTCTTGGCAAAGTGTGCTCTAACCTCACTGATTTTGGAGAACGCCTTGCTCCCTTTCACAAACACTCTCAAATAAAACCTTCTATCCCAAACTCCTGATCCAAATCCATGTTAAAATTTGATTTCTCCTCACTTCTCTTCGTATCACTTCTCTCCACTAAAAAAACAATGGAATTTCAATCTACGTGAAAGCATCCTATTTGTACACAATTTTGAAGATTAAAAGCAGTATACAGACGCTAAGCGATGCTGTTATAATTATATTCTTAAGGCCCATAGGTGACTGGATGTCTTGAAGGCCCACAGAAAGTAGTCGACGACTGATTTAGGCAACCACACTAAGCAGCAAAATTTATAGTAATTTTCCAATTAGGCATTTGTCAAAAGTTCTGCTTAACATGTCTGCAAGATGGTATTATTCATCCAAGCCGCCTGGAACTCATACCAACGTTTTTGAAGCAGGACTAACTTGTATATTCCTTATAGAGGTCAGCTGAATTCTGCGATATGAATTAGCTACAGCCAATTCTAATCTGAGGCAGGCTGCAGCCTAGAGGACCACGAGATCCCTCTTATCCATACTGTATCACTGTGCCTGATTTCCATCTGTTTACCAAAGCACTTTGAATTTATTCATAAAGACACAATTAAAAACATGCATAGAGAAGGGGAGCCTTCTGTCCACCTTATTACAGAAAATGGAGCCTCTTGGATAGTTAATCTTTTCGCATACAAAACACTGCCTCACCCCAAACGGACAGAACAAAGTGCTCAAATATTGCTTTTCCCTCACTACTTTCAAGAGTGACTTTCAGGTCAGAAAACTAGACACATTCTTCTGTATGTACTGCTATTATTTATCCTCTTAATCAATCACAATATTATTTCACTAATTTGGGGAAAAATAAAAATAGACAGTGAAACTGAGGTCTGTGCCACAGATGCTGAGATTTTAAATGTTTGCTATTTCAAACATGCAATGAAGTCATTATTTTAAAAGAGAAAAAACTGTGAAATCATGAGAGAAGGTATTTATAAGTGCATTTAATCCCTCCGAGAGAGTCATCTAACAAATGAAACAATAGGTTTAATCTTGTATAAAAATGCAACGTGAAAAAAAATTCACCTTCCAATATAAAAGGCTAAGATCAAGACATCGACTGCAGTACCTCACCTTGGCATTGTTATCACATGAAACAACAACTAACCTTAAAGTTTGTATCTTTAATAATATCTTATAAAGTTTGTATCTTTAATAATCCAAGCTGCGGCTGTGTTAAAAAAAATACACGTAAAACTGAACAGTTAGGTTTTGCTCTCTCTCTTTTCTTTCTGCCTTAATCTTTGTAGAAACCACTCTTCTCTCAGTGACATAACGAAATATTAAGTCCTGCTGAGGGACTCGAGAGAATAAAGACCAGTCAGAGTAACTTACTGATCAGTTTAGTCTAGTTGGCTGAGATGGGAGGGCCAATACTTTAAACATCATTGTTTCATCCATGCACCTAATAATAGCATTAAGCGCAGTTGTAAAGCAAGATACTTCTACATTAACATGCCAATGCTGCCATGTAAGAAATATTTATCTTGTAAGTTGTGAAAAGTATAGCAGATGCTAAGAGAAGAGGAAGAAGTTATGCTTGCGCACCGTGGTATTTGCATCTGGCTATGCTTAGTCTTTTTTGATGCCTACCAGAGATATTTTTGAGTGCGTTTTCTGTGAGTGTTACATAGGCCTCAAGAGTTTCAGGGATCTCTACATCTGAAAAAATAAAAGCACAGTCTAAATTGACAGCTCGGCAATGGCTGTCTCCTTACAGCAGGAGTCCTTTTCATGGGATGGAATATAGAAACGGTTCCAATAGCAAACATCTTTTCTGGAGAAGGAAAAAAGATGAAGACTGAAACACAGGGAGCCTGCTACAAAGTCTCTTAATATCCAGGCAAACCTGCCTCTTTTCAGAGCAATCACCTGGAAAGCAAAAAACAGCCACAAGATCAGAGTATAACATACCAGTATGTTTTCCCCCACAACTGGCTACATTTGGGCACTTTCACTCGTTAAGGTTTATTACGCAAAGCACACACACTTAAAAAAGATTTCCAGCTTCACTGGAGAGCAAGACCCAAGTTCCCACCTCAGGCTAAAGGCTCAGTTGCTGGAGTCTTGCCTGGGTAAGGACTGAGTTTAGATTTACTTAAGCACTTGATGATTTTGTCTGCATTTCTTCATCAGTTTGTTCTGCACTTCTTGCCATACCCAGTATAGTTTCTTCTAGTTAGAACAACTTACGACGCATTGCTGTTACAGATGACATATCCTATCTGGCAGGCCACAAGCACAGACACGCAGCCAATTCCCTGTCGGATCGTATACGCCTTTGCGATTTTCCAAGGCTGTAGTCATCCAGGAATCTCCGTCGCTGTGTCTAAGGCCAGAAGGCCACTGGGATCACTTAGGGAAAGCTATTTAAAATACTTCTCCATGAGCATCTTGGCCAAGCAATCACGAACGCAACATTTGCTTCTTTTTACTAGGAGAGAACAAGACACAGTTTGCTACTGTACCTGCTATACCAGCTGCTCCTCTTAGGTAGAAATCCTTCTCTTGTCCTCCGTCTTCTTCCTCAGAGTGCAGTGCCTGTGAAACGGCTGTCTCCAGGTCTCTGCTTAGGTCGTAGTCGTGATCCCACTCCAGGGGAATGGAGTCCACGCTTGCAGGGGTATCTCGCCCTGATCGCTCGCTTCTCACCGGCTGGGAAAGAGGCAGCGAAAGGTTGGAAGAGGGGTGCGGGGAGAGAACGCTGTCCGCAGATTTGTCATGCCAGTGTATGTCAGAGAGATCTGCTGATTCATCCAGATCCACCTCCCGGTCAGAGAGGTCGTGTTCGTCATCTGTCAGCTAGAAGCATAATGCAAACAGAACCGATCAATGAAATGTGCAGAGGCACTACACGGTCAGCCTGGGTCAGTGAAAAAAAGTAGCACTAGGCAACAGTCACACTGATGGCATTTCCCTTTTGCATCCTTTTGCGCTTCCCCTTCATTATTTTAAGGTGCACTAAAAACCCAGAGCAACAAAAAAGTTCATAATGCCAGCTCATTTTAATTACTTAAGGCACCACAAAGTCTCACACCAAGCAAGTATCTCCAGACTTTTTACTGATGCCACCGCAATGCAGACATCAAGTTAAAGAAAACTCTGTAATCAAGTCATAGGAAGCGTAAGTGACCCTTATCGTCACCACTGTTCTCACTATTTTCTTTCATATTTTGAAGACCCTGGGATTTGTTCCTTTCCTTCACTAGGACTCGAGCTACAAAAAATCATTTTGCTCTCACTTATTCAGCTATGTCTTCAGTTCTGGAGAAAAACTTCTGTCTCTCCTGATGGGGAGAATCATTTTACCATTGTTTTTTAAACAAAACAGAACTCAATAAGCTGCCAATGAAACTATGTTCTTATTACCAGTACCACACTGCTACCCCCATTAATAAAGTTTTATAAATCTCCAATTTGCACGGATTTGCATGATGATTTACAAAAATTCCAGATCTGGTGAGTTTGCTCTCTGAACAGGATGTAAATAGCATATAATGAAGGGAGGTAGATGGTTTTGTTACCACAAAATTAAGCCACAGGATTTTTGGAAAGTTACAGAAGTTTCATGTTAGTTCATTTCAACATCTTTCTCTTTCCTCATTCTCACACTTGTAAAATGGCAACAAACCAAACAAATACGTATGTATGTGTTCTGACTGCAGCTGGGATAGAGTTAATTTTCTTCCTAGTAGCTGGTACGGTGCTGTGTTTTGGATTTAGGATGAGAATAATGTTGATGTTTTCGTTGTTGCTAAGTCGTGCTTATCCTAAGTCAAGGATTTTTCAGTTTCCCATGTGCTGCCAGCGAGGAGGGGCACAAGAAGCTGGGAGGGAGCATGGCCAGGACAGCTGACCCAAACTGGCCAAAGGGATATTCCACAACATAGGATGTCATGCCCAGTATATAAACTGGGGGGGAGTTGGCCAGGAGGTGCCAATCGTTGCTCGGGCACTGGCTGGGCATCGGTCAGTGGGTGGTGAGCAACTGCATTATGCATCACTCATTTTTCTTGGGTTTTATTTCTCTCTTTTTTTGGTTATCTTCCTTTTCATTACTATTATTAATTACTATTATTATATTTTGTTTTATTTCAATTACTAACTGTTCTTATCTCAACCCACAAGTTGTAAATTTTTTTTCCCCCGTTTCTCCTCTCCATCCCACCTGGGCAGTGGGGGGAAGTGAGTGAGCGGCTGCGTGGTGTTTAATTGCTGGCTGGGGTTAAACCATGACAATATGTAAGTATACACACAGGAAGGCGGATGAGTTTCTTATGATAGCGTTCCACACGTCCAAAGACCTCTTGACAGTAACGACGCAGCTCATCTAGTTCTTCTTCAATGACAGCTGCATCCATGGGCTCACTTTTCTCAATGAGTTGCTCACCCTGCACAATTATCTGCTCAATTTTGTTGTTGTTCAGTGAAATTTCTTGCTGGAAAGCCTGCATAAAAGAAAAGCCCATGCTTTATCAATGAAATCAACATTACAACCACCTAAGTTATTAAGGATGCAAGTCTTAAGAGTTTTTCAGCAAGAATGGTGTAGATAACAAATGGGCATCATTCCAAATATTCTGGCATGAGCAACAATGAGCAATTAAATTTAGCATTCCACAGTCTTTCTAGCCAAAACCAGTACCATCTCATTCCTCACTTGTTTTATTTGGAAAGAAAGCTCTTCTCTAAACAAACCATGCCTATGACCAAATGTCTAGAATGAACAGAGATGCTAAAGCTATCACACTGGAATTTTGGATAACAAGACATTTGATATTTTTCTCTCCAGATAATGATTTTCTGATGCAGAAATGGTTGACAAATGTAGTAATTCTTAGGTGTCAGCAACGGAGACTTGACATTAATAATTTTTATTGACATTTCCTCTTTTTATTAGGGAATGGAGCCTATCACCCTTAGTTTTTTTGAAATTTTTTCACAGCGCAAAGATCTTTCACTCTGACAGAAAAGTACATATTGAAACCTGACATAGCCCGTAACTTCTGAGGCTGAAGTCTCAAGCCTGCAAGTATGTGACTGTATCAGGCTGCATTTTTGCATAATGTTTCTTAAATTCTTTTCCCACCATGACTGTCTTTATCCCTTCTCTCATCCCTCCTCCTGTTACCATTCAAACCTTCTTTACCTTAAGTTGCTTTATCTTTGCTTGGACATCACACTCTGAGAAATGCTCGATGTTGGTCAGCTGCAGGTCCATCTCTGTTAGCCACACCAGGATGCTATCACGTGCTGTCTCAAACTCCTCACGCTGGCCAATAAAATGCTGAGGAGCAGAAAATGGAGACAATGAAATGACCAAACAACCCCCAAAACCCCAGCAACAGTGGTTCTCCAAAGAAACAGCTTTCATGCCCTTCATACCTAACCTAAACTCAGTACCCCTTCTTTTGTTTCCTACATGCTTTCTAAGGCTCCCTTTTCAGTAACATTATCGACAGCTGCAAGTAGCTGACCTATGAAAGTTCTCTTCTAGGAAGAGGTGGTGTTTGAGGTCACCAAGCATTTCCCTACAGGCTTCACGCCTTGGTGACCTCATACAAAGTGAGCTAATAAGCTCCCTTCCTCTTCCAAAGGTGGAAATCCCCTGAAAAACACTGTGCAAATGCATTAAACTGGAAGCTTCTAGACTCCCCCTGATTCATAAGTATAGTAGTGAAGCCGAAGGGCTTAAAAAAAGAAAAATACTTTTAGCCTGCGCAGGATGGAGGTAACTCGCTTTTGCAAGTTGTCCCATCTCTGGTTCCCCTCATGAACCATCTGCTTGAGGCTGCAGTCAGAGTCGGTGCGGTTCTCTCGGGCCAGGCGGCGATACTGTTTATTGATCAGTTCCAGCTGAGTCAGGCTTTCATGCACTTGTCTCTGGAAGGCCTAAAGCAATATGAACAAAAGACACCATCAGATTTTTAATTGTTGAAATCAGGATACATAGATAAGTCTCTCCTTTTATTTTGACCCTACTTCTACACTCCGACCTGCGTTAGCTGCTAGATTTCACTACAGATGCGGACATCTCCTGAGGGCTATCTTATTGAGAGGCTGCCTTCTGATTAAAATGAGCAAAAAAAAAGAAAAAATTTTACAAAACTGACATAGTTCATTGAATGAGAAGTTGCAACATGAATACCCGTTACAGTGGCAAAATCAGTGCAAAAAAAATTAGACTCAATTTCTACTCAATCATATGCTTTTGTATTTGACAACAGAAACACAAACTATGAATATGAAACATTTAAAAAAAAAAAAATGAACAGAAATCCAAGATTGCTGCGGCTTACTGGATTTCCTTACACACACTGAACTTGCTGAAGTGCAAACACTGAAGAGATTCGAGCAGTTGTTGATTCTGAGCTTTACCAAAACCAGTGAATAATGGTACTGAAGGAGTCATCTCCCTATCTTCTGTATACTGGTATACAAGTAAGTTTTGTCTTAAAATTTTCATGGAAAGAAAATTTTGTGAACTTCCGTACCAACTTATGCCTGGGCAAGTGTCTGCACCGTGTACTTTCAGTGCTTCCTCGACTGTTACAAAAGCCTCAGTCACCCAGCTGGGGAGCAGAAACAGTGGGTGACTTTGCCCATGAGTTCAAGAATTAAAAAAATGAGTATTTTTCAAAAAACTGTTTGTTTTTATGTTGTCACAGAAACAGAAAAGCAATCAAGCAAAGGAAGACTTAAAAACATAGACTACACCAGCTCTCCTGAATACAAGTGGGTTTTGGCTCCCACTGTAGTTCTGATATTGCTCACAATGCAAATAAACAGTCAGTCTCTCCCAAAACAAGACACTGCCCTTACTAAGGACTGGAGAAGTGTGATAGCTAATATATTTCTGTACAGAAATCTTAATTAAAATCAGCTAACACATGAGATTTCTGCATAAACAATATATACTCTTCATATTGTACCAGTCAAAGCTAAAAATGAAATAAGCACATTTCTGCTGTAACACCAGAGACAAAAGTAAAGAAGCTGGTTTGAAAAAAGAAAAACGAATGACCAAAGTCTGTAGAGTCCTCTCAGTATAATTATTCCTTTCATTAAATGGCCATCAAATTGGGTAGGGGACAACCAACCAAGAGCAAATGGGCTTGCAATTGGAGTGAAATGCTCAGTAGAACTGAATTCACTTAAAATTGCACAAGGAGGCAGTTCTATCAGAGGCACAAATCTGACTATGTTTACTAGGAACAGGAAATCTAAAAGTGTGCAGTTGTTGTTTCACCTGTTACCATGCCTTGTCCAGCAAAAGAACAGCTGTGTATTTCTCTTCCATTTTTTCAGCTCAGCTATACAAGAATTCATGTGTCGCGTTCCTTCCTGTAACCTCTTTTCATTTCTCCATGAACTACTGGAAAGGAAGGAGTTTGATTTTGTGCAGTGAAGTCAGTGAGAGCTGTCTCTGACCTCTGTGCTCAGGAACTGAAAGGTTCTTACATGGTCTGCTGGGCTCTTTTTTTTTTTTTAAATTCAACTGCAGATATGGAGGGGAAAAGAAAATTGGAAAAAAAATGTCTAGTTAAAGCAGAAACCTAGCTGACTTTATATACTGACTTCCCAGTGAAGTTGCTGAATTCTGCTGAATTTGAACACCACAACTTTTGTCGCTTGCACTCCTGCTTTTTGGTAGGTGTAGAAACCGATGCTCAGAAAAGAAAAAAAAGAAGAAAAAAAGAGAAAGAACCAAACTGCAAGGAAAACAGGCTTCTGGAGAGGCTGCTAAACTGTTCTTTTCACAGTTAGTTCCTGCTTACGCTCTGTAAACAGTAAAAATTCCACAAGTCTGCAGGAGAGGGAAGGTCACCATCAAGGCTGAGGTTCAATGAAACAGACTTTGGGCAAAGTCAGATCAGCTGTAAAAACCAGACAGCCAAGATATTTTTGGTACTGTTTCTCATACAGAGACTCGCTAAACGAGAGATTTAGATCCTGATCACTGAATAAAGGGACAAGGGAAAGGAGGTCGGAGACAGAGTACTTGTGTCCAGGAAGCAACCATTTTTATACTATGGCAACCTACCTCACCATAATGAAGTCTGGCAGTATTTAACAGCAAAACCTGGCTGGTACATTCAGAAATGTGAATGTCATTTATAAAACTTGATTCAGCACTTCACAGTTTATGGTTTTGAATTAGCTGTTATACCAGAAAGTATTAACTGGTCTTAGATGTTATTTAAAATTTGCATTTTGTCTTCACAGCAAATACTTCACAGCACCTGACTGTTTACAGAATTGCCTAAACAATTTGTTCTCTTTCTTCAGAATTGTTTTTCTTTCTCATCTTGATATACTCCTTGCAAATATGAAACTGAGCAAAAGATTTTCACCTGTGACTAGCCACAGGACGTGTGCGTGTGCTTTACACACAGGTATACACTCCACTGTAATTGTGAGCAAGCCATCACATTGTAGTAGGCACAACTGAGTTACGTAACAAGCTCTTAAGCATTGACTGAAGTGACAGCTTGTCAGTTTTGAAGCATGCGCTTAACTTTTAAGTCCGGGGGGACACCATGTGGCCATGTAACAATGCTTGCATGAACATGAATTTCAGGTATAAGGATGTAAAATGGAGATATTGTACGTGGTGCGAAACAGGAAAAGAGTTCAGAGGGCTGATTTCAGAGAGTTACAGAGAGAAGAGGAGGGGTAAAATCAAAGCAAAAGCTAAAACAAGCAGCATACATTTGAAGAGGTATTTGGTGAAGGGAGATTTATGAATGCTCTGGAGCACTTACTGACTGGGCATATTAAAAAGTTGCAGAAATAAAAAAGGTGAGAAATCTAACTTGGTGAACAAACAGCAAGGGAGAGTGGATTATTTATTTGCATTTTCAGTTGGCACCTCCCACTGTTTTTTCATCCCAGAAGCCTGCCACTGAAGGCAGCCACAAAATCATCAACTCTGCTATATTAATACAGTGTCTTTACTGAGAGACTTGTGTATGGGAAGGCAGAACACCAACTGGTGGCTGTAATGGGATCAGTAGATATTACATTTCAACTATTATAAATCACCTCAAATTTCTTCAGTTCTTCCTTCGCAACCGTGTAAAGCACACCAGAGGAGCTCGGGAAAGCAGCTGTCCTCTCAGAGATTTTTAGCCAGTCTTCAAATCTAGAGTAGTCATCCAAAAACTTTTGCCACAGCCGCCACGTCTCTTCAATTCTGCAGTGATAATGGGAAATTAGGGAATGTGCAGACTGAAGGTCAGCTGACCTACAGAACTTTAACTAATCGTCTACAACAGCAAACTAGCGCTGCACCAGACAATAACCCGCTCTTAATCTAACCCAGCCAGCCAGGCTGCTAAACAGACCACGGGGAAGGCTGGTTCATTCCAGACTGAGCTAGAATAAGATGATGGCAATTTTTTTTTAATGCTTCTAATTTTGGAATCTGAGCACGTGCTAAATAACTTCTGAAATAGTCCCAGTGTAGATACCTAAGCCAGTATTTTAGAGATTAGAAATTCCACACTAGCCTTCAACTACAGAACTTGTTTCTTACAGAATGCTAAAGATGTTGCAGTGTATATTTTAAAGTTCTCGGTCATTATTCTGCATTGCAAAGGGACGCGAATATTTTTTTTTTTTTTTGCATTCACCAACAAGTGGTAAAATGCTATCTCTCAATATACACGGTAAACATTTTTATTTAAAAACTCCCAAAGTTAAAAGTCATTCCAATGTCTAAAAAAACCAATTTGACTTCAATTGAATATGTAAAAATAGTGGCTCACTCTTGATCCTGAGACCAAACTGGCTTAATACTGAGACTGTAAGATCACAAGAACTTCACCACCACTTGATTCACAATAACAAGATCTTTTTTGGGACCGGTTGCATTACAACAGAACTTCGTCTGTTTTTACATACAGAATACATCTTTCCCAAATGTTGGATACACAGGGCTGATAAGGACCTGATCCATGCAAAATTTATGTTTTGTTGATGTTATGTTGTTTAACCTGAAGTCTGACATCTGGAAAGTTGCTTTTTAATATGAATAACTGTTTCTAGTACAATAAAGATCCTAAATACTGATAGCTCAACTTACTGGTACAAATCTACTAATAGCATAGTGTGTACATTGCAAAAAAAGTAAAACAGAGTTCAATGCATTGTTCCACATTAACCTAAAATAGCTCTGAAATAATTCGCTGGACACAAAGGTATGAAGAGCCTGTATATTTTCGAGACAGACCGTATCAAAGATAAAACTTATAAGCTGTATTTTTAGATATATACAAAAGTTACCATGGCCATAGTATAAAATTACTTAAAGATAGCATTCTGTGGCTATAGAGCAGCACAACTTTAAAGCAACAATTTTTTTGCATAAAATTAAGAAAACCTTTACTAAATACCTTGACTATCCCGCAAAATGAAAGATAATATAAAGTTCAATTCAGCATTTTGAAAAGTCATGAACTTTACCTAGAGTCCTTGATATGACTGTGTAAACATCACAGAAATCAGATTCATGACTTAAAAAGATACAGAAAAGATCTTCATAAAGATAGGGGTTCAAACAGTTAAACATATCTTATTACTCGTCAGCATGGAGTATGTAGCATTGGCGCAATCTAGCCTGCACCATTACGGCTATCAAAATCACCCATGCTATCCTAGATGGGGAGAGAAAACAATGAATCTTCTGGATATCACGGGCATGCAGCGTACGGATGGTCTAAGCATGTGCAGTAAACCAGACCACATGCAAGACGCACGGGCGCTACGGCCCACCCTCACTCGGCAAAGCTAAGGTGGGCAGATGAAGAAATTCCAGATGAGTGGTCAGTCCTAAAATTCTTCCAAGTAAACAACATCGGACATAAGAGAAGCTGTTGAGGAACATTAGGTGCACGAAAACCCTGATGCCTGGAATAGCATTCTACCCATTTGATAACTAGTTTCCTCATCAGTCTCAGTAGTTCTAGGGTAAACTTAAATTTTACAACTCTCCCTTTTAGGTCATGCTTTCTAAACCTCTTGGAGTCACTGCTATCATCTAAACTTTCTCTAGTTTCTCTCTCACAATTTCTATGAAGCATGGGAAATAAGACATCATTCTCTCAAAGGCCTTGTGAGCAAAGATTTGATAACTGGTATCTGTCCCTTGTATAAAGGCGTGTACAAACACAACCCAGAATTTCTTTTTTTTTTCCCCACAGCATAAGAGCTATGGCTTTTACCCAGTGTATGATCTTTTTCTGACCCACTACACCCTTTTCTTCAGTACTGCAACCCTATAACATGCATCCCATCCCATATTTGTGCCTGTGGAAGGAAATACCAATTCGTAGGCATCTTAGACTTACTTAAGTCGCCTTTCCATCGACATTGCACAAATGTTTCTCCACCTTCTGTCCAGGTTGCGTGTAGCCTGCTGGATAGAGTCACACTCTGCTTCTGTGGCACAAGCATCACAGTCATGAAGCAGCACTTCACACAGATTGAGAACAGAAGCCACTCCAGTGCTGTGTTTCTCTATGTCCCTCTGAAGTTCCTGCAGGTGAAGAAATTAATTCGTAAGAGAAACTGCAAAACATGCATAAATATGAATCCATTTCTCTTCTACTTATTAAAAAAAATATTTAATAAGCTTGCAAAGAGGAGACGACCATCCAGTGAACACCTATTAAGAGAGCGCATCTGCGCGAGTGGCGTTGCGATGTTATCAATGAGGCCAGGAGGAGCCGGCAGCATGCACAGCTCTCCCAGGGAATACGAACACCAAACCGTCACCTGGGACAAACTGCCAGAGCTCTGCATGCTCAGCTGAGCATCTTTCACATACATTTAATCAACATCACCAATAAATGGTGGAATCATTCCCAGCCCTTTCCCATTAACACAGAGAATGTAAAGCAGAAGTTAGTAAGGGAAGTGTGACAAGAAAACATGTTCTTATCTACTGCGAGGGTTTGGTGGAGGTACCCTTCGTGAACTTACTCTTCCCCAGGTGAGCTAGCTGCAAAGTGGCACGTTTGACATGGAGATGGGCAGCAGCACACGTTGAACAGCGCATCTCTAGTGGGAGGTTTTTCTTCTATGTTGGTTTTCATTTGAAGAGAGTTTTATTTTCTTCATAGTAGCTAGCATGGGGCTATGATTTGGATTTGTGCTGAAAGCAGTGTTGATAATTCAGGGATGTATTTGTTATTGCTGAGCAGTGCTTACACAGAGCCAAGGCCTTTTCTGCTCCTCACCCCACCCCACCAGAGAGGGGGCTGGGGGGGCACAAGGAATTGGGAGGGGACACAGCCGGGACAGCTGACCCCAACTGACCCAAGGGATATCCCAGTCCATACGGTGTCATGCTCAGCATTTAAAGCTGGGGGAAGAAGAGGGAAGGGGGGGACGTTTGGAGTGATGGCGTCTGTCTTCCCAAGTCCCCGTTACACACGCCGGAGCCCGGCTCTCCTGGGGATGGCTGAACACCTGCCTGCCCGTGGGAAGCTGTGAAGGAAGTCCTTTTTTTACTTTACTTCCACGCTCGGCTTTTACTTTACCAATTAAACTGTCTTTACCAAACCCCACGAGTTTTCTCACTTTTACCCCTCTGATTCTCTCCCCCATCCCACCAGGGGGGAGTAAGCGAGCAGCTGGGTGGGGCCGAGACATCTTCCTTCAACTTTCCAATTCTACAGCATTTTCATTGGAAATGGAAAAGGAAAATTCAGGACAGCTAAAGAAAATGCACTTACATGGTCTTAGCACTTATTATATGTGATCACTATTATTTCTCCTGTTGGTTTCTTGGTTGCAATGGCTTGTTCTACACTGAAGCGATGTTTCAGCTTCACTTTTGAACTACAGGTTGAAGTTAAGACGAGCCACAAAAGTAATTGGCTATTGCTGTTGGATCAGTGCAAGGAAAAGAAAGCCTGCTTGACTTCTGCCTACATTTCCAATGAATCATCAGAATGTGAGATGGAAAAATCAGGATGGGCAGTAACAAAGCCAAGATAACATAATTCCAATAGTGACAAAGAAGTACTAATGTGACCACACCAAAAAGTGATATATTGCATTTAGAATACTACGTATACTTCTGATTCAGATGAGGAAAAGAACTATTAGGACAATCAGAGATGTGGAAGTTTATTTATTTATATTTATTTATTATGGGGGTTGGACTAGATAACCTTTCATGGTCCCTTCCAACCCAAGCCATTCTATGATTCTAAGATTCTATGATTCTATTTAGGAGAACAAGAACTTGGCAGCTTGAGGCTGAGTAGAGATAAACTGCTGTTTATAATTTTGCTAGTGAAGCTAGCATGCAAAGGTAAATATAGTGTCAACATATTGTGTCTACATACATTTAAGGTCTAACTAGAGGAACTTTTCTTACAACTAGCAATATGATGTTCTGAAAATGCCTTCCAGCAGGAAATGACATCTAAAATGTAGAATCTAAAAACCTCAGCAAACTTGAAATGGACCAAGTTTAACTTGCATCAGCCATCTGATTTGGTGGTTTGTTACAACTGGGGTTGGATTCAATGAAGTAATCTATTTCCTCTTCTCATCTCTGAAACAGAAGGCTACTTTGTGAACATCTATGTGAGACCATCAAGTGGAAAATCACAATGTTTTCTTCTTCAGCGCTAGCCCTTTCACTTTCACTTGCCTGGAAAACACTCTTTCATCATGATGTCCAAGTGCTTATTCTTCTTTCTCTCCATCCTGAAATGTTATATAAGGGTGGATACTATAAACAGATGCAATACCCTATGAAACGCATACTCCAGACAGCTATGAGGCTTGAGGTTAAGCAAGTTCAGGTAACACAATCTCCTGTCTGCTGTTTTGGAGTAGAGCAGTAGTGAGAACTGCTAGTTGGTGGTCCTGAGGATTCCTAAGGATTAAACTTTTTTATTCATCTACAGAACATTCCTACAAGAAATGTCTACACTGTTTTTTCTCTATAGCCTTATATTTCTTTCCTATATTTTAAAATTTTCTACGTTTGTTAGAGAACATCTAGCCTTTGGGTTAGTTCACAAAGGAGCATCGCTTTTATGCACTGCTGTCACCCACATACAGCTTCTTTTTGCTTTATCAACCCAGAAGCAAACACCATTTTTTCCACATTTCAGGTGGTAGCAGATCAAGGAAGTTAACAAACAAGTAAGCCTTGAAATGCAGTTTGCAACCCTAGGAAAATTCTGCAGTGAAGTTACCCTACCTTCCCCAGGATATCCAGCTTCAATTGTATCTTTAATTTCACTACAGAGACCAGCAATCTGCGAAGCTGATTCTTCGCTGAAGTAGATGCTAAGAAGTAGATAATGGAGTTACAGAAACGGGATTTGGTCCTCTTTCACAGCATAATATTTTTAAAGTAATTTTGTATATGAACGACTGGTAGCAGTATGAACAGGGAAGATAACATGACCTCAGTGGAAGATCAAACATGGAAAAGAACGTAAGATCACTAATGGAAGAAGAAAGAGGGATGAAATACTGGAGAAGATGGTCAATGTACTGGCCTTCTCGGATGCGGTGGATAGTGATACAGCCTCCAACTGATAAAAATACTGGTTGCCATACCCAGAAGGTGGGTGGGTTTTTTTCATTGTTACTATAACCATGGCTTGCAGTGTTATCAAATCCAATCATCATCAAGTTTTCAAACACGGCATCGTCTCAGGATAAGACTCACCTCTATTTCTCCCCTTTGAAGTTCAGATTAAACCACTCGCACTTCTACAGAATACCACTGCACGCTGTCACTGCGTGCGACTGACCACGAGGACACAGCAGAAGGCAGAGATACACCGGTCTCTGCGCCCAGAATAAGGACCGTAAGAAGTGACCGTAACAAACTGTGGGATGCCTGCAGAGGGATGCTAGTAGAAAATCTGAAGTCTCTACTTTGTTGATAGCAATGCTTAGCCCTGCCTAGCACTTTATTGTCTCAGAAACGCCACTCATTAGTGACGCTTGTGTGTTGTAAATTATTATCCCCATGTAAATTACCTATAGAATATTAATAAGTAATTCTGCATAGCCATGTAGCAAATCAGCTGGGGAGTTGGCAAAAACTCTGAGGGGGTTCTTGGGTCTCAGTCCCACACTCAGCTTGAAAGAGCAAAATGCCAGTTTGTACACTTCAGAAACTAATTATCCCCAAACCAATCTGGCCCTCCTCTTCACACGCATTTCCTCCTCCTCTGGAGAAAGAACTCAGGAGAGCATCTAACTCACCTCCAGCGAAGCACCAGAAAGGTATTTTTGCCAACAAATAACTAGCAGGAACACAACAGAACAACGGTCCTCCCCAGCAATGTGCTTCGAGGTAAAACTGCGCTGGGCAGTGAAGTGGAACAGGAAAGAGAAAGTAAGGTAAATCTTCTTAGGAGTAACATTAGTTTTAATGCCAAAACCTGTTTGACTTAAAATTTTTCTGCCCATTCCAGTGCTGACTATTTTGTTCTAGCACTGCATAAAGGCCTTGCGTGCTATAAACCAACCAATTTTAACTTCACATGTACAGCTCATGCATCTTTGCGTGCAAAGTGATTCTCAAACAAGCTGCAAAATAAAACTGAGTTAGAAGGGTTGCTAAAAAAGTAATTTTCAAGCATGTGCAAAATTTGCAAGGTCTAATAGGTGTCAGTTTTGCCTCTGGGAACAGACAATTCAAACAAACAAAAACCACAAACCCCAAAGGAAAAACAACTGCAATAACTCGTTCAGGTTACATTTCTTGGTGCCTTCCTTACCTTTCTCGGAAAGGTCAGTCAGCTCCTGGTAGATTCGATGTCAAAGCCAGCAGAAAGCTCTATAAGTGACACAGTAAGTACCACTTGCCTTGATGTTTAAACACTTCTTTGCCTCATGCCCTCTCAGCATTGAGCTGGGTACGGGCAGCCCAAGGACACTCTACTTTGGTTCTCCCCATGTCATCATGCACCTGATAAGTGTGTTGTATTTTACCTGCTGTTCATTTAGCTTCCTTTGTATCTCCTCAGAGTCACAAGTTTCATAGACGATAGGTTTGGACAGCTCTGACTCAATGTGGGCAAGCCAGGATCTCAGGCTACTCATGTTTTTATCCAGCTGCTGCACTGCAACGAGGGTCTCCTTCAACTTCTTTACCCTGTAAAGAAAAAGAAACAGCAGCATAAGCACGCCCTGGAGGAGAATTTCCACAGCACATGTTTCAGGAAGTTTTCAGAGTAACTTAAATTAGATGGCAAGTTCTGTTCTGGTCTTCCTTTATTTTGTAACAGAAGTATATGTGCAAGTGGACCTGCATTCATAGGTTCCAGTTAAGAAAAATTAAGAGCTTACTAATGCCAGACAATATTTTCAAAGCTTCTGTACCTTTACCAGTTGAGTTAAATGTTCGTTAAGAAAGGAAAACTTTTTTTTTTTCAATGAACTGGCACACACCAAAACTCCAAAACAATCCAAGTAATTTAGTTCTGTATTTGACCAACAGATGACAGAAGTTCTTCTTAGGCTACAAGTAACTTATCCATTTAACTAGTACTGGTGGTGGAGCGCACTGAGTGAACATGTCTTTTTTTACCCAGGTGATTTCTAAACGTTGAACTACATATCACAGAATAGTTTGGGTTGGGAGACACCTTTAAAGATCATCTAGTCCAACCCCCGCTGCGGTGAGCAGGGACACCTTCAACTCAATCAGGCTGCTCAGAGCCCCGTCCAGCCTGGCCCTGGATGTTTCCAGGGACGGGGCTTCTGCCACCTCTCTGGGCAACCTGGGCCAGTGTGAAGACTTGTCCTTGAATAAGTTTGAGGGAGAGAAATCCAGCTGAGAACTTAGTGAGAAATCCTGAATCCCAAGTGCTGCTGTAAATCGTTCTTGGTCTTAATGGACTACTTCAGATTTAAATAGATGAAACTGGAATGTAACTGCATGGCGATTTCTAAGTAGTATTTTTCTTGAGGCCCTGACCTTGCAACAGCAACAGCCAGGAAAAATTAGTGTTTGGGGTTTTTTTATTCAGGGAACATTAAGCTTAGACAGTGAGGAAAATTTGACTAAACCTTCATCCTATCTTGACATTTTTTCCTTCAGCCTGTTTCAACTGCAAAAATGTCAGTAATTCCCTCCTTCCTATCTCCAAGTTACATAACATACATTAGTGGATCCTGAAATTGTTTCTAAGCTTTTTTTTTTTTTTTAAAGTTTGTGTAGTACCACAAACAACTCTGAGTAACTTTCCCTTTTATGCTTCTATTGCTTTGCCACTTAAGTGTTTCAATATCAGAAAGCTTTAAGAGATGAGTGCAGGCTGGTAATAGATTGACTAAACTGGGTTGAAAAATACCAGATTGCCAGATTTGTCAAACAAACAAAATGCCACCTGACTATCCTGTAATTCAAACAGAGCAATTCACATTTTTTTCCATAATACTAACCAGAAAATTTATCAAATGTTTCCGTATTTAAAGCAGTAGTTGCAGCTGACCATTAAGGGTCTAATATGGCTGTCCTTTTCTTACCAAAGAGAAATGCAGAGACCTTAACATCGACTTAAAAAACTTGAAAGTTAAATCTTTCAATGTTTTGTCTCTTTCTAGCCCTCTCTTTAGATCACAGATGGTCAAACTGTGGCTCTTTAGCACCAAACATGCTTAAGAACAGTTCGAATGCATCTTCCTTGCCAGAGTCTCATGACCAACAGCTGAAGGGTTGTGATCTGAAAAAAAAACTTGGTAATCGGAAAAAATCTGGGTAATCTGAAAATCTGGCTATGAAGGGACTGAAGTCAACACAGTCATGCTGAAAGACTGCCCCAGTCACCAGCATCAGGTTATCCTGAAACACAGCTGTATGTTTAGCCTTGGAGAGATACTAGAGGAACAACCAACGTCTGGGGGCACCATCTCCTTGTCACCTATGGTTGTACATACAGTGCGTTGTGGGTTTGGACAATTTAAACTTGCTCACAGGGTGAGCCAGAAGGCTGGCTATCAGTCTTCTGGAACTCACATAGTGCTTTTCAGTCTCTGACATTAATTAAGAGGAGTGAAAAGCTGCCCATTTTCTGCTTCGATTTTCAAGGCTGGATGCCACTGATCCTTTGCAGGCACGCTGCAGTGGGAAAGGGAACAAGGAGTCATGTCAGCCCTGTGCAGAAGCAACGTCACTCTATCATTTGCAAGCCCAAGCTGTGGACCAGGCTTTTCTTCGCAGTTGTATAGTACCCTAACCTCTGTACTGGATTTTATTTACATTTTGCCTGCGACACCTGATAAAGAGCCTGTCATTTAGAAAGTGCCCTCTTTGCCTCAGGCAGACTGCATGGGAATACATCCCTGCCAGAGCAAAAAAAAACCCTGGCCCAAATAGAGCTATTTTCAGTCAAATGACATAAGTTACTCAAGAGAGAAAAAGAAAAAAAGCATGACATACTAGAAGAACACTCCAACCCAACCCAAAACCTACTGCTAATCCTGCCCTCTCACCAAACTGCTGCAATTCCCTGCACCTAAATTCCAACAGTTAAAAAAAAAAAAAACAAACCCCAAAAAGGAGAAAAGGACAACCCCCTTCCTGCCCCCCGCTACATTTACTGTTAACACTGTTCTTTTTTGTACTGAGTCTGACACGCTGGGTTCCTTGCCCATGGTACAAATAGAAGCAAATGAACAAGTGCTTCTTGGGAGTACGCTGGGCTTACTTCTTTGGACTGAACTGCAATACAGAGTTGTGCCTGCAGCTACTCTGAAAACACACCTGCGAACACATAATAAATGTAATCCATCATGTCTAGGAGTTTTCCTTCCTTCTGAATTTTGGCAGGGAAGATGCCTGTGCTCTTCATCTCATGGAATACTGTGACTGTGTACAAATAATTACACAGTATGTGTCCAACAGAAGTATCTCTCTCTTAAAAAATGTATCAGCTCAAAATCCTATCTTTCCATGTGAAGCGTGGGGCCTGAAGGTTAATGAAACTAAAAGCTCTGCTTAGAGACAAGGGTCAATTTATAAACCATTCAAGTATGTGGGATCCCTAGCCAACTGTAATTTTGACCTTTTGAGATTTCATTTACAAGATTATGTTTAAACAGTTAATTATTTCAATAATCACCTCATGCTTTTGTTGCAGTACTAAGCACGTTTCTGCAAGAGACCTGAGATAACTCCTCTCCCTGATAATGAAGATTCTGCATTGCAATCAAAGGGTGGGACCCATGACACAGTTGGTTTAAAGGTTGTTTTTATAAAACACCCCCGCCCCCCCCAGTCTTGCTACATTTACAAATACTTAAGAAAAGGAAAAATCTCCTCAGGAAGGAAAATACTGCAGAATTCAATTGTTTGTTTTTATGGTTTACTGATGAAAACTCATCTGAAAATCTGAATGGGCTTATGATGTTTACGTTTCCATGTTCCCATTACTGTACTGCGGTTTCCCCAAGAAAGTAATGACTTTAAAATGTCTATTTTGCATTAGGAAAAGGCAGTGGGAGAACAACTTGGAGCTGAAATTAAGAGCAAATACCTTTAATTCAACTAGTCCTAAATTAAACAGCCATAGATTCCACTTAAACCTAAGCAGGAACAATCCTGTAAACGCATAACAATGCATCATATAGAACTCATAGCTACTGCGTTAGTCATTTAGACAGCTGGTTACTAATATTAAACTTTAAAAGCAACAAGAAAGAAGTCAGTAAAAGCGTGGTAGCTAAATCTGTACAAAGCCAGCAGAAAGCAGAAAAGTGGTTTGTTTTTTTTTTAAATCTATTTGCAACTGGAGACAAAGTTTCAAGAAACACTTACTCTATGAGACAGTGAAAAATATTACACTATTAAAATCAGGTTTTAAAAAACCAGTTTAAAAACAATCTTTTCATGACTGAAAAAAGATTTATTGTCCACAGTACAGTACTACTGCGTACCAGGACACTAGTACTGCCAGTTATATTTGCTCTTCAGATCACAGTTTCCCCTTTCAAAGAGTAAATTTCTAGAACTCTGAACAACAGCAAATTTTCTAGAAAAGATAATGTGGAGAGAGACAAAGACAAGCTGAATTAAAAAATCCAAGATGATGTAGGCTGAGTTCAGTTATTACATGCAGTTACAAAAGAGTCATTAACATGTACAGGACAGACCAGCTTTGGTAAGTTAAGTCTGAAATACTTTCTTTACAGCCTCTCTCCTTCTCTGCCTTTCACTTGTAGCCATGCCCCTTTGATGACACAAACAGTGAGCAGACAAATACAAAGTCCGCGTTCTCTCATGTGTGTACATGCTCTTGTATTTAAAAACAGCAGTAAAACCAGTCTTTCTTCCAGACAGCTAAGAGATTTTACCCGTACTTAGTCTGCATCAGTAACAAAAAATTGTTTTGGGATCCAAAGTACTAGCTGTAAAACAAAGTATGCTGTTATCACTGTCAACTGTTTTTAAATGGAGCAGAAAACAGTAATTTCTAGCTAAGGTAATGATTTCTACATATCAATATTTCTATTAGTTTCCCAGCAAGCCAAGACTTCAGAAAGAACCATATCAATCAAAAGCAAACAAAAATAGCTGCCTGCCTTGTGATATCACAATTACAGTCTGGGAGATCTGAATCCACACTGCCGTCCTCCGCCATCCTCACAGCATGCAAGTCCTCCGCCACCACCATGAAATTTTCCAGCATTAAAAAGCAGAACTTCCACTCCAAAAGCCTGCAAACACTGTGCTTTGGGCGGGGGGAGGAAAGGGGACACACTTCTCTTTGCTGGTGAGTACTGTACAGAAAATGTTGCATGCCAAATAAATGTTAGCAGCCGTTGCTTGATAACATGAGACTGAATGGTGACAAGTGGTCATGTTTCTAAATAAAACTTGCATTCATCAACATGTGCCAGACTTGATCTCCAGGAATGTGGACCATGAGTGCTAGGGGAAGGGATGGAAACACGTACAACAAAGCCTTCTTTGCAAAGCCGGAGCAGTTGCACCAACAGCACTGCTTCCTGGCTGTAAACACTTTTTGCACCAGGCTGACATATCAGAAAAATTCATCTGAAAGGATGAAAATGTTGTAGAAGGACAGAAAGAGAAGTCTCTGATGCAGAGACACAGCTACCTTTCTGTAGCTGTCTCTTCTGCTGTTACAGACCTCCTCAGAATGGAGAGGCAATCAAAAAAACCTGGGTAAGGAAACAGAATGTGAGAAAGAAAGAAAGAGGCTTTTACAGGTGAACGGAGGAGTTCCACCGCACAGAAGAAAATCAACAGGTAAAGACTTGGTCTGGATGCATATTACCATACTATATTACTAAAGCATTTTCATAGAGCACTTTCTATTTGTTCACAGCTGTAAGAAACAAATCACTAACTAATATGCTCCAGGCAAGGAATGACTGTAGCTTTGCGGAAAAGCACGCAGGCTATAATAATTTATTCATGCCATCAGGGATCCGGAATATGAAAGGATGTATTTTATTCTCAACACCAGAACAATTAATCTGCATTTATTTGCTGAGTGCAGCCAAAATCATGTTATATGATACATTCCAAACTCCAAAATATCATAACAGGAACATACCCCAATATATCACAACATATTCTAAAGAGCCTCTGGAGCCTTCTAAAAATTATCTTGGAGGATGCAAACCCTTTTGTCCAGTGGGAACTGGACACCAGTACAAGTACTTTGTACATAAATTAGTCAACAACTTGGGCTTTAACTGCTCTCAGCCTAAGCTACAGCTGAACTAGCAAAATTTCCACAACCTGGCATCAAACATCTCTGCCATTCACTTCCCAACTTCAGCAACGCAACATTCAAACTTTGGAGAGTTTTTTTCACTTCAGTAAGCACTGGAATGGAAAGCATTATATGTTTAATTGCATACAATAGTGCTCAGCACACTAGTTGAGAAGGCTCAGTTGAAATAAATAAATAAAATAAATACTGGACATAAAAGTAAATAAATACTTTACATAAATTAGTTTGGAACTAGGACTTGACACTCTGCTTCACAATAACAGAATGAGAAAGTTTAAGTGTATAATATTGCAGTTTATATCTCCCCACCCCAAGAATGATACAGAAACCTGAACCCTTACCTGTCCCTATGGAGGACACTAACCTCCAATACTGAATAGACAATACAGATCTTTTAAAGATGTGTTTTGCAGTTTCTGAATGCAATCACTATTCACTAGAAACTTCCTGAAGGTATTATTTGAACATTTGTCTGAGTAAGTGTTTCAGAAGACAAACACAAAATTACAGCAAATACACTTTACGTTCAACGACTGGTGATGTATCATATCCTCTGAAGCCAGCAGGCTCCTCAGCTGTAACGCACCACTTCCTGACTTAATTGTTCTGTAAGAAATATATGGTGTTCATTACTTTAAAATGAACCATTATAGAAAGAGCTGGAGCCACCAGAATGCTTCTGCTTACATAAAAATTACTGCTCCCATGCTTACGGGATTTCAGAACAGGAATGCAGTAAAACCGTATGAAAAAAGTGCGGATGAAAAAAGACGATGAAACTAAATAAAACACTTTTGCTGCTAACAGGACTAAAGTATTACTAATTCATATGTCCTTACATCACAGAACTGTAAAATATAAAGGGTACGTACATTTTATGAAGTGCAAAATTGTGACAAAATTACTGTTGGTAATGGGAGGGAGGTTGTAGCATGACTCAACAGAATGTATTGAAACAAATAAACCAGTTGCTTCACAAATCAAACAACAGTCCTGTATTTCTTTAAGTTATGAAAATTGCTGTTATATTTTTCACCTTGAATAAAAAGAATCTTTAAGCCCAATGTGCATACATCTACCTGCAGTTACTCTTCTCCATCAGTGAAAAAATAATCAGGCAGAAAAACTTAGTTTTGGAACTGCTCTTCTCGAAATCCAGAACTATAAATGACTCTCTCTTGATTCCTCTGCCAAGAATTTTTTAGAAAAACTACATTTTCATCCAGTTTTAAGCACTAATCTGAAGTAAGATGGCACTGGAGCAAGGCTCACTAAATCTGACTGCAGCTGATCCTATGTCGTTCTAGCAGATAATGTTTTAAATTGACTCTTCTTGAAGAAATGATGTCAGGTACTGTAAAGCAAAACAGGAAGGTGAATGTCACAGAAATGTGTTGTGGTTAAGAATAAACTCATTTCACAGTTAATGTTGAAAAGGCAGACAATAAAAAGATTTTAAATTTGTGACATCCAGAATATTAATCTGTCCCACATAGCACTTAGAAACAAAATAACAGTTTTACCTGGCTGCAATAAGATCTAGAAGATGTTGCCACCTGTCATTGATCTTGCCAAGTTTGTACTCAATCTCTGACGCCTTGCTCTCATGGCTGGCTTTAGCAAGTCGCTCTCCCATTTGCTGGAGCTGGATTTTGTTCTCCTGGGCTACAGCAATTTCCTCCTGATAATCCTGGAGAGTAAAAAGCAATTAGAAGTCAGGGTACTTATACTGAATATGCTCTGCTCTACGCTACTAAAGGAACCATACAAAAATACAAGTGAATGCTCTTTTTTTGGTGATTGGTACAGTGGAGAGACAACCTCTTAAATATTAGATGTATAACCATGAACAACTTTATCAGAAGAATGAAAAAAAACCAAAACCAAACCAAAGCACAATGCCTTCTATAAATGTATCTGCTATAGTTAAACTCATTACAGGCAATTCTGATTGGACGTTTAGTAAAGCATTCAGATGCCTTTGACTTTGCATTCACTTAATTTTCTGGTATCCTGGGACGTCCTACCTCAAGAAAGACAGGAAAATGCTGCATAGCGAGAGAAGAACATAAACCACACAGTCGTACTAGAACTTACAAACATCAGTGTAAGGTAAAAACCCCATTTCAGCTAATTCAGTATCCTCTTTGCAACACAAAACAAGTAAGCAGTTACAGAACAGCATGTAAGCGTACATGCACTGCACTGTACCTTTTTCAGTTTCTCAATCATTTCTTCGATGAGGATGTCGCCATTTTGAGAAACCTTACTTTCCATTTGTGTCAGCCACTCACAGAGCTCCTTGTTCTTCTCGCTGAAGACAGCCCACTCATTCAGTCTCTCACTAACTTGTTGTCGACGTAAGGAGACCTTAAAACATTTGTGGAGTGTAAATAAAAACAGAACAGTAAATGCATTTAAGAGATGCTTGAAACACTTTGTGCCTCAATATGAACTCCTCTGGCCCTGCAAAAGCGTTCCAGCCACTTACTTGCCATTAAAACAAACTGGAGTCGTACTGCAGAAACTGCGTGTGACTGTCTGTGAGCTGAGAGGCAAGCGTTAATCTCAGGTTTCCTGTTGGCTACATCCTATGCATAGACAGAGGCATCCAAGCGTTACGCTCAGTAGCCTGTCAGTATCTTGTTTTATAATGTCTCTAACCCGAAGGTTTCATTAGAATACAAAAAATAGTATTTCTTATAATTTTTGCTCAATTATAAAGTATATTAATAGTTTCTTTTTAGTCTAAGACATTAAATAAAAAGGGAAGATGTAAACGCTTGACCAAAGCAAAAAAATAGATATGTACATAGCACAGGCCAAACTCCGAAAGACTGTATAATTTGTTCACGAGCAGGATTTGTAACTACAAAGCTAAATCCAAGATACCCTATATTTTGCATAAACAATTTCCTACATGAGTCCCAATACACTCATTTCACAGATGACTATTTCACCTGAACGGGCATGACACCTTGAGAGATTCCCAAGGACTAGGGTGTAACGTGACAGAAAAGAATAGGCATAAAACATCAAACAGGCAAATGCTGTAGTTAATACAGGAGGAAGGAAAACATTGCTGTGATTAAAAAATTGCTATAGCAGTGGTACCATCTCAGACTACGAATAGTAATAGGCAGGCAAAGAAGGACATTGAAATCAAAATAGCTGCGGAGGGTGAGCAGCAAAGTCACCTCTCCAGTTTCAGACATTTGTACAACTACTTACTTCCTCCCCATTGTAACCTGCGTTGCTTCTGACTTTATATCAGCATTTCAGCTGAGAAGATGAAGACTGCATCTGCTTTTTCGTAAACAAAAGTGATGTGTTCTTTAACTACCTTGTTAGGTTTAACAGGGGCATACACATGATCTTGCAGTTCCTTTTTGCGGTTCTAATCTTGATGGCAGCTTTCCGGAAATAAGCAACAGTTGAACAAAGTGTTGTTCTAAGTTACATCCTGAAACATTCGGTATGCACAAAACTAAGAAAAAACTTCTTTACTTGGCTCCCTCCTTTACCTTAAACATACGTGCAGCAACTACACTGTAGTTTAGGTGTATCTACATTGGCTCATTCAAATGCAACTAACTCATTACAAGTTCTGTACTGTAAACTGTGAAGCATTTTTCCTACTTTGGGGGTGTTTTTGAAGCCTTTGTGGGTACCATACGAGGCAACTATTTCAAAGCTAGTCCTAGTGTATCTGCACTGCAATCTCTACCGAACCACAGAAATAATATTAAGGTAACCTGAAAAGCTGGGTGAGGGAGACTCTACTGCCTGGATTTCTAAGTGCAAAATGGAATCAAGAAACACACTAGCAGCATGATGCACCTGAAAAATCAAACAGTACTCTTCAGTTCATTTCGCAGCCAAGCAAGTCACCGTCAGACTAAGAGAAACACAGACACCAATGTCTGAAGAAGCAGAAGCTATCCACAGAATGGAAGGTACAATACAGTAATGTTGAGTGGGGAGGGGACATCCTTTCTAAGCACAGCTCCTCCACCAAAGCACAGTAAACTCTATTACTTCGGTGTTTCCCCCAGCCAGCCATGCCACAGTCCCACAGCACACAGTGTAACTTTTTTGTTGGTTTTTCAAGGCTGCTTGAATATGACCTCACGGCCATGGCAAAATTCAAGAGATCTAGAAACACTAGCAGTAACTACACTTCTGAACCTGAGTGTGCCTACATGCGTCTTTTCTAAAAGCTGCCACTTGCATTCCGTTTTTCTCGCGACACTTTTGTAGTCTGCGTACTCATACCAGTGCACAGTACTGTACTTGCCTGGTGGCACAGCTCCTCCCACTGCCTGTGCAGAAGCTCTATGCGCTCGCTGAGGATTGAGATATCATCTGCGCTGATATACAGAGATAGAGTCTCCTTCAGCAGAGAGAGGTGTGCGAGGTCATCTGTCCATCCTTCAACAGCATTCTCTAGCTCCTGAAAGGAAGTGCACAAGGAAAAAGGAGCAGTTTGCTAACAAATGAAAATTTGAATGTGTTGATGAAGCACGAAGACAAGCATTGTTATCCCACTGAATTAAAGTCATATCTGAGCAGACGCACCATTTCAAGCGGACTGTTTCAGCCCCGTTTAAAAGAAAAAGAAAACACCAACCCCATACGTACCAATATTTTCAGAGTTATGAGAGAGGTAACTCCCCAAAAAAGAATGATACATCAGTCTTGTAATAAGTAGTCACAAACACTACTAAAGTCTCTCTAAAGTTCAAAGGTATTTGAGAATTCCAGGTATTGGTTTGGACTTCTCCGTATTGAAAATATTTTCAAGTTGTAATCCCTTTCTAAACCGCAAAGAATATAGCACAAAAGTGTTATCTAAGATCCCCCACAGTAATCTCACCTCAAATAAAAAGCACTAAACCAACAGCTTAGATACCATGAGTTTAAATTTGAAGTTAGAATTTCTGTAATAAAACCACACCAGTATTCAGTGCTTCTACAGTACTTTTCAGACCCTGTTCTGATCTCTCTTTGACCAGATCTGTATTCACCCTGCAGGATTTGCATTATGGTGAGATCACTCAGGTATTATGCTGTCCAAATGTTACATGGATAGTTTCTTGTCACAGGGATGGCCAGCTGGTTTGCACAGTCAGTAATGTGAAGCCTGTTAACAATGGAAGAGGTTATTGCAGGCAAAGATGAGACAAGAGTCAACAGAGAACAAGTGCTTTACCTTGCAACGAATCTGTTCTGCATGCAACTCATCATGGTGTTCTGGCAAAGGCTGAGAAAGCTTTTTTTTGAATGATCTTAGCTTCTCCAGGGAGTCTCCTATGCCCTTTTCAGATTTTTCCCAGTCCTGAAGGCAGAATGTTTATTGGATTTCAATTCAGATCTGGATTATACTTATGTCAGTTGATTTGCCTGACTAACCACTAAACAGTGAAAACTTTTTCGTAATAATAACATGCCCTGAAATCTCCCTCTAAATAGTACTTATAGCCTCAGAGCTTGAGCCATGTATACAACTGTGTCAAATTTTTTGTGTGTAGGTCTCTGCTAGTAGAAATACAAAAGCCAAAGCTTCCTGTTATTACAATGTTGTCTAGATTCAACTCTATCCTTTCAGAAAAGCCTCTCCCTGCCAAAATTATTTTCCACTGCCTTTCTTTAATGCCTATATTAAACACGCCATTGTTCTTCGGCAAAAGCTCCATTCAGGTGCATTAATCTCCAGAAAAAATAAGTGGCTGGGGATACTACAAGTTCAGGTCAGACTGAAGTACCTGCTCAAGTACAGAAGAAATCATGCACTTACTTTCAGTAGTAAAGCAAGCTGTTTCTTTTGTTGCTCCAGTTGGGTGCTAACTATCTTCCACCGCTCCTGAATTTCGGTAAGCTCTGTCTGCAGGGCGGCCTCAGCTCCACTGTCAGCAGAGAGCAGCAGTTGCTTCCCAGCTTCCACAGTCAGGATGTAACTCCCTTGCTGCCTTAGGAGAACTTTCTCTTTAAGCTGAAAATATTAACAGCTTTCTGTCAGCTTTGTCTTTTTAATTATAATTAGCAATTCGGTATAATTTATTCTCAAGCCCATACTTTAATTGATTGCATACCTTGGCTTGAGCATGAGCTGCTGCCCAAATGCTTTACCCTAACATTTTCACAATCGTTTACAGCAGCAGACCATTAGAAAATTTCTCCAAGGAGATAACAACATGAAAGACTTCTTTCTCCTCATTAATATCAGTATCTCAATTGCTCTTAAAGAGAAATAGTTCCTCTAGAGCCTATTATGCTTATAAGCTTTATTTTTATATATATCTTCCAGCCAAAAATCTTGAAGACACCAAGCTGTTAAAGAGATACTGTTAACCTCACATGAAGATGGACACTCAAGGTATCCTTTTGTGTTTAGCTAGAATACATTCCTCAAACAGGACATCATTGGTTTTTTTCCAGACCATTTCGATGTGTTGTTAGCTACGAAGCAAAACCAGAAGCAAACCAGGCTCGAGAGAGAGGGCCCAGTAAGTTCTCCATTGCATATTCTTTATGAACTCCAACTTCGTTTCCATCACACTGCTGCTTCTGAGGCTATGCCAGTTTCAAAGAACTAACATCCAATATCGCTTTCTACAAAGCAGATAGTCTGAACCTAATACATTTTTAAGAATGTTTTAAATGATGAAGGCTGTAAAAAAGGTGGGAATCCTTTCCTCTTTCTTCAAACACACTGGACATACCTGCACTTCATCCAGTAGCGCTCTGGCTTGCTGCAATGGGATAGGAGCGTTGCCCAGCCCTCTCACTGCCTGACAAGATATTTCCACCAGCCACTTGCGCAGCTTCTCCGCCATCTCCCTATAGCGTTGCCACTGATGAATCTGGCTGTCAATGATCCCCCTCCTCTGCTGTGCCCGGCGAATTACTCCTTGCCATTGATTACTTAGAAGAGTCAGCTTCAGATTAAATTCGTCCCTATTATAAATAGAGAAATAAATAAAAATACATAGTAACCTTCATACTTTGGTTTATTTGTTTAACAAAATAAACTGAAGGGAATGGGAAGATGCTTGCTGGCTGTCAGTTATGAAACACTAGGGGAAAAGCACTGATGTCTCATCATAGCTGACTGAGGATGAGAACTTCATACTTCATGTACTGGGAGAATCAAAGGGCTCCAATTATTGAGACCTTAAAACCCCCAAACCTTTAAGACACAAAACTCTTCTACCTTCTCCCCAGAAATATACAAAGAAAACCCACAGGTTTTGCCAGTATGGATTAGCCAAATTCATAGTAAATCATGGATATTTCACAATTCACCCCCAGATTTACTACTGACCTCAAAGCAGGCATAAGATACACATAGCATCAACAAAATTCTCACATTCCAATAAACAATTCGTCTTATATTAGGACCATGATACTCTTAGCAAAGTCAATACATGTGCACAAGTGTGAAGCCACTGGTGTTTCACTGATTCTCATTCATTTGATCACAAGTGTTTAAAATAAAATCTCAGACAGCAATGAATTCCTATTCCATCACATTTAGGCTGCAGGTGTTCTTAAATGGCCGTAGGGAATCCTCCTGGTATAGGCAAATCACCAGCTGGCATAAATCAAGTGTAACTCACTAAATCTGTTACTTCAGGCTCCTTTCATGAAAGTGACATTTTGAAAGTATATCAAAATAGACATATATGTAACATGCTTGATAATCCAGGACAAATCTTTGTCAGAGAAGCAGCCTCAAGGCTGTTGTTGTATTCCCAAATGCATTCGCATATTCACATACCCCATAGCATCCTCAAGAACACTGTGTTATTTAAGAACTGGCTAATTAATAACTTAACCACAGCGATAGTAACTCCTCCCACAGAAGAGCATGATCTGAACACTGACATCGGCTCCTTTTTCTGTTTGGAAGTCCCCCACTAATCTAAGAATTACTTCACATAACCAGCAGCAGCAACAACACAGGAATGTCTACCTGTCATCCACCTGTCCTTGTTCTAGGAGGTGCTGCCCATCAGAGATAATCGAATGCAAAATCTGCTGGCGGCTGAACATCTCTGCCTGGAATAGCTGTTGTACAGGAGACAAGGATGTTAAAACAAGGTCTTACATTTTAATTCTAGCTGTATGCACTGGTAAAAATCAATTTGCACGTATTTAATCTCATTTCAAATTAATTCAATCGGAGTTTTGTCATGAACTTAAATAGAAATGCATTTTAAAATGTCATTGCTGGAGTTACCTGCTGCTTCTAGTAATTATTATTAGTTCCTTGAGATTTTTTAAAAAAACTATTAAAAAGCTAAATAATATGAACAGGAGCTAGGTTTTATTTCTCTGAGTACAACTGTGTGATTGGCACTATAATTTACAACAAAATCCAGGCAGGTTATTTATTGCATGGAGAGAAAGGTCACTTTATTTTCTGACATGTTTAAGAACATTATCGTCCTTTGCCTTGTTAAATTGAATTTATGTACAGATTGTGTGTGATAGTGTTATACAAACTTTTAATACAATTTTACACTGCCAACAGAATTTTAAAAGAAATGGTCAGCCATGTGTAGGAGCTAGAAATCAATTTTCCACTTCGAATTTTTCCAATTTATTTTCCAATTTTCCCCATCAGTCACAATAAACTTTCAGAACACTTTTAGAACTCCCTTATTACTTAAATATTACTTAAGACAAAAAATTACCTAAGTACTACTTAAGAAAAGATGGCTTCAACATATACTACCTAAATTTATTTTTTTATATCATCTTCTCTTTTAGTAATGGACCATGTCTCTAGATAGAGTTGTTCAGGAATGTTATTATGTTGATGAAGGTACACCCAGGCATCAGCTCAGGACTGGACCCACTCCATGTTCAAAAGGTTTTCAGAGAGATTAAAAGAGAAAGTATACTGGTATGAAGCTTGAGGGCTTGTTTTTTTTTTTTTCCTTTTGTTAGCGGTGGTGTTTGCAGTTGATAAAAGTTCTCCCTTGCCTGAACTGAGAGCCCCTATTCCCCAAATCTAGATTACACCCCTGTTATATGGCTTCCCAGCAGCTCAAATTGTGATGTACCAATCCCTACATCTGCAGCTGCCAGCAAAATACCCACTGGCACCTGCACAGTTAAATCTCTCAAGCACATTGTATGTACCTTCGGACTTCTAGATGCTGGACTAATTTTTCAAAGTCAGATTTTGCCTCTCTGAATCACTGATTTAATTTTGAAATGTTACCCAGGTCATAAACTTTCATGTAGAAAGAAACAGTGTTGTCTGATTTCCTTGCAGGAGTATTTGGTAGTGTTCTTTGAATACCTTGGCTCTTATGAATGACTGAGCCTGAACCAGAGGGAAACTAATTGCTCTGTTATCTCATGAACAAAACCACAGGACTGTGGGGTTGAGATTTTCAGAAAGCTGAGCAAGGTGGCAGAAATTCTGCTTCCTGTAACATCTACTTCTGTCAAGTTAGGGAGCATGGGTGAAGCATGGGAGGCAACAGCATCTACCAGCATTGTTGATAGATTGAGAGTAAACAGAACTGGGTTAAAAAAACCCAACAAAAGCAAACGTCCCAAGAGCAACAATTTTAAGATTTTTTTTAAGAGGACGGGTGAAACAAAAGCTTATCAAGCATGAGGAACTCTGCTTAGAGTGGAGGTATTCAAGCCCTAACCAAAAGCAGAGACATTTCTGTCAACGTCCACTGGCTCTCCGCATGTACACTGTCTCTGTACATAAGAGGGATACTCCGTTACGTGGGACCACTGGCCACCCCAATTCCTTCTCATACGTAGATCACTATGAATCACAGAAACAGGAATTCCAAGAAGAAGGAAAGGAGGGCAGGTGTTGGAATGCACAATACCAGCAAGCTGGAAAAAATTTCAGTAACTGAATTGGCAAGGAACTTCCCCTTCCCCTGCCAGCACTTTCTGAAATCCTTGTCTTCGGTGCATTCCCACTGCACGGAGTCCCAAGCAATGTTCCGGCCTTGGAAATGGATAGCTGGAGAATCACACAAGAACGACTACAAGATTGCTCTGACAGACTTATCTGATGCAGATGCCAGTGTTAGTGCGTGACATTTGAAAAAGCTGTCACCTCCATGTTGCCGGTTTGTAAAATTTCATTGGGAAGTTATTTCTAAATAAGGTCACTGAGGTAGCTGGGGTCCTCTTTGAATAAACACCAGCCAAGTTATGAGTCAGCACTGGAAAGCTGGTAACAGAGCTGGCAGCACTTCAATATCCATTCTGGGACAGCATGTCGAAACAGAATATTTTCTCATTGTCTTCAAAAAGACAAAGCAAACCACTCTGGAAATTTATCTCAAGAAGTTTAGATTTGACCCTTTCGTCTGCGAAGAGTGGAAAGAAAATTCATGAGCATCAGGAGGCACTGCAAAGAACATTGAGTACTGAATACATTTAGATTATATAAAATGCCAAAAAGCTTTAGGTAAAAAGAAAAGACACAGTTTAGAACATTTTCTTAGGATGAACTGCAGTATTTAGAAAGTCAGATATTAGTTCTGTAAATTCTGAGAGATGACTTCATAGCTGTAACAAAAAAAGTTTCAACGGAGTGCCTGATTAACACTCATCTGAGCTGACTGCTCAGACCAAGGTTTCAGAAGAGAATTAAGCTGAGATCTCAAGACAATTGAATGCAAGAAGATTGTTGTAACCCTTTTCAAGAAATTATATCTATGACTGGACACAACAACAGTAGGAAATTATTCACTTAGTAATGATTTCTGAACATTCAAATCTCAAAGACTTGAGGTGTCTCAGCTTACAAAGACACTGTCCAGTTAATGATGGCAGCACCAAGAGGAAATGAAATGGATGACATTTGTGAAAGCAAAGGCAGTTAAGTTGTAAAGCAAATGTATGCTAAAGTAAGCAAAACCAGTTGTGAATTACTCTTTGCTATCAAACATTCATCCAAGCACTATGCTGTGAGATACAAGGCAAGAGAGGGGGGAAAGATATGACTCTTCCTATGATCTGGCCTGAGTCTATGCGTAGGTCAGCTGAAAAAGTTGTGGGCACTGAAACTACTGTGGCCACATGGGAGCTTTGCTATGAAAATTGGCTTGTCTTACTTGATCTTTACCAGGATTCTTGACAATAACAATATTGGTGGAGAAAAAATGTGCAACACTTGACTTCACTGAAGAATCGTAAAGGCATCCTCTAGTAAAAACTCTGAATCAGTTTTTCCCTCCAGCAAAAGCTGGGCTAGTTCTTGATTTGTTACAGACAAATGACACCAGCATACAGCAAAGATCAAATCAGTTTGTTCTCCAAGGAAATGTTACCAAATGGAGGCCCCACGATGAGTTATTTAACTCAGTATTTGACAGAAAAGTCTTCTTTTAACATGAGCTTCAGATGCTGTATATGTTGGCAATTTAATGACAAATAAACAAAATCAGAATAAACTGAAAGAACAGACATTTTGTCCAGTTAGGACTGAAGACAAGGGGCCAAATTGCACAAGAATAGTTAGGTTCTACAGGAAGACCAATAAAAACTTTGATTTCCTTGGTACAAACCATTCTAAAGTAGACCAAACGTAGCAGCCAAGCACCCATAAGCATACTGATACATTATACACAAATGCAGACAGATACTCAAGTCCTCCCCGAAACTGGGTATTATTGACACATTTACATGCTTCTGTTTTTAAGTTAAGATATCCTCAGATGGTGCAGGCACACGTAATTCAATTCAAGGCATACTATTTTATTACTCCACAAAAGAATGTGCATTCCAGTTATGTATAAATAGTATGTGTTGTAGTTATGTATAAATACAAACGATGACTTGCCTCATGTGCCCTCTGTTGCTCTAAAAGGCTCTGGTAGTTTCCTGAAATCTCTGCCGCCAGCTTCTGCTCAGTCTGAACTAATAAATCCATCCAAGTCTCACATTTCTCCAAGAAGGTCTGCTGCTGCAGCAAGAAAGACTGCAGCTTACTGAAAGAAAGATGAATTCAGGTAAGGTCTCCTCCTCTCACACACAGTGTTAAGAGTCTGGCAATAACTTTTCCAGTAGAATTCCAAATCAGATGGTAACACTTTTCCCACTCAGCTGCCTCATTCAATTTATTTAGTCAACACTTTGAAAAGTAGCAGTCTTCCTCATTTCACATTCTGTTAATTTGAGGCAAAATCAACATCTCAACTCACTGGCTTTGCTCTTTGCTTATAAGTACACCAAAGAAAAGGAGCTTTGGTTAATGAAAGATCCGAAACGTTTTTTATATTCTGCAGAAGGTACAGTTTCTAGCTGTTGTAATCTAAGAAAACTATACAACAATCTTTAACTATCCCCACCTGAATCTCTCCGTAGTCTGCGATGAGATCAGAGACCAATGTCTGTTCAGGTTCTGCATCCTTTTGATTTCTTTATCATTCAGAGGAAGCCTGTAACCCAGCTCATTAAGACGGTCCAGATCTGGGGCCATGCTGCTGAACTTCAACATCTGACTCTGCAACAAACAACAAAAGTGATAACTAGGAAGTTCAGTAATTATACTATTATAGACCGCAAAATTATGAACTAGCACTTATTTAAATTTGGAATGGTCTTGGTTGCCACCAAGCGGCAAGCAATCCCTATGCCAGGGAAAACTGCATTTCCAGTTTTCAGACTCTCGTCTCAGAGCAGGAGAATACTTACGTTCATGTTTAAATGTGCACAGAGAAGTAAACTCAAATTGCACTGAAGTGTTTTGCTGAATTGGGGATTTACCGCTCAGAGCTGCAAAAGCAGGCTAGCGTTTGAAGCCGTATGTTTATATTGTCAAAAAAGTGAGCCTTTTTCCTTGTTTCTTAGCCTGAATGCTAGGCTGGCACATTCCCATTGAACTTATTCAGCTTCTTATTTTTATTTTTCTATTTTTGCAGTACAGAAATATCCAATTCACTATGTTAGGAAAATGCCCTGTTGTTCAGCATGGCCAAAATGGAATTATGTGTGTAGTTAATCCTAATAGAAAAATAATGGAAGATTAAAATGACAGAAACAGCTTAGATGGCAAAATTCATCAGCTTCCTGTCAGAGCCTCTGAAAGAAGAAGAGGGGTAAAAAAAAAAGTACCCACAAAAAGAAAGCGTGAAAGAGCACAAACGGAGATCACACGCTACACAGTATGAATGTTTCTTCAGTATATCAGGATACCTGAAATGAATAGATGACTTCATCCCTAAACTGAATACCACTGAGACAGGAATTGCATAAATTCAAAAAAAGTTGAAAGAAAACAAGATGAAGGAAATCTCCAAAACCTGCTGAAATTTCCATTCCCATTTTGATTTGATATTAACATTATTCTAAACAGTTTGCCTGTCCTTTTCTTCTTTACTCAGGGGCAAAGCGACAGGGACAATCACCCCATGACTGCCATCAAACTTCTAAGTTCTCAGTCTTACACTTTGCATGATAATACGTATAGAATGCCTGTATGGTATTTGTGTATACCCTGTAGTACAAATAACCAGGCTAACAGAAAAAAAAAAATCAACACTTTCTGCGTTTATTAGTCACCTTGAGTTCCTCCATTCTGCTCTGTATTGCTGAGAGATCAGATGAATGACTGGGATCCTGTCCTTTCAGTATTTCTTCTGCTTCTGTTATCCAGGCCTCAAGGACTTGCAGGTTCTTGGCAAAGGTTTGAAAGTCCAGCACTCCAGCCTTGAATAGAAACCCACAGTTTTAAGAACTTCGGCCAGATAGCATCCATATTGACATTACACTCCTGATTATTCACATTATAGATTTGCAAACAGCTGTACAGGCTAGGAGCGATTGTAACTGCTGCTTTGCTCACAGACTGTGGAATTATTTGGGGTATTTTAGGTTAGAACAGAGGATTTTTGATCATAGCAAAAAGGCAACACTTCAACAAAGCGCAGGAATATCTCCTTGCCTGGAAATAGCTAACCTTCTCTAACTTCCTTTTAGGAAACTAACTCCTCTGCTTAATTTATTGTCAGCAGAGAGAACCACTAGTTGCTATTATTGCAATTTTAAATGAAAACCATCTCTTATGTTTTGTCTCCTCACAGCACAGTGATGTTATAAGCATATTCTAGACAATGCTGGATTTCTTGGGTAAATCTTCTTGCCCCCCAAACAGAAGCCACTACCTTTGTTGCTTTCTCAGCCACGTACTTTCCTAGGGAACACATTCTGCCACTCCTTTTTTGCTCTTTAATCCCTGGTGACACAAGCAATAAGTAACATCTACCGAACCGTCTTTGACACAAATAGTGTCAGTCTGGTCACTGGCATTAACAGGGACTGTAAAGATCAATTCTACACAATTATTCAGCATCTCTAATTTGTTTTACTGTTATAGAACTAGCTGGGAAGAGAGGCTGCCTTCTGGGGAGCAGCAGCTGTGGCTCGAGCTGTTAGCACTATCGCTGCCCGCGGGAAGCATGGTGCCCTTGCATTCCAGATAGACACTTTCCTCCATGAGGTTTGCTGTCCTCTCCCCAGAATGTGGACCTTCTTACAAGGTCTCTATGCTGGACTTGAGCATATTTTCTACTCCCAGCTTTGGCTTCCAGGGAAGTCTAGGAAATGCCTACAAACGGGTACCACGACCACCCTCTTTTTCCAGGCAGTTTTACCTAATTTATGCTTTTTCAGGTACCACAGGATGATCAGATTCAAGGACTGAAAATACTCTCTGCGTACCTGAAGCACAGCCTGTTGCTTGCGGAGAGCCTGTTCTAGGGTTGACAGATTCTGGTCCAGAGAAAGATGATCAGACTGTATGGCTGCTGCTGCTGAAGCCTCCACCTGGCTTTTTAGCTCTTCTCCCAGTTCTTGAAGAACAACCAGTGACTCCTGTGCTGTCTTCAAATCTGTGAGTACACCCTGTGGCAACACGTTGAATAAAGATATGAATAGTCAACCTGACACTCTGCTGATGTCTTCCTCCTCTGATTTAAAGGAGGAATGGAATGACCAAACTCCACCACTGTATGAAAAACTTATATTTACTACTGTATGTCAATGCCAGAGTGTTCATTCACGCTCTGTATGAAAAGGAAGTGACGTGCAGGATAAAAAAATGTGTTAAAGTACCTGTGCATAGAGGAACAGAAAGAAGTGACTGCTCAGCTACCTTTGAGCAAGCCTGAGTTACTCATGAGGCAATACTTGTTGAAACAAACCTTTTGAATCTACTGACATGCTGGTCCTAAGCAGTGGTAGCCCTCACTGTGGGTCGATCCAGGTCTGACTAGACCTTCCTTTTTTTCCTGTATGGATTACCAGGAGGGATGAAAAAAAAACTTTTGTAAATGGCCTAACATAATGGCAAAAGAATGGGACTTCAGGAAATGAAGAAATTATCTGAACTGAGGAGTTTGAATTGCCAGTCCAGATGACTATGGCAGGAAATGCTCAAAAAGCTCTTTAATGTGTTCATTTTCCTCCTTGCAATTGTTTTGTTTACACTAAGACAATTAACATTTTATTTTTTTGTCAATGACACTGAACATTAACTCAGAAGAACCAAAATGTAACCACAGATAGGCGATAAACTATCCTGCTGCCTTGAGATACAGCCTTGAAAAAGGAAGAATCTCAAAGTTTCAGAGTGAATGGTGTCCTTCCTTAAGACATCCCCAGAATATATAGAGACTGTTTTCATTCAGAAGTGAATTGCCTTGACCGGTGGGAATATAGTCAAAGGATCTTGTGTTTCTTTCTGTTAAAAGGAACTCAATAGAACTGGCAGAGAGATTTTCCCAAGCCAGAATTCTTTTGATAAGCAGCGACTGAAGACTGAATCAAATGGTAGAAATTATTCACCTTCTCAAGAGAGGTGACTTCAGATACAAGCTTCTGAAACACCACCACAACGAGCAATGGAGGGGTCACATGAAAAGTATGAGAAACTCATGAGATTTGGGTAGCAGACATAAAGCTCTCTCTCCTGTGCCTGAGGTGCATCAGTAAAAGCAAATGTGTTTGTAGGCAAGTTTCCAATACACCAAGTATAGAGTTAAGTAATGGAGAGCCTCTTCTGATTTTTAGCCCGCAGAGCTGTGAAAAACTCCAAAGCTTAACTGCACATACATTGCAGTCCTGAATCCAAGTCGTAACTTCATCATCCACAATGTCTTTGCTGGTGGCAGTCTTCAGGAGTTCGTTGGTCTGGTCTTCCCGCTGACGGACTGTGGAAGAGCACTGCTGGTAACAGTCCTTGTACCTCTGCCACAGCTGGAGGAGGCCCTTACCGGCACGCAGCCGCTCTGCTATCTCCTGCAGAAGGTTGTTCCACCTGGCGAAGAGATGGGATGAATGATCCAAGCCTGGGAGTCCGCAAGCACTATATCCCTGCCCCTCTTCCTCTCTGCTCTTTCCCACAGTCTTTTGGATTTTAAGAAATTTGGTAATAATCAAGATCCATTCATTTTGGGGAAAAAAAAACAAAAACAAAAACAAACTAATCCAAGAAATACATTGACAGGCTGTTCTGACCTGTCACAGCAGGTCTGGTCTGTGATACATCTTGGATGCTGTATATTAATACTTGAGGTCAGAGCCAGAGTGCACTTTGTGAAGTGAACCCCCCGCTATTTCCACTTAGCACACTTTGGTTCCCCGCACACAGCATGCATGACCGATGATGAGCTGCCAGTACCAGATTCCTGCAAGGGCCTAAGAAGCCCAAACCAGGTGTAAACAAGACACCATTTCTTCTGCTGCAATTTCCTCCCAAACCCTGACAGAATATTTAAAGTCATAAAGCTCTGTGTAACTCCCTTCTAAAATATGCCCAGACCTATTAAAACTCTTTATATTTTTATTATCCGATTTAAATATCTAATCCCCCTTTGAATTTTCAGCTCTAATGGCAACCAGAAATATGCACTTTCTCAAACGTGCTGGTGTTTATCAAACTGACTCATTATTTCCGTACTAAAGGAAAAAAAATCACAGTATTTTTCAATTATTATTATATAATGAAAATGGTGAAGTGAAAATTCTGTCAGTCATCATTGAAACTGTTAAATCATACAGTATCTTTTTTGAAACGGGGTGAATAATCCCTCCCTCCACTTCCAGATTTTAGGACATGATGGACCACAGATTAAAAGAAATTCAGCATGATTGCGTTTTCAAAAAAACCCCCCAGCTTCCACCAGACTAGTTTTTGCTTTTGGATCTTGCCTTTCTGTAGCTTTTCTGAGTAAACCCTGATGCTGGTTCTGGCCTGGATTGAAAGTTGGGGAAGCTGTTTGCCAAGCTACTGGTGAAGGCTTAGACCTTCTTGTCTATCATTCCCTTCCTACAACCAGAAATAGCAACCTAAAATCTGGGGAACCTGGTGCATGCTTAGCAAAAGAAATTTTCAAATGGGATTCTTGCATGTTAAGTGCAGTATAATCTTCCAGCATGGTGTTTAAGAATCTTGGTTGGCAGCCATGCATGGAGCAAAGCTACTGATAGTAATGTCCAAATGCTTTGCTGGAGAAAATAATGTTTCATTTATTGTTATTACTAGTAAATGAGTCAGTTCTGCTCCAGCCCTTGGCAAAAAGAATAACCCTGCCCACCCGCACAAGCCCCCCAAACCCATAAAACAGTAAATCATAACAAAAATAGAAATGATGGACAACTGGGTCAATGGATAAATGCAAATTTACCCGTGAGAGTAAAGTTCAACACACAGACATTTTCTACCTCATATTCACTTCTTTCAAAGTGTTGGTAAGTGTTTCAGTCACTGGTGGGTGACATTCTTTCAGCAATTCATTGGTCACAGAACCAAATTTCTGTAAGCTATTTTCTTGCTTTTCCAATTCATCTTGTAGGCTCTAAAACAGAATAATAATGAAAGATCCATGAGGTATTACAATTGCATGATGTAGAAACATTTCAAAATAGTATGTATCCATTACATCATACAGGTTATGAAGGCGAAACTTGATTTTATGTGTGTTTCATCTAAATAGAAGGTTGTTTAATATAAAGACTGCTGCTAGACACATTTGATTCAATATTAAGGTGTAGCAAAAAGTAAATTTTAACCTAATATTTTGAAAAATGTAAAAATCTTGTAAAAGAAATTATTCTAAACAAGTACTTTTGCACAGAAGGAGTAAGTGCATGGAACTGCTTCAGAAATAAAAACTTAACCGATGGAAGAAAATAAATTCAAAAACATTTTCCTGTTTAGAATGAGATGAAAAAAGTAACAGCATAAAAAAGCTTTATTCTGAAAATAAGGTCCTTGCTCTTTCATTTATCAGTCTGAAGTACTGCTGGCACAGAAAATGCTCCTTTTTTTTTTTAAACCTTAAATATTTTTATGCATATTATTACAATTTGAACAGCCCAGAAAATCTCAGCCTGATTAAACAATATAGTCAAAATCTTAATAAGCAAAAAAAGCCATTTTCTGTACCTACGGTTTTATTGACAACTCTTCTCTGACACATAAAAAAGGAAAACCTAGAAGAGTGGCTGTAAAGTGCATTGACAGATGCTCTTTAAATCTTGGTTTGAAAAGTGCTGTTCATGCTTAGGGCATTTGGCTTTATATATATCTGGGCTTCAAATCACACAAAATATTTAAATGCTAATGTAAACTTAAATTTGCTGGCAAATACCAACAACATAAGTTCTTGTTACTTTAAGCATCTGGAAATGCTTGCACAATTATTTTTGATTCCAAAGACGAGAACTTTCTTTGAAATATAAGGTTATTCTGTGATATAGAACAATAATTTTACTTTAATTATTTAAATGAATTTATTTCAATTAATATTAATCTATAATTTTATAATAGGAGTCTCATTATATTTTATGCTTTTCTTACAGTGGAAAGTCACTTGAATATGTGAGTATCTCAGCTTTTGGAACATTATTTTATTTGATCTTCAATATACTGCAACCGCAGGGTTGGGGGGGGTGGGTGTAAAATGTGATCTCAGCATGTGCCAGTAGCTCAGAAGCCTGATGAAGCAGAGTGAGAAAATTTAATATTCAGCAGTATGATTTAAAAAACTAACGATTTGACAGTATGACTCAAAATTTAAAGAGGAGCATCAAAAATCTAAAAAGAAAGCAACTATCACCATTTTATTTTTCTGCAAAATGAAAAATGCAATGACTATTTGATAATGTGTTCTCTTAATGTCATGTGATTTTAATATACTAGTATGTCTGTACTTCCATTTGTTATGAACCAAAATGTATAGTTATCTGCATCCATGCAATAAGGACAAAATTAATCCTTGAATCCATCCTTAGTATGTCAAGAGGCACAGTATTCTTCTGACCTGAAGGTTATCAACTTGGACTTTCACAGCTTCCAAAGAACCAGTGAGAAGATTAAAACGGGACAAAGAATATCTGGCTTCTGTCAAGTAACTATTCAGTTCTTCGTAAGCCACTTTGTAAATGCTCCACTGATCGAGAACAGATTGCAACAGTATCTTCAGCTGGCTAACCTAGGAGGAGAGGGGCAGAAAAAAAAAAAAAGGTAAATGAAAACCATTCAAGATACGTGGGTTTTGTTGAAATTATTTCCTTCCTTTTCATCTCAGATTCTACTTGTTCTATATGCCTAATCTTAAACCTGTTGGAGAATGAAGATTTTGGACAACCAGCACCTGGGCTTACACTGGGTATAGCATAAAGTTCTGCTTGATTTTACAAAGGATGGCAGGGACAGAAAAGATATAAGTCCATTCTACTTTGGTCCAAATCAGGATCAAGAGAAATTGCTTAAGACTATGAAATGCATGTCCCTAAAGCAGGCAAAGCAGCCTATGAAAGTCAGCAGAGAGGCCAGCACTAATGCACTGCATTCCTCCTGAGAAGGAGGACGTTGGTCAAGCTTTGGATGATGACAATTAATGCTGTTCTCTTCCTTACTCTGCAAGACCTGCTTGAAAAGGTAGTTCCTTACAGATCATTTGGTACCTTTCCACTAAATATCAGGAAGTATCTAAAAAGCTTCAATTACGAGCATTAAAAGCATCCTTGATACAGGAAATATTATACCCATTTTATGGGGAGTGTACACACAAACTTGGGGATGGATGGAAAGAAGGACACAATTCAGAATCTCTTCCCCTGCAATACACGAGAAATCCACTAGCTCCAAAATGCTAATTCTCGCTATCCTCCATGCTCTATTTCTGGAGCTACAATTTGCCCCTTGATAATTCTTTTACCATGTGATCCAAATTGGCCCAGGAATGGTTAATTTCTTGCAGTGTATTCATAACAGCAGAAGAGACTTCCTCCTTCTTGTTCTGTATCAAAGACAGACCACTCTGCTCTACATTTTCTACTTCTTTTTCCTTTGTTCTTATTGATTCTTCTAATTCCTGAAAAGAAAGAGAAGATACCTGAGTATTTTTGTTTGTTTAATTGGCTAGGTAATGCCCTGAGATAGAAAAATGCCCATAAGATCCTTAGTTTAAAAAATAGGAAAGTCACGCTTGCATAGTTTGACTTTTTATTCTCAAGAGAATCATAACGCATCAGGAATTTTATTCAGTATTTTATGTTCCGTTTAAAGCATAGTTGTTTGTCTTTAATTTAAATAGAAGCATGTCCTCTACATTAAACTTCTGTGTAATCTTCCACTCTCATGTAACAATCCAAAACCCATTAAAAATAGGTCAGCAGTTTGAATACATGGGAAAATTTTTGTGTGTCTTAGTTTGTCCTAGAACACTGAGAAGGCTTTTTAATTAGTCCAAAGCTGGGTTAAGCTTCTGGAAAAAAATTAATTTTGCCACCCAAGAAAAAGGACAAAATGACTTCCTAGGGAAAGAGGTCAATTTGCCATGTGTCCCCACATGAAGTGGAGTCTTTATTCCCTTGCCAGGTCCCTGCAAAGACCCTTGCCCGAGGGCAGCGAGCCTTCCCCTTTTCTAGATGACAAGTTCACTGGAGTCCAGACAAAGACAACAAGCAACAGACTGCAGGATTCTTCCCGATTGCCTCCTCAAGGTTGCATGCCACTGGGAAGCATTAATGAGCTCAATAGCATTTTGCTCTGCTCAGCATTCCCACACACTTAACCCAAGAACATGGGAAGAAAATGAACGGTTGGCGTGAAAACAAGTGAAGAAAACAGGGCTGAGTACATAAGCACTGAGGCCATGACAACTTGTTAGTGGCTTGTTTTGCTGCGTCAGGCGAGTGCTGACTGTGTTGTTGACTTAAGATGACCTTAGATTGGTCACGGAAATGCTGATTCAAAGTTTGCCAGTTTTATCACGTTTTATCAATAAGTGAAGTGCAGAAGCTCTGGTATGTAACATTCGCTAGTCACAAACCCCATGCCTCAATAGCATGAGAATGAAGTTACGAAATGAAGGAGAGAGGACAAGACGACTCACTGAGCAACAGTGTTCTATAGTGTGCTCCCATAAGCTTATTCCTAGCCAGGAAACTACCTATATCATTTCATGGCACGGTGCCGGGAAATCCAAGAAAGTCCTGCCGTGCTCTGACTCATGTGGAAGCTGTGTAGCTTCAGGTAGTGCCAACGTCGAGTCTGAGCAGAGGGGGGAAGTATGGCTGTGGGCCTTCAGGCCAGCACAAATTTGTGTTTCCCTGTCTGGAGATAAAGTAGTCGGTGTGATATGGAAAGCAGACAGTAAGGTGAGAGCAACCTTGTGATGCCCCCTACATTAATTAGTACATCTTGTGATCTCAGGTTGTATTTTAATTTTCTGCAAGCCTTTCCTTACTGAGAGAGAAAGAAAACATCACAACAAAACTCCAGGCAAACTGAAAACCCACATCTTTCAATAAATTACTCTCCCTATGAGTTAAAAACCCAACAAAAACAACAAGAAGTGAACCATTGCCATAACAGACTTTACATTTTAGATTGTGGGGAGAGTATTTGGAACAAAATTCGGCCCAGTCTTGCAAACACTTTCTATTAACAGAATTTATCACTGAACGCATACAACATACTTTTGTCTATATACGTATGTGTGAGAGCATTTTTGCTGTACTGTTTATTCTTAGCCTTTTCTTCTGTATCATTTTATGTTTCTTCAAACTTCTAGCCATGACATTGTTCCAGACTACAGCCTTGGAGTAATACATCTTTTCTTAACCAGCTGACAACAGAGCAAACACTTCTAAGCTGTAGACAGTAGATCTGACTTCCCAAAAAGTGGATTTTAGCACTAAAAAAAAGGCATTTAAGTATATACAAGGTTGCTCCAAAATTCAGAATGTAAAACAGGCAAAAGTTTCAAACACCAAGAATAGCAAGTATTTCTGGTTCTCTGTGAAAAGGGGTTTCTTATTCACCGTTTTAAACTCATAACTGAATTAAAGACACATTACTGTTTCTGCTCTGTGATGGGAAAAAAAATGGTTGCCTTCACTTATTAATATGATGCTAGGCAGCAACTAACATTGGTTAATAAATAAACTGCAGCATACCTGGGAGTGCCTGATACGGTATTTCTTAAACAATTTGTCTCTCTGCTGATCAAAGTCTTGCTATGCATAACTGACTCTCTAAGTGTATTTGCTAACTTCCCTGACCAAAAGGAACCATAAAGGTGATAAATCAGGTTCAGCTTTGAACTCCAGCCAAGCACAGCCTGCCAATTATGTCAGGCTATGCTAAATTATTTTTGTCATATACGTTTATTGTGCTGAAACCATAAAGGTACCTGAATTGAAACTAAGCACGGCAACCAGTTTGAAAACCTAGGTCAAGAATTTTGGAAAAAAAATTGTCCTCTAACATATCTGGCCTAAGCAACTATTTGTCTTTACAGAAACAAAGATGGGTTTAATACACTGGTGAATATAGATTAAACTCTCTTATACATTTCATTTTTATAGATTTCCAGCTGTTCTGTTTGTGAAGAGTTAAAAGCTAGATCACATTCATCCCATTCATTAAATGCATGCAGGAAAGACAGCCACACCAAGAGAAACAGGCTTCCTTACTCCCTTCTAAGGGGATGAGAACACCAAGACTTTAGGCATACAGTTGTCCTGACAGAGTTTAATTACACCTCTGACGTGGTGTGAAATTTATTATTTGGTGTCTGGTAGAACAAAATACTTTTGAGCAAAACTTACCTGATGCCTACTGCCATGTAGAGGCCTTGTTTCCAAATTCAGAAAAATCTGTTTTGCCTATACACCTATAAGCTTGAAGTCTAGCTTGAAAGGTCCAGAAGCAAGCTTCTAACTATTTAAATATGTGCTATTCTGAGTAATATGTTCAGAGTCAACTGTGATACCCTATTCACTGCTGTGTAGTCCTTGTATGAATTTCACATGAAAAACTGAGGTGGTTCTGAACTTATGGGCATTACGTATAGCTGTGCTTTCCCTCATCCCGTCTTTGCCCATCGTAATCATGATTCTCCTTCAATCTTCTGAAAGTAAAAGGAAATCCAGCACTATTTCCTTCTCTGGATAGCTGAATATTTAAAAAATTTGATTCCTAACATGTTTTGAATAAAAGCATAAAACCTCCTTGGATTCTAGCATTTTTCTTTGAATAGTTAGGTAGAATATATCAGATGGAAAAAGAATGGCAAAAAAGGGGGGGGAGTGGAGGGAAGGTGGTGATAAGGCAGAAAAAACAAGTTTACAAATAGTCAAGCATGGTGTTCTTGACATCAAGTTCCATAAGACTGGCTAGAGATGAATGGGAACATGTTCCTTTGATGGCCTTCTAGTTCAGTACGCCTGGCATGCTTGGAAATGTCTGTGCTTTAATACACGATGTAAAAAGAATAATGACTTTTGTTGCTTTTAAAAATCTTCGGGACATTATTGTTCCTTCCTCCTTTCTTATTGCTTGCACTTTAGGAATGAAATCTCTCCCTCATTGAAGTAAAGAGGAGTTCTGTCACTGACTTCACTGATATGAAGATTTCACGTGGCTTTACTAAGTGTTGCTTCTAACTGTTGGAAAAAGAATATTGTTATTTATAAGGGGACATTACCTGACAGTCTTTCAGAGCATTCTGTATTGAAGCCTGGTCTCCAATTTTCTGTTGCTGTTTCAGCTTCTTCTCTTGGGTTTCAAACCAAGTTTTTAGGCACTGCACGTTATTTTCATATTCTGCCCAGGATTCCTGCAGACTTTCCAGCAGCTGGATCTGCAAAGAAATATGAGTACATACTCTGTCATACAATTACCCTTGTTGTTGGGCCAGTTAAATACATCAGTGAAGTCCAATGCTGACCAGTGCTTTCTCTGGATTCAATGCTTTCAGAATTTAAAAACAGTATATGCATTCAAATTTAAATATATCTGCTATTTGTAAAAGAGTTCATAATAAAAAACCTCCTTTATCCAAAAATAATTATATAGAGATAGCGTATTAAAATGTTATGATACACTGAAAGAAGCTAACACTTTAGCAGATATTTTTATGAAGTGGAATTCTTTTCAGGGATCACGGACCTCAGGATTTCCCAAATAAAACTAAGCATTCAAACATACATTTTATATTTCTTGTTTATAACTGTGGTAAAGCAGATGAAGATTTATATTACCTCCTTTGTCAACTGACTGCTTTAAAGTTACTTAGATTTTTCTGATTGTCCTAGGTGTTATTCAATGGCAAATGAGATAGCACTTCTATTCAAAAAAAAAAAAAAAAAAAAAAAACAAAAAAAAACCCAAAATTTGAAACCAGAACAATTACCATAAACAGCATTCACATTACTTAAGACAAACTCCACGCTAGGGAATGAGCCATCTTAATTAGCTGTAATCTCACTTAGAACTGGGGAAGGATGTGATGGTCAACAGCAGCCTTGACCACAGTGACAATGAGGCAGTTGTGAGTGAAGTAAGGAAAGCAAACAGCAGACTCAAGATCCTTAGAACAGCAGACTCCAGTTTGTTCAGGTCCCATGGGAAGCCGTACTGAAGGGCAAAGGAGTCCAGGAAGCTGGTTGATCTTCAAGGTCAACTTCCTCAAGTCACAAAAATGACAAATACACAGAAAGTGGATTACAAAGAATGGGCCTAGAAGCATGGCCTGGCCATGGAGCCCTGATGTTAGGAAAGCAAAATCTTGGCTGGAATTAACTAGTGAGGGACAGAAGCCCTTCTCGTGACTCTTCACGAGTACATCAGCAACTAATGGGAAACCACAGAATAGCCTGAGGTACACAGTGCCTTCTTTGCTCTGATCTTACTGACAATATTTCCTCTCATGCCTCTCAGGTCTTCAGGCCAGTTAACAAATTTTGGCATACAGAGGTACTAGTCATGGTAGAGGAGGAAAGAATTAGGGGCTACTTAAGTAAGCTGGACATATAAAAGTCCACAGGATGTATCTGAGGGTGTCGATGTCATTTCAAGGCTGCTATCACCTTTGAAAGGTCGTGATGGTTGAAGGAAGTTGCTGGTGACTGGAAAAAGGCTATACTGCAAATCCTGCCAGAAGCCGTTTCCACACGCATAAAGAGCAAGAAGGAGGAACAAACATGGTCTTACCAAGGGCAAATTGTGTCTGACACAACTGATTGCCTCTGCTATGATGATATGACTATCCCTGCGAACAAGTGAAGGTTAGTAGATGCTGTTTACCTTGGCTTTTTCAAGACTTGATAAGGTATCACATAGGGTAGAAAAATTGAGGAGGCATAGGCTGGATGGGAGTTTCTACAAATAAATGAACTGACCAGAGTCTTCTGGCTTAAAGGTTAGTGGTAAACATTCTGACTTCTATCTGGCAGTTATTTACAAGATGCAACTTCAGGGTCAGTCCTGGGGTTGATATTTAATACCTTCATCGATAAACTGAATGACATGATGGACTGTGCTTTCAGCAGATTCACAGATGACACTGATTTGTGAGAAGTAGTTGATATGCTAGACAGCAGGGCTACCATTCAGAGAAACCTCAACAGGCTGGAGGAACAGGCTCATCAATCGTCATGAAATTCAGCAAAGACAAATGTCAAGTCCCGCACCTGGGACAAAATAACCTCATGCAACAACCCAGGCTGGTGGCAGGCTGGATAGAAGAAAAGGACCTAGGGTCAATGGTGGGCAATAACTTGAACATAATAAATCAGCAGTGTGCGTTTGTGCTGATGAAGGCTAACTGCAGCGTGGGTTAGATTACTGAGAGTGCACCCAGCAGGTCAAGAGAAGCGGTTCTTTCCTTCTCCTTGGCACTCGTGACCTATTTTGGGCCCTCCAGTGCAAGGGAGAGCTTGACAAACCGGTGAATGGCCACTAAGGTCGTGAGGGGGCCGGAGCACATGACCTACAAGGAGAGGCTGGCTTCATTCTGGGGGAAAGAAGGCAAAGGAAGCATTTTGTTGGAATTCTGTCCTTGGAGATTTTCAGAAGCCAGCTGAGCAAGTCCCTTTGCAATCTGATCTAACTGTAAAGTTAGCTCTGTTTGAGCAGGAGGTTGGACTAGATGACCTGGAGAGGCTTCCAACCATTATAATCTTATAGTTCTATGTATTTTGAAAGTTCATTACAGAGCAGCTAGGTTTTTTTCTTTACCTTTTCTGTTATCAGGCCTTGCAGGATCTGCCAACGTCTGTTCATTGCTCCGAGCTGTTCTGCAAAATCAGTTTTGTCACTACGTTTACTTTCAACATCCTGGCTGCTAATTTGTAGCACTGATTGGTTCACAAAGTCTACCGTCAATTGTTTGCAATTCAAGTCTATCTTGAAACCCTAGTAGAAAAGAAGGTAACAAAAAACCACAAAACATAAGTACCATAATTTCTCACTTTCCTGCAGAGCAGAGCGAAAATGTTCACAAATTACAACTTTACCACAATTTAGCTAAAAGGTGGTTTTAGCAATTGACCAGCAATTAAAAACATTTGTCAATATTTAGGAAAGATTAACAATAAAGCAGCAATACACTGCCTTGGGAACAAAGAATCTGCCGTCCTCCTGCCCCATGCCCCCCACCCCCCCCACCGCCCCGCCCAAGAAAAAATAATCTGTAGGTGTATTGATACTGGTCTCAAGGATCAGATTTCAGAAAAACTGGGTATATATTAATTTTTTTCACTTTATTTAGTCTCAAAATTTTTAATACAAAACCAGATAAGATGGAAAATATTCTTACATACAAAGAAGAAAAATAGCCAAGAAGTAAAATGATTTTTCAGGAGACTAGTGAAACAAATCTGACATTGAGAAGAAAGTCACTATTGACCTATTGACCTAGTTAAAGAAGTGAAATTGTGTTATACCTATACTCCTCAACAGTTATCTCAAGATATAGCGTCTTTCATTTTTGCTTCAGATACTGGTCAAAATTATCTTGCTCTGTAAAGCACTGGCCACCTTCCATTCAAGAACAGGCTACACTTTGAGGAGTAGGTGATACAATGCGGAGAATGCATAAAACAACTTACATAATTTGCAAAGTGCTTTGTGATTTGGGGTGAAAGACAGATCTAATAAGGTTTGATCATGTGCATATTGCTTTGGATTTACCTGGAAATTAAGGTATTAAAAATTATATTCCTGCCATAAATAAACAGCAGAGGAAAAGTAATTTTGGCTGCTTCTCCACAGTATCAAATATTAACCAATTCTAACTTGTGTACAATTCTAACCACTCCACAATGCAAGGTGGTTTTTTTTTTGCCTTAAATCACTTATACTTTACATATGTGTATATATATATTTAATGGGGATAATTCAAAAGGGCAACCAATAACATTTCCACTCAGTACCTTGTACTTCTGGACGTAATCCTGAATGACTTTGTGTCCTACTACATTTTTTATATTCTCTTCATCCTGCTGAATGACATTTTCCATCAGGGAAATCCAGCTCATAACTTCAGTGATAGCATGGCGAGAAGGAATTTTGTCCATCTGGAGCTGTAGGGATAACAGATTTGAAAAGCATGTTTTGAAGAAAATGGATAAGAATTCCTTGCTTTGCATTGCCATAGTACATTTCCTTTACCTGCTCTTATTACCATGTTATTCTACATCTGTAACATATCACTGAAGTTTATAAAAAGTAGTAAAAAAAGGTTTTAACAGGAGATACATTGTATAGCTGCATGCATCCTAATAAGAAAATATTATATTAAAGGCTTCTTATCTCCGTTCTTCATTGTACAAAGAAACTGGACAAACACAAAGATTCCATTTCTGACTTCCTAAAGGTTCTGCATTCTCATTCCATAATTCTGTACTGGGTTTATGTAGAAGATCAACTTTAAGCTATGCTTTTCCTGTCTTTGTAAATGGCTAATGAATAGATCCATGGAAAATAATTTTATACGACCCTTCTTTGCGCTAGATGACCTTTGATGGTCCCTTCCAACCCAAGCCATTCTATGATTCTGGTGTGGTGATTTCTAAATGGGCTGATTTGGAATAGTACCAATGTTTTTTTCTTAAAAGACTCATTTTCAGCATTTGATACAGTAGTGCTTGCTTACATTTAGTTACTCAGAAACGTGTTCTATGACATTTTTAGGTAGACATATATATTTTGCATTACAAGACAATTCAGAGAACTACTGAATGACATTATTTTGTTTA
>JAVKLA010000081.1:31681273-31701613 GCA_034782735.1 Sagittarius serpentarius | reverse complement strand
ATCCTAAACCCAAAACACAGCGCTGTACCAGCTACTAGGAAGACAATTAACTCTATCCCAGCTGAAACCAGGACAGACAGCAATGAATTCCTATTCCATGACATTTAGGCTTGCAGGTGTTCTTAAATGGCAGTAGGGAATCCTCTTGGTAGAGGCAAATCAGCAGCAGGCATAAATCAAGTGTCTCACTAAATCTGTCACTGAAGGCTCCTTTGGTGAAAGTGACATTTTGAAAGTACCTCAAAATAGAGATATGTATGTAACACACTTGATAACCCAAGACAAATCTTTGTCAGAGAAGCAGCCTCAAGGCAGTTGTATTCCCAAATGCATTCATGCATTCACATACCCCATAGCATCCTAAAGAACACTGTCTTATTTAAGAACTGGCTAATTAATAACTTAACCACAGCCATAGTAACTCCTGCTTCAGAAGAGCATGATCTGAACACTGACATCTCCTACTTTCTCTGTTTGGAAGTCCCCCGCTAGTCTAAGTATTACTTCACATAATCAGCAGCAGCAGCAGCACCACCACCACCACAGGAATGTCTGCCTGTCATCCACCTGTCCTTGTTCCAGGCGGTGCCGCCCATCAGAGATAACTGAATGCAAAATCTGCTGGCGGTTGAACATCTCTGCCCGGAATAGCTGTTGTACAGGAGACAAGGATGTTAAAACAAGATCTTACATTTTAATTCTACCTGTATGCACTGGTAAAAATGAATTTTCATGTAGTTAATCTCATTTCAAACTAATTCAATGGGAGTTTTGTCATGAACTTAAATAGAAACACATTTTAAAATCTCATTGCTGGAGTTACTTGCTGCTTCTAGTAATTATTATTAGTTCCTTGAGATTTAAAAAAACCCCTATTAAACAGCTAAATAATATGAACAGGAGCTAGGTTTTATGTCTCCAAGTACAATTGTGTGATTGGCACTATAATTTACAACAAAATCCAGATAGGGTATTTATTGCATGGACAGAAAGGTCACTGTTTATGTTCTGACATGTTTAATTACAGTCCTTTGCCTTGTTAAACTGAATTTATGCACAGATTGTGTGGGATAGTGTTATACGAACTTTTAATACAATTTTACACTGCCAAAAGAACTTTAAAAGAAATGGTCAGCCATGTGTAGGAGCTAGAAATCAGTTCTCTACTTCCAATTTTTCCAATTTATTTTCCAATTTTCCCCATCAGTCACAATAAACTTTCACAATACTTTTCAAACTCCCTTGTTACTTAAATATTACTTAAGACAAAAAAAACCCCTAAGTACTACTTAAGCAAAGATTATTTAAATATATACTACTGAAATTTATTTTTAAAATCATCTTTTCATTTAGTAATGGACCATGTCTCTAGATAAAGTTGTTCAGGAATATTCTTATGTTGATGAAGGTTCACCCAGGCATCAGCTCAGGAGTGGATCCACTCCACATTCAAAAGGTTTTCAGAGAGATTAAAAGAGAAAGTACACTGGTATGAAGCCTGAGATTTTTTTTTTTCCTTTGTTAGTGATGGTGTTTGCAGTTGAAAGAAGTTCACCCTTGCCTGAACTGAGAGCCACTATTCCCCAAATCCAGATTACACCCCTGTTATATGGCTTCCCACCAGCTCAATTTGTGATGTACCAATCCCTGCATCTGCAACTGCCAGCAAAATACCCACTGGCACCTGCACAGTTAAATCTCTCAAGCACATTGTATGTACCTTAGGACTTCTAGATGATGGACTAATTTTTCAAAGTCAGATGTTGCCTCTCTGAATCACTGAGTTAATTTTGAAAATGTTACCCAGGTCATAAATTTTCCCATAGAAAGAAACAGTGTTGTCTAATTTCCTTGCAGAAGTATTTGATAGTGTTCTTTGAATACCTTGGCTCTTATAAATGACTGAGCCTGAACCAGAGGGAAACTAACTGCTCTGTTATCTCATGAACAAAACCATGATACTGTGGGGTTGAGAATTTCAGAAAGCTGAGAAAGCAAGGCGCGAGAAATTTTACTTCCTGTCACATCTACTTCTGTCAAGTTAGGGAGCATGGGTGAAGCACAGGAGGCAACAGCATCTACCAGCTTTGTTGACAGATTGAGAGTAAACAGAACACAACTGGTTAAAAAAACCAACCAAAACCCAACAAAAGCAAGTTCCCCAAAAGCGACAATTTTAATATTTTTTTAAGAGGACAGGTGAAACAAAAGCTTATCAAGCATGAGGAACACTGCTTAGAGCGGAGGTTACTCAAGCCCTACCCAAAAGCAGAGACATTTCTGTCAACATCCACTGGCTCTCCCCACGCACACTGTCCCTGCATGTAAGAGGGATACTCCGTTATGTGGGACCACTTGCCACCCCGATTTCTTCTCATATGTAGATCACTACGAATCACAGAAATAGGAGTCCAAAGGAGGAGGAATGGCGGGCAGGTGTTGGAATGCACAATACCAGCAAGCTGGAAAAAAATTCAGTAACTGAGTTGGCAAGGAACTTCCCCATCCCCTGCCAGCACTTTCTCAGATGCTTGCCTCGGTGCACGGGAGTCCCAAGCAATATGCCAGGCTTGCAAAATGGGTATCCGGAGAACTGCACAAGAACCACGACAAGGTCGTCCTGACAGACTTACCTGATGCAGATATGCCAGTGTTAGTGCATGATATTTGAAAAAGCTATCACCTCCACGTTGCTGGTTTGTAAAATTTCAGCGGGAAGTTATTTCTAAATAAGGCCACTGAGGTAGCTGGGGTCCTCTCTGAATAAACACCAGCAAAGTTATGAGTCAGCACTGGAAAGCCGGTAACAGAGCTGGCGGCATTTCAATATCCATTCTGGGAATGCATGCGGAAACAGAGTATTTCTCATTATCTTCAAAAATAAAAAGGAAAACACACTGGAAATTCATCTCAAGAAGTTTATATATGACTCTTTCATCTGCGAGGAGTGGAAAGAAAATTCTTCATGAGTATCAGGAGGCACTGCAAAGAACATTCAGTACTGAATACATTTAGATTATATAAAATGCCAAAAAGCTTTAGGTAAAAAAAAAAGATGCAGTTTACAGCATTTTCTTAGGATGAATTGTAGTATTTAGAAAATCAGATATTAGGTCTCTAAATTCTGAGAGAGGACTTCATAGTTGTAATGAAAAAAAAGCTTTAACAGAGTGCCTGAGTAATGCTCACCTGAGCTAACTGCTCGGACCCAGGTTTCAGGAGAGAATTAAGCTGAGATCTCAAGACAGTTGAATGCAAGAAGATTGCTGTCAACCCCTTTCAAAAAATTATATCTATGACTGGACACAACAACAGTAGAAAATTATCCACTTAGACAGTAATGATTTATGGACATTCAAATCTCAAAGCCCTGAGATGTCTCAACTTACAGAGACACTGTCCAGTCGATGGTGGCGGCACCAAGAGGAAATAAAATGGATGACATTTGTGAAAGCAAAGGCAGTTAAGTGGCAAAGCAAATGTATGCTAAAGCAAGCAAAACCAGTCGTGAATTACCTTCTGCTATCAGACATTCATCCAAACACTATGCCATGAGATAGAAGGCAAGGGGTGGGGGGGAAGACATGACTCTCCCTGCGATCTGGCCTGAGTCTATGGGTAGGTCAGATGAAAAAGTTGTGGGAACTGAAACTACTGTGGCCACATGGGAGCTTTGGTATGAAAACTGACTTGTCTTATTTGATCTTTACCAGGATTCTTGGCAATAACAATATGGGTGGAGAAAAAATGTGCATCACTTGACTTCACTGAAGAATCCATAAAGGCATCCTCTAGTAAAAACTCCGAATCAGTTTTTCCCTGCAGCAAAAGCTGGGATAGTTCTTGATTTGTTACGAACAAATGACTCCAGCATACAGCAAAGATCAAATCAGTTTCTTCTCCAAGGAAATGTTACTAAATGGAGGCCCCATGATGACTTATATAACTCAGTATTTGACAGAAAAGTCTTCCTTTAACATGCTCTTCAGATGCTGTATATGTTGGCAATTTAATAACAAACAAAATCAGAATAAACTGAAAGAACAGAGATTTTGTCCAGTTAGGACTAAAGACAAAGGGCCAAACTGCACGAGAATAGTTAGTTTCTATGGGAAGACCAATAAAAACTTTGGTTTCCTTGGTACAAACCGATCTGAAGTAGACTAAATGCGGGAGACAAGCACTCCTAAGCATACTGATACATTATACACAAATGCAGGCAGATACCCAAGTCCTCCCCCAAACTGGGTATTATTGACATATTTGCATGCTTCTGTTTTTAAGTCAAGATATCCTCCGACAGTGCAGGCAAATGTAATTCAATTCAAGGCATGCTGTTTTATTACTCCACAAAAGAATATGCATTCCATTTATGTATAAATAGTATGTGTGGTAGTTATGTATAAATACACATGATGACTTGCCTCATATACCCTCTGTTGCTCTAAAAGGCTCTGGTAGTTTCCTGAAATCTCTGCCGCCAGCTTCTGCTCAGTCTGAAGTAATAAATCCATTCAAGTCTTGCATTTCTCCAAGAAGGTCTGCTGCTGCTGCAGCTTACTGAAAGAGAGATGCTTTCAGGTAAGGTCTCCTCCTCTCACACACAGTGTTGAGTCTTGCAATAACTTTTCTAGCAGAATTCCAAATGAGGCGGTAACACTTTTCCCACTCAGCTGCCTCATTCAATTTATTTAGTCAACACTTTGAAAAGTAGCTGTCTTTCTTATTTCAAATTCTGTTAATCTGAGGCAAAGCCAACATCTAAACTCACTGGCTTCGCTCTTTACTTACAAGTACACCAAAGAAAAGGAGCTTTGGTTAATGAAATATCTGAAATGTTTTCTATATTCTGGAAAAGGTATACTATCTAGCTGTTGTAATCTAAGAGAACTATACAGCAATCTTTCACTATCCCCACCTGAATCTCTCCGTAGTCTGAGATGAGGTCAGAGACCAATGTCTGTTCAGGTTCTGCGTGCTTTTGATTTCTTTATCATTCAGAGGAAGCCTGTAACCCAGCCCACTAAGACAGCACAAATCCGGGGCCATGCTGCTGAACTTCAACATCTGACTCTGCAACAAATAACAAAAATGATAACTAAGAAATTCAGTAACTGCAGTATTACAGACTGCAAAATGATGAACTAGCACTCAGCTAAATTTGGAACGGTCTCGGTTGCCACCAAGTGGCAAGCAATCCCTATGTCAGGGAAAATTGCATTTCCAGTTTTCAGCCTCTGGTCCCAGAGCAGAAGACGACTTATGTTCATGTTCAAATATGCACAGAGAAGTAAACCCAAATTGCATTGAAGTGTTTTGCTGAATTGGGGATTTGTCGCTCAGAGCTGCGAAAGCGGGCCAGTGTTTGAAACCATATGTTTACACTGTCAAAAAAGTGAGCCTTTTTCCTTGTTTCTTAGCCTGAATGCTAGGCTGGAACATTCCCACTGAACTTATTGAACTTATTATTTTTAGGTTTTTGTTTTGCAGTACAGAAATATCCAATTCACTATGCTAGGAAAATGTCCTTGGTTTTAGCGTGCCCAAAGTGAAATTATGTGTATAGTTAATCCTGATAAAAAAATAATGGAAGATTAAAATGACAGAAAAAGCCTAGATGGTAAAGTTCATCAGCTTCCTGTCAGGGCCTCTGAAAGAAGAAAAGGGGAAAAAAAAAGCCCCCACAAAAAGAAAGAGTGAAAGAGCTCACACGGAGATCACACACTACACAATACGAATTTCTTCAGGATATCAAGATACTCAAAATGAACAGATGACTTCATTCCTAAGCTAAATACCACTGAGACAGGAATTGCATCAATTCAAAAAAAGTTGAGAGAAAACAAGATGAAGGAAATCTCCAAAACCTGCTTAAATTTCCATTCCCATTTGGATTTGATATTAATGTTTTTCTAAACAGTTTGCCTGTCCTTTTCTTCTTTACTCAGGGGCAAAGTAACATGGACAATTACTCCTTCACTGCCATCAAACCTACACAAAGTCTTACACTTTGCATGAGTGACAGTCCTTTAATATGTATAGAATGCAGGTCTGACTAGACCTTCCTTTTTTTCCAGCTATGAATTACCAGAAGGGATGAAAAAATAATGTTTGTAAATGGCCTAATATAATGGCTAAAGAATGGGACATCAGGAAATGAAGAAATTATTTGAACTGAACAATTTGAATTGCCAGTCCAGATGACTATGGCAGCAAATGCTCAAAAAGCTCATTAATGTGTTCATTTTTCTCCTTGCAATTGTTTTGCTTACACTAAGACAATTAACTTTTTTTTTTCAGTGACACATAATATTAACTTAAACTCAAAAGAACTAAAATGTAACCACAGATAGGAGGTAAAGTATCCTGCTGCCTTGAGATACAGTCTTGAAAAAGAAAGAATATCAGAGTTTCAGAGTGAATGGTATCGTTCCATAAGGAAGGATAAAGACATCCCCAGAACATACACAGTCTCTTTTCATTCAGAAAAAGTGAACAGCCTTGACTGGTGGGAATATAGCCAAAGGAACTTGTGTTTCTTTCTATTATGAAGAACTCAATAGATCTGGTAGAGGTATTTTCCCAAGCAAGAATCCCTTCGATAAGCAGGGACTTAAGACTGAATCAAGTGATATAAATTATCCACCTTCTCCAGGGAGACGACTTCAGATACAAGCTTCTGAAACAACACCACAACAAGTAATGGAGGGGTCACATGAAAAGTATGAGAAACTCATGAGATTTGGTTAGCAGACATACAGCTGTCTCTCCTGTGCCTGAGATGCATCAGTAAAAGGAAATGTGTCTGTATGCAAGTTTCCAATTCACCAAGTATAGAGTTTAGCAATGGAGAGCCTCCTGTGATTTTTAGCTCACAGAGCTGTGAAAAACTGCAAAGCTTAACTGAACATACGTTGCAGTCCTGAATCCAAGTCGTAACTTCATCATCCACAATGTCTTTGCTGGTGGCAGTCTTCAGGAGTTCATTGGTCCCGTCTTCCCGCTGACGGACTGTGGAAGAGCACTGCTGGTAACTGTCCTTGTACCTCTGCCACAGCTGGAGGAGGCCCTTACCGGCACGCAGCCGCTCTGCTGTCTCCTGCAGAAGGCTGTTCCACCTGGCGAAGAGATGGGATGAATGATCGAAGCCTGGGAGTCCACAAGCACTATCCCTGCCCCTCTTCCTCTCTGCTGGTTCCCACGGTCTTTTGGCTTTTAAGAAATTTGGTAATAATCAAGATCCAGATATTTGGGGGGAAAAAAAAGGAATCCAAGAAATCTGTTGACAGGCTGTTCTGACCTGTCACAGCAGGTCCAATCTGTGATACTTCTTGGATGCTGTATATTAATGCTTGAGGTCAGAGCTGGAGCGCACTTTGTGAAATGAACCTCCTGCTATTTCCACTTCGCACACTTTGGTTCACTGCACAGAGCATCCATGACTGATGATGAACTGCCAGTACGAGATTCCTGCAAAGGCCTGCGAGGCCCAAACCAGGTGTAAACAAGAAACCATTTCTTCTGCTGCAATTTCCTCCCAAACCCTGACAGAATATTTAAAGTCATAAAGCTCTGTGTAACTCCCTTCTAAAATACTCCCAGACCTATTAAAACTCTTTATATTTTTATTATCCAATTAAATATCTAATCCCTCTTTGAATTCTCAGCTGTAGTGGCAATCAGAAATATGTACTTTCTCAAATGTGCTCGTATTTATCAAATTGCCTCATTATTTCCATATTAAAGGAAATCACAATATTTTTCAATTACTATTATATGATAAAAATGATGAAGTGAAAATTCTTGTCCGCTATCATTGAAATATAACTCCTACACTATCTTTTTTGAAATGAGGCAAATAATCCCTCCCTCCACTTCCAGATTCTAGGACAGGATGAACCACAGATTCAAAGAAATTTGGCATGATTGTGTTTTCGAAAAAAAACCCAACTTCCACCAAAGTTGCTAGTTTTTGCTTTTGGATCCTGCCTTCCTGTAGCCTCTCTGAGTAAACCCTGACACTGGTTCCAGCCTAGATTCAAAGTTGGGGAAGCTGTTTGCCAAGCTACTGGTGAAGGCTTAGACCTTCTTGCCCGTCATTCCCTTCCTACAACTAGAAATCAGAACCTAAATTCTGGGGAACCTGGTGCATGCATAGCAAACAAAGTTTTCAGACAGGATTCTCACATTTTAAGCGCAGTATTATTTTCCAGCACGGTATTTATGAATCTCGGTTGGCAGGCATGCATGGAGCAAAACTACTGACAGTAATGTCCAAATGCTTTGCTGGAGAAAATAATCTTTCCTTTATTAGTAGTAGTAAGTGAGACAGTTCTGCTCCAGCCCTCTGCAAAAGGAATAACCCTGCCCGCCCCCACAAGCCCCCCAGACACCATAAGATCATAAATTATAACAAAAACAGAAATGATGGACAACTGGGTCAATGGATAAATGCAAATTTACCACTGAGAGTAAAGTTCAACTCACAGACATTTTCTACCTCATATTCACTTCTTTCAAAGTGTTGGTAAGTAAGTGTTTCAGTCGCTGGTGGGTGACATTCTTTCAACAACTGATTGGTCACAGACCCAAATTTCTGTAAGCTATTTTCTTGCTTTTCCAATTCCTCTTGTAGGCTCTAAAACAGAATAATAATAATAACTAAAAACAAAGATACATGAGGCATTACAATTGCATGATGTAGAAACGTTTCGAAATAGTGTGTATCGATTACATCATACAGCTTATGAACACGAAACTTGATTTCATGTGTGTTTCATCTAAATAGAAGGTTGTTTAATATAAAGACTTGTTAGATTCATTTGGTTCAATATCAAGGTGTGGCAAAAAGTAAATTTTAACCTAATATTTTTGCAAAATGTAAAAATCTTGTAAAAGAAATTGTTCTAAACAAGTACTCTTGCACAGGAGTAAGTGCGTGGAACTGCTACAGAAATAAAAACTTAACTGATGCAAGAAAACAAGTGAAATAACATTTTCCTGTTTAGAATGAGATGAAAAAACTAACAGCATAAAAAATGTTTTATTCTGAAAATAAGGTTCTTGCTCTGTCATTTGTCAGTCTAAAGTACTGCTGGCACAGAAAATGCTCCTTTTTTTTTAACCTTAAATATTTTTACGCATATTATTACAGTTTGAACAGCCCAGCAAATCTCAACCTGATTAAACAGTATAGTCAAAATCTTAATAAGCAAAAAAGTATTTTTCTGTATCTATTGTTCTACTGACTACTCCTCTCTGACTCATAAAAAATGAAAACCTAGAAGTGTGGCTGTAAAGTGCATTGATGGATGCTCTTTAAATCTTGGTTTGAACAGTGCTGTTCATGCTTAGGGAATTTGGCTTTATATATGTCTGGACTTCAAATCACACAAAATATTTGAACAATAATGTAAACTTAAAATTGCTGGCAAATACAAACAATAAAACTTCTTGTTACTTTAAGCATCTGGAAATGCTTGCATAATTATTTTTGATTCCAAAGACAACAACTTTCTTTGAAATAAAAGGTTATTCTATGTAATAGAACAATAATTTTAATAATTTGAATTTAATTATTTAATTTATTTCAATTATTATTAATTTATAATTTTATAACAGGAGTCTCATATTTTATGCTTTTCTTACAGTGGAAAATCACTTGAATGTGTGAGTATCTCAGGTTTTGGAACATTATTTTCTTTCATTGTCAATCTACTGCAACCACAGGGTTGGGGAGGGTTGTATAAAATGTGATCTCAACATGCACCAGCAGCTCAGAAGCCTGATGAAGCAGAGTGAGAAACTTTAGTTTTAATGGTCAGTAGCACGATTTAAAAACTTCTAATGATTTGACAGTACGGCTCAAAATTTAAACAGCAGCATCAAAAATCTAAAGAGAAAACAACTATCACCATTTTATCTTTCTGCAAAATGAAAAACACAATGGCTATTTGATAATGTGTTCTCTTAATGTCATGTGATTTCAATGTGCCAGTATGTCTGTACTTCCATTTCTTATGAACCAAAATGTATAGTTAACATCCAGACAATAAGGACAAAATTAATCCTTGAATCCATCCTTAGTATGTCAAGAGGCATGGTATTCTTTTCACCTGAAGGTTAGCAACTTGGAGTTTCACAGCTTCCAAAGAACCAGTAAGAAAATAAAAACAGGATAAAAAAGGTCTGGCTTCTGTTAGGTAACTATTCAGTTCTTCATAAGCTACTTTGTAAATGCTCCACTGATCAAGAACAGATTGCAACAATATCTTCAGTTGGCTAACCTAGGAGGAGGGAGGCAGAAAAAAAAACCCCAAAAGGTAAATGAAAAGTATTCAAGATATTTGGGTTTTGTTTAAATTATTTCCTTCCTTTTGATCTCAGACACTGCTTGTTCTACGTGCCTAATCTTAAACCTGTTGGAGAACAAAGATTTTGCATAACCATCAGCTGGGCTTACACTGGGTATAGCATAAAGTTCTGCTTGATTGTATGAGGCTAGGCTGGCAGGGACTAAGAAGATATCAAGCCCATTCTACTTTTGTCCAAAGCAGGATCAAAAGAAATTGCTTAAGACTATGAAACACATGTCCCTAAGGCAGGCAAATCAGCCTATGAAAGTCAGCAGAGAGGCTAGCACTAACACACTGTGTTCCTCCTGGGAAGGCAAACTGATGTTGATGAAGTTTTGGAGGATGATAATTAATTCTGATCTCTTCCTTATTCTGCAAGACCTGTGTGCTTGAAAACGTAGTTCCTTACAGATCATTTGGTACCTTTCCACTAAATATCAGGAAGCATCTAAAAAGCTTTGATTACAAGAATTAAAAGCATCCTTGAAACAGGAAATATTATACCCATTTTATGTGGAGTGTATGCACAAACTTGGGGGGGGGATGGATGGAAACACGGACACAATTCAGTATCTCTTCCCCTACAATACAGAAGAAATCCACTGCTCCAGAATGCTGATTCTCCCTCTCCTCCACACCCTGTTCCTGGAGCTATAATTTGCCCCATGATGATTCTTTTACCATGTGATCTAAATTGGCCCAGGAATGGTTAATTTCTTGCAGTGTATTCGTAACAGCAGAAGAGACTTCTTCCTTCTTGTTCTGTATCAAAGACAGACCACTCTGTTCTACATTTTTTACTGCTTTTTCCTTTGTTCTTATTGATTCTTCTAATTCCTGAAAAGAAAAAAAAAAGATACCTGAGTATTTTTGTTTAATTGGCTAGATAATGCCTTGAGATAGAAAAAATGCCCATAAGCTCTTTAATTTAAAAAACAGGAAAGTCACACTTGCATACTTCGACTTTTTATTCTCAAGAGAATCATATCAGCAATTTTATTTAATATTTTATGTTCCCTTTAAAGAATAGTTGTTTGTCTTTAATTTAAGTAGAAGCACATCCTCTACACTAAACTTGTGTGTGATCTGCTGCTGTCATGTAAGAGTCCAAAACTCATTAAAAATAGGCCAGCAGTTTAAATAACATGGGAAAATCTTTGTGTCGTAGTTTGTCCTAGAACAGTGAGAGGGCTTTTTAATTAGTCCAAAGCTGGCTCAAGCTTCTGGAAAAAAATGAATTTTGCCACCCAAGGAAAAGGACAAATGACTTCCCAGAGAAAGATGTCAATTTGCCATGCCTCCCCGCATGAAGCGGAGTCTTTATTCCTTTGCCAGGTCCCAGCAAAGCCCCTCGCCCGAGGACAGCGAGCCTTCCCCTTTTTAGAAGACAAGTTCATTGGAGTCCAGCCAATGACAACAAGCAACAGATTGCAGGAATTTTCCTTATTGCCTTCTCAAGGTTACATGCCATTGGTAAGCATTAATGAGCTCAATAGCGTTTTGCTCTGCTCAGCATTCCCACATACTAACCCAAGAAAGTGGGAAGAAAATGAAGACCTGGCTTGAAAACAAGTGAAGAAAACAGGGCCGAGTACATAAGCACCGAGGCCGTGACAACTTGTTAGCGGCTTGTTTTGCTGCTTCAGGCAAGTGCTGACTGTGTTGTTGACTTAAGATGACCCTAGATTGGTCGTGGAAATGCTGATTCAAAGTTTGCCAGTTTTATCACGTTTTATCAACAAGTGAAGTGTGGAAGCTCTGGTATGTAACATTCGCTAGCCACAAAGCCCGTGATCTTCCTCATGCCTCAATAGCATGAGAATGAAGCTACAAAATGAAGGAGAGAGGACAAGAAGACTCAGTGAGCAACTGTGAGTCATATAGCATGCTCCCATAAGCTCATTCCTAGCCAGGAAACTACCTATATCATTTCATGGCACGGTGCAGGGAAATCCAAGGAAGTCCTGCCATGCTCTGACTCGTACAGAAGCCGCGTAGCTTCAGGTAGGGCAAACATTGAGTCTGAGCAGAGTGGGGAAGTCTGGCTGCTAGCCTTCAGGCCAGCACAAATTTGTGTTTACCTGTCTGGAGACAAAGTAGTCAGCGTGATACGGAAAGCAGACCGTGAGGTGAGAGCAATCTTGCGATGCCCCTACATTAAGTAGTACGTCTTGTGATCTCAGGTTATATTCTAATTTTCTGCAAGCCTTTCCTTACTGAGAGAGATGGATTATCAGGGAAAGAAAACAACCCAACAATACTCTGGGCAAACTGAAAACCCGTGTCTTTCAATAAATTACTCTCCCTACGAATCCAAAAAACAAGTGAACCATTGCCATAACAGACTTCACATTTTAGACACTGGGGAGGGGAGAGTATTTGGAAAAAAATTCTGCCCAGTCTTGCAAACACTTTCTATTAACACAATTTATCACTGCACACACACAACACACTTTCGTCTATATACATGTATGTGAGAGCATTTTTGCTGTACTGTTTATTCTTAGCCTTTTCTTCTGTATTATTCCACATTTCTTCAAACTTCTAGCCATGATCTTGTTTCAGACTACAGCCATGGAGTAATACAGCTTTTTTTTAGCAGCTGACAGCAAAGCAAACATTTTTAAGCTGTACATAGTAAATCTGACTTTCCAGAAAGTGGATTTTAACACTGAAAAAGGCATTTAAGTTTGTCCAAGGTTGTTCCAAAATCCAGAAGGTAAAACAGGCAAAAGTTTCAAACACCAAGAATAGCAAATATTTCTGGTTCTCTGTGAAAAGGCGTTTCTTATTCATCATTTTAAACTCATAACCGAATTAAAGACACATTACTGTTTCTGATTTGTGATGGGAAAAAATGGTTGCCTTCACATATTAATATGATGCTAGGCAGCAACTAATGTCAGTTAATAAATAAACTGCAGCTTTTGTACTAGTTGAACTGGATACCTGGGAGTGTCTGAAACAGTTATTTCTTAAACAGTTTGTTTCTCTGCTGATCAAAGTCTTGCCATTCATAACTGACTCCCCAAGTGTATTTGCTAACTTCCATGACCAAAAGGAACCATAAAGGTGATAAATCAGGTTCAGCTTTGAACTCCAGCCAAGCACAGCCTGCCAATTATGTCAGGCTATGCTAAATTACGCTTGCTTCAGTAGTATGGGTTTATCATGCTGAAACCATAAAGATACCTGAATTGAAAGTGAGCAGTGCAACCAGTTTCAAAACTTAGGTCAAGGATTTTGGAAAAAAAATTGACTTCTAACATACCTGGCCTAAGCAACCATTTGCCTTTACAGCAACAAAGATGGGTTTAATACACTGGTGAATATCGATTAAATTCTCTTATGCATTTCGTTTGAATAGATTTCCAGCTGTTCTGTCTGTGAAGACTTAAAAGCTAGATCATATTCATCCCATTCTTTAAATGCATGCAGGAAAGAGAGCCGCACCAAGATAAACATGCTGCGTTACTCCCTTTTAAGGGCATGAGAACACCAAGATTTTGGGCATACAGTTGTCCTGACAGAGTTTAATTACACATTTGATCTGGTGTGAAATTTATTATTATTTATTAATTGGTGTCTGGTAGAACCAAATACTTCTGAGCAAAATTTATCTGATGCCTGATACCATGTAGAGGCCTTGTTTATAAATTCAGAAAAATCCGTTTTGCCTATACACCTATAAGCTTGAAGTCTAGCCTGACAGATCCAGAAGCAAGCTTCTACCTATTTAAATATGTGCTATTCTCAGTAAGATGTCCAGTGTCAACTGTGATACCCTATTCATTGCTGTGCAGTCCTTGTATGAATTTCACATGAAAAACTGAGGCGGTTCTGAACTTAGTGTGCATTATGTATAGCTGTGCTTTGCCTCATCCCATCTCTGCCCATCATAATCACGATTCTCCTTCAATCTTCTGAAAGCAAAAGGGAATCCAGCACTATTTCCTTCTATGGATAGTTGAATATTTGAAAAAAATTGATTCCTAACACATTTTTAATAAAAGCATAAAACCTCCCTGGATTCTAGCATTTTTCTTTGAATAGTCAGGTAGAATATATCAGGTGGAAAAACAATGGAGAAAAAAAAAAGGGGTGGGGTGGGGGGAGGAAAGGTGGTGATAAGGCAGAAAAACCAGGTTTCCAAATAGTCAAGCATGGTGTTCATGACATCAAGTTCCATAAGACTGGCTAAAGATGAATGGGAATATATTCCTTTGACAACCTTCTAGTTCAGTACACCTGGCATGCTTGGAAACGTCCATGCTTTAATGCACAATGCAAAAAGAATAATGACTTTGGTTGCTTTTAAATATCTTTGGACATTGTTGTTCCTTCCTCCTTTCTTACTGCTTGCACTTTAGGAATGAAATCTCTCCCTCACTGAAGTAAAGAGGGGTTCTGTCACTGACTTCACTGATATGAAGATTTCACATGGCTTTATCAAGTGTTGTTTCTAACTGTTGGAAAGAGAATATTGTTATTCATAAGGGGACATTACCTGACAGTCTTCCAAAGCATTCTGTACTGAAGCCTGGTCTCCAATTTTCCATTGCTGTTTCAGCTTCTTCTCTTGGGTTTCAAACCAAGTTTTCAGGCACTGCACGTTATTCCATATTCTGTCCAGGATTTCTGCAGACTTTCCAACAGTTGGATCTGAAAAGAAATATGAGTATATACTTTCTCATACAATTACCTTTATTGTTGGGTCAATTAAATAAATCAGTGAAGACCAATGCTGACCAGTGCCTTCTCAGTATTCAATGCTTTCAGAAATTAAAAGCAGTATGTGCATTCAAACTTAAATATATCTGCTATTTGTAAAAGAGTTCATAATAAAAAACTTGCTTTATCCAGAAATAATTTATATAGAGATAACAAATTAAAATATTATGACACACTGAAAGAAGCTAACGCTTTAGCAGAGAATTTTTATGAAGTGGAATTCTTTTCAGAGATCAAGGACCTCAGGATTTCCCAAATAAAACTAAGCATGCAAACATACATTTTATATTCCTTGCTTATAACTGTGGTAAAGCAGATGAAGGTTTATATTACCTCCTTTGTCAACTGACAGCTTTAAAGTTACTTAGATTTTTCTGATTGTTTTGGGTGTTATTCAACGGCAAATGAGATAGCACTTCTAGTCTTAAAAAAAAAAAAAAAGAAATAACAAAGCAGAATTTGAAAGCGGCAGTATTGCCATAAAAAGCATTCACATTACTTAAGACAAACTCCACTCTAGGAAATAAGCCATCTTAATTAACTGCAATCTTAATTAGAACTGGGGAAGGATGTGATGGTCAACAGCAGCCTTGGCCACAGTGATGATGAGACAGTTGTGAGTGAAGTAAGGAAAGCAAGTAGCAAACTAAAGATCCTTAGAATAACAGCCTTTGGTTTGTTCAGGTCCCATGCAAAGCTGTACTGAAGGACAAGGAAGTCCACGAAGCTGGTTGATCTTCAAGGACAACTTCCTCAAGTCACAAAAATGACAAATCCACAGAAAGTGGATTACAAAGAAGTATGGCCTGGCCATGCAGCGCTGATGTTAGGAAAGCAAAATCTTGGCTGGAACTAACTAGTGAGGGACAGAACCCCTTCTTGTTACTTCACAAGTACATCAGCAACTAATGGGAAACCACAGAACAGTCTGAGGTACACAGTGCCTTCTTTGCTCTGATCTCACTGACTAGGCCTCCTCTCATGCCTCCCAGGTCTTCATGCCAATTAACAAATTTTGACATACAAAGCTGCTAGTCACGGTAGATGAGGAAAGAATTAGGGGCTACTTAAGTAAGCTGGACATATAAAAGTCCACAGAACCAGACAGGATGTATCTAAGGGTGTCAATGTCATTTCAAGGCTGCTGTCTTTCACCTTTAAAAGGTCATGATAGTTGGAGGAAGTTGATGGTGCCTGGAAAAAGGCTATACCGCAAATCCTGCCAGAAGCCATTTCCACATGCATAAAGAACAAGGAGGAGGAACAAGCATGGTCTTACCAAGGGCAAATTGTGCCTGACTTAACTGATCGCCTCTGCTATGATGATAGGATTGTCCCTTTGACAAGTGAAGAGTAGTAGTTGCTGTTTACCTTAGCTTTTTCAAGACTTTTGATATGGTAGCAAAATTGAGGAGCCATGGGCTGGATGGGAAGTCTACAAACGAATGAACTGACCAGAGTCATCAGGCTTAAAGGTTAGTGGTAAACTTTTCGACTTCTATCTGGCAGTTATTTACAAGATGCATCTTCAGGGTCAGGCCTGGGGTTGATATTAAATACCTTCATTGATAAATTGAATGACATGATGGACTGTGCTTTCACCAGATTCATAGATGACACTGATTTGGGAGAAGTAGTTGATATGCTGGAGAGCAGGGCTGCCATGCAGAGAAACCTCAACAAGATGGAGGAGTAGGCTCATCAATCCTCATGAAATTCAGCAAAGACAAATGTAAAGTCCTGCACCTGGGGCAAAATAACCTCATGCAACAATACAGGCTGGTAGCAGGCTGGACAGAAGAAAGGACCTAGGGGCTATGGTTGACAATAACTTGAACATAATAAATCAGCAGTGCATTTGTGCTGATGAAGGCCAACTGCAGCATGGGTTAGATTACTGAGAGTGCACCCAGCAGGTCAAAAGAAGCGGTCCTTTCCTTCTCCTTGACGCTTGTGACCCATTTTGGGCCCTCCAGTGCAAGGGAGAGATTGACAAACTGGTGAATGGCCACTAAGGTTGTTAGGGGGCTGGAGCACATGACATACAAGGAGAGGCTGGCTTCATTCAGCCGGCAGAAAGGAGGCAAAGGAGGCTTCTCACTGTGCTGTCCGTTCCTTATGGGGAGGTATGGGGAAGATGGAGGCAGATTGTTCTTGGAGATGTGCGGTAAAAGGAGAAGAGAGAACAGTCACAAGTTGCAACAAGGGAAATTCTGATCTGGAACAAGGCAAAAACTTGTCCCCCACAAGAGTGGTTAAGCACAGGAACGCGCGGCCCAGAGAGGCTGTGGAATCTGTCCTTGGAGATTTTCAAAACTCACTCAGCTCAGCAAGTCCCTGTGCAATCTGATCTAACTGTAAAGTTAGCTTTGTCTGAGCAGGAGGTTGGACTAGATGACCTGCAGAGGCTTCCAACCGTTATAATCTTATAGTTCTGTGTATTTTGAAAGTTTGGTACAGCAGCTAGGGTTTTTTTCTTTACCTTTTCTGTTATCAGGCCTTGCAGGATCTGCCAATGTCTGTTCATTGCTCCAAGCTGTTCTGCAAAATCAGTTTTGTAGCAACATTTACTTTCAACATCCTGGCTGCTAATTTGTAGCACTGATTGGTTCACAAAGTCTACCGTCAACTGTTTGTAATTTAAATCTATCTTGAAACCCTAGTGGAAAAGAAGGGAATAAAAAGCCCAAAACTAAGTACCATAATTTCTCACCTTCCTGCAAAGCAGAGGAAAAATGTTGACAAATTACAGCTTTGCCGCACTTTAGCTAAAAGGTTTTCTAGCAATTGACCAGAAATTAAAAACACTGTTAATTTTTCCTAAATATTGAGAAATAAAGCAGCAATACACTGCGTTTGGAATAAAGAATCTGCCTTTCCCCTGCCCCCTGACACTCCGCCCAAAAAAATAATCTGTACCTGTATTGATACTGGTCTCAAGGATCAGATTTCAGAAAAACTGGGTATATCTTAATTTTTTTCACTTTATTTATTCTTAAAAATTTCAATACAAAATTAGATAAGGTGGAAAATATTCTTATATACAAAGAAGAATAATAGCGAAGAAGTAAAATGATTTTTCAGGAGACTAGACAAACAAATCTGACATTGAGAAGAAAGTCACTGTGTGCAGATCTATTACAAGAGTGCTACTGGTCTAGTTAAAGAAGTGAAATCATGTTATATCTACGCTACTCTGTAGTTATCTTAAGATATAGCATCTCTCATTTTTACTTCAGATACTGATCAAAATTATCTTGATCTGTACACCACTGGTCACCTTCCATTCAAGAACAGGCTACACTTTGAGGAGAAGGTGATACTAAGCAGAGAATACGTAAAACAACTTACATGATTGCAAAGTGCTTTGTGGTTTTGGGTGAAAGACAAATCTAATAAGGTTTAGTCATGTGCATATTGCTTTGGATTTACTGGAAATTAAGGTAAGCATATTAAAAATTATATTCCTGTGATAAACAAACAGCAGAGTAAAAGTAATTTTGGCTTCTTTTCCACAGTATCAAATATTAACCAGTTCTGACTTGTGTACAGTTCTAACCACTCTGCAATGTAAGGGGTTTTTTTTCCTTAACTAACTTATACTTTACATATGTATATATATTTAATCAGGATAGTTTAAAAGAGAAATCAATATTTCCACTCAGTACCTTGTACTTCTGGACATAGTCCTGAATGAGTTTCTGTCCTACTACATTTGTTAATATTCTCTTCATCCTGCCGAATGACATTTTCCATCAGGGAAACCCAGCTCATAACTTCAGTGAAAGCATGGCAAGAAGGAATTTTGTCCATCTGGAGCTGTAGAGATAACAGACTTAAAATGCATGTTGTGAAGAAAATGGATAAGAACTCCTTGCTTTGCACTACCATAGTACATTTCCTTTACCTGCTCTTATTATTGTGTTCTTCCACATCCGTAACATACTGCTGAAGTTTTTAAAAAGGAAAAGTGAAAAAAAAAGAAAGTTTTTAAAAGGAGATATATTGTATAACTGCATGCACCTTAATAAGAAAATACTATATTAAAGGCTTCTTATTTCCATTCCTCATTGTACAAAGAAAGTGGACAAACACAAAGATTCCATTTCTGACTTCCTAAAGGTTCTGCATTCTCATTCCATAATTCTGTACTGGGCTTATGTAGGAGATCAACTGCAAGCTATGCTTTTCCTGTCCTTGTAAATGGCTAATGAACAGACCCATAGAAAATAATTTTATACCACTCTTCTTGTGTGGTGATTTCTAAATGGGCTGATTTTGAATAGTACCTGTTTTTTTCTTAAAAGACTCACTTTCAACATTTAATACAGTAGTGCTTGCTTACATTTAGTTACTCAGAAACATGTTCTGTGACATTTTTAGGTAGACATATATATTTTGCATTACAAGACAATTCAGAGAACTACTGAATGACATTATTTTGTTTAATATAATAGCCTCAGTTAACATTTGTTACCCTTCCTCTCTCCCCCTAAATCACGATGATATTACTAATTCTGAGAGCATTACAAATTATAAACTGAAGCAATGGCTTACACTGATAACCTCCTAGCAACTGAATACTAAACCAATATCTAGACCAGTATAATTCTTTAACTTTAGTATTACAGCATTAAAAAAAACCCAAACCTACACAATCAAAACCCTCCTGCTCCCACATACACTAGCAGGAACATTGTTTTTAGGTTTATTTTGTCTTGCACAGACTTGAACCCAGTCTACTCCATTTGAACAAAACTGCCATCCAAACCTGACAGGGCACAGGGATGTGAACTCCCTTTTTCCAAAAAGCATACCAACATGTTGAAAAAACCCTCACCTGTTCTTTGGTTAAAATTTAACAAATGTAACTGTGAAAGCTGGGAATTAACACCAATCAGTGTTAGACAGTATGGGTAGACAGGATTTGGACATAAGTGTAAGCTTTCCCACATTAAAACAGGAGTAATGTTCCTATCTTGCCTCACATGGATAAACTGAGGAAGGGAGCAACTATCTCTCAAAGGCAGTGCCAACAGTATGGTCTGAATTTTCTGGAATATCAAAGGCCATCACTGGCCTTCCTTACCTGGTGCAATTAATTTCTCTTGTACTGCTGGGATTTCTGTAAGCAGCTCCGTCCACTGACCATCAGTGTGGGACAGTCCCGCACATGATGCTGCTGTATCCACCTTCTTCAGCCTGAGGAGCTGGTTCCCAGTACTCAGGACAGAAGATTTCTGTGATGATTTAG
>JAVKLA010000081.1:31667193-31681173 GCA_034782735.1 Sagittarius serpentarius | reverse complement strand
AATTTGAACAAAACCACCATCCAACCCTGACAGGGCACAGGGATGTGAACTCCCTTTTTCCAAAAAGCATACCAACATGTTGAAAAATGCCTCATCTATTCTTTGGTTAAAATTTAACAAATGTAACTGTGAAAGTCTGAAATTAACACCAGTTGGTGTTAGACAGTATGGGTAGACAGGATTTGGACGTAAGTGTAAGCTTCCCCACATTAAAACAGGAGTAACTTTGTTCCTATCTTGCCTCACATGGATAAATTGAGGAAGGGAACAACTCTTTCTCAAAGGCAGTGCCAACCGTATGGTCTGAATTTTCTGGAATATCAAAGGCCATCACTGGCCTTCCTTACCTGGTGCAATTTCTCTTGCATTGCTGGGATCTGTGCGAGCAGCTCTGTCCACTGACTGTCAATGTGGGACAATCCCGCACGCAGTGATGCTGTATCCACCTTCTTCAGCCTGAGGAGCTGGTTCCCAGTACTCAGGACAGAAGATTTCTGTGATGATTTAGCCTCCACTTCTTTTGAAAACTCCTGTAAGCAGAATCATTTTTGTGGAAATAATCAACTACTTGTTTGTTGTACTTAAAGCTTTACCTCAGAAAGCTAAGAATATCCTCCCTTCCCTTTAAAAAGGTGTACTTTCTTTTAGCGTTTACCAGCTATACTTCAGACCACGTGAGAACAAAAATTGCTTTCAGTCATAAAACCATTTTCTGTTTCCAGAAAAATCAAGCTTTACAATCATTGCATATAGCAAAGGAGTGCTTAATGTGCATACACATCAGTTTTTTGAAGGACAGCTCACCTACAGAAGTAGATTTTATTTTTTGCATAGTCACTACTTCAACGATGAGAAAAAGTACAACCGTATGATTGCTTGACTGTTTATTTGTAACTGGAGAAAAAAGGGTGTCCTAGGTCCATGAACAACTTACCAAAAAGGAATTCAGGTGGTCTCGGACTGTTTCCAGTTCCTGAGGAACTGTCAAAGACTGCTGGCTCCAAAACTCAAGTCGCTCCTTTGCAGATTGTAACCAATGTGTTAATTCATTTGATTCACTTTGATACCTGTAAAGATGTTTAAAGAAAATTAAAACAGTCATCGCCAGTTCTCACCTCCAACTGTGCAGTCGCTTCTCCATGTGTTAGAGGAAGATACTGTGTGCCAGATTTAAAATAAAAATATTTTCTTTATCAAATTTAAAAAACCCACACAATTTAATTTTAAAGATGGGCATGGTATCAGAAAGCTCTTATTTTAGCCATTATACCCACAGTTCCTAACAGTGCCTTCGCTTTGCCTCTTAGGAAAAACTAAGTTTAGCGAAGGACTAGTAACTAGGTTACAAATCTGTTTGGGTAAGCTGTAGCAGCACCCCACCCCACACACATAAACAGATTTTTGCTTTCCATTAGAAGGCTCAATCTTCCAAAAGCTTTACCACAAGGTATGTCAGAGCAGAAATTTAATTTTTTTTTTCCAGAAACTATCTCCATATCATTTCATATGCCAAGCAACTAACGAGATGTCAGAATAAGAGTGTCTCCACATAACCTTTATACATACAAACCCTTTATGTATCTCTCTTGAAAGGCTAGTGAGCCAACAAGCCAGGGATATTATGAATAATAGACAAAGCTTGTATTGCACTTAGAGAATTCATTTCAAAAGTAGCATATGAACATTCGTAAAGGCAGCTAAAAGCTTGCTTCTCGATAAGCAATGACAGAGACCCACAAGAACCCAGCAGTGGCAATGCCCCTACCAGAACACGCTGAGGCTACTCATGGTACCTAGCAAAGCACACACCCTTTCTCATCAACTTGTATGCACGTGGAGCTTCTAAATTAGGCATCTAAATAAGATATCTTCTGACTTCTTCCCACCAGCTGTTATCTGGTACATGTTTTATTGCAAATGACAGAGTACGATAGCGTTTCTACGGAGAAGTAGGACATTGTAGAGTAGTCAAACTATCGTACACACCTCAAAGTACTTTCTTTTAAATGTAAAATCTAATAGTTCTGGGTTCAGAATGACTTTGACCTGAACAGCGCTGGTGAAGAGGTTTATACTGTCCATTACATCAGCATTACCTTGTCCAGTGCTTCAATATTGTCTCCAGCCTGTGAAGCTCCTTGGTAACCTTGCTGGTGTTACTTAACCAGCGCTCTCCTAGTTGGTTCAGTTGACTTTCGAGATCTGAGCAGCTAACAGAAAAAAGGAGCCTTTTCCCATCATCAAGCACTTGGTATAATTTAGGTTGGTGTTCAGTCAGGTTAGATCTCAGATGCTGTAATGACAGAGGAGATGGTTAGATAGCTCTGCAGGTCTCTGGTACCACACTTTCTCAACATTTAGTTTTCTTTTATTGCATTTTGTAGCGTATCCAGTGTCACCACGATACATCACATTTTTTCCCCCTGCTCCAGCCCTAGAACTCCCTGAGAACCATCATGCAGGTAATCTGCTCAAAATCTGAACGTGCTGTCACAGATGCCCTCACTTCAACATGTCTACTGACATCTCCTTGTAGTGTACTCCTCCTTGGTGTAGATATTTTACACTTGAAAAGAACATTTTCAAAAGAATCTTCATGAAGCAACACTATTTCTGAGAGAAATTGATTAAAATGTCATAACTTAAGTCTACCATCTGCTGAATACTGCAATAAAAGTTAAAGATGTCCAATATCAAGTTATTAAGAGTAGCCACTCTTCAGCCCTTTCAATGCCTACCTTCAGCTCTCTGGTCATCTAACTCTTCTTTTACTGATCTACCCTCCGGCTATCCATAGCTACAAAGAAGAAGATCACCCCACCCATCCAAATCCCTGAACACAGAAACCAATTGTTATGGCACAAGAAAGCAAAAATGACACTGAAAAAGGAAAGGCTGTTAATAGTCTTAGCTTGAATCCAACCTGGAGCAGAGACAGATTTCATTTAAATGGTGACTTATGGATGGGTGAAGAATTTATATATGTGGGCAAATCTACCTGCCAAATTCCACTATCATTACACAAACAGTACAGATTTTAAACACATCTGTATATTTGACTAAGCTTAAGCACAAAATGTACATGCATTCCCATTTTTCAGTTCTGCTGAAACTAATCTGAAGATAAAGTGTGCAAAACTACCAGTCTCATGGTGAGTACATAAACTTTCTATCACTCTTATTTTCTCTTTTACATAAATAGAGCTCTAATAACAGAATTTTGTGTCTGTGTCTCTTTGTGGGTACCTTCATATAACATATATACACAAATAAATATAACTCCTAGACAGTAGCATAAAATTTTCTAAGATAGTCATAAATTTATTATGATGGATTTTTGACCTAAATGTGGCCACAACAGGGGGAAAAAAAACCCCAAACTATTAAAAGCTATGCCACAGCAGAGTCTGAGAATCTGGATTTGAATAACCTAATTTATGTAACTGACAAAAGAAACAAAAGAGGAAAACTAATTCAGGGTCAGGACCAAACCAAACAATGCCTAGCATTAATCAAAACCAAAATAAAACCCACACACAATAGATTGCTTAAGTTCTCCTCATACCATTGCAAAAGCAGAAAGCTGTCTGTTAAAAGAACGATATACGTAACAAATTCAGAGTAAACAAGAAGTCGACTTGCAAGAAAAATGTGGCAGACATTTTTCTGTAAAACAAAACAAGAAAACAAAAAAGAATCCTAACCAAAGTGTCTGGTGTTTAATGAGACAAAGACAGAACACTAGAGCAGAATTCTCATTTTAAGAACAGACCAAAAAAACAGGATGTGGTAGAAAACCTATATTTAAACTGCTAGTTCTTGTTGCATTTGAGAAGGAAGGCAACTCAGAGAACAGCAGGTTGTTCAGCCTCGTCTTGCTCTCTGGAAAGATCATGGAGCACGTCCTCTTGGAATCCATTTTCAAGGATAAAAAGGACCAAAAGGTAATCAGGAATATTCAGCTTGGATTCGCTAACTTGACAACATTTTATGACAAAATTACTGTCTCTGTTGATAAGACTGACTTCAGCATGGCCTTTGACACTGTCTCCCACAGGACCCTCCTCTGGAAGTGGAGAGAATGGGGGCTGGATAAATGCACTGTTACATGGGTTGAAAACTAGCTGCATTACCAGTCTCAGACACTAGTGATCAAAGGCTTGATGTCTGGCTGGCAGACTGTAATGGGCAGAGTACTCCAGAGATTGTTGATATCTAAGCCCAAACATCTTCAACATCTTCATGATGGCATGGATGATGACAAACAGCGGTCCCTCAGTAAATTTGTGGATGACACTAACATAGGGAGAGTGGTTGAGACAAAAAAAGGCAGACTTAGTCCAGAGACACTTTGATAAACTTGAGGTTGGAGGCAGCAGAAACCTTAAGAGGCTCAACAAGAAATGCAAATTCTGCGCCTTGGGCAGACTAACCCTGTTTTCTCAGTTCAGGCTAGGAAGGGAATGGCTAGCGTATTTAACCTGGCATCTTCCACGACCAAGATACCGTCAATAAGGCAAACCACAACACTGGCCTACATTAGGACTGCAAACAACTGACTTAAGTTATTTTATGATCCTCATCTACATGGTGCTGATGAGGCCACATCTAGTGTATCTGATTCTGCTCTGCCTCCACCTCCCGCTGAGTTCAAGAAGAAGGAAGTAGTCAGGGTCTGGTGTAGAGCTATTAAGATGTTTAGGGACCTAGAGCACATGTCCTTTAAAAACAGGCTGAGAGAGGTTTGCTTGTTTCAGATTGACAAACAGGAGGATAAGGGCCAGTCTAACAAAGGCCTACACTTTTTGGAGTAGAATTAAAAAGATGGTAGAGGTAAATGCTCCTCAGTAAGTGCCACACAATACAAAAAAAGACAATGGTGACAAGCTGAAAGTTGAAGATTTAGATTGGGCATTATAGAAAACCTTTTCAGTAGCAGGTGGTGCAGCACTGCAATTGGTCCACAGCTCACCTGTGGGATCTCCATCTTTTGAGGTTTCCAAAGCCATTGCTGATCCGGCCCATGGCAACTGTCCTGCTTCAAGTGGGAGGCTGGACTAGATGACCTTCAAAGATCCCTTTCAACCAACTTTTCCATAAAGAATGTCTAAAAAGCACCAACCTGAAAAAGTGCAATCCGGTCTGTAAGCTTGTCCTCCGTCTCTTCCACCAAACCAACAGTGGGGATGCTGCCTTCAATCGACTCCAGCTGTCTGGTAAGTTCCTGGTAATCTTCATCCAGATGCATCCACGTCTGCAAGTCCAAATTATCCACGTATATGGTGAATATTGACTCTGGCTATCTAGAATTTTTATTACTTGCTTTCTCAATCTGAAATCCTATAACTGCATGGTTGTGAATGTGCAGAAATAACAGTAAAAATGTGCAGTGAATCTACAATAAGACACCATCTCTGTGTCAAGCACGACTCTTGGTTAGAACACATGGATAAAGCTGTCTTCTCTTTGTCAGCTAAAGCTAAGCAGCAATTTTAAATTTAGAGGAACACAACCTGTGTCACCTAAAGGTCACAATGGTTAAATAGCAAAGATTACACATAGCCTAGCAGTACCTTGTGTGTATGACAAAAGAGACCACTGTCCATCAGTTCTGTCCAAGCACTGGAAATCAACATTATAGAACATCCTGGTGGTTGATCACAATGGCAGTACAGAAAAGACCACAGAAATTCTCACCTCTAGAACGTATTCCAGCTCCACACCCCGCTTATGAGCCAGCTTTAATACAGCTGAAGCTTGTGGCATTAGCTCTGAATGTGACTGAGTTTCCTTCAAGAAGGCAAAGCTACTCATCTTTCTAAAGAGTGTTTCCGTCAGGATCATGTGAGACTCCAACCCCTGAAAATATTCCTGAGAAATTTGGGTGTGAGGGAGAGGGTAAAGAGAGAATAGAAAAGAGAAAGTGCAATTGTTACTCAATTTGTTACCACTAAAACAACATTTTAAGACAACAGCAGTACAATCAAGTATCTGTAGACATAAAATTAGGTAAACTTTTCACTCCACCAACATTTCACAAAATCCAACACACAATTTGAAAAGGACAATGGTCTTTTTAAAGAAAGAGAGGGGTCATCCTTGCCCCACAAATTCTATTCCAACTCTCATTCCATAAACAAAAATAGCTTAAATCAGATATACACTACCAAAAAATTCTGCCTAAAAAAAAAAAAACCAACGTGGAAAAGTCTTGTTTTATTTTAGGGGTGCCATTAGCAAACAAATTTCTTTTGGAAAAAAATGGAGTCGTGGATGAAATTGCTATGTAGCATGACAGGACAAGAACAGGAACTTTTTATTAGAATAAGGACGAAAATGTGACCTGCCTGGGTTCACCTTCAACAGAGCATTTGAAAGTTCCTTAGTCAGAACAGTTCATTGATTCCAGTTTAAAATACAGTAAGTTTTAATATATCCTGATTTAATCCTGGCCCACCATTTTGAAAAGCTCCTGAACCTTTAGGAAGAGAAGGTTAGCAGTTTGCTGTGTACAAGCTTACAGTCATGATTAGTCCTGAAATATGTCACAGTTTCTTACCTTATGTTTGTCAAGTAGCAACTGAACCTCTTCCTTAGAAGCAACAATCATTTTCTGGTCACCAGCCATCTTTTCTTGGCCTGTTTCTACCAGGTCTGCCAGGTCCTGCAAAGCCCGTTCATACTGCCTCTTAAGAGCCAGATTCTGATTCAGGTCACTCCGTCTGGATCCAATGATCATCATGAGCTCATCATACTTATCCTTGGGGGCAAAGAGCAGCAATGGTGATCCTTATTTCACACCTTACACGTCTTCCTAGAAGCAACCTTACTGTCCCTGTATTCTTCCGTGAATACTAGCAGAATAACATCTATTCCCAGCTCAAAAAGACTGTGCAGATATACTGACTTCATTGAGAAATTAACAACTCACCATTTAAAGAGAGAAAAAACAAGCAAGACCTGCAACTCTTTCAAATGCATGCATTTGGGAACAAAGTTAGCAGAGTCCCAAAGGCTTGCTTTAAGTAGCAAAGGAGTGGGGTGATTGGGCTTAAGTCACCAAAAAACGGACTACTGCATGGCTACTGCACACTGCAGATGCTGTTTACAGTTGGCTTCTTATAACAGCAGAGGGTTGGATGGACTCGATCACGGCTACAGACTATAAGCATCTCAAAGCCAAATGTTTCCCTCTCCAGCCCCAGTAGCTCACTGGCAGCAAGCAAGGTACATACAATTTGTAAAAACCAAACCAGGCCTAGAATAGCAATATACTTTATATAGAACAGAAAAGTCTAGAAAAAGTGCAGTATGTCCTTCACAGTGTGCCCATACGGCCAAATTACAAAATGAACCAAAAGGAAGAATCTCATCAGTTTCCGAGTGCTATTACTCATCTTGTATACCTCAACCATAAAAGGGAGAAAAACCTGCAAGATGCTTTTCTTCACCTGTACAGGATTACTTTCTTGTTTTGGTTTTGAGAATTGTATTCTTAGAACATATGTCTGACTGTGAGGATATGCCCATCAAGACAAGACATCCAGAAACTAATAAACCAAAATATCTCTACGAGCATCCATTGTAACAGCGAAGTACCCACCCTCAGACTGCAGCTGGCTCTCCTAGCTTTAAAGAGAAAATCGTGAGAAGTGCAACTGTCAAAAAAGCAAAAGGAAGGCTTTTCTGAAAACTGAATTCAAGGAGAAGGGGATATCTGCACATAATCTGACAGCAAAAAAAAAAAAGAAAAAGTAAAAGCAGGAGGCTCTAAGACCAAAAGGATAAGGAACTGGGAAAATACATATTTGCACAAACTTCTGTCATTCATTTTTAATTGAGATCGCTGTTTTGTTGGCTTAATAATTTTATGGTCCAGTTTCAGCTGTTTTCTTTGCTTCCAGTTTATCATTATGTCATTATAAAGGGTAAAATTCAGTCGTAAACCTTCTCCTTGATCTTTCCTTAAGCATTCCCCTGCCTCAGCACCAAACTGCTCACACAGGAGTTTCAAGAGCATTATAGAAGTTCTGGATCAATTACCCACATCTATCTACTTCAGAGCGCCTTAAGATATCGAGTCCTGCTACTGAGGTGTGTTCAAAACCAAGTCTAACTGAAAGTATGCAGGAACATGAGAGCTGCTCTAGTAACAGCAGAACACTTCCAGTTTCGGGTCACACTTAACTATCACCTTTCATCCCCGCCCCGGTGTTTTTTAATGACAGATGTGAGAGAGAACTAAACCACAGACCATGAGACACTGGTGAGAACAGGGGTCAACCACCAGACATTTATGTTTACATGCATAACTTTATCTGTTTGAACAGGGAGTCAAGAAAAGCTGAAAGAAAACATGTTTTTGTGTATTTTTATGATTAATACTGCTAATAATAGAGATGTTAGAAAATTTGAAAATGCAAAAGTAGAAAAGCTAGGTGAATCAGAGAGAAAATAATTTTTTATACACGCTGAAATGCTTTTAAATACACTTTCTTAAACTGCCTTATGAACAATAAAAAGGAGCATACTGATATCTTTAATATCACCAGACAGATCTAGGGTGGAACTTACGAACCATACCTGGATCTTAGAGAGCTCTTGCACAGAAGGTTGGTCAATTTGTAGCTTGTCTACACGCTTCTTTAATTCATTGATTCCAGCATCTAGTTCCTTCAAACCTTCTTCTGCCTGTAGTATGACCTGTATTTGAAAATTACATCTTTTAGATTGAAGGTTTAATAACAGTACTGTAGCTGCCATACAGTAATATTCTTTTCTGTTTTCTGCCTGAAGTATTAATCAGTCCTTCAATCTGCTGAAATTTTAAATGATACTATAAAGAAAAAGTATTAATTCGAAGTTGGGAGAGCCCAACTTGCTTCTTCATGTTAAATACAATATGGATTTTTTTTTTTTTTTAAATAACAAGCTGTCTTCATATCATACACTACTTTATACCAAACATTGCTGTGAAGTTCCATGCTTTTAGTTATATAGTACAGGCACAAAAGGACTGTTAGTTGTTCTAACACCTTCTTTTAAAGCATTCTTTTTATTAACACTCATTCCTGTCATATCTGAGCACCAATCAACCACCACAGAAGAAGACATGCATGATAGCAAAGAGCTGTGCGTAGTTCCCTTTCAGGACCAGGACAGGGCCAAAATTACTGTCAAGGACAGTACATGCCCTTTTGCCCTTGCAAAACTACAACTTAAGAACACAGGTTGGTGTTTGCAAGTGCATGCAGGTGGTAATTTGACTTTTTTCAATGGAAGCTACAACCTTTCCTAGGTCTCTCAACATAGGAGTCTCTGCTGAAGTAATGCATCCAAACGATAATGAAGTTAAAAGCGCAAAATACACTCCTGTAGTTAAAGTCCTTTTTTAAGGCCCTTTCTTGGAAACTGCCTATCCAAACATGCTTAAACTATATATGTGAGCAGAACTCCTGACTCCCAGTAATGCGGAGTATGCACAATACAGCGCTAAACTTACACTTCATGCAGCTACGTTACCTGGCTGATTAAGGGCCTTATTTCTACTTTCCCAATCACATCTTGAACAAACGGCAATGCTTTTGAATTTGAATGTTTTTTCAGCCAAGGCAGATGTTCAGAAACAAATCAGTTGCTTTTGTTACCATGTTGTTTTCCTATTTGGTTGTTAAATTAATGATACAGGAGATAAATTTTTGCCAGTCTTTTGCATCAGGGAAGACAGAAAACGAAAGACACAGAATGACAGCTTTCTTATTCATACAGGAGACTTAAAATTCCTTCAAAAGTTGATTATCAGGTATATAAAGCCCACTATTTCTGTTTAGCTGAAGGATAAGCCTCTTCATCTCAGTCACTTGCTGGCACCAGACATCAGTAACTTTTGGGTAACAAGAAACATCTGTAGAAAGTAGCCCTTAGCATACGACAGTCACTTTTCTCATTGGCAAAACAGAAACAAGGAAACGGTATATATTTTGTCATATTAATAGTTAATTATTCAGCAGGCAACTCCTGATAAAGAAAAAACAATTATTGCCTTAAATTAAATGAATAATAGTCAAGATGTTACTATAAATCAGTGCAGAAGAATGTGCCTTTGTTTTTTAATAAAGTGTAATAGCCAAACAATGGAGTCAAATTTTAGACTTTTTTTGGTTCATTGAAGTTTCCTTTCTTTCAGATACTGCCCAGTGTATGCATAACTAGGTCAGCTGGGAAGACAAGAAAGACACTTTGTTTGTTGTGGTTTGTTTTTTTTTTTTTTTTTTTTTTTTTTTTTTTAATTTATAAACGTGCAGTACTGTCTTGGAAGTACACATTTTCACATACTTTATGTGAACACATACGTTCTCCATAAAAATCAACTGTTCTCTAGAATCTATTTATACTTTGAATTGAAACTTTACCTCTTCCCCCCTCCCCAAGTAATAGACGTTTGGCAATACCTGCATTTGTTCTGTTTCTGGTCTCTCAACTGCCTCTGCAAGTTTCTGTAGAACTAAATATTTGTTATCAGCCACCGATGTAAACAGGAGCTTCAGATCATTCTACAGGAGACAACAGCAACAACAAATGATAGGCCAGTCACAGCACACACCCACTGAAAAATATTTTATGTTCCAAAAAGTTTAAAGCATTACAATGTTACAATGTCAGCACTAAGGCATAAAAGCTATTCAGAATTGGAAGCATCATTATTAGCCAATGCAAAACATTTAACATTGCTGAAAATCCAGAACTGGATATAGTATGAGTTAATAGCTAAAGCAGTTCCTCTTCAAAACATAACCTGTGAACACACTCCTGCTTTTGCCTTCTCATTAGAGAATTATTTAGCCAGGGTCATTAGCTTCATTTAACAAAAATATGTTGTTCTTGTGTAGTTTATTCAACCACATACGCTTGTAAACAAGCTAGGTTTACTTTTTAAGGCAAGCTTTTTCCATTACAAACCTGAGCAAATAAAACAACGAAGTAAACAAGGCTTCAGCGCATTACAGGGCTAACTACACATTACAACTTTTAGAGTACCTTATCAGACTAGACACATAAATATCACTTAAAAATTTTGCCAAGTTACAATCAATTACTGTTTTTTTCATGCATTCATCCCAACAGAAAATTATCAGCACATTTTTCTAAGATTTTCAGCATTATATAAGAAGGGCATTACTGATTTTTTTTTTTTTTTGCATGCAGTAGTCCTTTTAAATTCCAAATATTGCTGGTACAACAATAATGCACAGGATTCTAATCAACTTGTGTGCTTTCTTCAGCAAAGGAAGGCCTTTCATTGAAAAATGTGGAATTTTTTTTCCTGTCCACTGCAGAGGAAAGGTTATGGAGTTTGGAAAGAAATCCTGTAGTAACAATCTATGAAACAATGATCCTAGTCTAAAGACACCAGAAATCTATTTTTCTTTTTTTTGTTGTTGTTGTAATTTATGTTTTTTCATTAAAACTAAACCATACTGGAGGCTTTATATGATAATAATAGGAGAGAAGGTAGACACCAAGTAAGAACTGAAAGCGTTTCTGAACTCTGAAAAGATTTCTAAAAGCACACGTTTCTCCACTTACCTTCATTTTTTTTCTGCTTTGCTCAATACAGATGGCTTGAGATACAAACTCTTATAGAGCAATGGGAAGGCTTAAATATGGTCAGAAAGGTGGGAATCAGTATCATGTTTTCTACCCTATCTCAGCTAATAAAAACACTGCAGTCTATCATTTATTAAATTATAAAATGTACAGGGTGGAACTCTAAAGTTGCTTTTTCTCCTCTGAGAACAGTAGTCAACAACTTTCTTTTATGTAAAGCCAGCAGGGTGAGAAAGCATGGGGTGTATAATTGCATGAGTTGCAGAAGGCTTCTAGCAGAGAGTTCAAATTTTTAATCATAATTTTGGTGCCAAGTTTTGCATAGCCTAAGAAGTTCAATTTTTTCAGTAAAAACCTGTGACAACCTTGTTCTTTTGATTTGGTCCCAAAAATTCTCATTGCTTTGAGAATCACATCCTTTACATCCCCATTTGCTATGTAACCCTGTTAACTCCTTCAGATGGGCATCATACCTTGAAAGTCACTATTTGCTGGAGCCGTCCTTTCATTTGATGGCATCTCTGGTTTACTGCTGACTCCAGCAAGGTCAGTCTTCTCAGGAGACAATCCAAAGTGTCTTCAATAATATCCCTATTATCACCATTCTCAGGAAATATCTGAGCAAATAAATTCTTGTTCTTATCCATTTCTTCTGTTACGTCTTTGATTTCTTTGGCAAGTGACTGATTTTGTAGAAAACAAAACAAAGCGACAATCAGACATTCCGGAAAGCAGGCAAACATTGCCATAACCATTGTTGATTTTGCAGTAATGAGGTGAATTTTTACATTGTTAATATACACACACTAGACAAAGTTATGCAGCTACAGTATCTCTGACAGTAAGAAGACTCCAGGTTGCTCTGAGGAAAACAAGTACTGAAACAAAATGATGTAGAATCATAGAACGGCTTGGGCTGGAAGGGACCACCAAAGGCCATCTAGTCCAACCCCCCTGCGGTGAGCAGGGACACCCTCAGCTCGATCAGGTCGCTCAGAGCCCCGTCCAGCCTGGCCTTGAATGTTCCCAGGGACGGGGCTTCTGCCACCTCTCTGGGCAACCTGGGCCAGTGTTTCACCACCTTCATCGTAAGAAATTTCTTTCTCATATCTAGTCTGAATCCATCCTCTGTTAGTTTAAGGCCATTACCCCTTGTCCTACCACCTCCCTCTCTCCTGCCCTCCCCTGCTCCCTCCCTTCCACCTCCCTTCCCTCCACCTCTCCCCCCATTTCCTGTTGATGAATTTGTACTGTTTCTACATCCCAGAGCATTCCTCCCTCTTTTTCACTTAATTTCAATTTCAACACTGTAGTGTTTGGTAATACTTAGCAAAGAAGTAAAACAGAATAAAGACTCTATGTTTAATTCTCTTCTCACCAGGCGAAATTTGGGTCAGGTGTTACTTTCTGCAACATTCTCTACATGGTGAATAAAGTTACTTCTACAATTACAATTACACAGAGATTATGACAGCAACATCACTTATCCAGGGTTCTAATATTTTCTTTCTAAACACTACATAAAAAGTATCCTTATTGGCAATTTAACGAAGTCCAATGCATGGACTCCTTACCTCTTGCTTGCAGAGGTGTCCATAAAATGCACCCTTATTGGCAATTTAAAGAAAGTCCAACTCATGGATTCCTTACCTCTTGCTTGCAGAGGTATGTTTCTGTTTCTTCCTCTGGCAACAAAGATGTAGCAACAAAGACCTGTTCTTCCACACCATCTAGCCACAACGAGGTGGCTGTGACACCATCGTACAGCTTCTGTTCAAGATGCAGGCTCTCCTCCACCCGTCCAGCCTGGGCAAAAGGAGCCAGAGAAGTCCAGAGCAGAAGTACAAGATACTCTTTCTAACATCTAATATTTAGGAAAGGGCTGGATTTCCAGGTGGGAGCTAGAGGAGTTTTCATTGTAAATGTGGCTCTGCAGGAGGATAGGTGTAAAGACAATTGAAATGTTACCTCAGATGACACATCTTCAAAGGCCTGATTCAATTCAACCAATACTGGTGACACTAAGGATTTATCTTCATCCTGTCCCTCCTCCTTATACAAAGGCATTCCAGATACCAGTCTGTTTGGTCTGCTATAAAGCTGCTGGGAGAGAAGTACTAATTAGGATGCTTCTACCATATGTAGGGCACAATATTGAGCTATACAGATTACTGCTGACTAAGGATATCACCAAATAACGCTCATGGTTCTCCCACAACTGTTCTGTGTCATGTATATCTTGAATAAGACGTTGCTCAACAGGAGGTTCACGAGAAGCGCAGAATAAATACTTGTGGCCAGAATTAGCAACGACTTATTTTTACAAAAAAAAACACAACTAATTACTGTTGAATGAATACAAGATATTTAGAA
>JAVKLA010000081.1:31642413-31657640 GCA_034782735.1 Sagittarius serpentarius | reverse complement strand
AGGAGGTTCACGAGAAGCGCAGAATAAATACTTGTGGCCAGAATTAGCAATGACTTATTTTTACAAAAAAAAACCCCACTAATTACTGTTGAATGAATACAAGATATTTAGAACTTTGGAAGCTGATTTTATGTAGTATTACATAAAGAATAGTGGGCCTGGGTTCATTAACAATATAATGAAGGATGTATGTTAATATAGATCTTGGATCGTCCCCAATTTACTTGATTAATCCCTGTTTCTTTCAGTAAAAATTCTGTGGCTGACATCACTTGCTTCTTTGTCACATACCCACTAAGATCAAGAATTGAATGTAACGAAGCAATGCAAATGAGTTTTTCCTCTAAGTTGTCACCAGAGTACTGGTCAGTTCCAGAAGGACGATTTGTTACAGAATTATCGTGCGTTAGGTAAGTGGATCAAAATTTTGTCTGAGCCCTTTCTTCCTTTCTAGTTTATTTACCGGAATGGTAGTGCAATTCAAATCACTTTGAACAAGAGCAGTGCTAGTGCCAATATTTAATAGTTTTTAAAGATGTCATAAAAATAAATTGTTCCATATTCTTTGCATTAACTACACCACATTAATGCATCTGCTGTGCATATACTGCACCTTGTGTTGTGACAACTGCTTTCATAGCGAAAATGCAAAGAGAAATTAAAAATAGCTACCAGCTGTTCTTGTTCCAAAGCTTTCTGGAGCAGCCTCTGCTTGGTATTGAACTCCTGGTTCAGGCCTTCCCATTTCACCTTCATCTGTTCTTCAGGTGATGGCTTCTCACCTTCCAAGCCTAATTCCTCAGAGAGTGTATCAGGCTTCTCACTGAACAGGAAGATGCATAAAGGCTTAACAAATACGAAAGTTACAACTGTATAATGTGTTTATTTCGTCTTTCAATTAGGAAATTCTACATTTAAGTGCTACTTTTTAAAGCTTTGACTTGTTTTTTTTTCAGATAGTAAGACGAAGGCTGGTTTGTAACAGCACGAAGTTCTTGCCTGATGGGATAAAATGTACTTTCTAAGAAACTGTTGAGAGTTGCAAGTACCCATATTAAGTGAAAAACTCCAAGCCAGACTGAATATATACTACATTGAAATGTAACCTTTAAATAATCTTTACTTCAAAGCATGAAATAAAAAAAAAAAAAATTATCTGACTCCTTCCTCACCTTCTCTCTCAAAATGCCACACATACCCTGATATTTTAATGCAGGACAAGCATGTGAGTTTAGCTTTGGTAAACAGTGAATGAAGTTCAGCATTTTCTGTTTGGTTTTTGTGTTTGTTTCTACAGTATAACATCACATAACAGAAGGAAGCCTCAAACAGAAGGAGATAAGTTAAGTACTTTCTGGCATTATAATAAAAAACCACACTGAATTAACACAAATGCTGAGGAAAAGAACTTCCCCAGTACAGCTTACCTTCCCTATGCATGAGTCTTGCTTCTGCTGCCTCATGAACTACCTTCATGTTCTAGACTTTGGCATGCTGGAGGAGCCACCAAGGTGCTTACTACTACTGAGATATATCAAGGAAGCATTTTAACTGAAGGGTTGACTGCTCCTTGATTCTTAAGCTATCTGATAATGTTCACCCTGGTTTCTTCTTGCCACGACCTTGCCCTTCCTGCTCCCTGAAGGTCCACATAGGCAGTAGTTTTCTTCTGCCTTCTCTAGAGCTGAAGTCTCTCCCAGTCAGAGCCAAGGCTTTTATAGACATCTTCTTCCCCCCAAAATGGGCAAGTGTACAAGAGAAATACAGACCAGAGATGAAATTTGAAACCTACAAGGCTTCAAAAAGAAAAATATTTACTAACTGCAGGAAAAATAAAATTAAGCAGTGAGTATCTCATCTGGGAAGATCTGGTTATGGTGGCAGACTTCAATGTTTTAGAGATCAGCTATGATTCACACACCAATGCTGGACCATAAAGCTATAGTAACTGATCTGCTGCTTGTCTAATGAATCCTACTGGTTTGTAATTTTAGTGTGATGCTTGATAAATAGAATAAAAGGAGTATCTAAATGCTGAAGATGATCTATTAGCACAAAACAGTTTGTGTAACTATATTATCAGACCCCTGAACTATAAACCAGGACTCCAGTATCCTGGGTGCCGTATAAAAATGATAAAACAAAAATTAGAGGATTATACACAGAAGAGGGACGTAAACATAAGGATGACAAAGCACAGTCATAGAAATTTACTTCGCAGAAAAACAGATGAAAGCACACCTTATACGTAGGCCTTCTGCAGCACCTTGCTGTGTTAGGATTTCTTCTCCACGGCATGCTACTGACCGAAGCAGATTCTTCTGCTCTTCTAGCTCTTGTTCCAGTTCCTAGAACAGCAAGTTACAAAACCCAAAACAAACCTCAAATGGGTTTTTTGCCTTGGAAGGATATGTCTACATTGCATAACTGTCATGCAAAGACAGCTGAGCTGTTTCCGATATAGCTTGCTTGAACTCCAAAAGCAGTGCAAAATCTCCACCCAGGGACACAGAAAAATTGGGTACATAAAGCGGACTGCTGAACTAATTGACTAATGCAATGCAGTTTCTGGAACCTAACCTGGTGAGGATGTCTGTGTACCATGCAACACAATATAACTTGTAAAGTCTGTATTTTTGCTTCTATAAAGACAATGTTGATTCCTATTTTGAGCAAATACCATCTTCTCCTTAGAGTAACCTTAAGGGTTGATGCAATTTAATCCTACTAATGGACAACGGAAGTATAGAGTGATTAAGTGAGTTGACTATGGCCACCTAGGATATCTAGTCTGCCTGGCTGTTACAGATATAAAATAGTGAGCCCAGATGCATCATTACAAATGCACTGAGTAAGAAACAGTGTAAAAATGAAGATGGCAGTGGAAATATTAGAAAGAATGGCTCAGCTACAGTGTTAAGCACAATTTAAAGATGGGAGTAAAAGAAATGCAAAACACCAACTTTCTGTTGCTGCAGGGTGCTCTGCTGTTGCTGTGAGCGAGTGGTTCTTGCTTGTGCCAGCCATTCTTGGACACTGGGGCTTTGTGAGGAAACAAAGTCCAGATCGCTCTCCTCCTTTTCTTGTAACGATCCCTGCTTTAAGAGAAAGAAATAAAGATTTTACAAAATCTCTTATATTGCTAGAGAGCTGGCAGGTCCAGCTCATCAACTCAAAACCACACGTAGTGCCACCTTCCACCTCTCAAGCTGCTGGCTCACATAAATTCTGAGGTGAGCAATGACTTTAGATTTCTGACTTCTGCTGGTCATTGGTTACTAGCAAGAAAGCATCCCTAAAAATGTAAAAATCAACATGCACCACTGCACTTAGCAGAATCAGAGACCGGAGATTAGAGACCATGGACTGATGTGTTTCTGAAGACTGCTGCGCTTCTCTGAAAGAACAGCATTGATCTGTAATGGAGCGTACAGCTATAACTAGCAATGCAGGGAATCACTGGGTTGTTTCTGCCAGGTTTTTAGTCTAATTAAAGCCAATTTTTTGTCTAACCAAAAATGAGAGAATGCTCATTGTCTTTCTGGTCAAAATTTATTTATCAGCAAGTACATAACTCTATCCCTGGCTGGCAGAAACACAGTCAGTTAACAGCAGATTGTACAATATGAACAGTAAAGACAGTAAGAGAGACCAAACCACAGAATGTTATAATAGAACAGCAAAAGCAACAGTTCCACCACTTCATACTTCTATCGTTACGTTTTTCCAACATGAGTGATTAGATAGGCTTTCTGTGTAAGCAAAGCAAAAAAGAGCAAATGCCCTAAAGGTTCCAAAAACTGCTTTATCGACTTCTTGACCTTTGAAATCCATGTTGGCTGCAAATTGAAATTATTTTAGCAGCCAGTGTATTCAAATGTAGGGACCTTAACACACTAGGCCTAATGTTAAAGACAGACTTGTAGGTCTGGCTACTTAGATCTACACACCTCTCTGGATTTATTTAATATTACTTGCAGGCATGTGATGACTGTAGAGATTGCACTTTTTTTTTTTTTTTTTTTTAAAAGCTTCAAGAGCTAAAGCTGTGGCTTAATTCCTTTTCCATTTTGTCTATATATCTCATTTTTGTAGGATTCATATTTTACCCATGATTCAGCTCTTATTCTAAACAGACTAAGAGCACCAAATTGTTCAGGCATTACAGCAGGCTCTGCAAAACAAAAACATGTTGCACCTTCCAGAGAGCCTTTGTCTCAAATCAGGCAGGGACCAGCAGGGCCAAAGGTGGCTGAGGAAACCCCATTTGCTTCACCCAGTGCTCCTTATACTAACAACTGGGATGGACCTCTGCCACCAGCATCCCTGGCAGCAGGCAGTGAAACAGCAGAGTTTTGCTAAATCGTAGAAGTTAGGTGTAAGATTTCAGTTCTGGGGGATGATGAGTACACTGGAGTTGAAAGGACTGATTAGTGTTAGGGGATATAAACTGTAAGAGGAGGCAAACGAGCAGGCAGGTAGCTAGAGCTGGAAAGAACCATTAGCCCTTGCTCTATGAAATAGCTCTGTTTCACTAAGGATTCAGTTTGCAGGTAAACTGTGATACTTCTTTGTAGGGTCAAGTTTCTGGAAAAGCTGACGTGGTTGGTGTGTGAACAATGTCATTATAGGATATCAGATTAGGCAAAGAAAATATTATGTGAGGGATAAAGAGGGTCTGGAATTTTAATTTTTCTATTAAAAATGAGAAAAAAGACAATCTTTCTGTAAATTATGAAAAAAATAAATCTTCATTTTATATGCTCTAGGGACAATAGCTGTTCAACTTGTAAATTCCTTTAGAGAACAGTATCTAGTTCTTCATTGCATTTGGTCGGACTGATTAATTTCCGTTAGATTTTGAGTCTCCTCTGGGAAGCAGGTTGAGAAGCTGCAATTTTGGAGTTATACTAAGACAAATAAATAGTAGTCCCACAGTTCCTGCAATAGCAAATGGATTGTGGCATTTGCGGATGCAATGAGGTTTTGCAAATATGTTATTGTGGATCCTTTTTAGATCAAAATTATTTGTGAACCAGATTTTATGATTCTCAAATCACAGAATGCAAATTTTAAAAAATACACTTGCATTTTCATTTGAATTCTGTCTGAAGAAACTCTATTACATCTCCTTTAAATAGCCAGGGAAATAAGTGCTTGAAGCTGTCATTCCTGGGGATTGTCCACTCCAGCACAGAAATAACTGGAAAATCTCTGAAGAAAATGGTGGTAAAAATTGCCCTTTCAGAAGATACAGAATTGTACAAACTTATATCAGGCGTATCTGTCTAGTGTAACTGAAGTCATCCCTCACACACACACAGTTTGTAATAAAAAGTAAAGAAACACTATCTCTTTTTTTTTACTGCAGAATCCATTTTACTTCTTTGTTTTATAAGGAGTCTATTTATTTTGATTGTCCCTAAGTCACAGAATTTAGTAGATAACAGTAATAAGGCGATGTTATTTATATCTTTCAAAGCGCTTGAAAAATGCTGCATTTGGAATCAATGTAGTCTGGAACTCTCCTGATCCAGCATGTTTCTGATTAGTTTCACTGCTTTATTTTGTGAATAAAGGAGGTGGTCTCCAAATCACTTTTTCCATATCATTAATGACATTAATCAATCAAAGTTAGAAGAAAAGCTGAAATTGCTGCAAGGAAGTCACAGAATCTCACACTGGCTCCTAAAAAGCCTTGTGCCACAGAAATAACAGATATGCTGAAATACTGCTTTAAGGAAAATATAGCTTAGTCTTTACAATGCTCTTGGTCTTGCAGTGCAACTTGGGAGGATCCTTCCTTTTCTTGGTGCAGGTTGGTCTATGCCTCCGGGCAATTACAAGCTTACCAGTACATCTACAGTCATGTGTAAGTCAGAGTTTCTTAGGGGCATGAGCAACAGTGCTGTTAGCAGGTAATGTTTCTCAGGGTTAATAATGGCAGAGAACAGAGTTAGTGCATTTTGGAGCATCTGATGCTCTGAGCCTCAGTCATGAGAAACACTTTATACCTGATTGTTTGGAAAAAGACATTACAGAATTTTTCATTTGAAAAAAAATTGCTCACTGAAAATTTGAAGATGATATACTGCCTATATCTATTTTCTCCCATGACGCATAAGTGCAGTCCAAAAAAGGCTTGCAATTCATAAAGAAATTGAAGTCTTGCATGCATGTAGCATCTTAAATGATACATATTCTACATCTGGAAATTATTTTGTTGTTATTTTAAATATTAGAAAAGCATCTAAAAATCTGTTTTAAAAGTTTAAGTAAACTAAATCACACTACTGTATTTTAAAATGCAGCACATTTTTAAATGCAGCATGCATATTTTAAAATGAAGCAAAAAAGTCTGTGATGCCTTTTCAATTCACAAGTAATATATCAGAATATAGTATTATATACCTACATGCTGTTGATAACACTTTTCATTTGCCTAATCATGAGGTTTAATATGCAAGAATAACATTAAAGCTACTTAATCTTAGCGGCAATAGGAATGAGTACCTGTTTTTCTTCGTTCCTTTTTTGTTTTTTGGGTTTTTTTTTTTGTTTTTTTTTTGTTTTTTTGGTTTTTTTTTGTGAAGCTATGTTAAGTTTTATAGTTATCCAGTTGCTTTGGTCTAAAAATAGTTCTTAGCACGTCAAATGAGTTTTCAAGCTAACCTCTCACTAGACTTTAATCTGCATTACAAGCTAGAAATCTTTGAAGCTTATCATGTTTGCACAGCAAAGCCCAGAAAAGAAGTAAAGGAAAAGGGGGGGAGGGAGTCACAGCAGGGCAAGCAAATTCAAAACCAGTCAGTCACATTACGTGGTTGGGTTTCTTGTATGTATTTGGTTCTCCACATGCTAGGTTAACCTAGAGAATGACCAAAACCAACCGTTAAATTAAATGAACTAGTGGCAATAAGCAGACCAGTGCCGCTAGGAATAGGAACCTAGGACAAGACTGAGGTTAAATGTATCTTTGTTTATATAATATTTTGTTTGGTGAAGTGATGCCCCCAAGTATTAGCCATATTTAAAAATGTTCCATTATCTAGACGTTATCTTTTCATTGCATTGTGCACACTGTATGGAGGAAAGCATGTATTTAGGATTGTTCTTTTCCTGGGAGAGGGATCCTGCCCCAGAGCACATGCAATCTAAAGGGACCGGGAACAGGAACAGAGTATATCCAGACCAAGGTAATCATCTATCTACTTCATTACTATTGTGGTTTTAGCAAAGATAGTGAGGTTAGGATTGTTCCACCATGAAGTTGTGCTGTTAACATGAGAATGACAAGCTAAAGCTTGCTAGGCAGTTCTTTATTTTGGGGTGTAATTCCACTTACTAACTAAAGATGAATAGCTCAAACTAAACCAGTAAAATACTTTTACTCCTTTCCCCAGTTGCAAAAAATTGCTATGAAATCCCCCAAACTCCTGCCTACTGTCAAGCCAGCTGGAAAGAGCCACTTACCCGAATGTTGATCTGTTTGTCGTGGAGCACTCTCTGCAGCTCCAGCAGACTGCCCTTCAGCGTCCTCAGCTTCACAGCCAGCTGCTCTGCCTCGTCCTTGGTGTGAGCCTTCCCCTCCATAAGCAAGTTCTCGTTGTGCACAGACAACTCTGACAAGGCTACCACCTTCTGCTCTATTTCAACCAGCATGTTCTGCAGCAGCGAAAACAAAGAACCAAATTCATACATTTTCCAGCTGTCACGCTTTCTGGCGAGACGACCTGTGGCCTACCTCACCCGTCGCCAAGCTAAGGTTACCATTGCTTTGCCTTCCGGTCCCTTTCAGAGTCCTTAGGAACAGGCTTGCAAATGTTTGCATTTGCCATTTCTGTTTGCAACCTTTTTCAAAATAGGAAATCAAAAAGTTATTTGCAACAAAGGCTTTGTTGTAGAGGAGATGCTCTTTATTTGCACATTAAAGGTAAGGGTGGCTAAGATGGCAGACGGACATCCATAATGACAAGAAACAGAGCACGCAGCTAGAGTTACTTCTTTCCTCTTCTCTCACGTACATTCAGTGAAATGCTTCCTACCTCCTCCTATGTGTTGCTCTGGCTGCGTTGATAAGCTTGTCTTCTCACTGTTTGCTCTTTCTGATTGGTGCATGATGGACTTAAGGATTTCTGTATAATCCTCTTTAGGCTAAAGAGAGACTTAAAGTGACAAATCTCTGGCATGTTTATTCTCAAAAGCTACTTTCCTGAGGTTCCATTAACCATTCATGTATTACATAGTGCATATTTCGATCTTCCAAACTCAAAGCTCATACAATTCTTGCTCAAAAACCTAGCCTGACTTCAAATGTTTTTGTTTCCACAGCAACCATCAAGTATAAACTTACAAGTATTTCTCCTGAAGGAATGCGTGCAGGGTAACATAGGCAGAGTCTCTAAAAAGTGGAAAAAATACAGGACTTTTATACAAAACTTACTGTATTAAGATTTTAAGAACCAGCAAAAGAACAGCAGTATTAACTATTCCACAAAGTTAACTGTTCTTTTTAATTTTGAGTTTCCTACAGATTATATTTTTTTAAATTACTGCTTTGTTTAAGTTCACAGGGTATATCTATATACAACAAACCCGTCCCAAGGACGGGTGATAAGAGAACACTTGAGACTGACCAGGCTGAAAATTCCAATAATGAAGTGGTGTGGGTGGAAATCTAGCTAGATATTTAATTCATTGGACTTACCTGAAACTTAACTCTCATTTATCTAAAATAGTTGAGATCCTCATTCTTCAGTATGAAAAGGCGTCTTTTGTCCATCTGTCTCTTGTCTATCTTGTAATTTCAATTATAGTGATCATACAGTTCTAAACTTTCATTTAAAAATGGAAAACTCCCACTAATTTAAGAACCTGGATGTTACGACTGATCCAAGTCTTGTTAATAAAAGTGTATGCAATTACTCCTATGGCAGCAAAAAAGTTTTTCCTCAGTTGTCTTGGTATTCTGGGTTGATTAGTATTAAATCCATAAAAATAGTAACTACGATGATTATACTTTTGAATGTGGGTAGGGATTGCTCCTGAAGAAAACACAACACTGTCCCAGTCACCACTGCTAGTGCAAGTGTGTTCTTCAGCTGAAAAAGGAGGAGTAGGAAGGTACACTGCAGGTGTTTTCATACCTATCAAGTAAGCTGTTCAACAACTCTAGGTTGAGTGGAGCAAAAACAGTAACTGAAGTGAATACAAGGCCTTTAAAGCAAAACAAAATACCCTCCAAAAGTTGTACAGCTTCCAATGTTCTTGCAGTCAGGATATCTTATTTGCCTATTGCTACGTTCACATGTGCTTTCTAAAACGCTGTTTGCAATCTTCAATAAGAAATGAAGAACAGGGTATATTTTATTTCACAAATCATTGATGAAGCTAACTGAGCATATACGAGGTGTTAAGGAGCTCAGAAACTTCTTTCCCACTAATATGCTGGCTCATCCCACTCAATAATGGTCTTAACATTAATGCTCCATATTTGCCTCTTCATTCCGATAAAGCTACGTCCATCCTGTTCATCTAAATGTTACAGGACTGATAATTTTACCTGACAGTCTACCAGCTGTGCTTCCATGTCCATAGGTTCCTCAGCGGTAATCAGAGCGGTGTCCAGCGTTGCTCGGGTATTGAGTAGCCAGTGGTCAAGCTCATCAGCTTCACAACGATACCTTTGAAGAGCCTGCTCTTGCCGCTGTTCTTCCAGCTGCTCGTTCAGTTTTTCCTAGAGGTACAAATTATATTTTCCTTTTTAAAAGAAATACACCACAACAGTCACTTTCAAAAAATTTTCCCTCACTAGCTCTCACAGCTTCTATATAGTATTTTTAAGCTGTAATAAGCCCTTTCTTTCATAAGTTGGAAATCTTTACAAAATATTATTGCTTTCAATTGGTGAGCATGCATCAATTTCTGGTGACTGAAATTCTGTTTCAGTTCAGTCACTGTACTTCTAGTTCCTTCAGTAGATCTCTGCTATTACAGCCTTCTAAAGGCGAGGTCTCTCCTGCCTCCTTGCTGCTCTCCTTTGGGTTTCCCCCACATTGATTCGGTTTGCTCAACTAGCGCAGAACTGTTTGCTTATGGAGAAAGACGCATGGGGACAGAGAGCTGGGAGTGGGCTGCCGGGAAAGGAGAGCACCTCTGCCTTTTTCAGCAGCAGCAGGCTGTTAGATAGCCTAATTGTCCCTCAAAAGAGGCATGAGAGGGGCACTTCAAGGACCCAACAGAGTACTGGTGGGCCTTTGGTGTAGCCACTGTGGGTAAAGAGAAGACTGAAGAGCTGTCTGCCTTGTCTGGCCTCTCGGAGGATCCTCGTGCCGTGGGGTGTGGAAGGACATTAAGCTCCAATGGCTGCCTCAGCAACAGCCTCACAGCAACACAGACTCCCTGGTCCCATCCGTCAGCTGGTCCATCCGTTGGACAGACAGACAGTGATCAGCAAGACTCGCTCACCCTTTAGTAGTCCCGTATAAATTTGAAAAGTGGCTGAACAGCTGGGCCCAGAGGGTGGTGATCAGTGGCACAAAGTCTAGCGAGAGGCCAGTAACGAGCCTCAGCAAGTTTACTGATGACCCAAAATGGGAGGAGTGGCTGATACACCAGAGTTGTGGTGCCATCCAGATGGACCCCAACAGACTGAAGAAACGGGCTGACAGGAACCTCATGAAGTTGAACAAAGCGAAGTGCAAAGTGCACCTGGGGAGGAACAACCCCGGGCATCAGTATATGCTGGAGGCCGACCAGCTGGAAAGCACTTCTCCTGTGGAGGACAAGGGAACCTATTGAGAAAATGTCAATGTGGATATTAAAAAAAATTTTTATATATATATAAAATAAGACTCCTGCAGTCTGTTTCCAAGTTCCTTCTGGTTACTTACCACCAGATGAGGGGCTCGCTAAAAAGAACTATAATTTATTAGTGAAAGGAATTGTGAGAAATGAGCAGAAATGAAAATGACTTTTTTTAATTATCAGCATTCAATGGTGACTGAGAACTCTGGTGAATATTCAGGTCTGCCAAAAGTAGCTCTCAAAATCTGGAATGTGACCCAAAAGACCCACTCCTAGAGTTTTTTTCTTGTACCTCTAATAGTTGCCGTTTTCCTGATGCCTTCATTCGAATCGTGGCCATTCGTTCTGCCAAGACCGTGAGAGTGGACTGCAATGCCAGCTGATCAGCAGCTTCTGCATCCAGTGGTTCTGAAACCAGCTCCTGGGCCAATGATGTCTGAAGCTCAGTGATTTCTTCTTGCAACATTAAAATCTCATCCATCAAAGCCTATTTAGAAATGAGAGCAGAGAAAGTATTTGCTTCATTTATCAGTGGAAAGAAAGTATCTCAGGAGGCGTAGGCTTAATAGAAAATGCAAAATGACTGTCCCACGGGAGCATGAGGAACACAGAGTGGCGCGATATATCACTGCTGGTTTGGTAGAGTCAGAATTCGGAAGGACTGAGTCCTGCTTTTAGATGCTTAAGCTAGGATCATGCATCTGACAACTGAAATATGGATTTAATTACTTATCTTGAATTTCAAACATATCACAAGAAGGAATTATTTTGGAAATACTATACATACAGATCTAGTCTTCCAACAAATTTTCTGCAGGGTATTCTGTAGATACAGTGATGATAATGAACAAGTGAGTGAGTGTGTGTTTCTGAGAGAAACAGGGGCAGAAGTTAGCTTCCAGCCTGAAACGCACTAACTGGACAAAGAACATCCAGCAACATACGTCAACATCCAGAGATTAACTCCATGGTGTAAAAGAAGTTCTTACTATCATTCTTATTCTATAAATCCATTTCTGAGATACCTACAAAAGGGTGCTGCATTACCAATGCCTTAAAGCAGACTCTTTGCTTTCCTGTCTAATAGTATATACACATTGGATGCACAAGACATCACACAGCGCTTCAAAAGCCAAATGTTGTCCTTTTCAGGTCATGGAGTTCCCACCGAAATGAGAACTGGCCCCACCAGACAGTTTCAAGCTATCAGATAGAAGGCTTAGAAGATTACAACTTTGATATATGTCTGACTGGTTGCTTGAGAAAGTATTCTCTTCTTACTGAGATCATCATTTCTCAAGACTTCCCTTGGGCGGGAATTTTTTGTGTGCTTTGGCTTGTTTGTTTTGTTTAACAAGGCAATGATTGTATTTAGATCAATTTACAATACATGAGTATTGGTTATGATCATAGTAAATCTGAAAACATTATAAATAGTCCAACATATGCTGGTGGCACTGATGCTGAAGAAAAGTACATGTAGGTGTCACTGAACACAATCTCTGACAAAAGATTTTGCTGCAATTGGACAACCTCTTACGATCTACTCCACTTTTTAAAAAGTCTCCTTGTTAAAAGAACCACCATTCCACCATCTTTAGAACAGCAGGAAGTCCAGGAAGGCAAGACATACAGCTAACACAGAAGGTTCATACAACTAATGCATGATTTTGAGGCATCCAGCCATGAAGAATGCTACTATTTAAAAAAAGGGAACTAAAGATATACAGGTAATGCATGTTCTCCCTCTGTTTCTCACATATAAGTTTTTACCTGATGCTCAGCCATTTGGCTCTCCGGGCTTTTGGCTGGTTCCAGACTCTCATTTAGTTTGTTCTCAATGGCCTCCATTTTTGTGGATATAGACTGCAGCGTGTCCTGATATTTCTGTTGACGCTCAAGAGCTTCATAGAGGGTACGCTGCTTTTCACTGATCTGAAGAGGAATGGAAGGTATAAATTCTGTCCTCTGACACAGGATTTGCTCTTTCTTCTGCTTCATACGTCCCTAGGCTTACGAGACTAAAACCAAAAACTTGCAACAATTTTTCAAAAGTATACATTATGAAGCAAAACATCCATATTAAAAATATTTATCTGTTTAAACATCACCAGTCAAATTCTAGGTTCTCTGACTGAAAAAAATGGACTTTAATAAGCAGGGAAAACCTAGGCATATTCTCACACCTTATTTTAGATTTTATGCACTCAAACATGTGGATGTGCACTATTTGCTAGACACATAGTTCTTAATACCCCATAATAGCTACGGTGCCTCTGCAAAAGAAATTTATAGCACGTGATCAAAACTTTGACCATTTTCATACACCACTGAATGATTACGCTGCACTACTATGTAAAAGCATGTTAAGCTGACAGTATTTGGAGAAACTGGGTTCTTGAGCCTGTTTTGCCAACTCATCCAGCATGAGTGGATTTCCCTGTTAGGTTATGGAATGTAGTCTGACAATAACCAGTATTTCTGAGGGCAACTATCAGCCTTAATAAATTTTTTTTTTTCTTAATGGAGGTCCATCCTACACACGCTTTCAAACAAAGAAACAAGATATTATATTATCACAACTAACAATTCTTGTTACCACCTGGAAACCAAGAATTGCAGACAATATTAGCTGAGCCAGTTCTTTGCATTTTATTCCTTACAACCTAGCTGATTATTTTGAAACCTCCAGATGAAGACTTACCACATTTTTTAGTGTTTCCCAAGAACGCTGCAAATCATCCAGTTTGGCACTAGCGGCTGATTCTAAGCCTGGTTCGTAAAACTCCTGGGTGGCTGAAGTGCTGGGTTGAATTTTAGCAGCTTCCGTCTGCAACTGTTCAGCAGATAAGGCTTGGTAATAAGCAATGTCCTACAAGCACGAAGCACATTATTGCACTTTCAAAATGAAAGATACTGCATATTATCCCCCCACATACTGCCCCACTGCATACGTCCATTAAAATAAACCAAAACCCACAAAGCCAAAACCGCCAGCAAAACTCTGAGCAACACAGTAAATAAATATTTAATAGTAGAACACTTAGTACGGCTTGGAGCTTCACTGTGATGAAGATTGTGGATGTATTTTTTTCATGTCCATATTAGCTAGGAGGTGCAGGAGGCAACTGTGGACAGACATGGAAAGGCTGGCCGGGGAGTGCTACAAGTGGGAGTGGTGTTCTAGCATCCTCACAACTACACACGGAGAAAACCCATCACAACAGACAGTGGCTTATGGTACTGTTGGTGGCAAAGAACACCACCCTAATGAACACTAGCACAGAGAAGGCAACAGAAGAACCAAAAAGGAATATGCTGAAGGACTAGTCAATGATATAAGAAAGAATATGAAGCACTAGCTTATAGTAAGCCTTCAAATGAACAGATACTCTCAATTAACTTATAAAAGATAGTGGGAAAAGAGACCAAAAGTGCTAAGGAAAATGGGCAAATGTTCAAATTACCATTGAAAATTCAGGGTGGAACTGTTTCTCACCAGAATTTCTACACTTAGTGCATGGGGATTTCTTCAACTATTGCAGGTGACAATTAAAAAGATCTACAGAAAATGTAAAATTAAGGAAACATGCACAGTTTCTATATTTAAGCCAGGAAAGCAGACTTGATGGCAAGGATTATTTAAAACTGAAACCATGTATAACAGTTACCACTTCATCTATTTGGAAGGTGAAAAATGCTGCAACCTTCCTTCCTCTCACTCAGTAGCCCCACTTAGTGAACTATGCTCCAGACCATGCGACAGCAGCTGTTGTCCAGTTTCCTCAATCATTTTGAATTTGCAAATGCCCCTGGTGAAAACTTCAAGACACAGTTTTGCAGCCAGTGAAATCAGTAAGAAATTTTCCACTGATTTCTGTTAGGTTGGACCAAACCTCCTTTCAGGCAGCTCTCAAGAGTTATCACAATATTTGCATAAAAAGTTGCTCAAAATCTTCCGAGATGTGTACTTGGAAAATGCTCCTCTGATTGCAAATTTCGCAAATTTCTTCTTTCCTGACCCTCTGCGATGAGGAGGAAAATTCAGCATGTCGAGCCATGTGACTGAGAAAAAACTAAGTGCCTTTCGCTTGGCAGCTTACAGAGCTGCGCCTACCAAAGAGGCCACAGACCATTTGCTGTACAGCAAAAGTAAGAGTATAAATTTGTATAAATAGAAATTCCCAGAGAGTTGTGGTGAACGGAGTTAAATCCAGTTGGCGGCCGGTCACAAGTGGTGTTCCCCAGGGCTCAGTATTGGGCCCAGTTCTGTTTAATACCTTTATCAATGATCTGGATTCAAGGGATCAAGTGCACCCTCAGTAAGTTCGCAGACAACACCAACTTGGGCGGGAGTGTTGATCTGCTCGAGGGTTGGAAGGCTGTACAGAGGGATCCGGACAGGCTGGATCGAGGGGCCG
>JAVKLA010000081.1:31622733-31642258 GCA_034782735.1 Sagittarius serpentarius | reverse complement strand
GCCCAGGTGGCCAAGAAGGCCAATAGCATCCTGGCTTGTATCAGAAATAGTGTGGCCAGCAGGACTGGGGAAGTGATCGTCCCCCTGTCTGTCCCCTAATTTGGAGCAGAATCTTTATTTCCCAATGTCATTTCAATACATTATCTAATACCATATGTGAACAAAACCAAACAAGCTCTGGAAGACCATAGAAATCAGGTCACTCCCATCAAACTGTCCAAAAGTGTCAGATAAGGTACTTCTTCAAAGGCAATAATTGGGAAACTTCAAAAATTTAATGATGAAAGTGTTTACAATGTCCAGGAGCTAACAGAGAATAGGTAACAGCTTAGCACAGCATTCAGTACTGCAATTTCAGAATTTTTTACTCTGACCACAAGTGATCTTTCCAAGTCACAGTGAGAAATTGTGCCAGTGCAGGCAACTTCTCATTTTGCCTTGTCTGCAGCTACTCTCCAGCCCTTCGCTAGTCTCCCTCAAGGCCAACAGAAAAGCTGCGCTTCTCTGCCTTCTTAATCATGGTTTCCAGAATAAAGGGCTTGCTTTTACAGGTGGGGAAAGCAATCCCTTTCCCCATTTTTTCAGCTGCTTTCTGGAATATACAATATAGCAGTTTCTTTTTGGCAGAGCTTTCACATGACGGTAGTGTGAATCCAGATGTTCTTACAAGTAACAGATTTTGTTGCCCCTATTAAAGCCCTAATATCTCATGCCCGCTTTTACGAAAAATAGCCAATGAACAGTAGTCAAGCTTTGTCGTTAGGATGTAGGGGCAAAGGGTGTGTTCAGATTTCAAAAGTTATTTAACAAGAACTGTTGCACCCTAGATGACTTTTCATACGGGAAGGAGAAAGAATAATTAAGCAGGCTGTGTACAAGGAGATAGAAAGCCATTTAACAGTGACCCAGTGCTGAAGACTTGAATCACAGGATCAGCTGTGGCCTCCAAGGCTTTATGACAACACTTCAGCTTTTTCAGTTCAATTACTCTGGACTGTGTATCTGGAAAACAAGTTTTAAAAAATGTACTAAAGTTTAATCAACTATATCTTTGGGTAAGCGTGAGAAATTTTAGCCCCAAAAAATTCTCGTTCAGTACTGCAGCAGAGATGAAGTATCTGATTTTGCTATACATCACAATAAACTGCATTGAAGCAGTAATCTATTACTGAAATATTATATACTATGAAATTCCTCAGCCTTTTCAAAGCTAACATTTTTATAGTTCCCCCCACCCCATTGTTTTTAGAGGAGTTTCAGTACAAAACAAACAACATGGGCAACTGTTAACTTATAACAGTGTTGGATCAGTCACTTTCTTGTATTTATGGTCTTGTTTTTAATCTATTTCCATATGCAGAACCAGTATTTCCACTAATACACAGTTGGCACTTGTTTTATATTTTTGTTACTTGTTAGTATTGTAAAAATAGTGCATCGATGTCTGAATTCAGACTAGCTACATTTCACCATTAAGAGATGCTAAGAAACCCTGACGAAAGACTGTACAGAGATTATTGGGGATGAATTTAAAAACAGTCTTAACACCCACCCTTCCCCTCCCCAACCCTGCCTTTATAAAAGCTTTTAATTTTTCTCCAAAGACTAAATTAATGTAATTCTTTACTTTCTAGAGTTCCTGTTGATGTGTTTTCCCGGTACTTTGCAGGTAGAAGTGAGAAATCTTCCTGTGAGAAATCATTTCTCTTAATACTGGCTACTTTTTAAAACAAAACATTTCCAAATTAGTTTTGCCAAGTCTTACTGAATGCAAAATATTTTTAACTTATATTTAAGCTCCTAATTCACTAATATCTAGAATTTTTTTTTTTAACCAACCTTCTTTCCTGAAGTCCCCCTGGGCACTCATCATGATCAGCACTGGCAGTTTCATAGCTTCTTTAGTTTTAATCTCATGTGAGTGTGAACCTAAGCATTTTGTAAGTAAACCACTGCATTTTGGAATGTTCTTCCGCTTATTGCTTAGGCCGTGCAGTTCATTTCAACACTAACCACACTGAAGAAACCTTCATCTGTAAGTTTTTTAGATTATTATAACACTGTTGATTTTATCTCTTTCACAGATCTTCTGCTAAATGAAAGACATCATCTTTTTGTTCCATTTTGCCCTAGTAAATCACAGGTTCTAAAACTTGCATTTTGGTGTCAGCTCATGGTGCAACAGCATCTTCACTGGGTTTTCCTTATTATTTGAGTTACCGGAGCTGTTAGCCTGGTTTTACGTTTTCAGAGAAATGTAATGAACCGACATTGGCTTTGTTTATTAGGAAGCAAGCTGCTCTTGGTCCTTTAACTTTTTCACTGATTAACACCGTCATAAGATTTTTGTGCTGAAATATACAGCTGCCTTTCTACTGTAAGTAAACTTCACTGGGAAATTTCTGTTTGTCTGAAATGACAGAACACTAGAAAAATCCTTCTCATTCAGGTCGAAGATTTTGTCACCATTCTTACTATCTTACCTTAGTATTCTTTCTCATGTCAGTTCACGAAAACAATTTCTATTTAGCAACTTCTATAGCACCATATGCATCTTTGAAGTTAGTGGAAGGAATCAATAGGCATCTTGCTCAAACTTCTCTAATTCTGCTCAGCAATGCAACACAACACATTCTACCCTTTAAGTCTGCCGTGGTCGATTCTGGAATCAGTCACAAATGCAAAACCAAACAACCAGCCACAAAATCCACAACATGATGAATTCAGTGAGGTGGTGACTGCTCCTAAGGCTCATTCCTAAACTTCTAAAGCTTAACATTTTATGTGTGCCTTCATGTGTGTGATGCTCAATGTGCTGGTTCATTGCTTGCATTTTAATCAATGCTGATGCACACTTGCTTTTATTAGCAGTGCGAGAGCCCTCAGTTTTGATTTAAAATCTAACTTCAGTGATTTCACTGATCTGTCTCATTAGCACTTAGACTGTCACGGAAAGTATGGAATGAACAATAAAGGAAAAAAATACATGAAAGTTATTACTTGAAATGGTATTAAGTGGAAGATAGACTGTGACTTCAATGCTACAATGTCAATGGTACAGTAAGACAGATGTATACGGACACAATGCAATATTTTATTATGGGGAGTATGAAACTGCATTTTTTTTTCTCAGGATGCAAGTTTCCATTAAGTGGTATTGAGAAAATAAAAATTAGGTTATAAACAGAAAATAGTAGTGACATGGAAGAGCTTTGTAATTGCCACTTAAAATTTATTTTTTAAAATAGTGAATAGCTGTAACACCAGATTTATACATTTTAAACTCAGAAGTCAATATCTCTGTCCATTTTGAACCAGAACCTGAAGGTTCAGTTAGGTTAGAGGTTAAGCCTCAGTTCCTTAGAGCTATTGGTAAATATTATCTCAGAGGATTAAATAAACCACCTGTAGAAGGGAACCATGCATGTCTGAGATAAAAGCTGAATGAACGCAAGAAGGAGGTACCTGGTTAACAGAAGCATCTGTATTAGCCACAGGTGAGGGAGAGCGACAGGCAGGCGGAGAAGAAATCTCACTGTTGGTTCCCTCCTCCCCAGACTCCTCAGTGACAGGGGAGAGCAGCGTGTGACAGCGACCAGCAGTCATCTGCCACAGGGAAAGCAACCCCAGAGCACAGGGAAAAAAATCAGTTACTCAACTTTGCTTTGACTTAGGCTGAGATCCAAACAAGAAAAACAACACATGGCCAGAATTACCGTGACGTTATTTAGTCATACTCCATGCTCTTACATTTACCAGTTAAAAATCTGGTTGAATTGTCTCATTTACTTGTCGTACTTCAGTATGAACCTGTTCTCCCGTACCCTAATGAAATTAAGAGAAAATGTATAGCAAGCAACTCCATAATAACAAATTAGGGTTTGCCCAAGTGTCTTCTAATACAATCACTGCCGCATATGGGAATACTATGGAGAGTACGGAATAATGCAGTATCGGCCTCAGTATCCAGGCCTGGTTAGAACAACAGGGAATAGACTTGAAAGTTAAAATAAACACAATCCAGTAGCAATATATTCTTCCTGCTTCCCCAATGCTGTTATACAGTGGTAAATCCTGAAATCTGCACTCTATTTTCACTCGGACGAAAACCCCGATAGCATCAGCAGTATGTTTGTAATGAGACCCAATTAGAAACAAACAAAAGCAAAGTAATTCAAACATGAGGCCTACAGCAGTACTTAACCAGCTTTCATTTCCAACACACTCATCTGAGAATATAGCAGCATACTGGCAATTACCACAGCAACACTTTAAGACAAGAGCTTTAAAAATACGGTGTGTAAAACCTATACACTGCAACATTATGAAATAATATTTGTTCTGTTTTTATCTTATTCCTGCAATTCAGTAGTTTCTTAGCATTTGCTCTTGCACGCTGACAGCTACAAAAAAGCACTATATTTGCATCTTATTACAGACAACTTCCACCGGTATTTATCTGTCAAATAACTTCATCCTTTATCAACAAGTCTTGAAAACCCATATAAAGCAAAATATAGTAAGAGGAATCTGCAACTTGCTTGGTTTGCCACACTCCAGCCATTTCAAAAGCAAAATGTTGATGTGAGCTATGGCAATTTTTCTACACAGTAGTGTTGCAACGATGCAAAAGCAAGCAGCTCAGATAAACAGTACCAAGACGAACGCAGCCCTTACCATAACCACCGAGGGATGAGCGGGGTGGGCCGGCAGCAGGTCCGAATCCAGCTCCTCCACTCCCTCGGAAAGCCCCTCCACTTCTGTCACTGTCAGCAGCATGGTGGCATGTTTTGCTTTCATTGTCAGCATCTTGCACTTAGAATTCAAAGCAGCAATTTGCTCCTGGTATCCTTTGATCTTCTGGGCCAGCTCCTGAGGAAACATTTTTTTTTCCCTAATGCAGAGGCAGCCAACAAAGGCCACCAGACCAGCAGCATTTCGGCTTCCGTGGTGAAGGCAAGCTCTCTCCTCCGAGCCCAGCCAATAACATCATAGTGCTGCCTCTCAGAAACCCGGCATAACCCGCCGCACAAGCTGACAAGCAGGATGTTGATAGCGGAGGGAACAAGTCAGGCTGCGTCTGGCTGCACAGCTAAACCGCAGAGCCGAGAGCTTTGAAGCAAAACCAGAAAAGTGCCGCGAAAGGCTCTGTGTGTGTGTGTGTCTGTCTGTCTGTGTGCGATATAAGCAGAGGGGAGGGAGGGACACCTCCCGCCTGCATCCAGACTGAACCTGACACGAAGTCTATAAGCTTCAGACTGCAGCAAAGGGGAACATCTCTCCCTCTTCCCGTCCTACTTTTTTCCCCTGTTCTCTTTCCATTTGCCTGAGGAAGATGAAGCTTCTCTGCATAGTGCATGCCTCGGAAATGAGGTCATGTGGTAACCACAACTGTAAAAAATGCCCCATTCAGCTCTCGCCAGAAAGAATGAATTGTTCACGCAATAACTCACAGGGTCTAACAAGATCAAACGTGATAGGAACAAGCAGTCACATAATAAGATTAAATGCAGACTGGATCGCTTTTTCCCAGTGTTGGGACAAGCTATATTTTAATCTCGTTTTGGTTTTGTGTAAGTCTTCAGAGTTAAAAGCTGAGCTGCACACTTTACTCACCTTTCTTTAAAGAGAGCTGGGGAATCTGGCCTAAAGCAGAGTATATTTTAAAATATTGGTTTTTATGGCTACGGAACGGTCTATCTGCATGGCCAAATGTCATCCTAAGTTTTAGTCAGAGCAGAAAGATGGAAAAGAATAGCCTTAGACACTGACCTGTCTTCTCTCCTACCCTGTACTGCTGCCCAGTTCAGCGTCCAGTTTCAAAGCTTTCAATTAATACACTTAAAATAAAAAATGGTGGAAGATTCACATTTCTGCCAAAGCTAGTGTTTCTGTCTCGCTAGAGGCTCAGTAACATGATAGAATTTTGATCTATAAAGTGAAAACAACATTTGTATAAGCTTGCCTGCTAAATCAGTGATTATTCATTCAAGTATATATTTCTGCTTTATTTTTGTATCTGCTTTTGTTTCTTCAAGAAACATAAGTTTTCAAGGAAAAATAGCAACAGAAGTTCCAAGATCTAGTGGGTATAATAATAAATAATTACAATATCTTTTGAAAAGTAAATAAGATTACTGCTTCAGGTTGCTAAAATTAAAAGATCTTTTTTGGTTGTATAACATTTTCAAGAAACCATTTCCTCAAAATCATGGTGCAGAACAGTCACAGCAAGAAATACAGAGTTAGAAATGGAAGCAGCACAAAGACTGAGGATGACACTTTACTGCCTGGGTTTCAGTGGTACTTGGTCACTGTCTGTCATTTTGTTAGCAACTAAAGGATGTCTCTTGGAGCTCCGAGGCTTACCTTGGACACTAAGCAAAGTCTTGAGTATAAAACATCAACTAGATCAATTGAAAAGCAAACTGCAATCAAACCAAGCCATAATTTTAATGTCTAGCAGATGGAACAGTTATCTGCTCTGTTTGGCAAGTACCTGTCATTCTCTAACGCTCAATGAATGACATCTCTGGGGCTCAGTAGGAAATTATTGTCATTCAATATACTCAACTCCATCAGTATCACTGAGATGCAATAACATTTGTGGCATCAATGTCTAGTGAACTGAGATCTAACATACCTCTCTCAACTGAAAACAAAGGAGGCAAAAATGTGATTGTGAAAAAAATAAAGCCACTTATACAAGCAATGTCCTATGATATACTGTATTGTTCGTTAAAATAATTCACAAGTATGGAGATACTTGCCCACATTCTTATGCGAAAGTCTAAAGAAACACGGTTCAGTAAACATAGTTCCAGAGTGTAACTAATTACATATATCTGTAGTAACACAAGCTTCCTACAAACCAGGGTGTACTTTCCTGCTACTTTCTTCCTCTTATTTTAGTTCTAAATGAGCTATACAAATGTCCCTTCAAGTTCTTGATCATGCAGGCTTCAACAGGGAATCTGGTAACTGATGTTTTCTTAAATTTATAACACATATAACAAGCATCTTGACAGACTTGCCTTTTGAAAGAGTATAATAATATAGGGTTCAATATATCCCCTTTATGCTGTGCTTTTCCATAGGTATTTAGAAGACAAAATATGAGCCAAAAATATGTGTATCTCAGTCTTTCAAAACTCTGTGGCCTTAAATGTGGAAAGCTTGCAAGTATGAAACCTGTCCACTCTGGTCGATCCCAACATGCGCAATAGAGTAAAGCTGCTGTCTTCCTGCATACATTTAGAAGGACTCCTAGCTACTGAACTTGTTCAAATGCAGATGAAACGTCAAGCTGCCCCATTTTTAATGCCTTCCTCCCTGCAGCATCATTCCTTCCTCCAGCAATATTACCCTGTATTGCTGAAGTTACTCTCCTGCATTTGCTGTTCCAGAACATCTGAACAGAGAACAGTAGCATTATTAATTCAGTACTAAAAAACCAAAGTGTGTGTTTTAAGCAAACTGCTCCGTGCTTCTACTAAGTAACTTTTGTAACAACTGGATAGAAAATGAGCAACACATATAGCATTAGGTTACACTACATGTTACCACAGCGAGCTTTAATTCAAAGGTAAAGAAATGGTGCCATCTGGTGCCAAAAGTGACACGCAGCGATCAGTGCTGCATTTCCTGTCCCAAGAAGTACACAACAGACAGGGGAAGGGGAAAGGGGCTCTAGAGCTCCCAGGACAACACAGGGACTATCCGAACTCGTTCGAGGGCTGACAATCAGTGAGTTTGAGGGCCAGAGCCGTAACTCCACAGGGAAAAACTCTTCCCAACGATGACCTTAAAAGAAGACTTTGGAGTGAACATTGCAGAGTTTTCCTCCAAATCTACTGTGGTTTTCCTGTGAGTCAAGTCTCTTGGTGTTCTTTTACAGACCATTATTAGGATGGAAATGAGTAAGTACTTCAAGATACACATATACATAAAAGGATCACTGAACTAGCAGTGATCACCTGATGATCAATGCTCAACATTGACGTCCGGGACACGCCTCAGTCAAGTACCTATGTTAACTGTCCCTTAATTATGCAATGCTTTCGTTTGTCATAATGTTGCCTGGAGATGAGCATGCATCTGACTGAATAAACAAATGAATACTCCATACTGTACCAATAGCATGAGTTTCCTATCTGGTATTAAGTCTATCTGTTTAACTAGCCTTGAGCAAGTCTGAGAAGCTACTCAGCTAATTCATGGCCATTGCTTATGAAAAGGTTTTTGGGTCAACGAGCTGTCATTGAGCCCATGTTGTTGCATTTTGGCTCTCCTACCTCATGATGCGAAATCTGGACCTGGAGTTCCTGAATGTTGCTGGTTGCTATTGGCTTGTCTTGGATCTCCCGATGGGCACTCTCTATCATTTGCTGCAAATATTTCATTTCTTGCTCGTATTGCTCATACTGAACCACTGCTTCCTAGAGAGGGAAAAAAAAATATTGAGTGTCTACATGAAAATAAATATTTACTTAGTGCAGGCATGACTGATGTCCCTTCTGAAGTGGAGCAAACGTGCATCTATCTGGCACTTGCGTCTGGATAAGCAAAGCAGGAATATAGTCAGGAAAATGTTCCTTCAGAAATACTGTGAACTGCAATGAATTAAATGGTTTCATTTATTTAACTATTGCCAAAAAAAAGTTCACATAACATGACGGTTTAGATATCCAATATAAGGAGCTAGAACAACTGCTTCCAACAAGTATCTGCACCAAACATACCCACCAAAAGACAGCACACTGCCTAGTCTCATGGTTTTACTATAAAGCATTTTCATCTGCTTTTTCACTTCAAGCCTCCATTTATGAAGTGGAAAGACTATATGAAAAAGTTAGATTTTACAGAAAATACAACTGGGAGAGAATTACAAAAATTGATTCAGACCATTATCCTACCAGGGTAGTTACCAGTTCTTTCTATCATAGATTCACCAGCAGCTTGTCTAACCTGTTTTTAAAACTTCTCAGTTTGACACTGTATCCTTCCTTGTATTTTAGTATCATTAAGTACCCTTAATGATCTAAAGTCTCTTCTGTAATCTAACTTGAAGCTCTGTAGTTGTACCGTAGCTCACTATGTATTTTTCTAGCACTAAATAGCAGGAAAGAAAAGGTTATTCTCTTCTTCTTTGGACATACATTTCACATGTTTAATTATGAATTCAAACAATCAAATGAATCCTAGTTTTCTTGTATTTAGCAAAACTTGCAAATGCGAATTTAATAGATGCTGAATGACTCCAAAATCAGAAAGCAAATACATACACATTTTAAATAAAGAGAAAATGAAATAATTATTTTTATCCTCGAAAGCTATGTAATTAACTCAATAGTTTTTACACAATCCTTATAAGCAGTTGATGTTCTAATGATATATTAATTTCATTAACCAGTTACATATAATACAAAATTAACCTGCATACATTTGTGTATTAGCTATTTGTCTAGTTAATCCTAACAGCATTACAAAAAGCACAGCAAGATCAAGGAGAGAACCGAAATGAGAGTCTGATGAGTAAATCAACAATTAACATGATGATGAATGTTAAACCCACCCTCCTACCCCCAAAACACAGAGTCAGGAATGACTGAAACTTAGCCGGGAACTTCCTAATGGCACTACACGGACAAGAGGAATGCACAGAGATAGGAAATTCTGTTTTCATCATAATTTGCGTGGCACTGCCCAAGTTACTCAGAGGAATTTATGGGATGGAGTTACACTTGCCTGCATGACGTTGCACTGCTGAATGGCAGCGTGCTGCAGGCGGCTGGCCTCCTCCTGCAGCCGGAGGGCACGGTGGCACAGGGACAGGCCGGTCACCACCTCCTCAGGAATCCTCAGGCCACTCTGGCAGACTTGCACTGCCTGAACTTTTGGCTTCAGTGACTCCATTTCAGACAACAGATGCTAGGAACAAAGTCAGTGCCACAGTAAGCCAGTTTTGCAGAACTCACGCAGCAAAAGAAAAATAATGACGAGCTCAAGCACTAAACAAAACAAATTTGATGATATGTTTTCTAAATTGACTATAATCAGGACACGCTTTGTCTGGAGTCATTCTGAAGTGAGCATTCTTTTAAATATTAGTTCAGCAAAAAGCTCATATAATAGGAATAAAAGTAATTGATGAAAAAGCATAGTACTACCTATTTCTAAGTGTCTAAGTACAAAAATATTTCTGTTAACTTATTTGAAAAAAAAATCTTTACAAAATCCACAAATCAAAGCAGCATGGGAATCATTTATGTACACACATATTTTAATGCTAAAGCTGAGTGGGACTCCCTGCTGAGACACAGAAGTACATTTTCAAACCAGCAAATAAATCCCGTTGTGTTCACAGCCTTCCTCGGATAATACAAACCACAGCTGAAAATGTTGCTTAAAATTTAAAAAGCAATCAAACAGAAAGAAACACAGCTATACAGAAATCTTTTCCTTTGAATAATCATGCGCTGGATGCTTTTGTTAATAGTCTATTCCATTCACAATGTCCATTCAAGCTGTCTGTTCATATGTATGAGAAGGGTCTAAGTGCAATGACTGGAGAATAGATTTGATCAGCATTCTTTTTATCTTCATTGGGTAGTTTAATGTATTCACAGATAGAAAAAGAGAAACAATTAAAAAAAAAAAAAGAAACAGGCAAAGTTGATGAAAAGTGCCTTAGCACATTAGAAAAAGATTTTAAGTTCAATAGGTATAAATCAGCTAGACAACGTACGTGGCAAACAGGGATAAAGAGACTGGTCGTCCCCCTTCCCCTACACCCTGTGCAGAAAGATAGCTAAATGGGTCTGAAGTGCATACTGATGAGAGCGTTGTGGTTTGCTCTTTATTTCTCTGCCTTCATGACATACGGTGGATAAACTAATCAGAGATTTGGTATAACAACCTACTCCTCAGATGTCACTGGTGAGGCCTCTACTCTGGCAGGCCCCATACTGCCAGCAAAGGGTGCCTTTGCTGTGCACCCAGAGGTGCCCTGGGGGCTGCATGCCAGCCAGGCACTCGCCAAGACCCCCTCTCTGGTCTGGTGAAACAGGTGGGCAGGGGCTACGGATCCTTTCTGTACAAAAGAAAGTCATACTGTAAGACCTGCTAGAGCCAGGACAAAGAATACTCATAAAAAACAATGTAAACTCCACATTCCTTTACTCTTACGGTGGGTGATGTGTTTCACTTATACTCTTCAATGCCATATTCTGAAATTTGGCTGCAAGTGCCTAGAATAAAGACCGCATATTTTAATCAAAAGGGAAAGCTCTGCAAATTTACCTTTCCTCCCTATGTTTTTCTGCAGATTTTAATCCTAAAGTGGACCTGTTGACATCTAGTTTTCACTGGCAGACTGAGACAGTTAAATCCGTGTATTAGCTTGCAGCAAGAAACATTTCTTAAGCAACTCAAAAAGCTGTAAGTTGGGTTATTTTTCTTGTCATGAGACTGAGACCAAAAATAACAAATTGACAAATCTCTACAGTAGGCCAAGTGCAATACAGAAAGCAGCAATATCTTACAGAGGTAATTCAACTAAACATACAAAATGTAACTGGGCTTAAGGAAAACTGAATTTTCTCTTAGCTTTCCAACCGACTGTTGGGGAGCTTGCAACACACTATCATTGCATCTCTATCTGTAAAATGGTGATAACAATCTAGACTTCCTTTTGAAGTGTTTTAAGAACCTGTGGATGAAAAGCACTGGATAAGAACTGAGCTTTATTATTATTATTATTATTAATATGGATTAAAATTGAATTGGATGCACATTTCTCAGAATTGCATCAACCTAAGAACAGACTCATAAAGGATTATACTTCAGCGATCCCCTTTGAGGGAATGACTTTTCCCATTCCATCCCTTATTCCCTTGGCAGTAATTTGGGGCTAGACTCTGAAACAATGACCCACCTAAGAAACACCACAATCTGTCTCACCAACATTCATTATTCTCTGTGCAAGCTTACGCTACTCAGGTGCTCATTTTGAGGCACTAGCCTTTTACCTGTCTGTGAGAAAGTTGCTCTTTCAAGCTCAAATGCCCGAGCTCCGGAGAGGTCAGTGTGGCTTGGGCTTGCTCCAGAGCAGCCTGCAGGGCCCTCAGCTCAGCTTCAAATTTCTTCATGTCCTGCAACACAACACATTTGATTCAGGGTTAAAAAGAAAAAAATTAAAAAAAAAATAAATCACTGTAAATATATCTGTCTGGATTTTGCAGCTATGTCCCTTATATACAGTGCCAAAACTAATTCATAGTTTTAACAATGAATTTTAAATGTCTAAAATATTGGATAAAAATACCAGTCATATGACAGTCTAGAAAAAGAGGTCTCAAAGCCAGAGTTGTTATTTTAAGTACCTCCTCAACTTCAAATACAGCATGTGCTTTATAAAGCTAATTTCATAAAGTCTGAGGCCAAGAAAGGAACTCAAGATGTCCTCTAGTCATCTTCCTGGAATAAGACAGGACATAACTGTCTTATTTTTACAGACTGTTCTTAACGACCACTAGCAGTGGAGTCCCACTTATCTCTACAGGCAACATATTCCACTATTTCAGTACCATGGTTTTGTAGAAAGCTTTTTCTGATGGTCTGACATAAAGTTATCTTTTGTTACAATTTCAGGCCTCTACTTACTATCTTATTAACAATAGACATGAAGAACAATTTATTTTTATTCTCTCTGAATACATCAAGTTAGGATAAACCTTTTTCATGCATCTTTTCTACAAACTTATACACATACCACAATCATCACTAGCCTCTGTTTTTTTTCCAGTCAGTCCACATCTTTCTTCAAGTGCAAAACTGGACACAGCTGAAACCTCGCTAGTGACCAACAGGTAGAACAAAAGGACTACTTCACATACCTTACAATTATATACTTTATCTTCTGCATGGTGTTTGGATTTTTTCAAACAATGTGGCACTGTTCACTCATTTTTCCATGATTCACATGATTAAACTTAAGACCTTTAAACAGGGTGCGGCAAGCCAGCAGTTCCTCATTCAGAGGAACATGTGCCTGGTTCTTCCCGTCTAAACGTAACGAATTGCCCCTGTCTCTGTTGAACAGCAGCCTAATTTTTTTTCAGGTAGTCCCTGTATATTTGGTGTTGCCTAAGCATCCCAAAAGCTATGATCTCTAAACCCTCATCCAACTCATCAAGGAAAATATTGAATAGTATCAGATCCGAGGGGGAACCTTGCAAAACCCTACTGGATGTAGCTCTCCTTTTGAGCTGTGAACCGTTGACAATTACACACTGAGTAAGTTTTCTAGCCAGCTTTATGCACATCTGATGTATTTTCAGCCACATAAGCTTATTAACTTCGTTAACAACAATATCATCTGAAACATTATTAAAGTCAAGATATATGACATATTGTACATTTATATAAAAATCTATTACTTTCACATTAAATTGGACACTTTTGATATGATTTTCTTTCTTCATAAATTTTTGTTGGCTTCTATTCATCTCCAAGTTTTCTTACAACAATTTATAAATCGTTTCTTCAATTGTTCCAATACTTCTCTGAGAATTAAAGCTACTAAGTTTCACTTCTACTATGCTTACTTGTACGCAAATCTCTGGTTTGTTCCATGAAAAATAAATAAAAAAATAATGAAAGCCTTGAGCTCATAAATTGTGGTTTAATGATCTGTGCTTTTGTAATGGAAAGAAGTCTTCTTCAAAACCTCTCTGCTACACTGTTATGGCTACTGAAGCTGCAGCATTTCTACCATGTCCTACAAATGTTGTGAAGTAAGAGTCAAATGTGGAGAAGGACCACTTTTAACCTCAGCTATGATTGTCCTAACAATTGGTGATATCCTTTTCTCTTAGTTGCCTTTAGGTATTTTCCTGTTCAGTAGTGTGTAATTGTAGCAGGTGACAGCAGAAGAACCCCTATAAATACACTAATTATACCAGTCCAATATACATTTTTTTCTGAATTATTGTATCAATTAAAAAAAAAAAAAAAGGTAAAATTTCTTGCCCTGAAGGTAAGAGCAAGTAGAAAAGACTTCTATGCTTTTCCCTGTGTCTTGCACCAGTGTACCATGCCCTCAGGCATTGCACAGGCATAACGCACATTTACTTTAACAATAAACCCACATGGAAGAGCTGCACAGAAGTGTCAGGGACATGAAAAAGTACATTCATTCTTTTCATTGCACTCCCTTGTAGAGGCAGGTCTTACGTTACAGAATTCTGGTCTGGTCCAGTACTGATCTGAACTAATAGACAGCAGGCTTTAGAGATCTTTTAAGAGAAAAATAAAGGAAATGGCACAGTATAAGTGCCAACACAGACACTTTTCAAGTAGCTAAACACAGGTGCTTACTGCCATTTGAGACACACAGTGATCCCCAGTACATCCATCCAGAATGGGCAGATGTGACAGGACCTGCAGGAATCTTGTCCCTGTCTGGAACAGCACCTGAAGGCAGTATCTCAAGCGGCGCAAGAGATCTGACTTTAGACAACACAATCGTGCCCTTTATAGATCCCAGACAATCTGCACCGCTAAGTCTCAGACACATGATGCACACACCACCTTAGCTGTCAGCTAGCATTAGAAAAACTGCTTTCATATACCTTGGCAGCATCTTGGAGATTTGGTAGCCGCACTTTGATAACTTGCTGTAATTCTTCTGTCCGCCGCCCCAGTTCCAGCACTTGCTGGGACATTCCTTCAGTACAGTATACACTTGCCAGATACTCGATCCTCTCACTCATGGCCTCAAGATCACCATGAATCTCTCCAGACTCATCAAGCATAGTCTAGATAGAGATACGAACAAACTGAACGCCAGAGTTGATCTTCAGATTAAACATGTCTTTAAATACATTCCTGTTCTGCAGACTCCTCAATTTGTACACATCTGTAAATATATGATTAAGTTCTACTGATTTCCTGTAAGGCTTAGGCAATATGCTTAATTCCCAGTGTATGCTGAAGTGCTTCAGTTTATGGCGACTGCGAAACAGAAGAGTAAGTCATGAAGCTCCAGCAGCTGTACTTACCAACATATTCATTTTAGTGTTTTGCTAAACGCACTTGCCTGTAAAAGTATTATACACAGTCTATGGATAGGATTTGTTCTGGAAGCCTGATGTAGCTAACAGGAAGCAGCAGAAAGCACTTGGGTGCAGTAGTCATTAATGCTGCCTAAAAATGGCTACCAAAGTGTTCTGTGGGATGGCATTGGGGAAGCCCATATCCTCATCAACTTTTGAAGCAGGGAAAAAGCCAGCAAAAACAAACCAGAAATGCCATCTCCCAGCTATCCTCAGGATAAATTGCTGGGAAGTTCCTATTCAGAATAAGAAAGTGTGACATACTACATTGTCCCAATATAAGGGAATGCAGCTGACAATTAACTAACGTATATATAAAAAAACATAATTAATGCAGTCTTATTTTGGCATTAGTGAGACATGTTCATCTTGTGATGCTTTGATTTGTTTCACATGGTCGTGTAACACTGGGCAAGCTTGAACCTTATCAAGCTGCTCCGCTGATTCCACACTTACACATTCCACAAACAGAAAAAAATGGCCCTGTCACAGGGACAGCAAATCACTGATGTGAGACGTTCAGGAAGCAACTGGAAGAAACTCATTCGTTGGGTATCAGTCTGAGAACATTTGGTGTGCAACTCATCAGATGAGGACAAATGCTATTCCAATTTAGTGTAAAGGAGAAAGAAAAAAAACACCTGAAAACCATGTTTGGTTAACTAAAATTTTAGAGGAATATTAGCTGCAGTGAGCTACTCAGTGTGATAGAATCAGAGTGTATAGACACAGTATTCAATCAAAAGCTACTATGAAGCTAATGTACTTGAGTAAATATGGAGATCAACTTTGAATCACATAGTTTTATTCAACAATATATCTTAATTTCAGTCTTCAAAACAATTGTCCGGAACAAATTAATCATCTTTTAAGTCTTGGGGGGAACAGTCAAAGAAACCTAGTGTTTTAAGACTTTTTTTCCTCAAGGAAAGGAGGCAAAAAAGGTGTAGGAAATAAAACTTCACTGCTTAGAAAATAACTTCTTTTATACACCGCCCTTTAAAATTCATAGCTCATATAATCACCTGGTAGGCTTTAAACTGATCACGAAGCTGAGAGGAAGAATTCCATGTTATACTACCGTGCACTAGGATATTTGCTTTCTCGATCCATTTAAATATGAACTCCAGCATCTCATTGTATTCTTCCAAGTGTGAAGAAGCCTGGATAGAAAAGAAAAATCAACTTAAGCCTAAGATGTAATTGTGTACAGTTTTTAGAGAATGATAATATTAATTTTATTTCATTTACTTTTTTTAACTTGGGGAAAAATTTTTAACAACTTTTCCTTACTGTTGAATATAATTTAATTACTTCTGTATTTAGGGAGTTAAAATACGTCTGCCTCCAGTAACAAGCATATCTATTTCAGGGGAAAAAAAGGCGCTATGAGAATGTAGGTCACAATGGGAGAGTGCACGAATGCTCAAATATATCCCTACAGGGTACACTTCCTGCGCATTTCAGCCTCGGACATAAGTTCCAAAATATCTTACTGCTCAGTTTGCGGCTCATTGCAAGCCTCCTTTATGTCATCCCTTATTTTTCCTTGGGGGTGACGTGAAAAGAGACAAAATCACCTTTTTTTAAAACCTGCTTTGTCCACTTAGTCTGTCATATTTCCAAAAAGAGAAATGTCGTACTTATTTCAAAATACAGGGCAAAATCTCTGCTTTCTGATTCATCTGATTTCTATTTGGCAGAGTACTCTTCAGTTCCAGTTTTCTTCTCACCTAGCAGGAATAATTTCACTGATTTTCATGCATTTGTCCTGTATGAAGGATGGATCAAATCCTAGGTGACTGAACTGTATTTGTATGCAGTTTGCCTTACCCATCATTTTTTATGATAGGAAGTGGATTTCTCAGTGCTGAACAAAAATATCCTAATGGTTAAGGCCCTTCACCAGGTACCTTTGACTGAACTCTTACTTTGATAGTAATTTTCTACCTCTTTTTAAAAACAATTTTTCAGAGGAAACTCAAAAGAATATAATGAAAGCGTTATCTTTTTCAGGCCTTACAGAAGCTTCTTTATGCATGCAGAAAAGAGAACTTGTAATTTATCAGGGTATTAATGGCAGAACCATAGAAAATCCATTTCTTTGCTTTTAGCTAGACTTTTGGAGGATAACAACAATTAGCAAAAAAGTATATAAGAAAGAGTTTCAAGGACTTTGAACCACAGGAGAAGCACCTTTATGAATGCTGAAATATTACATAAACATTATGCATTATCAGGGCCAGTGTATCTAGGCTTTTCTATTGAATCTACAAATTATGTTCACCCTCTATAGATTGTGACTAGAGCAAAACATTTTATTTTTTTTTTTAATGCTGCAAACATAGGTAACAGTGATAAGAGAGAGGCCCTGAAAAGTACAATGAGATACTATTTCCTGGCATGCTGCTGTTAGTGACAAGGCCTCTCATCTTTTCAGAGCACCAGAGGAACCAACCAGCAGATGATTCATGAAACAGGATGTTAAAGCAGCGTCACAGAACTATTCCACCCTCCTGATTTGACCCGTCTGTGCCTCTCTTTATGGTGTGGTGACTAATAACAGGCAGATGTGCTGAGGAATGCCCCTTCCTGCATAACTACAGAAAAATACATGGGAAGTTTGCATGCTCCTTCTGCTTCTGAAAGGAAACGGAAGAAAGGATTTGAGATCATACCTGACTGAGCTTGGCTGCTCTGTACTCAGCCTGCCGTATGGTCTGCTGGTGCAAGGCAGTGAGTTTCCCTATCCTGTTAGCCAGCTGCTTAGCCAGCGGTGCGTTCTGCTCTGCAAAGTCCTGGACTGATGCATCTAATTCCAACAGCTTTATATTGCAGCTGTCCAACTCTTCACCGAGGATCTAGACAGAAAAACAAGAAAATCAGTGATCCAGGAAGTGTTAGCTTTGGGTTTGATTATTTCTAGTCCCACTTGCAGCTTTATACCCTGTCCAAAGTCTCCATAGTTTGTTCCATTTTTATTCTGGCTGAAAACCAATAATACTTTTCTAAGCAGGAAGGCAGAACAGCAGGATGTTTGGTCATCTACTCTTTCTTCTCTGACTCCCTGGCTGAAAAGGATAACCATTTTCCCTACCATAGCAAAGGGCTGAGTCACTTCAGAGCGACATTAACTGTTCTTGGCCATCTTTCTGTGTTTATTTTTGAAATGAATAGTCAGCACACATTGCCATGACAAGGATTTTTACTTATTGGAAAGGGGTTTTGTTTTGTTGCAATCTTAAAGTATAACTTTACAAACTCAGAAATATGTAATTACTCATTAATGCATTACGAAAACTTTTTTTTTTTCATTTGAAACTTGCATTTTCATAGCTTGATCTTGACACAGGAGCAGTCTGGATCATGCTAGACTGTTTCAACAGAAATAGATTTTAAAATCAATTTTTCTCTACAAAGTTACAAAGTCTCTGAAAAGTTTTAAAAGGAAACCTAAAAGGTTTTCCATCTTTCTCATAGATTGGTAACACACTTAGATGCTACAGTTTCTTGGGGAGGGGCCATTGGGGTTTTTTGTATTTGGTTTTTATACCTAAGGTGTTAATGATTCCTGGGTTTTGTGATATAAATAAAATAAGTCTCATCAAATACTCTAGCCCCTTTCCAATACATTGCAATCATCAGACAAAAATTGATTCAGAACACTGCTGTAGCTTCAGGTGCTTCAAGAAGTTAGTTCAAGCTCTTCAGGTTAGGGCTGCCCTGGCAGACACATCTTACAGTTTAAGTTATGATCAATCGTTATGATAAACATATCATATCATTCCATGAACTTAGTGACATAACTGTCTACACGTAGACATAAAGACAGACGTTGAACTACTCATCTAAATACAAAGACACACATATTTCAGGCGGGCATAAGTAAATATCCCCACTACAGAAACAATACACAATTTATATGCTGTTTAAAAGTGAGGGAAGGATCCATTTGACTTGGGTCACATGGATTTAAAACAGATTATTATTTTATTTTTCACAGTCGGTTTCAATGTTAATATAAAAATGTTGACTGCTGTAATCAAAGCCAACCCAATCTCAGGAATATCAGTTGAGCGCTGACATAAATGCAGTTGAGGGAACATTACTAAATCTCTAGTGACAGAGAGTTTTCATCTATGCAATATGGAATCAAGGAGATACACCAAATTTAAAGGGATATATTTCAGTGACACCTCCTACAAAGCAAATGGTACTTTGGAGCATATTGAGAGCAACTCATGAAAATAAACAGGTAATTTTTGACATACCAGACATGCCAAATCTTCTCCTATTTGGTATGCTTAGCTTACTTTCAGACAGTAACTTGGTCAAGTTTATCTTTGACTAGTTAAAAAAACAAACCAAACAAAAAAAACCCCCACCCTAAACTAACCAAACTAACTCCT
>JAVKLA010000081.1:31607847-31622633 GCA_034782735.1 Sagittarius serpentarius | reverse complement strand
CCGTCGGGTGCAGGAGGATGAGGAAGGCGCAGAGGGGGAGGGGGAGCCCGAACCACCCCCCCCCCGCCCCCCCCCCCCCCCCCATCTCATATGATAATCTTGACTTAGAGGTTACACCTCAGTACAGATGAGTTTTTCTGAGTGTGGTACATAACTAAGATTAGGAAAACCTACAAAAAGAGCCAAGAGTCCTTTGCATTACCCTTAACCGCACCAGTAGTACTTTACCTCATTATTGCACCAAATGATGGGAGATGGACTACTGGCTAAGTAAAATTCTATGTATCACAAGGTGTACCGTAAAGAATGGTCTTTTCAGTATAGACTGGGGCAAGGAGCAGTTTGGGAACCTCTTAGGCTTTCCCAGATTGCAGTCACACTCATTATTTAGAGGGAACAGAGTAACTTTGTCCACCTGAATTGCTTTTATTCTCAGCTACTTCCTCCAAGTTCTGTAACTCTCTCAAATCCCTGTATGGGCTAGTTTGCAAAGAATATAATTTAAAAAAATCTCATCAGTCAATGCTTATTTCAACTCTTATTTCTGTCCATTCTTCTGCTGAACTACATTAAAAAATGTGTCATGCAAGTCTTCACAAATACAACAGTGGTATGAAGTGAGTGTCCCAATTCAGAAAATTTTATGGTGTAACCAAATAAGGGAAGCCTTGTCTTACCTTCTGTTCAAGTTTAGCTTGTGCTATATCATTTGTTTTCTTTTTCAGTTTGGAAAGAATGGCATTTAGTTCATTTGCTATCCCTTGGATTTTCTGACCAAACTCTTGATTCAATATTTTGATCTGCTGAGTTTCCCTTTCTTTGGTTTGAATCTGTCAACAATAAGAATTAAATTCAGTAACCAGAAATCTCTCCTCCTGAAAGGAAATTAACTTTCATTTAACTTACTTTAGTTCAAAGGAGGAAGGTAATAAAACTACTCTATGTTGTCATAGTTTGACTACACTTGGATACCGTATTTCACTAAGTTACAAAGTCTGAAGAAAGGCTATAGATCTGTAATGCGCTTATCTACTATGGGTTACCTGATCCTGTACAGTCACAAGGGCCAGCCCAACTTCTGCTAAATGAAGAGAGAGTTCAGAAGGCAAAATGGTATAAAGCCCCAAGTACTTGTTCTGTTGCTGTTCAGCCATTTTTTCAACAGCCTGGCGATGAGTAGTTACTTCACCAAGGAGAGACTAATGACAGAAAAACAGTATTGTTAAGAACAATGGGAAAAACATGTCTGTGTAAACTTAGCAAATGCAGATGTTACATGCAGCTTGCAGCAAAGCTAATTGCTTTCAAATTTTTCATTAGTTCATTAAAAAGAATGCTATCTTGGGATTCCCTGGATTCTCAGTTTTGACTGTTTGTCCAGTTCTCTGTTCCTGTGTGACCACATGTACATAGAATTTGTCACGTTTTCAGCACCTCCAGTGAAATGAGTTTATTTTGTTGCTTCCCTCCCCATCCCAAACTGCCAAGACAGAAATGTCACATGCTGCCCATTCACGTTCTATAGTTCCCCCATATTGTAGACGCGAGGAGAAAAATGACTAAACAATGTGCTTGCAGGTAAAATTGCATAAACACAAATACTTGACTGTATCTTAAATGTCTTTAAAATTAGGTACTATAGCTCATCAGCTACTTCGTGGTTTATGAATTTGTCTAGTGGTTTGCTCAAAAACTAATGAATACTGTTTAATTTGAATTCATGGTGGTTTTGAACTGATGAATACTCACTGGCCAAGAAAAATATTGTAATTTTGAAATTCACAGATTTGATATACCTGCAACTCCTGAAGTTGAGTATCCACTTCTACATCAGGGCTTAATAAATATTCTTTTGTTTCCTGGATCCAGGACTTCACAATATTAATCTCTGCTTCAACCTCCTCACGCTCCTTCAGCTCCTGTTTCACCATCTTCATGCCTTTTTTCACTTTCTGTTGCATACTTCAGAAACAAAGAAACAATAACTATTTGTGAAAAATTAAGCATGTCGAAAAACATTTTCAAAAAAAGAATAATAAAGGTCATGACTGATAGCCCCACATCCAGAGTAATAAAAAGCGGGGCAATGTTGCAACAGACCACTAAAGCAGCACACTTCAATTTCTCATGTTCATTCTTCAGTTCATTCCCTTTAATTAGCAGTTTTACGTATTTTGACATCGAGCACACGATTCTTTTGAAGAAATGCAAATGTTTACAATGCAGACACCTACATCTGAGCTCATCGCTACAGACTGCCCTTATTGTCAGTGGAGGAAGCAGGCAATTCTAGGGCATGATTTAGGATGATTCATCATCATTCTAAAGAAACTTCTAAAATAGGTCAGAAATCTGCATCTTAGACCTGTCTGTTTCTCCCCACTAATTAGAGAGCGAGAATTCACCATTTCAGATGCGGATATTTATAATCTAAAATACCGTGAGACAAATTCTACTCTTATTGATGTGATTTGCATTGGCAGAATACCTACAATAAGGCATGGATCAAACACCTGAACACCATTTTTGATACAGGGACCTAATCTCCACACTTTCACTAGGACAGAATTTCCATACTTTCCTTAAGAACTTGGGTGTCCTGTAAAAAAATAGAATCTTTTTTGGATGACAGCTCTGTGAAAGATCTACAGGACTTCTTGTAGCTCTTATGTACATGACATGGATAGTACTTTGATATTCCCATATTTGATTTATGTTTGTATAACCTTTCATAGCTGAATCATGCCTTATTTACATGAGCATGAGATCACCACAGACTCTGCTTCTTAGAAACCAATTCTAAGGGAAGAATGGAATTACAGAAGTGCTAATACCCACACATTTTCTATAGGGATTGCTATTCTACTGTACTCAGTTACGCGTGCACACAACGAACTTAGCACAAGCTACGTGCAGGATTTACAGTTTATTCATTCTCTGTCTCTCTGCCTCTTCCCACTGTGGAGATCCAGTTGATGGCATCTTAGCGCAGTTATGAAGTCCTGAAACTTAGCCATAAAACTTCCTGGTTTATACATGACAGGGAAACATTTTCAATTTAGGTAAACATTCATATAACCACAGGTTGAAATGTTACGATATGTCGCATTTGCATATGCACTGAATTCCCCTGTAAATTTCATAGGATACCTACTTTTGGTACCTAAGTGCTTCCAACATGGGAAACAAAGTGACAAACTAATCTAAACTTAGGATACAAAATGATAAAAGGTCACTGTTAATGGTGAGATGCAATGGAAGTGTTTAAAATCAGTTATAACTTCAATGTAGTTTATAGAACTCTTATGTAACTTACTATGATTATGCAAGGCAAGAAGTACCTATTCTAAAATGCATACTCCCACTGATGGAAATAAAAAGTAATGGTAAAAACGTATTTCAAAATTAATAAAAGGTAATTTAAAATTAAAGCGATGCTTGCTTTAAGTATAATAACTAATATTTATTTTAAGCACGGTAGTTGTTAACGATTACAAAAATGATACGTGAACTCTTATTAATGAATCGTAAGGTATGATTTTTCTCGTGAATCTTTGACAATACTGCCTTACTTGTGGCATCGATCTTGCATTGCTTTGATTTCTTGCATGACCGGTAGCTCCTCCTGAGACGGAGGCTTTATTTCCACGTCCTGAAGCATGCTGACAGCGTGCTGCTTGAGCAGACCCAACGCCGACAGCTGGTGCTCCACCTCCAGAAGGAAACTGTTGTGGTAATCCAGGAGTTCCAGGAGCTCTGTCTTGGAAGCTTTTTCCACTGAGCTTTCTGGTAAGCGACCTTGTAGCTGATCTATTGCTACGGTGGCTTTCTGAATCTGTGGAAAGAGATGGAGTCTTGGCAATAATGAAACGAAAAAGAAGCTAGTACAACTGATACCAAAAGGTGATAAACCCAGTGCTGTACATTCAGGTGCTGTAAAACAGTTGTGGCACAGGGCTTGTGCAGCAGTCTCTGTAGCGGATATAAATCCATGCTCCGATGTGCTAGATCTAGCTAGCTAGCACTAGCTCTTCACAGTGGACTAGGACTTGCTAAGGGACTTTTTTTTGTCAAATGATAAGTGGCTCCTCATATTTTTTAGCATTTATTATCTTTATTGCCATAGGACCTAGAGCTCTATACGAGGGCAGACTTGTATTTGGTGCAAGTCATACATTTAACAAAAAGTTTATCTCCATTCCCAGACAACCTGCAATCTGAGCATTAAATAATCGACAATGACAGAAAAAAAAAGGGTCAGGTAGGATATAAGGAAAAAAAGAGACACATGATCAGTCAGCATTGACAGGCAATAGTATCACTGCATAAACTTAGAAATAGCAACCTCATACTCCTCAGGGAGAAAAAAAAAAAAAAGGGGGGGGGAAAAAAAGAGGTTGACTTAATCTAGAATAGACCATCTGGGGAAGCGAAACATAGAGAAGATTCTGAAGAACCACCAGAAACCAAAACAACTCTGTATTTACTATACTTGTATGCAAATAGAAGAACAGTGCAAACCTTGGAGGCAGCATTTCTAAGCCTACTTTTTCCATAGCTGTTTTTTAATATGACCTGAGAAAAATCACTGTTTTTCCTGCTAACAGCTTTCTCTACCATAAGACGATTAATAAGGCAGTATAATGAGTGAAAACCTATGTACAGTTAACAAAGGAGTATTTACCAAGACCACCAGTTACCTTATCATTAAAGCCCTTCCATTCCTGCACTGCATCTTCCAAAATTTTCTCTTGTTCTTGGGCTACATTCCGGAGCCGTGTCCAGCGCTGCCAAACTGTTGTCATGGATCTACTTATAGTTGCCTTACTGGCATCATTGCTAACTTTTTCCAGCTGTGAAGCCTTTTCTTCTAGGGCTGTGATCTTCTCATGGAAAGAATTCACTACAGACACGAGAGTCTGAAAAAGCACAAACAAGCACTGTTTTCCTCTTTTACAACACAACTCACAACTATTCAACACACTTGCCCGCAAAATGTGCCACTTCTATCCACTGCAGACAAAGAGGAGGCACTCCATGCCGAGTGAGGTTGTTAGGTCTCACTTTATTTTTCACATGCAATATATTAGCTACAGCTACTTGAAGGACCTGGTCCAAAATGCAGCCCTCTGGAAGCAGCAGAAATCTGGTGTAATCAGATTTTCTCTTCCTTGCTAGCCCCTCAGAACAGATGGAAATGAGTGTTCAGGACCCTTCTCATAGCAAAGACTGACTTCTATTAGAGTCTAAAAATGAAAGAAGCAATTCAGGTGTTTAAGCATACATATATACCGTGTGTATCTTTACTGCCATTTTAGTTGTCCAAGCATACCAGGCTATTCTCATGAAGCTGGCAGACGTGACATTACTCTTAGGGGAGATTCCTGCCTTCGCAGAGACACAGCTGGAGACCAGGCAGAATGTCTGAAGTGTCCCTAACTGCATATATTAAGGCAACTGATTAGCCCCCTAAATACTAGAGGAGAAAGTAATTCTTTTAAGTTACATTTCTTTCTTTTAGACTAAACAAGAGTTAACATTAAACCCCAACACTTCCTGACCTAGTAGAACTATTCCATGTCATCTGAAGTAGATGGACGTTTCTACTGATCTGAATTTCTTGTAGGGGACACAATTTTGGGGCTTATGCACCCAAGGCTTTTAGGAACCTCCTGGCTCCTTCCAGCTCTTTACAGTCATAGGCACATAGACAGACATTAAGCTGAAAAAGTGATTAAAAATATTTCAGTCACCCCACAAATGAAATGTGTGTTCTGCACAACACGAAACACCTCTTGGTGTGCTACGACACAGTTAAGCGCTACAGGAAAAGATCTAAAAACTCAACATTTATTTTCACTGAAGGAAAAGGATTTCATAAAATTTTCAGTACTTTACCTTATGTGTTAGCAATTTCTCTTCTGCTTCAAGAGAAGAAGCAGCTTTAGCTACTGAGAACTCAGATAATTTTTTCTCAGCCTCATTCATCACTTCAATAACCTTCTGTCTTGCTGTCTGGTACTCCTGCCACTCAGAAGCACACCTTAAACAAATAGTTCCAGAAAGAACAATTTAATGCAATACAAAACCATTTGAAAATAAGGAATATTGTTGCACCTAGTTTTCAACGTAACTGCTTAGTTTTGCTGTTACACAGTATTTTCCAAGAAAAGAAAAATTATTGGGAAAGAGCATGCACGCAAGCATACGCTCCTGATTTTGAGCTGTGCCTTAAAGACACAGCTGCGCATTTAATAGCTCTTGTTTGACTTTTCCTCAGTTGTTTTGCCTAGGTTGTATTTTGAGCCCACCCAAACTTTTGGAAACCAGAACATTCAGGAATAATAAGTAACATAGTCATGCTGGTTAAAAAGGTATTTCCTTTTAGCTCAAAATGTCTGCTTCAATTTCATTTGTTTCTGCATAGGTCTTGTGCTAGGTGACATAAGGGACAGTCATTCCCTACTCTTCTTCTCAGTGCCGTTCCAAGCTTTACACAATTTTGTCATAGCTTCCTGAGGATCACACATCTGGTCACAGTCAGCGGCAGAGGGGAAAACAGAATCCAAGAGCTCTGAATCCTAATATCCACTTCTCTCACCAGTAGCATAAACATTTTACAAAACTCCAATTAATGTTGTGATCTCTTTGTTAATCACCAACAAAGGGATCTTAAAATGAAAGAAAAAAATATGAATATACCTTTGCAACTGCTCTTGCTGGGTTTTGGCTTCTTGCTTTGTCCCTTTGGCCTTTTCCTCCAATGCAGCTACATTCTGCGTCAGCTGCTCTCTTGCTGTGGCTTGGATAAAGGGCTCTATCTCAGACACAAGGCCCTGTAACTCCTTCAGATGATTACTGAACTGACTTTCTGTGCTGAAAAATTCAATGTGGTTCCTTAGGTTCTCCTCAGAGTTCTCAACATCAAGACCATTTCTTGCTAAATGCAGAAATTCCTGAGCATCTTCAAGCCAGTCATTTGCTATCTGCATCACTTGGTAGTATCTTTGGCAGAGGCTATATAATTTATTCAAGGTAGCCTGAAAGAAAAGGGAAAATTATACAGAGGGTCACAGACAAAATTCATAGCAGCAACAAAAATATCCTCTGCTGAGTCTGAATTTTGCCCATGCTTGCTTTCTTTCTTTTCCCTTTATAATATCTAAAATACACATCTGGAGAGACTACATGGAAGCAAGTTTTGAGTGAGTTTGCACTTCTACATGCAGGTATAAATGCATATTAAGGAAGACTTTTCCCCCTCCCCAAGTCATCCAAGACAACAGGCCACAACCTAAGTCATTAAAAAACCCAAACAACAGGATTATTAAAATCAATATTTTCATGATGGTTACAAACATCAGATAACAGAGCCACCTTTTTCAGCTTTCTGAGCGAGAAACTAAGGACACTTAGGGTGCACTAACCTGTCTCGTATGTATAGCTTCTTGAACTTCACCATCTAATTCTGTCAGCTCATCAAGAGTGTTTTCCAGGTCGGTAGGTATCAGCTCCTTTGCTTTCATGTATCTCTCTTTCTCTTTATTGCTCAGTGCATTCATTATTCTCAGGCTTGACTGCACTTCTTCCTGGTGTATCTGAACCTTTCGGATTTCTTCTTGGATGCTTTGCAGTTTGAGGTCCAAACTTAATGTTCCATTAAGTTCTGTTTTCACCCATCTCAACCAGTCAAGTGAGCGGCAGATTTCTGTCTGGAAGTCTATGCTTTGCACAAGTCTGTTCTCACACTCCATCACAGTGTCACCAATGGCAGCATGCAAAGACTTTAGTTTCTCTTGCCAAGACTGAACTTGGTGATTTGTTGTCTCACATGCAGATGAGTCAAGCTGAGGAGAAAGGGCTTCTAGATGTTCGGTTATTCGCTTCAGAAGACTCCCTGAGGCTTGCAAGCTACCTACCAGAGAATGGTATATTTTCAACTTTTCTTCTATTGGGAGCGTTTCTTCATTTACCTTAATCTGCTCCTTCTTTACTGCCTCTAGTTGTGCCTCAAACTGCGTACACATTTTCTCATGCTCCTGGCATGCTTCTATTGTGTCTTCCAACAGGTTGATTTTCTGTTCTATTTGCCTCTTCAACTTGTGATATAGTGTGACAAGTTTTAACATCTCATCTGGTTGCCATGGCTGGCCAGTGCTTCGAAAGGCCTCCTTCTTCTGGTTTAGTTCATCCACTGCTGCACCAAGGCTCACCACTTCACCTAAGAGATCTCTATAGGCCTGCTGGAGTGACACAGCTTCTTTGGCTAAAACAGCAGCTGGAGCTTTGTCCATGTCAATAAATTGATCTTCTAGCTCAGTCAGAGCTTTACTTGTCAACTCAATCAGAGAGGCATACTCTTTTCTGGCATAAATTGCTTCCTGAACCTTATATAGTTTTTCTTTTGCCAGAGCAGTGACAATACTGAATTGCTGAGGAAGAGTGTGAAGTTTTTCATGCAGATAAGAATGATCCACTTCATTAAGCGACGGTAGGATTTCCTGGCCATCTCTTTGCAGCGCAAGTAACAGATTTTCATATTCTGGAGATTGCTCAAGGATCTGTTGATATTTTGCCAACTGGTTGTATAGTTCAGAGTTAGAATTCATTACATTGACTTCTGGGAATGTGACAATATCAGCTTGTTTTAGCCAATGGCAAGCTTTATCCAAGTCTTCTTTGAAATATTTCCTGGAAACTATATTTTTCTCCAGTTCTAACAATCTCTGGTTACACTTTTGTAAAACAGTGTCATACACATTCTGTAGTTCTTGCAGTTTACCTAACACTTCGCCCTTTTCTTGTTCTGTTGCTTCTTTCATTAAATCCCTTCCTTGAGCCCACAACCCTGAGACTTCATTTTGATAGGCCTTCAGGTTAGCCTGGGCATTCTTGCAAGTCCTGATCTGCTTGTTCACATCTTCTGGCAACAGACAAATGTGTTCTGGAAATGTTACCTTCTTCTCATGCTGGTGAATTTGGTTTGTAGCCTGAAAGACTGCCATGAGAAACTGGGTCTTTTCAGACAGTGCTTTATTCAGGTGCTTTCTCCTCTGGCCGACCAGATCGCTGAGACAAGCTAAATGGTGCTGTGCATCAGAAAGTGCTTTCTGCAGCTCCTGCCTTTCATTGAGCCCTAGGTTGGCCATCACCCTGTCAGCATCCTTCACAAGAGTCTTCAGAACAAGCTGTTTGGCTTCAAGCTCACTGCAAATGGTAAGATGATCCATGAGAAGACTCTGAGCCAAATCTGGAGGAGGACTCTGTTTAAGAGCCTCTGAGATACTAGGTTGCTGCTCCTCTGCCCATTCCATTAGTTCCTGAAATCTGGAATGCACCAAACTGAGCTCTTCTAAGGTTGAAACAGAAACTTGAATTTTCCTTTTGACAAGGTCCTCCAGCTGAGTCCAGCGTTGTTCGAAATGACCCATTTGCTCCTTTACTAGTTCTTTGTCATCAAGATTCAGATGTTCTATCATCTTCTGTTTCTGATCTTTCAAATCTTCCAGAGCAAATCTCCTTTCCTGTAGTGCCAGTGCCAATTTTTGCAAAGCTTCAAGGTACACGTTCGTACTTTCAGCATCAGATCTGTTATCAAAATCGACAGGACGGAAATGAATCATTAGATCCTATCTGAGGACAGACATTTAAAAGAGGTCAGGATGAATTATAAGTCCACTATATACTGAAATCAATATGATATAAACACCCTGCAGTGTTCAGATTCTTTTGAGGGTACCAGTCTTAAATGTTAATTTAAAAGTTTAACATTTTTATTCCTCTCCCTTTCATCTACAATATGGTCATCAGGCTAACTGTACAAATTAACATGAATACTACAGAGCATACTGGTTATATTGCACATATGAACAACAACAAGTACTGAGGTTGACGTGAATCTTGTTCTTTGACAGTGACAGCAGCAGTAATAGACTCTCACAATTTTACACACAGCTGGTATCTTTATGCTATACAAAGCAGCTGCAATCATTTAGCAGCAGCAACTAAGCTTTAATGTAATAGTTTAATAGATAAAATATCACAATGAAAAACACACATGAAACACAGTAAACACAGGTGAAAGAGTTCAAACAAAACAGTCAAAATTCTTGAAATATCAGAAAATGCTATGCCCTGAGATGGGATCAATCAGTACTTGCCTTAAAGACAAACACTGAAGATCTGGCTTCTCAAACTCTCTTTATTTCAATACAAGTAATTGTCCTAGAATTCATAAGGGAGGCTTGCTTTTAATTAAGCATGGAAAAGGGGATTTTTAGTGGATCCAACTTAGGGACACTCTGTAAACCGCTCTTTCAGCATATATGCACTAAGTCAGCTTTGCGCGTGCTACTCCTTTTTTACCTAGCTAGGTTGTCCCACTCCTTTGTGAGCTTTTCCAAGAAAACTTCAACTACATTCATGCGCTCATGGTAATCCCCTGTCCTCTGCAGATCCTCCTCCCTCCGTATAAGCAAACTGTGCGCCTGAAGGCAGAGGTCCAGCCACTGGTTGCTCAGTTCTCCTATTTCCTTGTGTTCAGGTGATTCCTGTCCTTGGGTTAGTTTGTTCATCTTCTCAGTCACAGAGGTAAGAGCTGCCTGCTTAGACTGCAACTTCTGACTGAATTCCTGAAAAAGATACAAGTCAAAACCAATATGGTGACATCTACTCAAAATTGTAAGACGGAATTTAAATAAAACCTCTGAAATCAATAAATTGTGTAAGAACTCATTATCTGCCCAGGCAAATTCTGTGCAGATTTAAATTGGAAGAAGTGCCTTCTCCCCTCCCCTAACCTTCCTTCTCATCTTCTCAGATGAGGACAGGTTGATTATAGACGTGAAAGCAAACCAGAGAAGTTTCCAAGAGCCAGCGATAAACAGAAATCACGATCAAGTCACACCTTGTTGTCCAGGCTTCTGGACTAGCACAGCTCCTACCATACACGAAAACATGCAAGATAGTCTGAGTCTCATGAAAATTCATTTTACCAGTACTGTTTCTAGCTCATTTTTTTCCTCTTCATTTTTCATTAGAGACTAAAAATAGGAAGTAGAGTCCATGAGTCACAGTAAGCCCCCACATCCATACTTTGTTTTGTCCCTACTTCTATAATAGCGACCATTATCGCTGTCATTATTGAAACAAAGCCAATAATTATCTAGGTATGATTGCTATTTGAGTTAATAAATTCCAGTAAATAAAGAGTCCATCTGCACACGCATTTCTCACTGAAGAAGTCACAGAGAACCCCAAAAAGAATATACAATATACTGACAACTAAAACTAACCAAATATTTTTCAGCACTTAACTCACTGTCTTAAGGTAAATACAATCTTTTCCCAAACTCTAGTTCCAATAACTGTAACTAAACAGCCATGCCCAGCTCCAGCACTTTGCTGGGATGGTGCGTTTTCACTGAAGGCTGGTAGGCGTTCTGGAGACGAGACGTCACTGCCCAGCTCTGCCTCATTCTTCTTTGTGACTGCTTCCAATGGAGCTAGGCATCTTCCTTTACCAGGGCAAATTCAAGGGAAAAACACAGATTGTGCCATATCTGACAGTACAGCAGGTGCCTGCCTTTCATAATAATCCAAAGTTCCTGACTGAAATAGTGAAGAAATACAGACTCCTGCTTCTTTCTGGACTCTAATGATAGCTAGTGTAACAGCTTTCAGTCCCCATCGTGCCGAGGAATTTTCAAGGGCTATGGCTTTGTTCGAACACTTGTGTAGAACAGACATGAAGAGGAAGTGCTGTTTACTTTTCATCTAACTCCTGGCGTATCAGAAAAAGAATACAAGCGAAGCCTAGACCAAAAATGCAAACCCCAAGCATTTCATCATTTAATAAAGAAATAATCTCTTTTCCTGTTTCTTCTTGTTACTTTACTGGTGTTTCTGATGTGTGCAGAATGGCCATTAAAATTCTCTCTTCTCAAATGAATAAGAGTGAGCGAAGATCTGAAGGCATTTCTCTCATTATTTAGGGTAAATTAAATTGGGTTTCTATCATTCCTATTCTCCAGTACTTTTCAGAGTCCAGAAACATTGAAGAGTTTCCTAGACTAATTTTGAAATAGACCTAAATAATTTAGAAGTATTGAAATCAAAGAACTTGGCAAGCACAAGTTGCAAATCTTATCTTCAGGTCAACTGTGATCAACAATTAGCCTATTAAAAGTGAAGGCAAATCAGAACAGTAGACTGAAGGTTGTCGACTGTTAAAAAAAAACAAAGTCAGAAAAACATTAAAGTACAGTGTTTTGCTTTCTGTGTCACCCTGTAGCATCATTAAGGAAACACTCTTTCCTCTGTCTTCTCCCCTCTTGCTTTGAACGTATTAGCAATTGTACGCAACATGTGCATATAACATGAATTATAATAGTACCAGCCACAGGACGAACTTCTTCCTCACCTTCTGTTCTTAACCCAAAGTCTTCTTACCTTAACCTGGAGTACCATATTCTGGGCAATGTTTAGCTCCAACTCTGCCCGTCTCCTTTGCAAATTCTGTAGTTGTTGATCTGCATCCTGGAAATATATCCAGAGCTCAGCCTTCATTTGTTTGATCTCTTCCCAACCTTGAGCCAAATACTGTGAGTGCATTATCTGTTGCTCAATCTAGAAGAAAAGAAATGAAAAGGAGTAGGAATGCTTTAATGGATCTATTTTTGGAATATGGAGGATGAATACCATTCTTCCTCTGAGCATAATTCTGTACTAAAGAAAATTTCTGCACTAGATTCTGAAGGGGCTAATATCCATAAAAAGAGTCTTAACCTTCAAAAGTCATAAAAATCAGACCTATCAAAGGAAAGCTGGGGGGAAAAAAAAGAAAGAATTATCATTCACCCTTGAGAGAAGCAAGTATATTTATGAGTGAGTGTATTTCAAAGTGTTCTCAGTCTTCTGTTAAAGCTTAAATTAACTGTATAGTCTATTGCATGCCAAGAATATTGCTGGATTGTACCCTACATGCCTTCACAATGACCAAACAAAAGCTTAAACTGAACACTTTCATTCAATTTGCTTAACCCCGTTATTTTGCCTGTACGCCTTTCGTAAAATGCCAATAAGAAGAATGCTTACTGGATCTGAGCCCATCAATCCCCTTAAACCAATAGTCACACAGCTTCTTTTGCTCCAAATACAGTAGTAGGGCACCTTTAAGGTTTAGATGTTCAACCAGCTTAATCTATGTCAGCACTGTACTGTCTGTGATTTCTTAAAAATGTTTCACTGCTTTACATATAAAAGGAGAATCTTATTCTGGTGTTTTGGATGCTTTTTAGCTATTCAGTATTTGGATTGCCATTTTTTATGGATTACTTGGATTTATAGAATTTACTTCTCTGGTATGGAATACTGTTACTGTATATAATAGATTTTTACTCTTGGTAGAAGTAGTTCCAAAAGTTTGGTTGTGTGTGCATGTGAAATTAAGTTTTTCATGTTCACAACAACGGGAATGTTAATAATGTTTCTTTTCTAATAACTTATGTTTATAATTTTATTCTAAAACCACCATTAAGCTACTTTAAACCTTAAAATTGAGGTATACTTCTAGAAATAAATATGCTGAAATAGATGCACCCTGATTTATGAAATGAACCATCATGATTTTTTATGATAATTATAATTAATATATTAGTATACCCTAATAAGAACACCAGTCTACTGTTGAATACATAATAACAGTAAAGTATGTCTAAGCTTAGTAAAATACAGAGAAGAATAGACTGAATTGTGTTTTATGAAAACAAGTAATTTGGATATGGTTTTCTTCCACAGAATGTTATTTGTGTGGCTTTATACCAACATCCTGTAACATTGCCCAAGTACCTTTAGCAACTTTTCTCATGTGTCTTTGTATTACTACCAGGACGGCAATGTGTCAATTTCATTAAAAAGAAAACAAAACAAAACCCCCCAAGCCAAATAAAACAGAAAAAGAAAGAGAAAACTATTTCTGAAAGGAATACTTAAGGTGAAAGTAAGAAGTAATTTCTTTAAACCATTACCCAATACGACCTTTTTAAAACAGGACAAATCAAGGCAGTTAAAGCTCTAAATAGGATTAAAACCAGGTTGTTGTGTTTATCTTGTACCGTTTGTTTTGTTTGTTGAATATCTGTTGCTGTACTCTTCACTGTGGCATCTGACAGATCACACATGGAGCACAGAAGATCCAAGTAGGTATTGGCTTGCTCCTGCAGAGCCCGGAAATGTTTAACCTGAGGGAAGACAATCCTCAAATAAACTCTGAGAGTGTGGAAATAATCTCTTATTTTATTACAATCATGCATTTTTTATATTTTTATGTTAGCTTATTATTTCCAAAAGATGAAATGTAGAGATACACTATTTTATTAGGTATGTCTGCTCTGTCAAAATTATGGAAAAGAGTAACCCTTAAAAACTTGCTTATCATCCAATTACCAAAGCACACTTAGTGACATATGCATTACCTAGCTTATGTCTTTATAAATAAAGCATTGGATAGATACACACAGTTTCAACAAGGTGACTTACTTTCCCGAGCTGAATGGGAAGCAGGGTTTTATCCATTTATTAACGTGTCATGTTCCTATACCTATAAAATTCTCCAGTGTCTGACAGATCACGGGGAATCCAGCCCAGTGGCACAACACACTTTCCCACACCTTTTGAAACCCTTCCGATGTCCCCAGTATCTCTGACTGCCTGTCCTGGTTTCGGCTGGGATAGAGTTAATTGTCTTCCTAGTAGCTGGTACAGTGCTGTGTTTTCAGTGCGGTATG
>JAVKLA010000081.1:31583288-31598097 GCA_034782735.1 Sagittarius serpentarius | reverse complement strand
TTCCCCCCCCCCCCCCCCCCAATAATAATAGCAACGCAGTCTGGAATTCCTATAGAATTTGCTTGAAGTTTTAAGGGTGACTGTAAAGCTTAACTTTGAATCTCTTCAAATCTGCTTCCTGTGTTTATTCAGAACCATGTCCTCTTCTTGCAGTTACTAAAGGAGAATTTTTACATCAACACAGCAGAGACTTCACAACACAGTTGGTCAACATTTTACTCTTGTTGCCATATTACCACTTTCCCACTCCAGGACCAATCTTTGTCCTCAGTTATGCCTTCACATACCACAGGGCATATGAATTCCAGATCTCTCTATGGGATTTCAACATTGATATAGCCATACCTCTACCAGTAAAATGGGCGGAACCTGGACCCAGAGGGCACAAAGCTCTCTTGGATCCATCATTCTAGGCAGCACCTCAGAATAAATTGCAGTGCTTCCTGTTATTTTCACAGTGCAACCAGGAACTGATGTGAAAAAAGTCACATGGTATTTTGTTTAAGGAATGCTTTAACTATATTCTTTACCTTCATTTGTTGAAGCTGCATCTCCTTTGTTGCTCTACCAGACTGCCTCCCAGTCCTGATAGCGACTTTCTCCTCCAGGTCTGTTAGCCAGTCATTAACCTTCTGAAATTTTTTCTCCATTAACCTCAGTCTGCTCACAGTGGCATTTAATTGGCTTCTTGCTTCAGAAAGCCTGTGCTGGTAAACTTGCCAATCCTGCCGTAAGGATTCCAGGGCTCGGTCTTCTATCTGGGGGGTGCCCCATGGAATCACCTCCTCTCTGGCACGGACAGCCGCATTCAGTAATGCTTGTCCTTCTGCACAGTGGACCTGCAGCTCCTGTAAAGGCAGAGTTACAGATACATACCCTACATAAACAGCGTTCATTCACACATGGCAAACAAAGCTCTGGTTCTACTTAAGACAAAAGCAGTTACCTCACGTTATCTAGATATTCCCTTTAGTTATCTATGGTTGAACACATATTACACTAACTCTTAAGAACACCTATGATGGCATGCTCACTTACAAAGCAAACTGAATATCACTATTATCGACAAGTGAATTGGAGAAAATTATTGACAAAGCATGCATTAAATTCTTTCCCCTCCTGGGAAGTTTATCATCAGTTCTGAAACACTAGCTCCCTGAGCTGGCATGGGATGGGTGCAATCTGTTCAGCACAGCCTTAAATTCAAAATTTTCCAGCTGTGGCAAGCAGACTGTAAGACTGAAGCTAAAATTGAATCTGTTTAAAAGCAAGGAACGAGGTCAGGCTTCAATCTTTTAAAATAAACAAACCTATTTATTTTTACATATGTTTGAGATATCATTCCAAAATAATTCTTGATACCCTCTTCTGGACATGTGTGGCATTTTCATGCTTATTAGAACTTGATCAGAAAGTATGAAGGGATTCAATCTGATTAGAAAACATAACGAGGAAATTACCTTAACAAAATAGAGTTGTGTGTTGTCTTTGTTTATATTTGAGATATATATTCAGATTTTCAAAATCGATTCAGATTTTGTAAAGTAAACTACCATAACAAGACATACATGCAGAGTCTCCCATCATACAAAGACCTTCTTGACATCCTGAATAAAGTAATAAATATTTCCTAACTCAAGTACAGACCTTTTGCTAATTCAACAACAGGTATGAAAGTACTTTAAGTCAGCTTAAGATCATAACTGGGAAATTACTGAAGTACTATAGGTTCACCCTCCCCTGTCACTTAAGTGATTCAGTAATAGTTTTCCCACCTCACCACAGGAGCCAGCCTGTGTGACTGGAGCTGCCTGAGAGTAGATGCCTCTGCACTGCGAGCAATACAAGATGAACACCCAACGAAAAGAATACTTCTGATATTTTATGAAACACAAGAAAAAGAAGAGGTAGGCCAACATCTAAAACAAATTCAGTACTTGTAAGAAAACATTAGTATGCCTGGAGATTTCTTTCAAGGCCTGACACTTCTTTCTGGAAGTGAGTGACAATGTTTCCACTGACTTTACCGGCACCACTTTTGAGCAGCAAAGTACTTACATACAATGTGATTCCAAGCTGTTCTCGAGACAAAAAAAGAGATGCAATTTTGTCTGGCAATTAATATTATTCTGCTACTTTACAAGTAGGATTTATTTTTTTTTGTTACTTAGGGTGTCACACATTATGTACCTGTAATTCTCGGAGCGTTGCCTCCTGTTTCTGGGCATCACCATCAAGATGTGCTAAACAGTCAAGTTTTTCCTGTTCCTTCTCCAGCCATACTTCAAATGCCTTCAGATTTCTTTGGTACTCTTGATGTAAGTTAAGCCGTCCTTCAGCTTTTGTTACTGCCTCCTGCACATTAAAATATTTACATATATGTATATATAACTTAGTGTATCATCAAACCAAGAAAACATAAAGCCCAGACTTCAACCAAGCAGAAAAGTTCCTATCTGATGATGAGCTTTCCTAGAATTCAAGAGTACTTGGATTCTGAGGATGATTTAATCAGTTACAGGGAAAGAGGGGGCAAACGTGGGGATACAGATACTTGCCCTAAAAGATTGTTCACATAAGTTTGTGACTTCTGGGATCTGAAGTTTTGATCTGGAATCACTTTTAAATAACACCTTAGTGTCTAATAACAAAAGACCTTCTTAATTTTTATACCAATTTAAATTAGCTTTAGTGAAGTGATTAATAAGAGTATGAGCTTAGAAACTGCGTATTTTTTTCTTTGCATGAACCTTTTTTGCCAACAGAATAATAATCTTCTGTTAAGAGTATCTAATACCTGTAGGTTTGAAGACCACCCAAGCCCTTTGCAGGCAGTTCCTACAGAGCACAGTGAGAAACAGACTGCAAGTCTTCTGTGTACGTGGGTGAGCAATTTACAGTAATTTCACAACCCAGCAATAAAATATTACCATATCTGGGGTACAGAAGGAAAGGCGTCATATATTAGCACAAGACTAGTCTTTCTAAGCACAAGAAAAGCATACTACATGTAATTCACATCCTCTCAGAAATGATGGGAACAGGGAATAGAGTTCAGATGAAGGCAAGACAGGCTGCATCCCAGGGCAGCAGGCTACATAAGAAGAAAAACACTTCCATAAACAGCAGCCATGAACCTACTGTCCGCTTTACCTATTTCTAACAGGTCTGGGTAGTGGGAGGAAGGAAGAAAAGAAGAGTGTTGTTAATCTTTTACAAGGCCTGTCCATGCCCAGTAGTGGGAAGAGGGAAAGAGAGACTAGTTCTCTTGCCTTTTGACACTGGCTGCAGGGAATTACAGGTCTTGGTCTGCTTGGGCTTGGGTCACAAACCCTTGGGGAAGCTTGTCAGGCTTCCCGCCTGACCAAAGGATTACTAAAGGATTTGACCATTCTTTACTTTCCAGCTATTTGCTTTGAACTTCGAATTTCTTTCTAAGGGTTGAATGTACTCTTGACACTTAACATCATCACCACAGCTGGGAGTGCGGAAGACCAAAGTCATCTGGGGTATTAGATGGGAAGAGAAAGAAGGGATGCTTCTTGCTATGTGAGAAAAGAGGTACAGAGCTCTTGCCTCTGTGAACTATCATCCGTTTCTCATTGTTCCTATGCTGTTGCTCAAGCTGAACCAATACAGGCAGTCTGTATAGCTTTGTGCAAGAAAAAAAGGTATAGGTTAGAGGGTCCCCATGATAACAGTAATACTAGGTATTCACTAGCACTTCCCAGGACTTGCTCATCTCTCTGGCAAACCCGAGTGAGTTTATTCACAGAAGGTCCAAAGAAAGACAGTGCATTGCATTCTTTGCAGTTGTGGAAGAGAGTACCACAAAACAGCGAATCCTTATGTGTTTGAAAAACTGAATTTTGGCCCTTTCCACAAGACAAAGACATCATTGAGATAACAAAATTCAATTTTACTACACTGCTGTCATGAAGAAAAGTTGCTTGTCTGAGCATACGTTAGGCATTATTTCATTAACACAGAGGAATTTGGGCTTACAGGAGATAATCACCTAGCTTTAAATGTATCACCAGGTCTTTTATTATTTCTTCTTTATCTTATATCTTACATTAAAACCCATCTTGATCTTTATCTGTCTATGCCCTAATCTTTTCCAGATCTACAATATTAACACTTACCAGTAAAGGTAGCACTTATCATGCTGGGTCTTTTGACATGAGTCAGTTTACTTGCTAATAATGTTTCTGTTCAATAGTAAGCTTCTGTAGTTGTCAACCATTTGTGAACTACCTGATTGACTGGTTGCATTTATTGCAACACACACATTTATGCAAACCACAGATTCAGAGATGCTTCCAGCTTTTCAGTCATAATGGGTAAAATCATATCTGTGCTGAAGTCAATATGACTTTCGACACGGAATTCCTCAGACTATTCACCTGATGATTTTTTCAGATTCAGATTTTTAGAACCTTTCTGAAAAGATATGAAGCTCAGTGGTACAAGAGGACAGATTGATAAACCACCCTAATAACTTTCTGTTACTACAGCTGTCCCCAACCTTTTACTCCTCATTTAATTGTAAAATAAATGATCAATGAAAAGACTTTCTCTTTTTCCTTGTTGCCAACAAAACAAGAGGGAGTGCTATTAAGGAAAACTGTACCCTTGTTCTGTCTTTGAGGAACTTATATCGCTCCTGAAGGTCCTGGAGTTCCAGCTGAGTGACATAATGCTCGGCCATCCCACTTCCTTTCACTTCGATTGTCTCCAACAGGCTGCTGTGACTCAACACCTCTTCATTGAGTAGCTGCAAAAGAGGAAGAGAAGAACACATTTACGAATGGACAGCATTAAAACAAGACCACAGATTAATCTTGCTGTTATTTAGCCTTTTTTGTTGCTTGTAAGGTGATACGGGCTTGTTGCTGGTTTGTTGCATAGCAAACACACCTTTGCTTTGCTGAGGGCAGCGGTTTTTTCCCTCAGTTCAGCATGTTGCCTTTCAGAAGCATTCATACTTGCTTCTACTTTATCCATCCAGCTGGAAAACTGGCGAACATCATCCTGGTAACTCGTCCATTTGGAGAGAGCTCCTTCCAGTTGACTGTAATTTAAAAATACACATTTGTTGTGATAGTGGAGGTTCTCATGCTATTTAAGCAGTGAGATATAGTCATACACACTTATTCTAGACTCTGTTTATAAGAAAAAGATATCACAAGCTAAGCAGTCTGAGACAGAGCTGTTAAAACCCTACAGGTTTTAACTAAGAACACTGTTTGGCTGATAAAGAGGAATTAAGTTTTCCAAACTTGGAATATTAAGGAGGCTTGTAAGTTATGTAGCTAGCTGACGTGTTCTAGCTTTAGTAAATAAAACGCAACTGAAAGCGGAGAGATCCAGAATTAGAATTTTAGTATCCCTTTGCATATATTTAAAAGTTGCTGCATTCTAATGTTTAATTACCTTTGTTGTTTTAAATTGAAATATTTGCAACTAGTGATGCTCCAAAGAAGGCTGCAATTTTTTCCCCTGTATTTCTTTATTCTATCACTTTGAGCATCACTATCGGACGCTGTAATTACAGTACCTTTTGTGAAACGCTAGCAAGTGGAAAAGCAGACAGGATCTTGACAGAGCAACCATTAATGTCCGTGACAAGATCTTCTCATTTCTGAGAACAATTCAAGGCATCAAGTGCAACTTGAATTAAAATTTACAACAAGATCATGAACATGGAATCCACTTTTAAGAGTATATTGACAATATGTGTTAACAAAGCTTAGATCCCTCACAGTTCCCTCTCCTTTTTCTGCTTCAAATGAATATGTCACTTAAGGCCTCTAGACCCTGCAATGTTAGGTACATGCAGTCATTTTACATGAACTGGATGCTTGCAACTAACTTTTCAAAAATTTTGACAGTGCTTTGTTGCTAAGCTTCATTCTGCACCTCATACCCTTTTTACCTCTTGCACTGGATACAAGCAGACAGAAGAGAAGCCCAACTGTCCTTCAGGGTTTGCAACTGCCGTTCAATCACCGGTACTCCCTCCAGAGAAGTATTTTGCAGAACAGATTCTCCCCTTGTCAGAACCATTTTCATTTGGATTTCCTTTTCTTGTTTGGCTGCTAGCAGTCCCTAAAAAGTAAGCACATATTATTTTACTTTTATCATTAACTGAGCATGAATATACTAACTGGCTTTACTGGAAAATGAGCTGATCAAATTTAGCAGCTTGTACAAATAGTCAACTGGAAGAGGGACAGTGGGGTTCACAGCTGGGTTTCACAAGGAAAAAGTGACGTTCAAAGGGTAGGTTTAGGCCATTAAAAAAAAAAAAATCTTAGTTGGCAGTGAAGTTTTCATGGACTTTCTGCAGGTACTTACAGTGTATCGGAGAAGGCACTGTTGGGTGGAAAAGGTGACATTCTTTTTGGAATGTCATATAGATGGAAAACAGGAGGTTCCATTCATAGAGAAAACAAGCCGTGATGGAAAAGCTCTTCTAAAAGGCTGAAATACAGTTCTACAGCTCTAGGATTTATTTGCAACACAAAGGTAGCAACATATAAACTGAGCAGACTGTCAGCAACGTCAGCTTAGAGACTTCAGCTCCTGGAGTCACACAGCTGCAAATGAACAGCTTCTAACACTACGCAAAGTCATGAAAAGCCTGAAAGCGTAAACGTGAAAGACTCAACGAACAAAAGGCAAAACATCATTTTAGTATTTTGCTACAATCTCTTGTTTTTTGGTGTATCCTTATAATTTTGAGGACTTGTCCATATTTTGGCCACAGCTCAAAATCTGAGACATCGATAATATGAAAAGAATTGTTTTCTGAGTACTGCTCTCCAACGTCTTTTGTGCAGTGATATCAATAGATGTTATTTTCTTAACTGTAGTTACCACTTTTAAAGCAAACAATTATAGGAAAAGCTGCTCCGAATCATCCATATCACCTGTAAGATCCGGGAAATAATACATTAAACTAACAGAAGTTAATATCCTACTTCTTCCATTCAACCTTCAGCAGCCACACAACATCTGTTGTTTTTTTAAGAATTTGTATACATGCAGTTTTCCATGTCATAAAGGTCCTTACATCCTTCTTAGAGAAAACGTCTTTCCTCTATAAAAAGTTATTTTTGAGTAAACTGAAAATCAGTGTCTGAACGACAACAGTCATTACACTAACATGCAATGACTAACATAAAGTATTCTATATTTGCTTTCTTCTTACAGATCGAAAAAAGAGCAGCTTTTGGAGTCCGTTGTTGCCATACCTCTAGCTTTAACATCCGGCTGTCCAGAACACTCTTGTCTGCAGTGGGATGACAGTAGGAATCCAGCATGTGAACTGCATCAGCCACCCAGTCCTGGAGGTCTTTGACACTGTGCGAGAACTGCTGGTGCTCTGCTACGACCCTGTCCATTCTGGAAACTTTCTCCTGCAATTCATACAGCAATTAGCTCCAGCAGCTATTCAAAGGATTGCTTATTCCCCATACCTACTTCTGGACTTTAGAATGAGTTTCATAAACTATGCTCAGAAATTCTCTTCATACATTGATAATTACAAGTACACTTACTTAAGCATGGAATGAATCTTGCACACACACACACACACACACGAATGAGCTGTCCAAACTTAACATACAAATGAAAATTTCAGAAATGCCTTTTTTTTGTTTTCTAAATGTGAAGCCTCATCTAATTGTCTCCTCTCATCCAAAGCAGACGAGAGTTTTCTGGCTTCACTTTCTCTTAAACATCTGGTAAATCACACCTAAACTCCATTTCAGTGTTGTAACTGAAGATAACTTGTGAAATCTGCCAATGCACAAGACAGGTTTCAGCCTGTGACGCACTGCCACCGCAGCAACATTACTTTGTTGATACTTGGAAAAGAGAGACCTGTTTTCCTAAATGACTCCCACTGGTATAACCATTCTTCTGAAAAATCACTGACAGTCATACGAATCAAAAATAAATGCTCAAGTTACATTGCTAAAAGGCCTCAGGTGAACCGGAATCCAGAGCAGAGTGTAGTTCACACGGTGACAGAGAACTAAAGTCAAGCCTAAGCGAAACAGGCTTAGGACGTTACTGAGAGGGATCTTTCCCAAGTATCCATGGCTATCCAGAGAACTTCAGGGTTTCTTTCACAGGCTGGATCATATGTATCCTCTGCCTCAGATTCCTTCTTCTCATCCTAACATCTCCTACAAGTTCTGTCCATATAAGCTGATGTTAGTAACTCATGCATCTTTCCCTTTCTCATCTGGCAGTCATGAAAATTTATTATGGCCATGTATACAATCATTTTCAGCAAGTAATACAGCTCTAGATACGCTTTATAATGTTTATTTCCACAGAAAAATTAGAGATTAACAAACTAGCAATTGCCCAAACATACATACTTTCTGAATTGAATTGTTATCCTGTAACACACTTCCTATATCCTTAATTATTCTCATTACTGTAGTAACTATAAGCTTAATTCAATATCAAGCCTCCTCCAAGACAGGAACTTTGTGAAAAATGACAGTCCTAATACGAAGCCCGTATCGGTTTACACAATAGAGACAGTAGAACTATTAAATGGTGAAGTGTGTCAAGCACCACTCAGCAAAACAGAGTTAAGTTAAACTCTCAGTTCCTAGTCTGGTGCTTTAGAGTTTGGCCTATGCCTCCCCCGAACCTTCAAAAGCAACCTAAGAGGTAATTTTTTTAGAAGACCAATCTATTGGTGTTGGATGAACAGGCTTATAGTGCAAATAATTGATCATCATTATAGGATGCAATGAAATAACAACTTTTCCACATTCTTTATTTTCTAAAAAAAATTACTCCCCTAGGTTTTGAAAAATACTTCTTTCAGGTGCCAAAACCAAAATGTCTTTGATGCTTGAAATAATCAGTATCAAACCTGATTATTATATAGTTATAACGTATAATTACTTTTTAATCAAAACACATTAAAAAAAAAAAATCACAATCCCATGTTATTGACTCTCCATGGAATTATCCAGGTCCTTACTTCCCACTCTTCAAGCAGAGTCGGAAAGACAAGATAGCTCAGACATACCACAGAGCAGATAAGCAAGACAACTGCACTGTTTCACATTTCAGTCTTTTCCCCCCACATACATCACACGAACTGCTTAAAAGCACACACACAGCGTGCATTACCTTTGTCAGATTGCTTAGAGTAAGATACTGAGAAGACAACTGAGACACTCTGCGCATAAAGCTTTTGCTGACAGCTTGCTCTTCCCACAGCTGCTGAGCTTTCTCTTTTAACCTGTTGAGCTGATGCTCGTGGCAGCTTATTTCCTCAAGGACAGACTGTAAAGCACAAGCACGTTAATACTAAGAGTGGGTGCAAGAATGCAGGAAACAGAGAAGCACGAAGGCCCCATGAAAAATAGAAATGACATATGGCAAGCTTGCTGAGAAAGGCACACCATACGGCTACAGCAAGGAAGCAGCACGTCATAAGAAATGTGGAGATGCAAAACCTGATGGAACAGGCTCAGCAACAGCAATCCTTGAAACCAGTTCTCATCTTATTTAGAGGTCAGGATGCTAGAATGATCAAGCTTTTGGAAGGAATCAGTGAGGCCAGGAAGATGGGAGCGGAAAGTCTGGCTATGTTAAAAAGGCTTATAAGAAGTCACCTGCAACTTTTGCTGTTCTCTCCTCTTGGAAGGAAGATCATGGAGCCGACTGCTACTTCCTTGTACCATCTTCTCAGTTGTGGTCAGCCACTCCTGCAGAGGCTCAGCAGTTGCTTCAAAGTCCTTCATCTGGATCTTTAAGTTCTGGGAAGACATACACAATTCTATCAACAGTCCCACTGCACTGGGCATAACTGTAATGCAGAACACGCAGATCAAGCACACAAAAAGGATATAGAATTGCAGCTCTTCAAAATAAATTACACCAGCTCTGCTCCTTCCCATCCCACAGACGCTGAAAGAAAAGCCTGAGAGAACACCTCTTTACGAGGCAAAACAGAGGCACCAGTGTAGGATATGTCTACACAGTTGAGGGGAGGCTGAAGCAAATTTCCTCCGAACTGAAAGCTTTACAGATCTTATGAGCTTTGACTCAACGTAAGTCTAACTCACACAGCTAAGGCAGTCTGAAGAAAGGCTAATTTGGGATAAGAGTTACCGAACATCTGACTGCAGTCATTCACACTGACCCCTTGTCCTGGTTTCGGGTGGAATAGAGTTAATTTTCTTCCTAGTAGCTGTTTTGGATTTAGTATAAGAATAATGCTGGTAACACATTGATGCTTTAGTTGTTGCTAAGTCGTGCTTACCCCAAGTCAAGGATTTTTCAGTTTCCCATGTGCTGCCAGCGAGGAGGGGCACAAGAAGCTGGGAGGGAGCATGGCCAGGACAGCTGACCCAAACTGGCCGAAGGGATATTCCACAACATAGAATGTCATGCCCAGCGTATAAACTGGGGAGAGTGGGCCAGAAGGTGCCGATTGCTGCTCAAGGACTGGCTGGACATCGGTCAGTGGGTAGTATGCAATTGCATTGTGCATCACTTGTTTTTCTTGGGTTTTATTTATCTTTTTTTTTTTGTATCTTCCTTTTCATTACAATTATAATACTTTATTTTATTTCAATTGTTAAACTGTTCTTATCTCAACCCATGAGTTCTACTATTTTTTGATTCTCCTCCCCACCCCACGGGGGGTAGCGGAGGAGAAGGGACAAGCAAGCGGCTGTGTGGTACTTAGTTGCCAACACCTCTCCTTAAATGGGCTGCAGCTGTTCCTAGGTGATGTATAACTAAGTTCATCCCAATCCTGGGGATCATTTCTGATTATATTCTTCTTCAGTGTAAAATTTTGATTATAAAAACATGTGCATACAGGCATATGTAGGCACTCCTTCAGTGCCTGCATATTTTTCCTGTAGGCTTATTCTGCATGATTAAAAAAAAAGAGCATCTGAAATAATTCATATGGAATAGAAACCTGAACAGCATAGTTCCTGTGCCCTAGTTATTTTTATTCCCCCCCCGCCCCAACTGATTTAGTTTTCTTTTTAGCTATAGCCTTATCACTTAAATTAAACATCAGAATGAAAAACTAAGCCTATCAGACTGAAAAATGCTTGGCTCAAAAAGATTAACCTCCAAGAACAACCTCTTTCCATGTTAACCCTTAGACGTAGAAAGGCAAGTCCTTGCTACCTGAGAATTTTCTTTGAAAGGCTTTCCTATGCAATGCGTTAAATGTATTTAAACTTCTCCTCGGCTGGCTAGGCAGCATTGGTTTGAAACAGGAATGCCGAGGAACTTTAATTCTCCTACGCTATGCAGGGAATTCCAGCTATGACCTTTTGACGTTAAAAACGTATGACCTTAAAAGAGGTTATGTTTTTAAGATATTCACCTTCTGTGCTGGTTGAATTGTAAGTTCAGAACAGAGAAAGGCACTGGGGCTTATTTAAAAAGTTGCTCAAATAAGTCATTACATTTCACCAGTCTGCAATAAGAGAGACAACATTTACCCACTGTACTGGGACTACTCCATCAGCATGAGTGTCAGAAATCTGTCCTAAAACAGTCCTTGAAAAAGAAAATGTGTTTTAGTAATGCAGTACATTTGATGAGACTCACGTTAATGAGTTTGAGTAACTTCTGTCTTTGCTACCTTCAGTTACTCTGAAAAAAACCTTTCTGCACAAAACACCCCACTTAAAGTGGAATTGGGTAGTAAGGATAGAAGTAAACAAAAGTAAACTGTAAGAGGAAGAATTAGACTTCTTGAAAACAGCTATTTATTAGTTCTGTCATATCATAAACACTTACAGCCATATACAAAATCTAAACTGTGCAGTTTGAAACAAAAAGCAAAGAGGAAATTCAGATCCACTCTTCCCCCACTGTGACTGGTTCAATACCTCCAATGCGGATTCCTTCTGGTGGAGGGTGGTGATAAAATTTTTCCAGTCTTCTTTAGCAGTAGCAGATTTGTCCCGGATAACTTTAGCTTTTTCCTTTGGTAAAACAGAGCATAGCAGTTCTCCTTTGGATGCTACCAGGTTTAGTTTTTGTTGCCCATTCTCACTTTCTGATAAGAATTCCTAGAAATAGTAATAAAAGAAGCCAGTTGGTGAACTTTGGCTCCCAGCCAAGTCAATGGCAAGCTCCCAGAAAATTTAACAGGGATAAAAGTTTATTGTTTCTGCTCGTTAACACGCTAACTCATCTTTTGGTACATTCCACTTTAATATTGTTCATATTTATGGGATTTAGGGACAACAGCTACTTAATCCAGAAGTGCCATGCGTCTAACTAATATATATATTAAGACTCTAGGATTAGCTGTATGTTCTGCATTTCATAAGACAATTATTGGTCATTTAGTTGGGTATTATACTTCTTTAAATCTCCATGCTACCAAAAGCGGGAACAATTTCATTTCAGGGAACCAGTTCCCTGGCACAAGTAACAGCCGGAGCTGGGGCCCGCTCCGAGGCACAAAGGACTGGAGCCTTGACCGTGGGTGAGGGCCACATGGAACTTCCAAGCGGACGTGCAGGGGAGTGGACTAGTGCTTAGACCCCAAGGAACGTCTGAGCTGTGTGATTTGTCCCTCTGCATCCTTAATTTACCTTCCCTGTTTGAAAATATTTTTCCTCATGGAAATCTTGCACAATGCTGGTGTGCCAGAAGTGTACGGGAAAACGCATGTGCAAGAATGATCCAGAAATGTAAGGAAACTGCCGGACTTTTAAATTCACTGTACTGGGATAATGTACTTCTAACTTGTAATTATTAAAGGCCTTGAGAACATTTAGAACTCAAAGGAATTCAGCACTCTTAAAGAGCAATATTTTAAACTGTTACTATCATGATTGTGTGATGCATAAATAGTTGTACATCCATAATCATAAGGTTACACCCATGCTCAGAAATAACTTGATACAAAAATGACTAAGGTTCTGATTCTGTTACATTAGAGGTCTTAGTAGAGAATGCAAAGGGTCCGTTAGCTTTGAGATACTTGAACCAAGTTCTGGCTGTATTACAGAGATATAATTGCCTTGTGACTTAATGATGTCAAATGTGCTAATAGACAGAACATTAACTTTAAACAAAAATGAAATTTTAAGTTTATACAGGTTACCAAGGCATCTCTGGAAGTCCTAAGCAGTTCCTCCATGTCAAAAAAAAAGTTTATTTCATCTAAGGCAGCTTTCAGGGACAAGGAGAACAAAGTAAGGTCTTATGCTATGAAGGGGCTGTGGTGATAAAGAAAAAAAATCTTACCACTGTCGGAAAAAAAAAAACCCCGCACCAAAAAAACCTTGCTAAACCTCTAATAATTAATGTAAAAAACTATTAGGATTTTTTCCTCTGATATTTCTTCTAAACATATTCTCATTTTGGGGTAGTCAAAGACTAGATATATGAATACAGTATTGTTTACGCTTTTAAGTAAACCATTTAAGCAAGGGATAGTGAATTTACCAGAAGAAGGAGGAAGTGATTTGGGTTTTGGTATTTTCTGAGAAACTGGTATGAATTTCTTCTGTTATACTATCTAACTGAAGTTTTAACAGTCTCATTATGTAATTGTCCATTTGCTATTTTCAGTTAAAACTGAAGTTATATTCTACTCATAAATGTATTTCTTTCACTTGCTTTATTAAAATACACTTTTAATCAGCATTCCTTTCCTCAGAGTTGTTGGGGCCTGCTTTAGCTTTACATGAAAAATGGACTTCTGAAATGCCTGCTCGCACTGCATACATTTTAACCCTCTTCTTGCACCGTAAGGGCTCTATTTTCACATATGAGGAAAAACATTTACATAACATTGAAGTAATCCCAGGTACTAAGTCCCAATTCTGATATCGTTCCAATTTTACGGTACTCTCCTACTTTAAAATCACGTGGTTTTCCTATTTTAAAAAAGAAACAAACAAGGAAAACTACTGAGACGACTACATACGTACATACAAACTGTATCCCAACAATTAAATTACACAAACTAGATTAAAAAAGAAAAAAAGTGTTTGTTTCCTTGCAATTAGTCACCTTGAGTGTTGACAATAACATTAAGGAAAATTAGTAATTAACCAAACAATTCAATCAGAGCTTTATATGAAACCCATCGGGTCTCTCTTAGACAAGTATTTTACTGCTATAGTTACCTGTATTTTCTGCAGACTTGCTGAAGCTTCACTGATATTTTGAGGCACGTCAAAGCATTTGGCTGTGGTGACTTTAGCATTGACTAGCCACTGCTGGAAGTCCCTGAAAGCCGTCCGAAATCTTTGCTGCAAGATCTGCTCTTTGCTCTGACATCCTTTTGAAGCTTGCAGGCAGAGGCTGGGTTTGGCACATCAAGGAAGCAGAAGAGAGGGAGGGAGGGAGGGAAGGCAGGACTCTGTTAGGTGACAATGCTATTACTTAGTTCTCTGAAATACAATGGTAAGGTTAGGTTAGCCTGGACTCCTCCTACCAAATATCAGCACTTCACTGAGGCACCAGGACATCCATTAGAAGCTTTCAGTTCCTTAAAAGTGAAGAACGTAAATTGGGACATAACTGTCACAGACCAGACAGGCTGCATCAAGAGCAGCGTGGCCAGCAGGCCGAGGGGAGTGATTCTCCCCCTCTGCCCCGCTCTGGTGAGACCCCACCTGGAGTGCTGGGTCCAGCTCTGGGGTCCTCCGTTCAGGAAAGACACGGACCTGCTGGAGCGGGTCCAAAGGAGGGCTACAAAGATGGTCAGAGGGCTGGAACGCCTCTCCTGTGAAGACAGACTGAAAGAGTTGGGGTTGTTCAGCCTGGA
>JAVKLA010000081.1:31558577-31577784 GCA_034782735.1 Sagittarius serpentarius | reverse complement strand
CGCGCGGCGGCTGCAGCAGGAGCAGCGGCGGGGGGGGGCGGCGGCGGCGCTGTCGGGGCCGGCGGGCTGCGGAGGGAGGGGTGAAAATACAAGGCCGGTCAAGAGAGCGTGCGGGCCCCTCGGCAGTGAATAAACAGCCGTTCTTGACACTTCGGTAAGTTAGGGGAGAAAGGGGCTCTGCCAGAGGCTGAAAAATCTGCTTTAGGGCAAGGTGCGGAAAATAGTAACTTCAGAAACACTGGTGTCTGTCGCTGATCCTAGCAGTTTCAAAAACGTAACTCTGCTGCTCACAAAAAGCGTTTTGCAGCCTACCCGGGATCTGCGATGTGCCATAATTGGTTGCAAATCTCTTTTTTTTTTTTTTTTTTTTTCTTTTTCAGAAGTGAATTCTTTCTACAGCGTCCTATTTCAATCCCACACATGCTACACGGGAATTTTGGGAGCTTTCAGCTTAAGAAGCTGGAGAATATAAATATCATCCCAAACACTACAGGCCAGAGTAATGTTATTTATTCTCCCGTTAGTCTTACAAGCTGAAAACTACTGTCTCCTCCCTTCCCCATTTTATACGCGGGGAGTTTGAGCACAAAGGAGACTAAAAACTACCCAAGAGCGTACAACAAATCTGTGATTTCATCTCGGGTATCCTGAATCCTCATCTAGCAGTCTGTCCACCGGCCCGCTCTCTCAGGTTTAGGAGCAGAGTAAGAGGCTGCTATAGCATGAGTATCTGGACGTGCACATCAGGCACGAGCAAAACGTGCAGCCTGCTTTAAAGTTGCATTCAGGAATATGTAACTTGCTTAGGAATGGATGCCAGGGTAAGGAGAGCGTACACCGGGAGGCAACCCATACATTGCTACTGCGTTTGGGGAGAACAATCCTTGCGTTGCTTTATACATCTCCATTTCATGCAGATCAGGAAAGGTTGTTTCTGACTTTGATTCAGACAACTCTGCTCATGGAGAAAGCATATTTGGGGATGAGGACAGAGCAGTATTTGTTAATCAGCGAAGCCGTATTCTGCTGTGATGCCACTGGGCTTCTGCTCTTGGAAATTGTTTCCATGTGTGCTGCGGCTAACTCAGGTCTGATTGTACTTGTACTCCGCCAGTTTAATATGGGAAGGGAGGTGAAAATGGAACATAGCCTAGAAAGCTTGCTTTCAGCTCACCAAAACGGAATCACCGTTTCAAATACACAGAGAGCAAGATCCCACAACTTTTTGGCTCTGGCCTATTTTAGAGCAGAGGGTGTGAATTGCAGATGAAATCATGAAAGCTAACTTATCTTACATTGATTTTGGCCAGCTTTTTCTGTATGGTTGATGTGTCTCCAGATGCATCTGACCAGCGGTGCAGCTCTTCCTTTGCAGAATGGAGCCAGTCTGTGAATTCATGCACAGCATCAAGGTATAGCAAATGATCCTTCACAATATCTTCCACTTTCCTCATTTTCTCCTATCATTCAGATAAAAAAAACCCAAAACAAACCAAAACGTTAAAGCGCTTACATACTGTCCTGGCTTTAAGCACGCAGTGGTATAGAGTGCTGGTTTGACTCTACAGCATCCATTTGAACGCTGAACAGAGCACAGCTTGGCGCAGCAGAACACAGTGCTATGCTGCACAAGGTTTGGTTTAAGTTGGTCTGAACAGGCATGTTCTGCTGGAGCAAGACATGAAGAAGCCTTCTGAAAACGTATGCAAAAATGTACTTTAACGCATCCTTTAACACAAAATGTATTGTTTAATAGATGTCCAAGCGGCGGCTGCGCGACTCTGGCACGCTTTTCCCAATACCCCCTGGAGAGGGTCTTAGAGATCACCCGTGACTCCTCCCAGGGTGCGGCATGCTGCTGGAAGCATAGCTCTTGCTCAGAAGCACCAAGCCTCTATAAATGCTGAGCAGAGTCACAGAGATGCCCCATACAAAGACCAGAAAGGAGGACTTCCGCTGCTCAAGAGGGCAAAAGGTTCTTATGGTGCTGAGTCCTATTTTAACCATCAGATCAGGAGCGGCGGCCGTCCCCAGCTACCTGCCTTGCAGCCCTGGAAGGTGCTTTCCCTGACACAAACTACAGCTTCATGGCTCCAGCTTAGCTTTTTAATGTAAGCTTAAAGCAGGGCCAGTTTACCTTACTACGAAAAGGTGAAACAGTGTACTGGTCTAGATTTGCCTTCGGTTTGACCGAGTAGATTTGTTCTCATATTCTTGTGAGCTAACACTCAGGAGTGTTTATCAAAACTAGCCAAAAATGAACTGAGCTAATCAAATGACTTTTTACTCCTGTGTAGATACCCTAGATCTAAACGTCCTTAAAACTAAACCACTTACTTATGAATTAAACTCCAGTTATTTTTAATTCTGAATAACTCAATGTTCAACTGATGCTTTTAAAAAATAAGTTGGATTAATAAGCCCTACTGTTCCCTCTGAAAATAATCATCATAATTTCTCAGAATGTGTCAGACCAACTAGACAATTGATGGTTACTAGCTAAACAGAGATGATCTAAAGTATATCCTCAAACTTTTTACATCTTAGTGCATTTTATGCAAAAATAGAGTAAGAAAATGTCTACACGTGCCTGACTCTGAACAAAACAGATAGCTCCCTAGGGAAGGAAAAGACCCCCAAGAAAGGCAACCGCGCACCTCGGTTTACTTTGCTCACACCAAAATACAGCACCAGTGGAGGGGGAGAGCAGAAGCAAAGTAGAACTTTGGTTGGTCTCTTCTGGTGGCAATGGCTTCTACCAGTTTCAGTCAGTGCTGTTCTCTCCCAAAGGAAAGATTGCAAAAATCTTTCTTGCTTAAGAAATTAAAAGTACTGATGCATATTGATTTTAGGACAACACGGCTGTGCTCACTTATGATACTTTTTTCACACAAGTTTAAAAGCGTAGTATTGAGATAGTCAGTGATCTTGGCTCTGGATTTAACGCCTCTGATAGAAGCGGAATTATACGAGGAAGAAAGTGCACTGATTCTCTAGAAACCAGATTCAAAGCTTACTATTTCCAGTAAAAAAAGAGAGCAAAAGTTCCTCATAAAACCAAAAGAGCATGTGACTGGATGGTAGTTAAAGACTAGATACATCTGAAAGGGCTCTAATCTATGTTTAAAACAATAAAACAATGACAATAATAGTATATCTTATCGCCCCCCCCCCAAAAAAACAAAAAACCCAAATTCAAAACCAAACTGCATGATTCCACCTAATGACTTTCCTTTATCAAGTTTAGTAAGAAAAATGCAGATTTTTACTACAGAAGTAAATTCATATACGCTAGATTTAACATTTTTCCTAAGAGGTAGTTTGTTAGATCTTCCACTAATTTTTTACTCTGGTACTATTTTTATATAGTCTATAAATTAATTACCTACAGGCCATCAGCACTATTCTCAGTACATGAAAACCTGAATCACACTTCCATCAGGTTACTGAATTTATATACAGTGTTTACTTTAGTCTCACATTAGCCTGTTATTATGTGACCTCTTCCTGACATAAAGTTTCCCATCAGCGGAGAAGGTGGAGATTGTAACTTAGAGCCAGTGTCACCGTCGTGATCTGGTTGGCAGAAGGTCTCGGTGAGCTCACGTATCTTTCCTTAGAAACCAAACAGAATACCTGTAGAGCATGTGCAGTGCTTAGTGGCTTGAAACACCGCAAAATATGGGCATATATTTTTCTGACAATGGGATTTCTCTTTCTGACAACATGTTTTCTGCTCAGGGAGGCATTTCATTCTTCCCATTCTAGGGGAAAAGCAAAAAGTTCTAGGAATGAACATGAAAGAATTAGATGAAAATAAATCTGGAAGAATGTCAGAAATATTGTTGTATGTATGAAACTAGGAATAAAATACATGCCCTTCACCTTTCAAAAATCATAACCATACCAATTTCAATTCCCAGTACCCACTTTGCATTCAAGTGAATTTTAGTAAAGTTCGTCCAACTTTTTTGTTAGACTCAACCATAACAAAAGGCAAGACTATTCAAACACAGTCAATCCTTTAGTTACTAAAAAACTATGGAAGTCAAAATTTTAGCCTTATATACAAATGTTTAAACGTTTTACTTACTTGAAATCAAGACCTTTGCCTTTATCTTACCTTGGCTACAGTTGTGATGTCATTGAACTGTGTTTTTAGTTCTTCTCGAGCTGCTTCTCCAAAAGAATCATCCTCTGTTTTTTCATACAGTTCTGCAGCTTTTTCAATGAGTTGCTGTAAGTCACCAGAGTGATCCTCCATCTCAGAAACAATAGCCTGGAAGTGGTCCAGCTGAGCAAACTTCTCCTTCAGACCGATCTGTGGTTCTAAAGGCTGTTCCACTTTGTGATCCAGTTTCTCTAACCACTGTTCCAGCTGTTTTTTCCTTTCCAGATATTCATTCCACTGGCTAATGACAGACTCCAGGCAGCTTATGTTAAAAGAAACATACACAAGTACAGATGAGAACTTTTGAAAAGCCTGAAAAAAAAAGACCCTGCTTATACCTGAACTTTTACACTGTAGCCATGTGTAATTGCTTAGAATATGCTTTTCCCTCCATCTTGCTTTAGTTTTCCATGTCAGCTTACATCCAAGCTGTTTTAGAATTTGTGTTCTTTGGGCTCCTGCGTATAACCTGATACAACAATTTCCCTGGTACAGGTTACACGAGCAATGTGTCTGTCTGTCTCAGACTAATGAAAAGCACATTTCGGTGTCTGTCCAGCAAAGTAAAAGAGAGAGCACTACTGGGGTTCTTTATGATCAGAGTAATAAAAGGTACAGCAGCCTATGAAATTATTGACAATTGAGAGAGATTCTGGCAAATTCTGGAAGAAAAAAATCAATTATATACAATATCATTTAACATTTGTAGCAAATACTCTCTTCTGTATAGATTGCTCCTCCTAGCAGATCACCACATTTCTCTGGGATTTGTGTTGAGGAATGTAATTCTCCTTCCTCTGGACTTAATGACAGAAATGAGTGTGGTAAGGATTTCATTCAAAATGTAATGGTCTAGCCTAATCTAAATAACATTTCATGACAAAAACTGGGTGAAATTAGAGGGAAATCTTAAAGGCAGCCCATTATTGTTTTCTACATGTAACTGTATTACAGTTTTGGAGCAAGTAAGAAAGTGGCGCCACTTTCAATTGAAAAACTCCAATTTACCTATATCATGGCTCCCACCATTGACAGCTGATATTTCGGACCCAGATACGCTAGCACTCCAGTTATCAATACAGATCTATGAGTTTTCTGATGCAAGGAGAACTTTGTTTTCAAAGACATTTTTAAAAGATGGAATTTGATGGTGAAAATATTGCTTTATTGGGAAGGAGAAATCAGATATACAAATACAAAAGTGGAGATAACTGCCTAGGCTTAGTACTGTGGAAAAGGATTTGGAGATAGTAGAGGGTAAAGAAGTTAATGAAATTCAACAATATAATACTGTTGAAAAGAAAGGAAATTCTCATTCTGGAGTGGATTAAGAGAAGTTTTGTATGAAGGAAGTGGAAAATATTGTTACTCTATTCAGAATTAATAGGGTCTCAAATACAGTAAGAGGTAAGCCCACTTTCAGTTATTATCTTTTAAGAAAAAGGTAGGCAAAGTAGCGATAGTCTGCAATCTACTGAAAAAGAAACAAGCATGAAAGAGGTCCAGAAAGTATTAGTACTGAGAAACATCAGTCTGTCTAGAAAACAGATGATGGAGGCCTTCACATACGTAAGATGTTCTCACACAGGCAATAAGAAAAACTTTCCATTGCTACCAAGGTTAAGACAAGAAGAAGTCAGCTTAATTTACAAGAAAGATTATTTGGAGTGGATATTAGGAATTTTTTAAAAATAAGAACCATAAGGACAGAATTGAGAAACTTTCCTGGAGTTTTGTAAGGAAAAGGTAGATAAATATCTGTTAGATGTTCTTGGTACGGCCCAAGTACAGGTGCAATAACTCAGAAAACCTTTTCTACCTTTTTCTCTGTATGAATTTGTATGATTTCTGTTTATTTTAAAATTACTATCAGTTACTGTCTCATATGAAATTGGATTCATCTGATAGGGCCAACTCATCTTTTTATAGAAGGATGTATTTTTTTCAGGCAATTTTGATTCTCTCTAATGATAAAACTTCCCCCTCACATACCAGTAATGAATGAATGGACTCCTATGTGCTGTAAGGTAAAGATGGCAGGGCATGATCTGTGTTTTCCAGGGAGTTTTACCTCTGACAGTTCACTGAGGTGCTGATGATGTCGTTCCATATGTCCTTCAGCGTCTGAAGCTCGGTTTGTATCACTTTTTGTCCTTCCTCATTGCTGCTTCTCAGTGCTTGTTCTCCTTTGCCAATGGCCATGTTCAGCTTAACTTCACCATCACCTTTGAGTAAGAGGATCTCCTGTGAGGCAAAATAAGTCAAAATATCAAATGCAACCTGCTGAGAGGTGAAAGCTGTTATCCTTTCAACAGCGGACGCCACCTTCTCTGAGCTCATTTATCCTTGACAGCCATGCCCAGTATGAATTCCTAGGCACCTTTTCTTGTAAGTGCCTGTCCCTTGCTATGTGCAATTGATTCAGAAGTTTTTCCCACGGCCATACAGGTATTTCACTGCACTGGCATCCTAAAATGTTGCTCACCTTGCAATAGATAATGAGTAGGTCAAGCACTGCACAGAAAGACAGCACCACATAGCTAGATGAAATCTCAAGAAAGCCCATGGCAGGATCTACACTGATGACCTTCCTAATAGATGTTTGTCTAACCTGAAGACCTCCTGTGACAGATACGTCACAGCCTCTCTATGTCAATTATTCCAAGGCTTCCCCTCCATTAGAAAGCTTTTTTGGACCTGAATACACATTCTCATGGTTCGTTGTTCCTTTCTAAAGGTAATACCTGGCACCTGTCTCTCCATTAACCTTCATCCTGTTTTTCACATTGCACCTCCCAGTTTGTCAAGATCACCTTAAATTCTAATCTTCTCCTTCATCACCATAGAAAGAATGTAAAAATATTCCTTTTCCACTGATGTGGCCCATACCCAATGTTAATCTTGATGCATAATCTCTAGTTGTATCCTTCTTTACCTGAATTTGTGCCAGTCGTCTCTCTAGCGTGGCTTTGCTACCAACAGTGCTCTCTGATGATGCCAGTTTATCTTGAACCTCTTTCACCCATGTCCACATACTCTGTAATGCCTCCTCCAAAGTGAGATGCTCTTGGAGTGCAAGCTGACACGTTCGCAGCTTCTCCTTGACAGTTTTGACCATGTTTTGATAATTGGTGAGATATTGAGAAGCCAGGCGCACTTCCCTCCCTGCACCATGGCCTTCTTCGTGTAAAGTCTGTGCCATTTGGGACAGCTTGTCAAAAGATTCCCTGAAAGAAAATAATGAGACTGAAAATCAGATTCAGAAAGCATATCATATTTTTATAGCAGCTACCAAGAGTTACGAAGTTTGCTGACATAATCACCGGTGACAGAGTTCATAGTTAACAGAAAAATTAGCTGGGAGAGACTGAAAGGAAATATGAGCAGCGTGTATTGATTAATATCTTTACTTGTGTACAGTGCCATTTCTTGCAGATTTTGGTGCTCAGAATGATCACACTGAAATCTTTCTGTGGCACACTTAAATTAAAAGCTAACTTGATTTTCTTTCTGGCTATCAGACTTTCCAGTTCTGTATGAACTGCTACCTTTCTGTACCCGCCAAAGCTTCCGAGAAGTTCATAGTCTTTGACAGGTGGGAAGGCACGATGGAAAGAAAGGTCAGGCCACTTGTCCGGGATTAGACACTGACTCTGGGGCTCAGTACAAGGGTCAGTAAAGGGATTGAAACGCTGGGTTTTTACAGCCTCAGTTAATCTCAATCTACTGGATCACCCTTCCTGATACTCTGTGATTACAGGGAATTTACATCAGACTAAAATGTCTTGCAGCGGTCTCAAGGGGATAGGCAGTGACTGCGTGTTTCCTTTTAGCATCCTGTGAGGCTTGAACAACTGACTACGATTTCTCTTCTCTCTTCCCAACCTAATAATAAAAAAAAAATATTGAAAAACCATTGTGTACTGAAAAAAGGCAATTACTTCATCATCTGTTAGCTAAGTCTGAATTCTAGAAAGATTTCACAGCCAATGTGGATGTTATTTGAGCTCTTTATAAAAAGTTGACTATATGGGAAAGCAGTTTCTGCTAACCCGGTTGGACCTGAGTGTTGCCGGACAGAAAGAAAGAAAAATTTAAAATGGTGATGATAACTGTAATTTTTACAATTTCTTTTACAGGCAATGTTTTAAAGATTTATTTTTTTAAAATTATATTTTTCAGTTTCCATTTATTAATGAAGTAAGATAAGCTTTTCATAATGAGCAATGTATCAACATCAAATTTTGGAGTGGCCTTCAAATTCCAGTTTCCTTAAAACTGGAAGTATCTGGATTCAGCCTTTTTTCACAGAGCATGTTGCAACACTTCTCTCAGTCTTTCACAAACACGCTTTACCCCAGCATTTTAGTTTCACTGTTGCTTTAGCAGAGGAAAAAGTGAGAGTATTTTAGAAAATGTACTTCGTACTACCTTGAATTCAGTAACTCTTCCAGGAACTTTTCCACTTTCTGCACCTCCTTTTTCTTCTCCGGAATAAGCTGTTTGCTCTCTCCTAATGCTTCTGTGCTTATTCTTTCTTCCATTTCGTGTATCCACAGGCCAAGTCTCTTGTGCTGATCTTCAAAGCTACAGAACAGATAGATACTCCCTTAAAAATATTTCTCAGGTGGAGTAAAGTTAGTAAGAAGTTAACTCGGTTCTTTCAATATCCACAAGAGCAGGAAAATGAAGCTAGGTATCAATTTCACGCTTCGAGAATAAGAGTTGTACACAAAACATAATTCCACAGTGACTACTAATCTAAAAATATTCAGCAACTCTCTAAAAATGTTCAGCAAAATCATGGGAACTACAGTTGAGCAAAGAAGCCTCCAAAATTTAAAGTGACAGTGCTTTTATTTATTACTAGATTCAATAAAGGCAGACCAAAAGAAAGCTTTTTCCAAATCCTTATAATGATTTACTCTAAGATTAAAAAATGGGTAAAAATGGGCTTTTAGTCAATATTGACTCTTACAACACCTGAAGTCTTACGTTTTCAAATTCTACGACAGGATGTAACTGGAATATCGAGTGCTCAGAATTCAGCAAAACAAGGTCTGTCCCTAAGTCTGAAAACCGTTTCCTTACATGAAGGCACACCATCTCATCTTGCTGTTTTACCCATTGCTGCTACACTGTCTTTACTTTCAATTAGCAATAGTTTCATATCTAGTTATACCTAAAAATATTGTAACTCCCAAAATTCCAGCCCCAAGTAATAATGTAAGAGTGTTTTATTATTAGCTCCTTAGGAAACGTGGCTATCTGGAATGGGTCAGGACAGACGCATGCTGGGTAAAAAGGGTGCTATTCTCAAACTCCAGAGCAGAACTTGAAAATTCACACCTTTTCCTTCCAGGGAATTGCATTTAAATTACTGAGATCCCAACTGCTGATTTGGGATTGCATGAGCTAGACAGATCTTCTGCATATATGATCCTGACCTTCCGTTCTTTAACCAAATCAATACCCTTGGAGCAAGACCTATTGCTTTCTTTTTAGCTGACAACTTCATTTTTCTCTTAAGTATTTCCAAAGAAAAAAAAGCAAACAGGACTAGAGTAACTGGGAATAATTTCAAATTGTGCCCTGTATTTCTGCAGCCGGACAATTTCCTGCAGTCCCTCTGCAACTACTGGCATTACTCACCTTCCCAAGTGTGAGGCACGAGTTTCCAGAGCCTTCTTATCATTCAGACACTGGTTGAGGAATTCCTGGAAGTTCTGGTTAGACTTCGCTATTTGCTCCTGAATATGGCTCACAACCGGTTTGGGTAAGCAAGCATACAGACTTTCTCCTTCCTTGCAGGCAGCATCTAACTTGTTCTGTCCCTCACTAACAGAATCCAGCACACTCTGTGTAATGAAAGAATACAGTTTAGAAGTGCAAGATTTAATAACTAAAGATCAGCAATATTTCTATTAGAAGTAGTCAGATTTCCCCAACAAGATGAGAGCCGTGTCAAGCTATGTCAAAAATCCTAAGCAGATGGTTCAAATATAATTTTATTAAGTGGTGCTACCGTCCGCACAGCTCAATTTTGCTATTTGGTCCAAGGGTAGTCCTGTCTTTCTCTGGATGGCTTAGTCATGTCCTGAAGATGTTATACATTTCAGGAATTAGGGCTATTTGCAGTAGGTGTCTGCTGTTTGTGTTCTGTCCCATCAAAAATCTACACAGATAAGCTTTGGCATATCAGTGTTAAGCTGAAAGACTGAATGAGCAATAGTGTAAGGAAAAATAGGGAAAGGAAAAGAAGAGAAAGAAAGAAGGCAAAAAAAGGAAAACAATATTAAAAATCAGAAACAAGAATAGTTTAGTTACACATAAACCTTCCAGAAATTATTTTCTGATCTCTCAGAACAGTGAACCCAATTTCCACTGTATTCCCACTACAGTACATATTGCTGACTTGAACCATTCTTACATTACCTTTTTAGAAACAAAATCAATAAATATGATAGCATCTAGAGATTATTTTAGAGATATAATTAGATACCTATAGTTAAATTGCTGATTACTATTTTTTTTAATTTGTTCACTATACCTGCAAGTCATGTAGCTTTGCCTCTATGGCTTTGCTGTCTCCAGACCTGTCAGATGATTCTTTTACTGCAGCCTTCACACCAGAAAACCATTCCTGGAATTCTTGCATAGCATCTTATTTAATAAAAAAGTATAGAGAAGAGAATATTTTTTTAAGAAGCAGCATTATCCACAATACTATACAGCTGTCTTCCACAATTCTTTTTTCCTTCAGGAACAGTGTATAAAAGCTAACAGGATGAGTCTCGTTGCCTTCAGTGACCTTGGGGACTGGGATTCAGTTCACAAGTTGGATGTTTCCACTGTAAACATCCAAATTTGAACAGTCACGCTAGGCTTCCCTTTATAGTCAATGGGCAAAGACAGGCATTTTCAGTCTATGGTATGTGCCAATTTAATGTTAGATAATAATATCTAGATTAATATCTTAATATACAAGATTAAAAATTGCCTACTTCTCTCCACTGACTATCCAGGGAGCCCAGGAATTACTTTCAGATGGGAACTTCTACATTATAAACATCTCCATTTGGTTATATACATCTCTTTATGGCAAATACACAAAGTGTATGTATGCAATTGCGGTGTTTACTAAGAGTGAAGAAAGGTGGAGCTGAGCTTGCCTTTCATGCATTTTACGTGTTTAAAGTTGAATTCTGGTTTTGTAAAATGCTTTGTTTCCTAGCAGTTACCAAATGAACATTTGGTAACGGGACTTTTTGAAAGGCTCCATACAAAAAGAAAGTTGGAATCGCAAGTGACGTGACTGGAAACTCTGGCAGACTCCAGAATGATTCACGGCTGCGGGCTAACGGCTCATATTAACGAGCCTGAAGACTCACGGAGGAAATGTTTTTCCAAGGACTCTTGCATGCTGGCCTGTGTTCTGGAACAGAGCAGATTCACAGCTTCATACTTCTTTATTAATGAAGTGACAGTGCCACCAAGAGTTTCCAGCTCTACAGAATGGTATTTGCGACACAGGCTGTTGAGGTTCTCACGGGTCGAGTCAATGCTGCTCTGCTGAAGCTGAAGCTCTTTTTGTGTTTCCTGAAAATGAAGTTACAACACATAAATGACGTTCGTAAAGAAACAGAAGAGCCTTCTCTTTTCCTCAAGCATTCCTGCTCCTCCCATATGCTCTTTCCTCCGATGGTCTATTGCAAGTCCTAGACACAACGAAGGGAAGAAGTACTGGATCACAAATCCTGAATTTTCCAAGTGAGATGAATCCTTGAAACTAAAGAGCCATCACAGAAATGTGAAAAATGCTGTTTCTTATGGTTTACTACTCTATTAAAAAATAAATAAATGTCAAGGCATATTGAATAGCAATAGTTATTTTCAGCAAAGTCTGAAGGTACATGTGAGATGCAGTATGACACTGGTATTTGGTGGGACTTCTGAATGAAAGGGAGTTTTCATCTGACTAGAGAGGATCATTTGTTTGAAAATTAAATTTGAGTTGGCTAGTATATCAACATTAACGTGCTCACACTGAAAAAAATCACCATGTGGTTTGTCATGTTATGACGTGTATAATTGTATGCAATCAAGAGAGCTCTAGGATGTAGGCAAAAGAATTACTATATACAAGGACTGAGACGGACTTCTGAGGTAGAAGTTTGTGTTAAAATTGAGTTCAGTCCGGGGTCTTTTACTGTGAGGAGTTGTAAGTTCGTAACATATTGCAAGGGAGTCAGTGGACTTGTAAACATGCTGGAATAATGACTGAAGAGTTCAACGTAACAGAACTGGTTCTTGTCACAACAAAGACCATATTGTTCATTATAATTTTCTAAAAGGTTTCTATAAAGTTAATAAATCAGAACTTTTGTTCACTGTTGGAACTTCTTAAGGAGTATCACTGTATTATTTGCTAATATGCTAGCAGCTGTGCAGGAGATGATACATATTTTTTATCAAATGAAAATTAAGTGCAATGCCTAGCAAAAACTCTGACAAAAAACCAAAAATCACTGCATAAGAAAAAGCATATTCATTTTCTTCAGCACCGACCTTCACTTTATTTAGAGCTTCAGGATTCAGGTTACGTGCACAGCTTAACAGTGTCTCTTCCACTTCTGTTAACCAGTCTGTCATCTGATCCATAACCTTCTGTAACTGCATCTTCTGAGTACTGAAATCTTTCAGTGTCTCTTTTGCTGTCTCTGACATTTCTTTGGCGTGTTCCAACTTCTGCCTCAATTCTGATTCTAGAAACTAAAACCAACATGTTATGTATTAAAGCATTTAAATAAAACATGCATTATGGTGGAAGTTTACTGAACAAATGGAAGGTAGGAAAGTGACACACAATGATCATTTTGCTGTCTTTATATCCGTAACTAAAGATACTTCTATAAATAAAAAACGCCAGCCATTCAGGATTAAGTCTTAGATACGCAGTAATCCAAAGAAGGGATACTAACTTATAAAGAGCCAGGCTGCAAAGTGTTGAAGTTATTATCCACTTCTGAAAAATTAAAGTTGATCTTTTTCCTTTACTAATTTGCCATCTATACAGAACACGACCTAAACACAACTCGCTCCATGAAAAGAAATATCAATTGGTGAGACTTAAGAGCACTGAGGCTTAAAGTATCTCAGTGTAAGGCAGATTAAAATTGAAGACAGTACAAAAATAAGTTAGACTGTTGGCCATTAACCTGTTCAAAGACAGCAATATGTGAAATTATAGTAGATGTTAGCTGTGCTTATATTACTAATAAAAAGTAAATCAAATCAGTCATAATGGGTAGTGTTTATAAATGAGCAATTACTGAAAAGTCTATTAAGGAATTTTTTCTGTTCTTAGGATATGAGCTGATCATACTGTAGTTTACTTATTTAGCATTTGAATGCTGGCAAATAATTTGGGGATATATGTTCAGTTTGTGAGGCTTTATTTTCAAATTTGCATTTATAGATCAACTACAATTATTTTATTGTAGGTATGATTTAAATTTTTTAATTGTATTTTTCATACTTAGTAGATGGAAATAGGTGTGTGTTGGTTAACAGTGATATTCTGCAAAATAATTTCCTCTAAGTTTTGCTCTATAAGTGGACAGATAATTATTATGAAACATATGATTAAACCCAAATTTTCTGAACCTCTTACATACAGGAAACAATGTGGGAGAACATAAGCATTCCATATAATTTGCACATCTTTGTGCTATAGGGTTCTTGACCCATATCTGATTGGTAATTTAGGCTTATGTGTATGGTCATGGCAAGATGTGGACAAGGCTTGAGTGTTATATTAAGTTCCATTAAAACCTGATAAATGGTTTTGAAATAAATATCTATCAAGGTATTTCCCTGCCTCTGGAAATTGCACAAGTCAGCTTATCTTTTAAAACTTCTGACACTGAAAGCAATAATCTCACTTAGCAATTTCCATCCAAAATAGTCATACTTTGGTTTTGCATCTGCCCTAGAACACAAAAAATAAGGACCTAGCTAATAACGAAAGTTCAACAGCTCACCTTCAGGGTTCGCATTTTACCCCTCTCTCGTAACAGCTAGTTCAGGCCACTAATTCCAGTCCACTAAAGAATACTTTCGGTTTGATAAAGCAAATGGCCATATTTTACTGCATTATAATTCTTTCAAAGAGGCAAACCGTGTATGTGCCCACATGTGATGCGACTTAACGTTGTGCAGTGTAGAAAATATCATCCGTCTCATATCTGATCAGCTACCTTATAAACTATTTATTTCGATTTAGTAAAAAATACTTTTACAACTCTAATGTTCAATTACTTTATGGCATAATTTTTTCAGAAAAAAACAAAGTTAACTAAAGAAATATGAACAAAGAATAGTTAGTAAACATCTAAATAATGCTGTATCCGTCACCTTGAAAGAAAAGGGGAGTACAGGAGAGACAGAAATTTCAGGAGGAGTTTCTCAGTTATTTGAGCACAGTCTGTGATTACCAATATCTTGATTTTACCTGGAGATCTGCAGGAGGCTCTTGGCTGTGGGTCAGTTCTTTGAGATCTGAAATTTTGGAACGAAGCTGCTCCAACTTCAGTTCTTTATCCTTGACTTCAGACTGTAAAAGAGATGTGGTCAAAGTTTCATACCGAACTACAAGAAGATTTTAGACCTTCAGAAGGATGCTCCATCAGTTGCAAAAACGAAATAAAATGCAAAGTTTAGCAACCAGAGGGAAAACACCGTTGTTCTATTAGTTTGCTTCTCTAAAAATCTCCCATCTCTTTTTCTTTATTAGACTCAGTTCAGAGATTTTTTTTTCCCCTCCATTAAGACAACCACACACATTTTTAGCATTTAAAAATGCACTAACAGCTATAGTTTCTTAAAACTGGCTGAATAAAGATGGGAATGTCATTGTTTATTCGACTGGAAAAATCTACTGTGGTTGTTAGGTTCCACTTAATGGTATGCAGAGTATAACACATGTGCTGTCTGGGTTTTATTACAAGGAAGTGAGCTCTTGGGAAAAAATTAGACAGAGAAATAAATTTTAACCTCAAAAAGAAATTAAAAAATGCTGCTATATATGCATTGACATATCTGGACCTTGTATTTATTGTGGTCATATAGATCCAAGTTATAAAGAAATATGTTACTTATTAAAAAATAATAGCAAAGTGAAAGAGAAAATCATAATTTGTATAATTGTAGTTCTGAAGTATTAGGCAAGTAATTGGTGTGTGTGTATATCCTATTACCCAAACTTTCTTTCCTGAAAAATTCGAACAGACTGCTCCAATTAAAACGCTGGTCAGTAGATTTCAGGATTAAATTGCTGCCCTTAACATCTGCCTGGAATGGTAGAAGTTCAGGTGGCCCCAGAAGAATCTTCAGGGGGTATTTTTTGCTAGGGAGGATATCAAGTAAGGTGACTGACTAAGAAAGTGACCACTGCTATAGACCATATAAAAGGTACACTGATTATTTCTGTTCACTCTCATCTATTTCTGATTGTTGAAAGGGCAGGACCCTGCTGTCCTTAACTCCCTTTATGCTTGCCTTTGAAAAACAACTCGGGCAAAAAAAAAAAAAAAAAAAAAAAAGGATTATGGACTATGCATTCGGTGCCTGCAAATGTATACACAGGGCTCATGTCTTCAGCTATTCTGGCCCTCCTGTGTATCAGGTACACCTTGGTTTGGGTACTAGCTGCTCTTACTCCAAATCAGTTTTAATAGTGATGAATTTAGGTCATCTGATTGCTATACTAATCAGAAAGACATTAGATAAAGCTTGTCCTGAGCAAAATACTGATTTAGCACCAGTTCATATTCTGTCATTCTACTTGTACATGTTCGCTGTGCACCTTCTTAAGGACATCATTTATTTCAAATGAAGTGGAATACGGCTCATTCTATGGTTGATCGGCTGTGGATTTTAAGCCAATAGAGACAGAATGCATCCTGAACTCTGGCTAGATTTCTAAACCAGTTTAACACTATCCAGAAAAGAAAGATGTCATCTTACAGAAAGTGTTAGAACCCGACATTAAAATTTGCTCTCCTGTCCAGCATATTTTTTTTATTGTCCAAAGAATGTACTTTCTTAGATGAGATTTTTAGAAACTACTAAGTTTTTGCTTAACTTCAGCTGAAGTTGTCTAAAATTTCCATCAGTGTCTACTGGAACAGAGTTCAGTCCAATGCCATGCTTTCTGAAATTTTTGTGCTTGTAAGAACACACTGTCATGTACTGCTAGAGCCAAAATAACTACGGAGCTTAGATTTAGTAAGAGGTGTGCCATTCTTGTTTCTGTCGGAAGCAAGCAGCTTCAGGAAAGGACTGGAATGCTGTCAGCTAGCCACTGGGTTAGTGGTACCACTGCTTGACCCGGGGACACGGTGGTCTACAACAGCACAGCCTTATCTATGTACCTGATACCACTTGAGATTTTGGCCCAGCACGTTTATCACTGATTTGTGGGTGAGTACCTGGAAGTCTTTCAGCAGGACCTCCATTCTCTGACTGTTACTCAAGTTGCTGATGCCTTCATTCAGTTGAGAAATGCACTTACTGCACCATCCATCCATTTCATCTCCAGTTTTCAGGATGTCATCCCATAGAGTTATGCTTCCACTCAGCCGGTCAATGTTGTCTTCAATTCTTTCAGACACCTTTTAGGAGAGAAGAATGTATCAATACCATTCACAAATTAATTTTAGATTACTTTATTTTGCAGCCAGTTGTAAGATAAGTGCATCAGAAATAATTAGTAAGCCTAGGTGAAATAATTTTCTTAGAGTTAGGTCTAAGTTCTGAATTCTAGTTTCAATTTAGTTACCCAGATTGTAAAATGAACAAAAGTCTTACACAACTGTTTCTAAAAATTTGTATATTTTTTACTGGGAAAGAGTTTTATGTTCAAATAAACTTTATCTTTAAAAATAGTTACATTTATCTTTCTTATGTAATGTAGTAATTTGCTAATAAAGCAATATAAATATGAAAATGTCAAATATTAGCTTTTATATTATGTTTCTCTGCTACCATGTTGTCTTTCTCAACATATTCACATCGTTTATGGTGTAGCTTCATACAATTTGCTGCCTCATTTATTTAGTCAAATTTACTTTAATAAAGTAATACTGGCATACATTAGGTGAGAATTCAATCCAAATTTATAGTCAGAAGTGTGCACTGAGCAAGTTTGTGCTAGTAACATTCATACATTGTTATAAGACATAGTTTTAAATCTATCAAGTGGATGTCACAACTTTGTACATGCAATGGATGCCAAATCCCTACGACTAACCCTTTGAGTTGTACTTCAAAGTAAACTTTACTAAACAATTGCACTCTAAGATCCTAAGAAAATACTAATACTGTAACCTTAGCCCAACTTAAAAACTGTATTCAGTGTATAACTACCAAACTCTTACATCTAGCCATTTGTCCACCGTACAGTTCATATCTGTTTTTACCGCAGTGGAGTCGCAGTTATGCACTCTTTTCAATTCTGCTAATAAATGTTTTCCTTTATTGGTGAAAGTATCCAGGTCTTTTTGTTTATCACTCAGATCATTCTTGGCAGCTTCGTGCTGTGGACATAAATATTTGTTTGTTTAATGAAGCCTTGAAGATAGAAAGAAGAATCCAGTTCTCCAGGCACCCCTCCGTAGCCCTGTGGTATATGTTTCGCATTTGATAATTCTCATTCAGCACACCATCTAATATTTAACTATGCCACAAAATATAGAGCAGCTGACATGGTTTTCTCATGAACATAATCAAATAGTATTATTGTGTCCTGGTTTCAGCTGGGATAGAGTTAATTTTCTTCCCAGTAGCTGGCACAGCGCTGTGTTTTGGGTTGGGTATGAGAAGAATGTTGATAACACCCTGATGGTTTCAGTTGTTTAGACTCAGTCAAGGACTTGTCAGCTTCTCCTGCCCAGCCAGCAAGAAGGCTGGAGGGGCACAGGGAGGTTGGGAGGGGACACAGCCAGGACAGCTGACCCAAACTGGCCACAGGAGTATTCCATACCATGGGACGTCATGCCCAGTATATAAACTGGGGGAGCTGGCCGGGGAGAAGTGCTGCTTGAGGATTGGTTGGCGAGTGGTGAGCAACTGCATTGTGCATCGCTTGTCTTGTGTATTCCAGTCCTTTCATTATTATTGTCACCTTACTGTTGTTATTAGTGTCATTGTTATTTTCTTCCTTTCTGTTCCATTAAACTGTTCTTATCTCAACCCACGAGCTTTACTTTATTTTCTGATTCTCTCCCCCATCCCACTGCGTAGGGGGGAAGTGAGTGAGCGGCTGCGTGGTGCTGAGTTGCCGGCTGAGGTTAAACCATGACAACTGGTAATGGTTAGGAGAAAGTAAAACTTCTGCCTACGTGAGTCAGCCAGTGGTTCCTGCATTCTCTCTCCTTCCAGAAGGCGATAGGAAGGGCTCTACAGGGTGTAAAAGTCTTTATGGGAGTGGTGAGATTTGGGAGAGTCAGAGATGCTGCATTCATGAAACTACTTGACAAACTAGGCAAGGTAGTGCCAGAAACTTGAGCGCTTTTGCTGTGGAAAGGGTTTGTTGTGGAACTGGGAATTGGTTTAGATGCTCTGATGGCCGGACAAAAGGTTAGCCCTGTATAACTGAAGAGCAATTGCCCTCACTTAAGAAACATTGCACAGGGTAAAATATATTGAGAGAAAATTCAATGTCTATAATTGTTTCTAATTCTGTGCCTTTGTAGTGACTATCTTCATTTATTCTTGTGAGATATTTGAGTGATACACAAAGAATTGGTGCTCTGGGCAGGAGCAATTCTGTTGTCAGCAGTATAGAGATGAAAAAATGGAATAAAACTATGGTGATGGAAGGAACTGCACTGGATATCCTCTTTCTGTGGTTTTTCTGTTATTGAGGATCCTCCTTAGTAATCCCATAGGTGAGTGCCCTGGTTTCGGCTGGGATAGAGTTAATTGTCTTCCTAGTAGCTGGTACAGTGCTGTGTTTTCAGTGTGGTATGAGAA
>JAVKLA010000081.1:31509088-31558477 GCA_034782735.1 Sagittarius serpentarius | reverse complement strand
CTGTTCCATTCAACTGTTCTTATCTCAACCCACGAGCTTTACTTTATTTTCTGATTCTCTCCCCCATCCCACTGGGTGAGGGGGGAAGTGAGCGAGCGGCTGCGTGGTGCTGAGTTGCCGGCTGGGGTTAAACCACGACAGATTGTTATAAATAAATCACACAAGTCGGAATAATAAATTCTGAATTTTCCCCACTTGGTAATCACCTATCTTTGGGACTTAAGGCAAGTATTTTTTAAATTATTATTCTTTCTATTATTCAGATTCTACTTGTCTAAAATTGAATTATAAGAATCCATCATTGACTAACTAGTATCTAAAATCATTTCTGGAATTACAGCAGGGTAAACAGAGGGTGTTGCAAACAAAATTTAGAATTGTAAAACCTGTCACTCCTAGATACTCTGGAAAACAAAAGTACAGATGTGTTCAGAAAGGAATTAGACAAAACCTTTGGGGCTAGTAAGTCTGCAATGCTAGGTGTAGGGAAATCTTTAATACACCGTCACTGAAGAGGTGACAACATACTGAGAAAGGATCAGAGTAAGCACCTCATAGTTTTTCCTGTGACAAGAAGGAAATCTTCCTCTTACAGATCAGCGTTAGAGTTAAGTTACGAATCGGGATGTGGTATGGCCATGTGGCCGTGCCTACTGTATTATGGTAGGAGCTGTGCAAAATATTTATTGAGCCCCAACTCCTTCAGGCCTAGATGGGGCCACGGTTGTAGCAGGGAATTCTCCACAGTCCAAGGCTCACATTAAGGAGAGGAATCATATAGAAGTTACATGCATTTCTTGTTAGACTGGCGAGCTCTGTTCTGGCTTTCAGTTCTAGTTAAAATGTCTACTGAAAAGAGGCCATAAATACGCACAGTTTAGAATGAGGTTCATACAGATCTGACTGAAGAATTTTTAATGAAGAGCTCAGTAGGCTTCCAAATGAAATTATCCTCCAAATGAAGGGAAAAAATTTAACACGGAACTGTTTTTCCTGACAGGCTGATGGACAACAGAATTTAGAATTTTAGAAATACGATCCAGTGAAATGAACGGAATGCAGAGATCCAAATTCCTTATCTCTGCGCAATGGCCGGTGTCAACATTGTACCCCATGGAATAAGTCGTCTTAGGGAAAGAGGCAGACATAAGAATTGCATACATCAGAAATGTGTGCAATTTGTTTTCTTTTGTTGACTTTTATCTAATAAATTACCCAATGTGGAAAAACATTAAAGTATGTTGACTGGAAATATCCTCTCATACTGTGACAGGAATATATTCTCAAGGTATTTTATATGAAGAGCAGTTAACTTGTGCTTTCCATATAAATTAACATTTTGCATTTCTAGGTGTTAAAATTATAAATAGGAACAATCAAATTCACATTAATGGATCTCACCAAAATGCTGAAAGAACTATATTCTTTCCTCATCAGAATCAATACAATTTAAACTCTGAATGTCAGTGTGACAAGATTTGACAGTAAATTCAAGGAAGTTTACACACAGCTCAAGGGCACCTTTCAAAAGGAAAAGTCCATCTAAATCAAAGTCATTTAAATCCCTCAAATGAAAATATATGTAATTACCTTTGATAAAGCTCGCCTGACATCTTCATGATCTTTCCAAATGAATTTGATGACAGAAGCACTATCAGCACTGTCTATGACTTTCATTACTGTTGACTTCAAGCTCTGATATTCCTTCATCAGATCGATAAGAATGCAGGAGTGCTCCTTTCTGTAATGTGAAAAGGCTGCGTTAGCACCATTTGCTGTCATGTTTCTGAAGGAAAGAGAATGTGATGTAGCAATTCACCATGGGAGAATCAGGATGCAGTGCTAAACATGTTTTGGGCAGCCAAGGAAATATTAATATTTAGGTTTTACAAACCACTGTGGGTCCATACGTCACAAAACAAAGAGACAGTATTTGAATTGTCATCTCATATATGTAAGATATCAAAGCAACTGACTTGAGCAAAGAAAGACTGAAACTGGAATTCAGGCTTCTCAATCCCCAAGTTTAGCATCTTACTGACTGGAAACCACACTATAACGATGCTGGCACTCACGGCTCATTTTTTTTAACTTATTTCTTTAACCTGGAGTATTTTGGGGGGTAAAAAGAAGCAGAAGTAAAGACTAAAGCAATGCAAGACAAGTCTGACCATTTTGTCCTCCAGTTGTCAGATGCATGCTTCTGGGTCTAAAACATCACATTCAACTTACCTGTCATTCTACTGAGAACAGAATAACCTGCTGCTAAGAATAGGCCTAATAATTTTTTTCTACCCCCTCTCCAGAAAAGCCTATTTCTGCTCAGGCAACAGAAAAAAAAAAATAAATTATTCAGTCCATTCCTGGTGTTTATACTGAAGAGAGAGAAGGAAGACTAATTCTTTGGATATGTTTAGTTGTAGAACAGTGTTTGTCAGTGAAAGGAATTTGGGAAACGTGATGTTGCCAAGAATGAGAGGTAATGGCTTTAGGAGCTGGCTCTTCCCTGAATGCTCCAAAGAGGTCTCCAAAATAATCAAGTTCAGAAGGGTCTAAAATTGTGTCTATATGAGAGAGAAAACAGTTCAAAATAATTGAAATTAAATTGGTAATTTAAACAAAAATTAACATTGGTTTTATGTTAGAAAGGAATCACAAGGTACCTGAGTATCTTTCAGTCTTAGCTATAAAGATGGCAACAGCTACCCCAGTATGTGAAAACTGGACAACTCATTTACCCTCAATAATGCATCTACAAGGCAGGGACAGCTATTTCGCGTTTTCTTCACTACCAGGCTGGTATTGTCTAGCTTCTGGCCCGTGTATGCAGAAATTACTTGGTGTATTGTTATTAAGGACTTCTAGAGGTAAGAAAAATGGGTTGCAGCAACATGCAACATGAAATACAAGTTAGCAGCAGCGCTAAAGAAAAAGGAGCGATGGCCATTTTTAAACAAAGCTGTCCTTTTCTCCTACTTACTTTGAATTTATACATCTCTTAAAAATGCACTAGAAAACTAGACTGAATTCAGCTGGAAAAAACAGCAGAAATGCAATTCATATAGCTGTGCATATTTTCAAGAGTGAAGTAATACACAGACCTGGTTAAGGGGCAGCATATTTACAAATATCTCTATGGTGTCAATCAAGAAAATAGAATAACAGTACAGTATATAAAACAAAGGAAAAAAAATCATTTTTCAGCACAAATGAAGTTTTTTTTGAATCATTGTTCCAGTATGCCAACCCAGCAGTTACATGGGGATCACCAAATTGCTTATGCCCATTGAAGTATTAGTCAGGCCCAGAACTGTTTTGCTTCTGCACTTCGACAAAATTTGTGTACATGGAGGATGATGTAGTACCAAATGAATCTAGCATTTAGTTTTACCACGCAAATTTAAAAGAGAACATTTGAAGAATTTTTCTTTAAAGACAATGAAGAGGCAGCTAAGACAAAGAAAAGGATGAGATGAAACTGTCTTTAGTTCCTTTCTTTATCAGCTTCCATTGATATACAAAGGTGTCTTATATCACTGATTATACAGTAATGATTGTTATGAGCCTGATCCCTTGGGCAGACAGAAAGACTTTAAGAATAATTTAGGACCACTGAATATAGGGTTGTTACAAACACATATCCAGTAGAGAAGGATAATACATGCTAGGAGAGTATGTGCTAGTTGGAGTAATAGCGAAATCTCAATGGAGATTTCTTCTCTTTCAGGAGAGTAAACAATAACATGAAACTAAAAGCACAGTATTACCTTTAAGTACTGCCCTGAGGACCTCTCTGTGGCTTTATTAATAGTATAATTTCAACTGGTACAAATATCCTGGTTTACACCGTGTTTTATCTTCTACTCAGTATTTAACATACAAACCCTGTTTTTTATTGGGATTAATATGGCAAGAAGATATTAAATGTAAATAACTGGGTCTCTTTCCCACACTAAAAGAACCCTCTCCTCACCCGAAGTCTGAGATCTACTTACTTTTCATGTATAACTTTCTTGGTATCCTCCCACAGAGATTCTAAGCGATTTATCTCTTTGTCGATCTCAGGAGCGAGTGTAATATCTTTTTGGGCTATTTGCTTTGCTTTGTCCATGAGCCACTGGAGTTCGTGCTGGTGAGAATTCAGTTCTTCATCTAACTGGTTAAAGGTCCTCAATCTGCAAGTTAAAAGGCAGGTTTCAATTTTACTTATCTTCACTTTTTTTGCAAGAGAAAAGAGGAGAAAAGAAGAATGAAACAGTTGCTGTTAGAGTTACTGTGCCTAAAGTTGCTGTTAGAGTTACTGTGCCTAAAGTTCCCTTTTTCTCACATTTCCTACGATATCTTCAGAAAACAAAGTGTTACCTCTTTGGTTTTTTTTTTTCTGCCACAACTAGGCTCAGAATGTGATGTTTCTGATACATATACAGCTGTACAATTATATAGATATATATACACACCTTCACCTCATACAGTGACTTGGAAATATATATCTAGATTTATACTTTATTATAGTAAGTGTTTTCAATTCCTTCAGCACATGTACAGTCTTCAGTTCTGTAAGAGTCGAGATAGTTATGCTGTATGGGATTTCTAACTACTGTTTGGAGCTTGGATTCATTCAGACAGAATAGATTTCTGAGACAAAGATTTTTCTTGACTGTTCTTTCATTATAAAAGATTAGGGGGACTTGCTAAATGTTCTGCTCATGTTCTTCCTCCATCCAAACGGCTCGCTCGCTTACAAAATTTTATTAAGCAGATATACGGACTCATATGCCTGTCAAGAAATAAGGTATCCAGGCAGAAAACTCATACATGCCTCCGATGCATCATAAAAAGTCTAGAGACCGCAAGCAAATGAAAATGTGCCAATCTCAAGCATTAATACTGGTTTTACCTTTGCTGGAGGGCTTGTAGAGTTGCCTCCTTCAGGCCCTCCTTGTCAGCTTTTTCCTCAGTATCTTCAATACTCTTCAGCAGCTGTTCTTTACGTTCCACAAAAGATCTCTGCAAGGCTCCAAGAGCTTCTGCCTCGCTCTGCTTGGTTCCCAGCAGGTTTTGAACCGCCTCCAGTTCCAAGTACAGATTATCCACCACAGCCCTGCAGGAGGTCCTCTGCTCAGAAATGCTGTGTTTGAGGTGGTACTGGGCCTTAGTAAGGGAACCGTCCAAACCGATGGCAACAGATTCCAGCTTGTTAAGATCTTGAATAACATCATTGAGTTCCTTCCCCAGTAATTCAGATTTAGCTTTATCCATATTTCCTGTTTTCTCCACTGTCTGCCTCAGCCGGCGGAGCACTCCTGATGCAGCACCATGGAGCTCCAGGAACACCCGCAGCTGATCCAGAGCCTCTTGCCTCTGGCTAGTTATTTGACTTGCCTCCTGGAAGATCTGAAAGCAATCTTCTGTCTTTACCTGCAATGTCTGCTGGTCCTCTGGGCAGCTGAAAGAACATAATTTATCTACATGTTCCTTCAGACTTCCTAACTGCTGTTTCTTACTTTCGACTTCCATTGAGTGATTCTATGGGAAAGAAAAAAAAGAGGGCTGGGTTCCTTCTTCCAGTCAAAAGCTCAGAAAACATTTTAGTACCAAACTTAACGAGCAAAACAAGTACTGCTGAGGAGGTTTCAGTAAGAACAGTTCAGTGTTACGATTTTGCCTTAAATTGGTCAAATAGCAGAAATCTGCATTTGATTGCAACAGTGCATCAGTTTTCAAACAAATAAATGACCTCATGCTAGTTTTAGGTTAATATTTAGCTGAATGCACCATACAATTTCTCTGTCTTTAATATTTACAGCCAAAAGTTTACCTTATTTTGAGATGCAGCTAGTTGTTGATCAGCTGTGTTTATCTCTGAAGTGGCTTGTAGTTCAGCAAGAAACTGCTTAATCCAGTCAGAAAACCTGAGCAGGAGCTCATCAAACTGCCCATGCTCAGCAACAAGAGATTGAAGGAACTTGATCCTATAGGATGTCAGATGTAAATATGAAAGCACTTGATGTAAATTAATCACTTCCCATAATCAAACCCACAGCTGACTGGACAGCATTAAAACCAATGCCAGGTGGAAGGAAAGAAGGAAACGTTAATTTATGTTACACGTGTGATGACTGGTGTGTTGATTTCTTAACTGGGGAATAAGGTAACACTTGAAAGCACCAGTTTGGCTCTTTCCTGTTTTCGCTCTTTTATTCACATCAGCTCTTAGAAGTGCCCCAAACAAATAAGGTATGTCCTTCAACTTTTCTTCATGGGGGTAGTCCCAGCAAAGAGAATTATTCTGATGGAAGCTAAACTCCAACTTTCGGACATAACAATTCTGTTTGCCCTGTCTTCTACAACACTGCATTTAAGGTGAGAGTCTCCTGAATTTAGGCAGGGGGTGAGGAACAGCATGCTCAGCTTCCACTGAAGTAAGTGAGGGACAAGTCTGCTCAGAGGAACGCAGTTCCAAGGAGGAATGTGTCCAGAGGAGTACTCGGCACCTAGCAGAACTAAGCTTCTAAACCTAGACCTTAAGAAGTGCCTTGTCATTTACCTTCCCATTTCCCTTAGGAATTTCTCTACGTAATTTTCAACATGAAATGCTACGTAGAAGATCATTATATGGTAAAACAATCATATCGATAAAGCACCTAAAAGATGATGTCATTGACCAGCATCTATCATCTAAGCTCCTTTACAAATAGTAAAATGTGTATGTTCGTCACCAAAACAATTGAAATCTAAATATATGATAACATACAATTCCAAAAAAAGGAGGCAATGTTCCTGAGCCTAACATGATTCAGCAGCCGCAGCCTCACAACTGAGCACTTGTAGTATTTACAGCAAAGGAAAACTTCAGCGTGGCTTTAAAAAGACAATAGTGTGGCTTTGAGCAAGATAAAGCATATAACTGAAAAAATGAAGAGCTGATATTACAGACTTTGGAAGTAACTTAGGAAGTTACTTGGGAAATTGTAACTGAGGAAACCCAACATTATCTTTATTTCCTGCCCCACAGTCCTTCAAAAAGAGCTCTTCTGTCAAAAAAGCAGGGGGAGATTAAGCCAAAAAGACAACATGATAAATCTGTGGGATTCCCCGCACCCCATTCCTGGGAGCTCAAGGTCCAATATGAATCTTTAACCCTTGTTGTCCTAATTGTAACGCTGTAAAAAACTATGCTTCAGGATTGGGATTCCTCATCTGGATATTGGTTACTCTCATTTAACATGTAAAAAACATTCTGAAGCACAAACCTTTTATCAACAGCTTGTGGTAAAGCATTCCACCTCTCATCCAGCTCTTCAAATTTTTCTTTTATTGTTTTCACACACTGTTTGGAAGCTGTTGGGAATAGTGACTCATTTAACTGTAATAGGCTCGCATAGGCTGAAGCATGGGACTCAATATCTGCTCGCAAATCCTGGGAAAACAATGGAATGTACAGCCTTTAGATTAAATATGGCAACATATTATACAAAATAATAAAAATAATTAAAAAATCAGCTAGGGATTTCCGGTACAGCACTTCGAGACAATTGAATAAGTACAGTCAAATTCTTGGAGGAACTGAAGTCTATTAGGACAAGCAGGTACTCAACACCTCCCAGACAGCTAAAGCTGCAACTGTAATTCAGTAAGGATTCATCAAAGGTTTGTTTTTTATCTCCTTTAGGACAAAGTGCGACCTTTCCACACTGTATGACGAAAGTGGCTAAAATCAAGACTAACTTTTGCAACCTGTTTTGTGTGCAGCAATGGAATTGTGAGGAAATGTCACAAATTGCCCCAAATGAAAAAACAAACCCCCAAATAATTTTCCTTCTCTTCAGTAATATTTAAAACTGAAATCATGGACTCATTGGCTTTATGGAGGATGTAAGAGATACTATGTTTGGCCAACTGCTTCATATTAATCTGAAAACAAATGGCAAGAATTCCAAGGGCAGGCATACTTTAGAATAGGATGAAAGTCTTGTGTTTAAAAAAAACTATCGGAAATCAGACTTTCATTGTGAATTCAAAACCTTTGAGCATTTTGTCATCTGAGCAACTTTCCTCACATGCAAAAAAAGGAAAGTAGCATTGTCTAACAAGGGAATTTCTCTAGAGAAAGGATCCTCTGGCAAGCAGACCAGTGTCCTTCCTTGGCAGGTAACAGGATGTGCCAGGGCATTATTATTCTTGAGCCAGCGTATTAAATTGGCAAATAACATTCTTCCTGTCATTTTCTTGTCTTTGATAAATGACAACAGTGAGAATGTAAAACTTTCCTAGGACATTTCCAAAGCCCAGAATCAAGTGGCTTGTCAAACTACAGCTAAGTCCATCCTTTAAAAGACACAGAAACAAACCAGGAAACGTAGTGGGACAATACGTACTTGCAGTGACTGCAGTTCACCTTCCAGTTTAACTCTGTCGGCAGAAACATACGGCTCTGAAGGCCTGGCTGTAGCTTCACACCCCTCCAGCCAGGTCAGGAAGGCAGACAGCTCCTTCTCCTGCCTAACAAAATCACAACGTAGAGTTACCAACTCAAGCTGTCCCTTCGGTCTCACACACTGACCGCAGGAAGGTCTCTGTGTCCATCATAACGAACGTGAGAGCCTACTCACTTCTGCCACTGAGCCAGAAGAGTCTCTAACAAGGTCTGTTTCTCTTTAGCATTTTCTAGCACCTTTTCATATTTCTGCTGCAATGCTGTAACCTCCTGAGCAGCTTTTTCTCTGTTGGCCACCTTCCGGGCACAGGCTGAGAGAGAGGCCAGCGTGTTGCTCAGTTTTTCCACAGTATGACAGAGGTCCTAATCAACACGTAAAAGAGACAGAAGTCACATACATAAAAAATAGAGCTACGGTAACGATGGTGGGAAAAATTCTGTACTTCTACTCAAAGTCTGAAGCAATGCTACATCCACCAGATCATGAAGTCACTGCATAGCTTACATTTCGCTCAGATCTATCCTAGATACACGTCTCAAGCGTATCAGTCAATGAGCTTGTAGTGGGGAAAGACTTTCCTAAGAACAATGTTAAAGAAAAAACAGTCAGTGACAAAAAGGTCAGATCTTCTGAACGGGAATGCAACACAGCATGATCATATAGGACAAAGCTCCAAATTCCCTAACGTCAGCCTAAGAGTTGCTCTGATTTTTACATTTATAGTAAATACAAAAGCTCATGCCAACATGTGAGGACTGCTGGACTTGCAGGCCATGTCATGACATGGGAGAGGCAGGGAACAGTCACTGTGAATTTCTGTCAGCATTAACTAAAGGTCTTTTTCGTAGAAATGGCATCTGGTGTTGACTAGACTTTCCAGCGTTGCCATTTCTAGAGAGCTGGGAAACTTGTTCATATGAAAAGGAATGAAATGTAGTGCAACGAGTTAGAAAAGCACAAAATGAAATAGATTTAAGACCACTAAAGTTCCAACTGGCAGGGGTGCAATAACAACAACAGTAGTAATGGTTATAGTTACAGTCATGAAAGAAATCATATATAGGAGGCCGTGTGAATTATACAGCAACAAGCTGCTGACGTTTAAACTAAATAATAAAAAATAATTTCACATTAAGGCATTGAATCGTCATGATCCCGTAGGCAGGACAATTGTTTACAACAGTATACTCAGCATATTCATAATTTTTAAAAGCCAGTAACAATAATGATTACATGTTCTGTCTGAATAAATTCTCCATATGCAAAATATTTTTCCTTAACAAGTACCAAGCTTTTTGAAGCAGACGGGCCAGGTCTTCCTTGCATACAGCCTTTGTAAGCAGTTATCACTAAGTTCAGAAGAAATTATATGTATTTTACTGCAAGAACAATATGACTAAAAGTTTTTACAATATTTTCTTAGAAAGAAAGATAATGATTGTTGTGGGAAGAACACATCACAAACTTATAGACACAGACAAAAATGCTACACCAAATTCCCTGAGATTTGGGATTTTTTTGTTGTTTGAATACCAATCCAATGTCTGTTTTCCTTTTGTGATGGACTGAACCAAATGTCCAAACAGCCACGGATTTCTGACATCACAGATAAAAGTTGGTCAGTTGAAACTCCATCCAGTCTCTGCATTGTCCAAGAAAATGTACTTCAAAGGAGATTTTTTTTTAAAAAAATCACAGCGCTCTCTATGCCAAGACCTAAGTTTCATGAAATCGAGGAAAAATGTCTAACAGACAGACATGTTTCTTACCATCTATTTTTCGAATGTTTTAGATGCATAAAATTAAACCCAAGAACCTGAAGGATTAATTCCTACTTTTAGGCTTCCCTTTCTCTCGAGTGGGGAAAGCACTCTCCAAGCCTGTCTGAAATGGCGACAAGAAAGGGCAGAGGGAGCCTGCTTAAGCCTTCCCTGGGGCTGCCCACCCCGACGGGCAGCCCTCGCCGCCTCCTGCCTCCGCCCCGGGCTGTGCGGCACCAGGCGGCCCCTGGTCTGGAGGCTGTTGGCATTTCGGTGAGGAGGTCAGGGTGCCACCATTTCCCCGGGCTGGGTGGCAGGAAGGGCTGGCCGGGTGCTCACCGTGCAATCCTGAAGGGCTGCGTACGTTGCTGACGATGAAGAGCACGACGTGAGAGGCTCAGCTAGCTTAGCTTCAAATTCAGACACTGCCTGCTGCACCTGCGAAGAAAAGGCAAACCAGCGAGTCTAAAACCAGCAGGAAATACATAAATGATGCTTTAAATAACAACTATTAATTATTTAGTGCTAAGAGAATATTATATCCTAAGCTTTCGTAGTGCTCAGTGCCTTTTGCGTTTAAAAGATGCTAACTGCGCTCAGCTCCCTGTGACTGGGGCGACAGTAGTATTTAAATTATTTTCCTTGTGACCTACTAGCAACCCAAGACTGAAGTTCAAGTGTTTATAAGACGCATGGATGTAGTTTATCAGTGCAATATCCAGGAGAATCACTTAGGTTTTCTAAAAGACAGCATAATTTTGGTGTGTGTATATTTTAGTGTCTTCCTGAACCTGTCTTTTAAGTCATTCAAAGCACAAATTTACGTATAGAGGTCTTGCAATTACCTTACAAATTCTAGTCCGTCTTATTATAAATATGCATTTTATATTCAGTTTTGGAAAAATAAAAAGTAATTCTATAAATTGCTGCAAACAATCCATTAGATTTTGCTTTGTCTACCTGTTTAAGACTTTCTTCATATTTCTGCTGTGCTGACGCATTCCCTGTGATTGTTCCTTCCAGTCTCTGTGCATGACCTCTTAGCTCGTCCCAATACCTTTTCACCTGCGTCAGTTTGGCTTTAATGTGCGCACATTCTCCAGAGGTAACAAACTGGGAAAAAGACTCGGCTTCCTCTTCTAGTGTTGAGATTCCAGTTATTTTACCATCTATTTCTTTATTAATAACCTAAAATGTAAAGTAATAGTAAATAAAGAAGCACAATAGGTTTTTAATTATCAGAATAATATTTTCCACTTCCTTCTTTTACCTGAGCTACTAATATGCTTCATTCAAAAAAGTTAATAAGAGGAGCGTTCATTGAACACATGAAATAACTAGTTACAAAAGTCTTTAATATGCCCTGTAAATTCCCTTTTTCTTCTTGAAATTAGCAGCGGAAAAGGTTTAAAAAACAGCCTGCCCTAAAACCAGTGTTTATGAAGAGCAATTACAATTGGCTGAGGTGCATATTTTCATAAGCAGACAAGATGGTTCATATTTCAGCATCTCTTACTTCACAGCAAATTAATACACAATTCTCTTAAAGGTTCAAAACAAATACAAGACAAAAAAAAGTAAGCATACAACTGAAAACAATATTGTGTAAGGAGCTGAACCCTGACAGTTGATTACTTGTGTTTAATAAGTTTTCAAGCACTTACAAAATAAAACATGCTATGATTTGAAAACCAATAGAGATTGTTTTCCCTTTCTAATTTAAAATTCTATAGCATAATAAAGAATAAATTAAATTAGATGATAAGGTAGGGTGAGTGTGCCCTCAGGCAGATGATTAAATAAAGAACCACATTACAGTATAAATAGGAAACCATGACATAAGGGTGATAATGGCCTTTAGTACTTTCCACCTGTCTTCTACATCAATTAGTAAATGCATCAAGACGAACTAGCACTGGCTTTACATTTCACCAGCTGCACGGCAGCAGCTGTCTCCTATTATTTTGCACTTGTTTTTGCTGCAAATTAGAGGCAAACCTGAAAGCTACAACATCTAAGCCAGTAACTTCTGGTGTTTCACATTCAGTGGCTATTTATTCGGTAAGCATCAGGGAACTTGGAAATAAGATTGTTTTTCACAACAGAATTCTTTAAATTTCTGCTGATGTACCATGTCCATGGAGTTCTTCTCAAAAGCAGTGAAAAACACTCATTGGGAGGGAGCTGAAAGAGCCAAGAGGGCTCTCTGAAATTGAAACAGGCAATAGCATTTTCAGATATAAAAATGTTAAGATATGTATGTATAAGAAATCAGCCAAAAACTTTCCTGAAAATGCGCTCTCATAAAGCATAGGAAGTACCCCACTTCTGCTATAATTGTGATAAAAATAGGGTAACTTTCTTGCCATTATAAAGCTCAAGAGTGGTTCACTGCAACATTCAGTCTAGAATAAGCAGGGTGACAGTACAGAAAAAAATGTGGTGCTGTAAGCATTTATAGTGTCTTCTTACGCAACGTATTTGGAATTAATTCAGATTATAAAATATCTTTTTTGCATGAGAATACAGTGCTGAGGAAAAATACCGGATTTGCAGCCCTGAGGCTGAAATTATCTAAGAATGCAGCAGATACAAATGAGGCAGCACTTTTTTACTCCCACACTATTCTGCTAAATTCCCTCTGTTACATAAAAGAAGGTGGATAATTGAGGCCTTCAAACTCTCACTGAGTCTGTCACCAACGGTAACTACTTGTGGTAACTGTCATTGTGTTCTACCAGGAATTTCGGAGAAACGCGTAGGTAAAAACGTGGCTCTGCTGAAGTCATTGGGGTTTTGCAATCTGTGTCACCAGAAGTAGAATATTATCACTACTACGCAAGATAATTACATTCAGCTGACCCCAGGTTATTTTATCTGGTCAGCCAAAGATATCAGGGGACACACTCTTGTTTATTCATTTGCCTCCTGTTGCGATATTCCTTACTAATATGTTGTACTAGAAATTGGGAACCAAGTATGCTGATTAGCAGTGTGACGCGGAGGAACTCATCAGGAAGCTTACAACGAAACATAACAAGTTCTTCAAAATCAGGCACAAAGCAACGCTGCTGAAGAAGACCTCCAGCTAAGTCCACGCATCGGAGGTTAGATGACTCATTTCACATACCACAGGTCATAAAGCTCATTTGTTCACCTGAGTTACAATGACGTGGCCTAGACCTTACCTGGAGGATTTTCTCTGCTTTATGTCTGTTCACTCAGACATTTATAAACATTACCTGCTGACCATTTTCTTTCTGTCGTGATGTTTAAATGAGGAAGAACTACGGTGGAGTTTTCAGAAACTTGCAATGCAGTGTAAAAATTACTGCTTATCTGCACATATAGCAAGGAACAGCCTTTCTGGGAAATCGGCTTGAATGGGCTAGTAGGGCTTAAGTAGGCTCCATTGAGACAGACAAGAACTGTCGCACTGTAATGCAATATTAATATCATTTGATGCACTTATTTTCTGTCTTAAGTATTGGAATCCTATCCACTAGCTACCAAAAAGCACGACAACATGACAATGTATGTCAGTGGAATAAGCGCATATACATTATTTCACAAGGAAACTGTTTCTGAATTGCTGTGGCAATGAAGCAAGAATTCAAGCATCGTTTTATTCTTCAATGATGAAATCAAGAGATTTTATTTATTTAGTGTACGTAAAGTTGCAATCAAATTAAGAACAGGAAAATCTGTTGGTAAAATGTTTTTGTCACATGAAACAAGTGCCTTATGGGATGCTTTGGAAATACTTGGTGTCAATCTGGTCCGTGACTGCAAGCAGTTGCACACCCGTGCACTTTCTGAAGAGCAAGCAGGTTGCAGAATAAAGAAAACGGCAGCGTGCACTGCATATTGAAAAACTCTGTCCCCTTAGAAACATGCAGTTTCAGAGAAGGTAGGTACATTTTCATTTGCGGGAGGATATGAAGTCAGCCCTTGAAATGCAATGCTTGGAGACAGTATGCACCTCAGGCAGCAGTAAGAAGCGAAACCACTAGGTATCTACAGGAGTGTACACAGAATTTAAGACAGTGTAAATATAATAGCAAGAAATGGTATGTAGGTTTGCAAGCTACCAAGAACAATAGTTTATTATTTCAGCATGAAAGATACATAAATCAAGTTATAGCTTTAGCTTGCAAGGTTAAAATCAACTTCTATATCCACTAGTTGATGTTTTGAAACAGAAGAGCTTTATACACCTTGTATTTATGTAGCTATTTTGTACACCAGTTGAGGTTACTCAAAAAATAAGAAGAGTATAAATTAAATAATATTTTTAACCATACACACAAAGGCTCCGTATATGTAAACTAAACAGTAAAACAGAAGGCAGCCTGTAAGAATTTTCCTTGAGTATATGTAAAACCTTACTACTTGGTGTATTCGTGTACAAAGCGTGCCATCATTACATCGTGGTAGTTCTGAAATGTGTAAAATGTCTGTTCTCCCATTTGGCCTCTAGCAAAATGACAGAAAAACGGGCTTGTAATGCCAAACATAACAAGAACTAGTCACCTTGATTTGGCTGATCTGTATGTCCAAAGGAGATGACGATATTTCCAAAGTTTCCAATTCTTTTTCTTGTTCAGCTATCCAGATGGACAGAGCTTCAAAATTATTGCCAAAATGATCCCACTTGTTTTTCACCATTTCCATGCTTTTAATACTAAAATTAACCAAATTAATTAGAGAGAATAAACAGTTTAATATAATGAAGCTGCCCATACTCTTGCTAGAATAAAAATGTAACTTATTCAATCTACAGGAGAGTCATTTTAAAAACTCCTGGTTTTAGAGGACCAAGCTGTGTGCCTAAATTCAAACTTGGTTCTCTCTTAGACTGTGCTCTCAAAGTCAAACAATTATATTAGCTGTAGCGGGGACACCCACAGATGAAACAGAGTACAGCTTCATTCATTAGCTGTACCTCAAGAATCTCATCCTAGCAGGAGGAGAAAGGAAAAGTAACATAAATATGATTTCTATGAAATAATATGGAATTATATCAGATATCTAAAAACTGAGATAACTAAGCGCATAAACGTTAGTCATTTAGTCACTAGGACAGAATGATTAAAACCAGTGTACTGTGGATGTACATATATATTCACCAATGCTTGACTGTTTTATTAAACTTTTTTTTTTATAACAGCAATCTCCCCATCTTATAAGAAGTTTGTGGTTTCTGAGGAAATAATTTCATATCAAGCCAAAGAATCAACGGATATGACTCAACTACCTCAAAGTTAATAGATTTATATTCTTTGAAACATAAATTATAGGTAAGTTAAACAGAGATAGATTATGACTGATTCTTGTATATCTTGGATAGCAAACAAAGCACCGTTGGGTTTTTTCTTGTCACAGGTAAGAAGTCTAAGGCCCTTATAAGGCCTAACGGCATTAACTTCCAGTATACAAGTTTCTGCTCCTTTCAAATCATTGTAAAGAAATCAGTGTTAATGCAGGCCCTACACACAGCTTGCAAAACATGCATTTTTCTATTTCACTGAAAATATTAAAATTTCATCAGAAGAGTTTAAATATTACAAAATTCCAAAACACATTTTCCTTTTAAGTATAGCCTTAAAAACCATCCCATGTCAAAAAGTTTTTGTTTCAATTTCTTCCCCCCGCCTCCCCCTTAAAGCTAGAGGAATCTTTAAGAAAAGATCTGGTCTAAAAATGTAAAAATTGGCCATTTTGTTTTTTCTTATTTATTTTCAAAATGAAAAAAAATTAGTAATGTCAACAACCATTTACTGATACGAGTGTATTCAAATTCAAGTTATTTGTAGGAAAATAAAGTGCAAAAATATTTCACTCAAGTCCAGCCCAAGAAAATACAGCTGGAAATCAATACCAAGGGACCAAATCAGTGGCACAACAGCTGAAAATCCTTCGCCTTTGTATCTGCCTTCCTTCTAGTTGTAAGAAAGCCACAGACTGTAAAGAATATAGTCCCAAACACACTGCACAGCTATGCATGATCTTGGAAAACAGATGTGCTAAGTTTGCTCTGTAGCTGACTACGGAGAGCTGCTCAAACTTTTCCTTCCCTTTCCTGTTCCTTGGCATAGTATGTACCATTCATATTTGGAATACCTTCACTTTAAATTACTCGGCCAAGATTTTTATTGATGATGCAAGTTACAACATAACCCTTACACACTGATTATATGTTCTGTAGATTCACTATAGAGAGTTGTATGTATTTGCATGATTTGCAGAAGGGATTTATTTTTTTATTATCTGTCACAGTACCACAGACATTCTGTATAATCCATACATTCAACTAAAACCTATTTCATATCTGCATTGAAAGGGGATATCAATGATGGCTTTCATTTAAAAATAGATGACATTATTTAAAAAGTGAATATTCATTGTTGGGAGGATGAATTTCTTGAATGGAAAAATCACACTAGTTTTCTCTCTAATATTAGACAAAATGATGTATAAAGTATTCAGTAAGATATGGTAGACTGACTGCAAATCGCTGTAATACTTCATACTGGAGAAAGTGTTATGTAAAAAAATTAGACCACCAATAATTAGAAAGTTACATCTGCTGCGCAGGCTAGTTATTCCAGTTTGCAACTGTTCTTTTACATCAGGAGGAAAATGGCACCAAATTAAAGTCAGATTAACATGACAATGGTCAATAGGGGAAAAACCCCAATAATGTGGGCATTACCCTTTGCTTATATTCAGATGGTGGTGGTGGTATCTGCTTAAATTCATACAGCAAATTTTTCTAAGTAGTAATTCCAGTAAGACAACATAGAATTGGCACATATATCCATGACTTGTGTATCAGATCTAAAATAAGCAAAAAATACTAATTTCACACACACATATAAATGTATGTGTATATAGATAAAATGAGAATAGCAACAGCTGAAGTTGAAGTTGAGTAACTGAGTTACTTCAGAAAAGGGATGAAACTTTTACAAATACAAAAAGTTACAAATGTTTACAGGATTTAACAACATTTTTGTGGTGTTTAAATTTTCCATTTTTAAACAAAATTTGGCAAACGATGCCTTTGTTTTTTGCAGCAGCAGAAGCAGCTTTTGATATTGCCCATGAAATAAAATCTGGGCATTCAGCTAAGATGAAGGCACTTCTTGATATTCCTACGGAGAAAGTGGAATACAAAAACTGTGGCAAATATGGTAAATGTGCTGTTCTCATACTTGCACTGAGATTTTTCTTTCTAAAAGAGTCTAGTACCTCAAGAATTAGTTTAATTATCCCTTCTTCACAAGACCGGGGCTTAAAGGTAAGTGACAGGTTAAATGTAACTAACAGTGGTTTTATAAACTACATATTATTAAAAAAAATATTTTGTTTATTTGCACACACTCTTTTGACATATTTGGTACCATAACCTGGTTACTATACCACGGCAAGCCGTAAATGATGGAGCTGATGAGACAACAAAAAGTGCTGACAAGGTGTTCTAGAAACCTGACACAATCTTAGAGTGGAGAATAAATATTAGGACTTGTTAAGAACATACTCTTCTTCAAGAGTAACTTCCACTTTTTTCACTTGTTCTTGGATTGATTTTGCCTGCTGCTGAAGGGACTGCTTGTTCTTTGAACCAAGCTGTATCTCAGAAGAATTCTTCACCAAATTCTCAGCCTGTACTGCCATTGCTTCAGTCTGTCTAGAAAGTTCCTGTAAGGATGCAAGACACATTAATACAACCATAAACAGTTTCACATATTTATACAAAAAGTATTCTTCCTCAATGTTTGTGGTTGGAAAAAGTATCTGTGTCCTACATGTATATTTAGAATGTATAAATATATAAAAACGATCTGTGAAAAAAGTTACTTCCAAGTTGCATTTAAGAAATATTCATCTGAGCAACCTACTTTGAATAAAATTTAGCAAGAGAAACTATATGTCCAAAACTTCTTAACTCAGCCAATCAAAATTTATTCTATAGCTCTTCAAGAAATTTATTTCTGAATTGTGGAAGATGATATGCATGTTTGTTTAATCTTTAGATCCTACCCTTTACAGAGAGGATTTTGCAGTATCTCGTAGCTTGTAATCACACTTTGTTTAGCAACTGTTTTCTGTCACAAACATTAAACCCGTAAAACAGAACAATGGATGCTGAACAAACCCAACATATGTATAATTTAGTATCAGATTCATCAAAGGGTAAAAACAGCGCAAAAAGCATGGCACTTTGGAAAGCCAATCACTACTATTACTTCTGTATTAGTAAATAAAATGGGCTGGGATAATTCTCTGTTACTAAGGGCAAGTGGCACTTTATGGCTTATGTTCATGTTGTAGAAGTCTCTCCTTTTTCTCCTCAGGGCTTAAAGAGTGCTAATTGGCACCGTCCGCACAACCTTGCCAAAGAGCACACTATTGATGCTCATATGCCACTGCTTGACACTTTAGCTTACTAGTACAGATGATTACCGAGCATAAAATGGGAAGTCCTCAAAATCATTTTAACTTCCACATGCACGCTTCAGATGCAGATTTTGAGTAATTCTTCGTGATCATTTCAGAAAATAACTTTTTACCTCTGAACAGTTTATGCAGTCTCTAATCTCTGTATGCAATTTGCACTGTCATTAACGGGAAACCATGCAAAGACTGAAGGCAACATGCTCACTACATGTGAACAAGCAAGGCAGAAAGATGTCTCAGTTCCTGTATTTCTCACAGTGAATACCTTTGTCTGATCCAGTTCTGAGGAGAGGCTCTCTAAACTGCTGAAGTTTAAGATACGTTCAAGTGCAGAACTTGCTTGATTGAGATATTTTACTACTGTTTCTTTGTCTCTTTCAAACTGCTCCCATTTATTTATTGTGACCTACAAAAACAAACAAAAAAACAAACAAACAAATTCAAAGCAGGAACTCAAAGACAAAAAGATCAAAGGGGGAAAAAAAAGAACTTCATTGTAAATTACTGAAGAAGGAAAAAAGAGAAAGACCTGACATAAAATAAAACAATTTCTCCTGAAATGACATCTGCTCTACAGGTGAAAATGTTCTCAATCCAATAAAAGACAGTGGACACCTAGATTACCATTCTGCTTAGAGAAATGTAAAGCACAACTCAGACATGGATGCAAGAAGCTATAAATTCTAATCCCAGTTCAGTCGGTGATTAGTTATACAACCTGGAGCAATCCATTTGATTTCTCTGTGACTTTTTTCTTCCTTCTTTAAATCTAGGATGACAGCATGTATTTCACACAGTAGTTGTGAGGATTATATTTGCACAACATCAGGTGTTATTAATCTAATATCCAGCCTAAGGACTCTCAATTAAAGGGCAATGTTATCTTTAGTAACCAGGGGAGCCAGCCCATCTAAAAATTAATTCACAGATAAATTATTTAAAATATCTATTATGACTGAATAGTTGGGACTTTTAAACACTTCCAAACAAAATGTTGTTTCTTTCTTCATTTAGAGGTATCCAGCAGCTTCAAGAAGTTTTCATGTAGGTACTGATCATGAAACCCCCCAGGACCAAGATTCAGAGTAGAGAAAGTGAGCTCAGACTTTTTACATTAAAAAAATTGGTTTCTTACTAAGTTAAAAAAAAAAAAGAAGAAAGCACAGGTTTTTATTTCTACTTGCAAAGGACCCACCTGCAGTTGCTCTTCACGTTTCTCCATAGTCTGCTGTATGTTCTCTAATGTTCCTTCCAACTTTTGTAAATCCTCTTGCATTGTGCTGGGCAGCCCACCTTCAATCTGCAACTGTTTAGCTTGGGAAATCTGTTGCTGCACATCTTGCCTCTTTGCACGGAGTCTCCTTGTCCTTTGCTAAAAGGATTCATCCAACAGGAATGATTAGACTTTTTAGCTCCTTTGGGAAACTCCACAATGAAACCACTTTCTGCTTTTGCAGGGGTATGCAATGAGAGTAACAGACAGAGGGATAAACTGTGGCAAGTATTCTCGAGATCGTCTCGTGTACTCATCGAGTATATGCCTTGGGTTCCAAAATGTGTATACACCTTCCGTGGCATAAAATGGGAGAGAAAGAGCGACAGTATGGCCATTTATCCAAAGCAATATTTCAGAAAGCAGAAGCCACAACAGTTGAGCAACTGCAGCAGTAGCCACGGGTGCACATATTCCTCATGACTGCCTGGAAGCATCCAGGTCTCCTCTGCACTCTTTGAGGCACAGGTTGGAGCCTCAGATTGATCAAAGCAATGTATCAGCCTTCATTCGCGAGCAGTAGGGCGGCTGCCAAGTTGCATAACTCTTTCCTTGATGCGTTTTGCTTTGTAGCACTATAAGAAACTCCTAAGACTATGTCCCCTCTCCTTTCCTAACATGCCTGACCCACTGTCGGCCCTGCTAGGTAAGCTCATAGCTCCCTGCTCAATTCTAGTCTGGGTACCTTCAGGTCTTTGTCAAAGTCTGGTTTTACATCAGCAGACTCCATACCAAAAGAGGAAGAACGATACGAGAACGCAAGGAGAAGTTAACTATTCCTACTGCCTCTCCTGTGATGGATAAGGAATGTAGAGTAATGAAAGAACAAACATGAACCTTAGCACGTACAGCAGCTTTTACAAACACCAAAGAGCTTAGATAAGACACAGGTAAGACACAGTAGTGCCTGCTCAGACAGTAAGACATGTCTGACCTTACAGAAATAGATGTTATAACACTTATATAATGCCCAAACACTGACAGTAAATTATTCTTGTTCTTATTAGCTTTGAGCAGGCCTCAAAGTTAATTTCCTGTATTGGGCCTTAAACCCATGGTTCTTGCTGTATGCCACCCATATGATTTATTATTACTGTAGCCTGTAGATGTTTTGATCTATTATCAGTGCATAAAAAACCTCTTCATAGAATCATAGGATTGCTTAGATTGGAAAAGACCTATAAGATCATCTAGTCCATTCTTTTGACCTAGCACTGACAAGTCCCCCACTAAACCATGTCCCTAAGCACTACATCTACATGACTTTTAAAAACATCCAGGGATGGGGACTCCACCGCTGCCCTGGGCAACCCGTTCCAATGCCTAATGACCCTTTCCGTAAAGAAATTCTTCCTAATATCCAATCTAAATCTCCCCTGGAGAAACTTGAGGCCGTTTCCTCTTGTTCTATCGCTTGTTACTTGGGAGAAGAGACCGACCCCCACCTCTCTACACCCTCCTTCCAGGTAGTTGTAGAGAGCCATAAGGTCTCCCCTCAGCCTCCTTTTCTCCAGGCTAAACACCCCCAGCTCCCTCAGCCGCTCCCCATAAGACTTGTGCTCCAGACCCCTCACCAGCTTCGTTGCCCGTCTTTGGACACGCTCCAGCCCTTCAATGTCCTTCTTGTGGCGAGGGGCCCAAAACTGAACACAGTACTCAAGATGAGGCCTCACCAGCGCTGAGTACAGGGGTAAAATTACTTCCCTGGTCCTACTGGCTACACTGTTCCTGATACAGGCCAGGATGCCACGGGCCTTCTTGGCCACCTGGGCACACTGCTGGCTTGTGTTCAGCCGGCCGTCAGTCAACACCCCCAGGTCCCTCTCTGCTGTGCAGCTTTCCAGCCGCTCCTCCCCAGGCCTGTTCTACTCCTACAGAAGGGAGGCCCATCTGTCACTGCAGTAGCTACCTAGAGGAGGAGATGAGCCTAGAGGTACCTTCCCTCCAGCATTTAGATTTGGGGCCACATCAAAGCTGCTGAAGTCGAGGAAGTTCCAAAACCAGGATCAGGCCCAATTTACCATGCTCACGCAAACTTAAAAAAAGTAAAAAGAGAGAGACTACATATTTGCATAGTATACTTACCCAAAAATTTCGAGTAAATGAAGCTTGTTTTTCAGGTGTTTTATGCCCAAAACCCCAATGTGAAATAAAAGGATATTCAATAAAAGTTGAAAAACAAGCTCATCTTTGGACATTAAAAAATACTGAGTAGTTTTTCATTATACGAAATCAGTACTAGGCCATATGAGACTGTTGCCTTTATAACTCCTTCAAGTTTAAATATAAAGAGTTATGCTAATGGACATAACAGAATTTTACAATTACATAAATTCTACCTTAAAAAAAAAAATTGGATATGGACATGAGTAATTGCCCTACCTGATGATGAAGCAGTAGTTGCTGAGCTTGTAATAAACTTTCTGTATCCAGAATCTTTTCAGCCTCTGCTTGGGCTTCTTTAGAGTTGCTGATTAACTCTTCAATCGCACTTTTTACTTCTTCTTTGTACTGGACACAGTCTCCCACGGTACCTAAAGTCTTTTCAATCTACAATTACAGTTAACTTTAAGTATTTCATGTTGAAAGGCACATCTATATTTTAAGGGCTCATTTATATTTGGAATATTTTTTCAAAAAATACAGTAAATTGTCTAAATTAAAACCATTTTTGTCTCCAGTATTCTTGGCACCTTTACCTTTACATTGAACGAGTGACTGTAAACTTAAAATGTGACCGAGGACACCTTTGTCTTGCTTAGACATACTCCCCGTTGCATTGCCATATGGTAAATAGCCGTCTGTGACAGCCACTTACTGGCGATCACTTAGAAAATACATGCTGTCCTCATCCTTGCAAGCTGACCCAGATTCCGAAACACCTGCACTACTCAACTCACAAAACATCTTGCTACCTTTTGGACCTTCTAGAGCAATGCCCTGGTGAATCACAAATATATTAAAATGCCCTGTTACCCTGGTTTTATGGACCACAATATGCATGTGGTGCAATATCCAGTCTCAGTTTGCAGAATTTTGTAAAGAAAAAGATACATCTATTCAACATATCAGAAAGTTCTTCCCTGTTTGCATGTTTCAGCTAACTCCTTCTAGCTGATTCTCAGTACAGGCTCTGTTCCTCAGACAGTTCTGTGTTTTAAGGTTTTAATCATAAAGTATTCTAGAACTAAGAAACTCCTTTCTTTTCTTCCTCCCTTCCTTCCTTTCTTTCCAGTCCATATTCACTTTGGAGGGTCATTCAGATTCAAGTCATTCTCTTTTCTGTTATATAAATGCTTAGTGTTTACTCTCCAAAAAACATTGCTGATCTCTGGAAACAGCCAGTATCAGTCCTTGTCTAAACAGTCTCATACATCTGATTAACAAGTGGTAAATTTAGCTGTAAAGAGTATTCAGACTTTTAAGAATCAGCAGTCTCTTAACTATAAAGTGCCATTTAGATTATACTTTTAGATTCAAAACAAGTTTAGGTTCTAGCTCTTATTTTTTTTTTTTACCTTCGTGAACTTGTGCTCCCCTTAGTTCTGACTTTTAGAGGAAACAAAAAGCAGAAGTACTTTAACACACACACACACACACGCACACACAAAAGATAGTATCTTAAATTTTTTGCGTTCACTTGGAAATCAGAACGCTGGTTGACCCAACTTTCCAAACACAGTTTTCACACCACAGAAGTTTAGAGAAGTTTCAATAAATACATGGAATTTTTATACATTTGGAACACCTACAAGGTTTCCATAAGAATCAACATTAACAATGGAATTTGAAGTCTGAACTCTTTCTCTATCCTGGACTCTTTTTTCAAATGGATATGTTCCGTCTTCTAAGTGTAAGGTGTTCTAAATTTCTCCTGATCTTTCTTTTTACTGTGAAAACTGTGAAGCAGTAAGTTCCCTGAGATCCCACAGAACTCCAGGGTTCTGTGGATTCTAAGAGGTTTTGCTTCTTATCAGTTAGAAACTTCCCATGATTTCAGCAGTTACAGTATCTCATTGTCATTCAAACCTCAGAGAACTGCAGCCTTTTCCTGCAAAGTCAGTGCATGATAAGACATAGTTACTGATTTGAAACTACCTCACAGTAGTTCCTTTATTATTTCAGCATAAAAGATACGTAAATGAAGATTAAAGTAAAATTCTACATCCACTAGCTGATGTACATCAGTTTTGCCAATGTTCACTATGAGCTGATTTTAGAAAATTATCTTTTGTCTGTAAAAATACTGACATTTTGATTCCAGAAACATTTGTTATGATACTTTCCAAACCTGCAAAGGGAAAAGATCCATTATAATAATAACAACAGTATTTTTTGCCTGCTACTTACTAAGGCTTTGCTACCCAGGAAATACAAACAAGATATTCGTTGCCGAATGCTTGCCATTTAATTAAAAAAACACAGCAAGGAACTTATGTTTGTAAAGCCACAATTGATGTCATTTCATGTGACACTGTAAATGGAGACTTCTTGTGTCCCTCATACTGTACCTCAGCCAGAAATTCTAGGAGTCCCTTGAAGTCACTGGAAAGTTTACAAAGCTCATCCTCTGTCTTTTTGGCCTCCAAATCAGGACATACTGTGGTCAAAACAGCCAGTCTAGATTTCAGCCAGCTGTGATTTTCTCCTTGCTTGTTAATATGCTTCCTAATTTCCTATGGAAGAATCAAAACGTATTTTCTTCAAATAAACAAAATATATTAATGAGTGCCATTCATGGCATCGGTTCAAAGATTATTAATGTAAACATACTACCTTTGTTCTGTTCTTGAAACACTAGAAATGTAGTATTTTTTTATTTGTACACCCTATCTGATTCTGTTCCAGTCAATGGCTAGATTTTTGCATTTCCTCCACAGACTTTACTCCGCTACCACTTATTAGGCTGTTCCTTAATAAGTAGTAGTAGAGTACTTTTTCCACACAAACTAACATTTTAACCTACAGATAGATAGCTGGTAGATACCATGTGTATATTTTTCATATGTTGACCAGATTTCTTAGTTACCATTTAAATCTTAAATGCTGACTTTCCCAAAGATAAAATTTCAAGTGGTGTAAGGTTTTGTATATATTTTTTTCCTATTTAAATAGCTCTTTCCCCCCTCTTTTTGCCCAGTAGTTCATTCATATCTTTGTGCCAGTGCTGATAAGAACTTGCCAGCAGTGAAACTGCATGATTAAATCAGACTTTTTGGAGCAGAAGCATCCATTAAACTAAAAGTCTGTCTGTGTTTTCAAGGTCATCCTAATTATGTTTCTCTGCACAGTTAGCCTCACAACCTGCTCATGACTTTTACACAACCTTCTACAGTATGTGACATTCCTATTTTTGCTCCTAGTATGTGAAATAAAAAAAGAGATAAGGGTCAAGCTAGGTCCCAAGTGACACAATAAATTATTGCCTAAAACTAATTTAACCAAACAACTCAATCTTCAACTATTCTACCACTTCTGTTACCAGTCACGAATGCAAAAGTGAATGGTAGAATATCTTTGCCTCCTGTGTTACACTATCATAGAATTTTTATTATAGAAGCTTTCCCTAAATGTAAAACAGTAACTTGATCCTTCAAAAACACCCAGTACAGAAATTTTGGCTTTTCTTTGCACAGCACTTTTAATTGTGCACACAGCAGGATGAGGGGCAACTATTTATTCTGTCTGCTTCTATATTTTGGATGTTCTCAATATACAGGTAAAGGGACCTGCCATTCTCTAAACTATTAAAAGCAGGAACTTCTGCCACACTTTGCTGCGTGTGGAACTTCCTACTGGAAATCTTTTTAAGAATACCAGGAATCAGCAGAGCTACTATGGTCTTCACAGTAAAACAGTTACACTACTTCAGAATACATTTTTTTCCGGAGTCCCAGTAGCAATGACTGTAGCTTTGTTAAATATAAGCCAAGGGCTCACCCTCACAGATGCTTCAGATTGCTTGTATTGGGCAGTATCTTTGACACTTTCCTTTATCTTCTTCAGCTCTCTTTCTGTTGACAAAATCCAATTTGCCAGTTCAGAAAATCTGAAATAAAACATCACATAGTGCAAAGCAAGGAAAAAAATGTTAGACAAAAATTGCTACCACCAAATGGTAACCTCTTAAATTTAAGCCAAAAATTACAAAATCCACTCAAAACCCCACTATAATTTGTGGAATTACTACATAAAGTATAGCTAACAACATTGTAATATTCTTCACGTGGTACTGATCTATGATGACATTTAGAGGAGTGACACACATAAGGCTCTATGAGACTCAGCTAGCGATTGAGCTGACACCTGTTCTTATAGCCCTTCCAGGTGTCCGAGTGCTCTGTTAACTTTACGTATGTGCTGTCTATCTGGGATTTGAGCTCCTTCAGGATTCGTTGGCTGCTTTCCAACGTAGCCCTCACTGGATCAGAAACTGGCAGTTTTTGGCACAGATCTTCAATCCGTTGTAGCCTTTTCTCACAAAGCTGGTAAGGTCCCTTGTCACCAAAGAACAACTGATGGGAGACAAAGCAGAAAATACAATAAAAATACAAATTGGCAGAAATCACAAAGCATATCTATATATTTGTTACAAACTGTACTAAGCTTAAACCAAAATTTTTGTTAAAGGCCCCAAGGATTGATCTGATTTAGTTGCGCACAGAGTGTCTGGTGGCTTAAGAGCTGGTCAGACCTTCTGTTCATTATTGAACTTGAAATGTATTTCTATAAATGCCCATGTGGTGGCATATAATTCATACCATGTGTTCCTCGATCATCCTTTCATTGCCTTCTCTTGATAACACCTTGTTCTGCCGAGCTAGTTCAGCTTTGCACTCCTCCACTGTGACCAGGAACTTGCTTTTCTGTACTTCAATCTTCAAGTGGATCAAATGATATGGGGCTTCTGTTTGAAGATCCTACATACCCACAGGGGCAATAAACAAGCACAGAGATAAAACTCTACTCCCATTACCTCAGTGTGAAGTTGCAACAAATAAATTATCTGTAACCTGCTAATACAGAAAATAAAGCATATATATGCATGAACAGATGGGGGTTTCTCCGTATTCATTTAAGTAAATAAAGCAACTCTGTTACAAATATCTCTTAGCTATATCATAAGGTCATAAGTTTTTGGGGACTAGAATATCTATGTATAAGGCACGTTACCGAGACATCTTGCTTCTTGGCAATATATACCAAATATTTCCTGTATAAAATAATAAAGCAAACACAAATGGTGAAGGTATATTTACAACTGCTTCCAGAGGTTCCTGTTTGTGTGCTAGTGAGAAACCACTCATCCATCACTCCAGCTTTGACCTGCAACATGCTGTAGCAGGCAAAAAATTCCATAGCTTATAAGCAATGTTTGTTCAGTTGGTAGAGCCTTTGGCAGAAGACAATTTAAACTGATAGCCTCATCTCTTACAAATTTGTTTTATTAAGGTTGGGAAAGTAACTGCAATCATCCAGCATCAGCATAAAGTAAGAAAAGCTAGCACCTATTCTCAGCAAATGTTCCTAACACAGGTATCATTATGGCTGTACACAGGGGGAGAACTTAAGGTTTCATAATTAATTCCTTGCATTTCTTGACTTTTGACAACTTAACAGGGCTTTTTCAAGAGGGTATTTGTAGGTGTAACTGTATCTAATGTTGTAAAACACATTTTTTTCCCCAATTGCACAGGAAGCCAAATAATACCACCTTTTTTAACTTATTTTATTTTAAATACTTTCAACATATAGGTCAGGCAGAAACATTCCAAAGTTAAGACTTATAATTTCCAGAGACATCATTCAATGTCACTAACCTTCCACTGCCTATGAAGTTTTCTCACAGCTTCCTGCAGGTTTTGTTGCTCTTGTTCTGGGAGGATGTCAGTAAGTTCATCGCACGCTTTCAGGAAGGCATTTAGGACTCTCTGATCCAACTGGTTAAAGAATTCCTGAAGTTGAGGCAGAAAGTGAGGTGGTAAGTGAGAACGTGAGAAGATTAAGGTGATTATTGGTAGGGTAACCTGCCAATGTGAAGTTCTCTACCACACTCTGTAAGTTTCAAAGTTCTGCTGCATTGAAGAACTGAAGTTTGAGCTAAGGAAGGAACTATTTCTAGCTATTTAAAGTCCAGCAAATTAATTTATTCTCAGCCAGTATACTGAGATGGTATTTTAACAAGAACACATTTTAAAGCTACATGCGTAAGTAATGGTTATAATACAGACACAGATATTCATCTGAAAAAAAAGCAGCAGATGCGTGAGACTCCCAAAATGTAGTGTCCTCACTCCCAATGGTTCTACTGGCAAAACCAACCCTAATTTCTAGGGGGTCTTCTCTCTTCACCTTCTGGTTACTTACATTCATCAATAAGAGGAGGGATCGGTTTTCCTTTTTGTTTTTCAATCTTAACATTAGTTTGATGTGATCTGTATAACTTCTATATGTTAAAGAAATCCACATCAATTTTAAAATTAAGTAGGTTTTTCACTTGTATGTCATGCACTCAAAGATTTCTCTGAGGAAGGTCAGAGAATTTACTCACGCTGTGTTTCCTGAGAAGTTCTTCAGGATTTCCTTTTTCTTTTAAGCAACAATTGGCAATCTGTATTACTTTCTCCAGTTCTGCTCTAGACTCCTCAAATTTCTTCATCAAACGGATATTTGCTTCTATGTTTTTTCTCCAGTCACCAGCTTTCCTGACCATATTCTGAGTTATAAGCAAAGAAAATGAGCTGGCACTTTCTCACTGATTTTTATTTGCTCTCTTTTACCATGATCTTAGAAAAAAATGCATTTGATTGGTGTCACTCTTTCAAATATGTGCTGTTAACAAGTGCTTCTCCCTTTCATGTTCCCATTTTCCCAACTTTCAATACGTATACTAAAGCTCGTGCTAATGTCATCCTTCAGTCAAATAAAAATGGGTAGCTATCTAATGTACAAGTCTCATACCTTCAGAATGCCTCTGCCATTTGGCAAGTGTTTCTTTCCTAAAGCTTGTTGTCAAATGGAAAGCACCCCGTATGGCTAAAATCTTGCCATTCCATTTTTCCTGGTAGCAGACTGCCTCCTCCTACATGACTCTACATGAAGGTGGTTTCACCTATGGATCCAACCAGTTCCATGCTACAGGACTTCTGTCCTGGAGGAGCTTTGTACAATTATGACACTAGTAAGGCCAGATAAGCAACCAGGTTGAAAAACACTTAAAAGAAAGACAGCAAATTTTGTGGTTTAGTTGCTACTCTGAAATCTTCCTGTTTTGAAACCTTAGTCACAGCTTTTCATTACTGTACTTTGCAGTCTGTCGCAGTGCACTGCATTATCCAGCGGTTACAATTCCATAAGCAAGTAACAAAATTTAGCAGGAGAAATTAACAGTTCACCAGTTCAACTGCAGCAAGGTAATTCCAACACTGCTTACTAACCATACACTTTACCATCCTCACAGATTACAAACCCCAGTGTAAGGAATTGTAATGATTTTACCCAGTGAACTAATAAAATGTGTAGTTCTCAATGTAACAATTTGCTAAGCCTTTTGAAAGTTTCCTGATAAAAATTTGTGTATAATGGTACAATCGTACAGGAATGTATTGTTTACAGGAGAAAATGCCAGTTTCCAGAGCCATAAATATTTTAACTCTGGGGATGCCACATTTTGTATGGTTATGCTATGTTTTATAGGTTTATTTTCTAACACAAAAAGAGATAAATCACCACCCATCTTTATAGGAACAGAGTAATTAATGCTTAACATGGAAAATTTATCAAGCTGCAACTGTATCTGCTTCTGTTACAATAAGCTAAACTGAAATAAATGATTTCTAAATTGTAATTGAAAACCCACTGATCTTTAAGTACAACCCACAAAATACAACATAAATTTTGAAATCCACCTCTTGGGGACAGCTCTTTACTGATAGGTGATTTTCTGTAGCTTAAAATTCAGTTTAGATAGTCTTATACTGAACAACAGAACCCAACATCTGGAGATCTGACTCCAAGATAATGGTTAATTTCATGCAGGAGTGGGGCTAGACTGGGCTGAGTAGCCCCCAAAATATCAACGTGCCTAATAACAACATAGAGCTCTACAGGTAAGGGGGATTACAGCCCGAAGTACACATCTTTACATTAACAAATGCAAACACATATTTGCAACTTTGCATATTCACAATCCACTGCATTTCCTGAGGAAATACAAAGCCCGGCAATAGTAGCATTTGCAAACAGAAGTTTCTATCTTCCGTGCTTTGTGTGAAAGGGAATGTATGGCAATATAGGAGCAAATAATTAGCCAAGATAACAAAGTCCAGAGAAACAAAAAACAGTGCAGCCCTAACAGGTGGATTTCAGGTTCCTCATGCCAAAGGAGCCCGAGACGTGTGGAAGTTCTCCTTAAATCCCAGGTTCCTCTGAGGCAAGCTCACCTCTGAATAACTGCATGGAGAACATGACTAGCAGTTCCCTGACCACTTATTATCTAATGCAGACAAATCCTTAATTAATAACTTGACACCAGAGAGGAGAGCTGTCTGTGACAGTAGCTACAGAGTGATGAAATGGAGATATAGTAGGATGGATCAGCTGCATATGAACAGGCTTTCAGAAATATGCAAATAATTACCTGAAAAGTAATCTGAACTTGTGTAACTTTCTTCTGAAATGTTGACTGATGGAAATGCTGTAACACTTCAGTCGAAGCCACACGCTGCAGGATACTCTGACTATTTCTCTCAATCAGGGACAAGTCTTTCTTGCAGTTTTCTTGATAAGCTACTAAATCCTGAAAGAAAAAAACATATATCCACCCTGGCCAGGAACAAAGGAGAGAAAAATTTGGCAAAATAACAGGAAGATATTTTTTGACAATAAGAACAAAAGGGACAAGGTCAAAGCATCTCGACAGACTACACATAATGTTATATGGAATAACACAGACTACACAACTTTCTCCTTGTATGCAGAGTCCCATACCCAAACTGAGTTCTAGCTATCTATAAAAAAAGACACAGACATGTATCCAAGCCTTTCAGGTAGTTTTAGAGAATACAGGTCAATACATTATTCTATGATTTAATTTTATAGGATGTCTATATTTATTGTATAATTGTAAGCGGGCTGCAGTGAAAACAATAGACATGAGAATGACAGCACGCAGTAGGAGGTTGAGATGTTAACCTTTCTTGCTTTTCAACAAATTAACCTTTCATGTCAGCTACTGGAATTCAGATTTCATTACAAATGGAGTTAAGTGATGAAAATTATACTTAAAAATAAAAAAAAAAGAGAGAGAAGAAAACATGCATGAAGTTGCACAGGCTAAAAAAAAGGTTTAAAAAATCCTGTGGTGAGGAAACTGTTCTGCTATTGAAGGAGCACTGTTTTACTGTATTCCTCAGGATAAATCTCCAATTACTCTCTCATCAGCAGAAACCAGCATCCTCCATATAACTGAGCAGATTTTGGTTCCTTGGTTGGCAAATAACTGCAGAAGAAATACTTCTTTTTATTGTGACATTCTGGGGCAGGTTAACCTTCAGAAGCAGAGGAAAGGAGCACTCTTATGAGCTGCTCCTTAACCTGGAGGTTGGACACCTGACGGAGCTGGTATTCATAAACGGAAATGGATTTACTTGGGAAGATAAATAGACTGGTTTGATTCAAACTCACCAGATAATTTTTTAGCCAAATACAATCAAACCTTGAAGTCACTGGAAGAGAAGACCCTTCTTCTTGAATTATTGGGCCAATCGCCAGAGTCATTGTAGGCTTGAACTAATTTTTATATATATACACACACACACGAGCGCCTATGAAATTAAATCTCTTTGCTGCAATATTGTTATTTTTTTGAAAGGGGCTCTAAATGGCTTTGAGAGACCTCAGCTTCCCATAAAAAATCCATTTAATTATATTGCCTGTCAAATCCGGCTCTAATGAAATGTGTACATCAATTTTGAGGGACCAATTCTAGGCTCTATACCACACATACCAAAGGATAAATGCCAAATCTTATGCAAGATCCTCCTTTTTTCTTTTACCTTTCGGAGTGACTTTCTGACTAGCTCTGAGTTCCTCCAGAATGAAATGTTTATTGGTCAGGTAGAAAAGTTAATGTTCTGCTACAATACACTTCAAAGAAACCACTTCCAGGCTTCTAAGAAACTTCTAAGAAACTTCCATAATTGTCCAAGAAAACCTAGGATAGTTCCTGACCATGTTCTTTCATGTGCTTAAAAAAAAAATACAATGCATTTCTGATACTTCAGTCCAATTTCCACTAGATTAAAAAAAAAAAAAAAAGTCTCATATGTATTTCTTGGACTGAAACCACGGGCACGAGGAGGGAACACAAGTTTCAATCTCTGTATGTTTATGCCTAGCTGACTTTAGGATAGGCTATGTTTGTTGCCTGAATACAAAGAAACATTTGCTCAGCTTACCGAGTGCAATCCAAATTCCTAGAAAGCCAATTGTAAATACTCAGAGTCAGCAAATCTTTGTAAGATATTTTTGAAACTTACTTGGGCTTTTTGTTTAAGAACAGTTGTAGGTTGTGCTTCAGGATCCAGGATAGAAATTATTTCATTGACTTTTTCAAGAGATTCATAAAAATGTGTGATTTGTTTCTCCAGTTCTTCCAGTGGAGACAGCAGATGCTGGCATTCATACAGCAGGGCACAGGAGTACTCCTTAACCTTTGGCCATTTTAAAGAAAAATAATTATTAAAAAAGTTGTCAAATTTAATAAATAGCAGCTTCCTCTGCATGTGGGTTTATGTAGCTGCTACCTGCTTCTTTTAAGACAGACCAAACCTGATCCTGTACTACTTCTTAAAGAAAAGAATATTAAATTTAAGGACGGCAGACTTACAGTCTAAAAGAAGTAACATGTTCTCCACCCTGAATTCAACCTACTGTTACTATAACTATATATATTTGCTCAAATGCATATATCTGAGCATTTATGCAGGGGAGCTTACTACTTGTTAGTTCAACAGTCAACGGCACACGTAGTAGGAAAAGTATTCTGCAACCTTGCTCAGCTGCTCTTTGATCCTTGTCAAAGTTGTAAGCATTTCATTCACTTCCTCTTGGGAAACTTCTTTTGTAACAAGTTGCGCTGTTCTTGTAACCATTTTGTACTGAGCTTCCATCGCAGGCAATTTCTGCTTAATATTCTGGAACAAATGTTTCAAAAAATATTTCAACAACAGCATTCATGCATTCATGGGAGATACAAGTCTGTTCTCAAGAGATGAAAGATATATATTCCAATTATCAATTGTTTTCATCACTGATTTTAGTGAATACTGGATCATATTTCAAATGCATGAAAACTGTGCCAACGGGTATCAGTCAGCTTACCTGAATGGGATTTGAAACTACACAGAAAGAAATATCCAGTGGGACAGTGTTTTGGAAAGGTGCTCCAGAAATGTCACTCACAGAACACAATGATTTATATTAGCTATAGCAGAAATTATATAAAAAAGCACCACTTGTAAAAAAAAGTAGTAATAATGGAAATGTATACTAAAATAATTTTATGCTCTCAGAAGTTTCTCTCTTATGAAAGAGTAAGAAAGGAATGGAAGGAAGACACTTACTTCTAAATCTTGTACAAACATTTTGACATCAAGGAAGGACACTTCTACAGAGACTGAAAATTTCCTATTGCTTCCATCAATAAAAGCTGTCAAATGGGCAACACCATCCAAGTATTCCTCCCTCATTTTATCCAGTTCATCTGCTCGGGCATACTAGGAAAATATAAAGTAAAAAGAAACAAACAAAAAAATAACCACCCCAAATGAGATATCTGGCAATTAAGTAATGACTTAAGAAAATTAGCATGTTTTCAGTGTAATTGTTTGCTGGAAAAATTGCATTCAGCAAAGCACAAAATAATGGAAACTAATCTTCTAAATTAGACACTCATTGCCTGCATTAGTTTCCGTAGTGCTGATACTAAAAAGAACATTGATACAAGAGGTCAGACTATTTTAAGTTTTCGATCATTTGGAGAACAACAAAGTCTCATCTGTTTCTAACCTAGAATCAACATTTCAATTCATTTCTCATTGACTACAGTATCAATTTGGGAAATTTGGCAAAGAGAATAGAACACAAGAAGCCTAGAAAAGCTGAAGGATAAGGGAAATTTCAGTAAAAGAACTGCTGGCTGGAGGAAGGGGAAACACACCTTAGAATGTGGAAAGAGCTGTAGGACAGAAATGGTGAAAAGCCAGTGATAAAAACCGTATAGCCAGCACATGAAAGAAGCTGAATAAGTAGGGGAAGAGATATTGACATCCTGGGCATTATTGTTTCCACAGTGAATCAGCCTAAATATCGGCAGCAAATAAAGCTTGAGAATATTCTAGTCAACAGTTTGGAAAAGTTACAATAAAAAAGGGGCAATCGTTATTTGCTTTTCCATTTAACTTGACTGCAATGGAAATAATCATGCCAGTAAAGAAAATAGATTCAGCATCTTCAAATGGGCAACTGCTATTTAAAATCACTGGAAGGGGAAAATATCATTAGAAGTATTAGGACTATAGCAAGGATATTTTCTAACATGTTTATGAGGTGTGAAATACTTCTGTGTAATTTTATCTCACATCTTCCCTTTGCTTTTTAAAGAGCAAATATAGAAACAGCACTTCTCTTCCAATCAGTTGACTCTCTTCCATGAGACAAAGTAGTTTTTTCATTTACTACCACTGCTTCCTTGCACACAAGATAGAAGTAATGTCTGACTAATTTGATGAAAACATCTAGTTAATTAACTTGCATTGTACCTGCTTATGGTTGCAACTTTCGTTAAAGGGTAATAAAAATGCTCACTTTCACCATTTTCACTGTTTAGTTTTACAGAGCTTACAATAACAATAGCTACTTAAACCCAATCATTTTCTTTGAAGAACAGTAGAGACTACATATAAATAATATTCACTATATCAAGACAGAAGACCATAAAGAAAAACTACAGTTTCTACTAGCTGAAAATGTCCAAAAGTAAAAATAAAGTTGTATAACCAAAAGATAAATAAAGGAAAAGCCCCAGTAAAATAAACTGCTGTCAGGGATTAACTTCTAATTTAAATAATAATGAACAGTTAGGTACTATAGTAAGCTGTCCTATAGCCCCACTAGCAGAGCAAATAAATCCATCTTGCTTGCATGGAAATGACAAAGTAAATATTTAAATGTAACAACAGCAATAACACATACCTGCTTAACCTGCATAAACAATTCTCTCCATCTTCCATTTAGTAACAGAAGCTGCTGCTTAAGGTCTCTGGAAATGGTCTCATCACATGTTTCAATCAGAAAATTACCAGCATCGTTCATGGCTGTGTGCTGTTGGATCCAATGAGGTAAGTGCCGGAAGAAATCCTGAAGAAGAAAATGAAAACACCTTTCTGAAACCTTTTCAAATAGTCTTCACCTTAAATCATGAAACTAAAATTTAAACACCAGCTAATGGGTTGATAAAACGCTTTGAACAATTACTCCCTGAAGCTCTTCATATCGGATATGCCATAATAGAATTTTAAAGTCTGTGAACATAACCTACGGAATTAAAAATTACCACCAGTTTACTTACAGCTCATTTTACTCCACTGAGTAGCTTCAGTTAATCTAATGGAACTCCTCTGTAAGAGAAAGCTCCATAACTGAAAACACTGTTAGGGCTAATCTAATTTTTCTCTTGTTTGGAAGCAGTATGGGCTGGTAGTAACCTGGGCCATACACAGATTGTAGCGAGATTTGTCCCCTTCTGTGAACCATATGCAGCTTTCCAGGGTCTGGCAACCCAGAAGACCTGAGAAGACTGATTCTTTATCGCTGCTTCCTCCTATCTCAGAGCAGGTGAGTGGGGAGGGGAAAGTGATGGTTGTCACTGGTTTTTTTTTTCTCCTGTTCCAATAAGACAGTCTAAATATCCCAGCCATAGTGCCAAATGCTTCTGTGCATCTTGTAGGCAGGTACACACACATAAATTGGCAGAGTAGACAAAGACCAGCTCCATCTCTTCCTTTTTGCTCTTCAAGAGGATGGGCAATTGTTCCCAAGGCAGGTAACTCCAGGCACTATGACTACAGCTATATCAGTAAACAAAACAGGACCCAGTCACTGTCCCATGATTGTCCACATCTTCTCTGACATGGTTTTGGCTTGTCCCTGCTACCCTTCTGCCAAACAACACACAATTCAATGGACAGCACATGGCAAGGACTGTTCCCAATAGTCTGAATGATGAGGCCACCTTCTTTCAGGGGAGAGAGAGTAGCCACAAGGATGCAAGCCACTTGGTCCTCAGGACTAAGGAAGGGGCAATGACCCATTTATTTATGACTATCGATCTACCCAATAATTCCAAGACTGTTAAACTGACAGCGACAGTCCCATGCAATCCTTCGCTCAGAGGCAGATGCGTAAATTCCTGTCCAACTGTACTGTCAGTCATCCCAAGTTTCAGAGGTACAGTTCTGAAACTTCATAGTTTATACTTGTCAGCACTCATCCACGTGTAAAAACAGTTCTGATAAAACCAAAAAAATCCCGTCAAATGGATATATACTGCTCAAATTTGTTGAAGAGAGAATTGAACAACATACAGTGTTGTAAATTCCTAAAGCTGAGATCAGTAGAGTACAGGTGCTCTGTACTGATGTATCAGTGAATAAAAGTAATCATCTCAGCAAACTTTATGTGCAGTTTGAATCTTCTTCTACTCACAGTGGAGCACAATCCTTGCTGTGTGCAAAGGCTACCCTCTGTGAGCACATCCAAAAGAAATTAATTCTACTGAATCTGGCACTGGTCAGTTCTCCAATGGTCAGGCTTACTAGAGGTCCAGAAGGAAAAAGCACATGGAGTAAACTCCTTGTGGCCTTGCTCCCGCACACTTATTCCCACAAACCATTACTTTCCTCAGACCCTGCTGGGGAGTCTCGCCATTTCAGAAGCCAGCCTAAAGTACATGTAAAATCTGGACAAATCTGGAAGGTACTGTGAAGCACAATTCATTCTCAATTAAAACAATGCAGCTCTATTTAAGGAAGTCTGGAACAGGTTGCCCAGAGAGGTGGTAGAAGCCCCATCCCTGGAAACACTCGAGGCCAGGCTGGACGGGGCTGTGAGCAACCTGATCGAGTTGAAGGTGTCCCTGCTCACTGCAGGGGGGTTGGACTAGATGGCCTCTGATGGTCCCTTCCAGCCCAAGCTGTTCTGTGATTCTATGATTCTATGATACTGAGACCAACCTTCTCTGTGCTCACTGTCCCTCCTACGATGAACACAACCTCAGTGCTGTTCCAGTGAAGTAAACTTTCCAGTAACATGATTATCTGTGTGGGCACGTCCCTAACTTTTCCCAACAAATTGGACCTAGTATGATACAAATTTTTTTGAATCCTCTTCAATAGGTCTAAGAAAGACTGAACAGGCATACAAGCAACATACTTGTCTTCTAGGTCCTGGCCTCATTACCATAAAAAGTCAAATGCTCCAGCTGAGCATTCCTGCGTGTACAGCAGGATAACACAATTCCTCTAAAGGTCCGAAGCCTTAAAAAGTTCCTTGGGCTAACTGGGAAAAATATGTATGAAATCAATCAACTTTCTTAGTTTATTTTTTTTAGCTGCCATTAATTACAGGCAGCAAAGAACCCATCTAGGAGTGATGGTAACACAGGCTTGCAAGGTATTTTCAGCAATTAGACTTGTATGAACTGAGAGGGTTCAGTGAATCTACTACTTCTCAGGCATTAACGGCACAAAAAATATTTTATCCCTCAGGAAAAAAAAAAGGCCTGATGTCAAATACACTACAAGCTTAACATTTCTTTTTATTATTTTTTCCTTCTTCCTCCTTTTCTTAAGAACATTCTAGATTGGTTAAAACTAAAGGTTAAGAGCCATTTTTCTCCTATGTCTCTAAAAATACCAAAAGCAAATATCATGGATAAATTGGCTTTCTGGTAACTGCATCCTGTGAGTTCTTAGCTTTTGCCTAGCTTCACGTACCTGGTCTAAACAATTTTACAAGAGCCTTGCGTAACTAATGGAGACCCACACAGTCCGTCTGCGACACCTTTGGCGTAGCAGCACTAAGCAGAGTCCCTGAACTTCAGAGCAGCCGTGGCGGTGCCTGCTATCCCTGCAGCACGCTTGACCTGGCTTTTGCTGTCCTGACCACCACAAGCTTACCTGTAGGTCTTGGGTGGTAGCATCTTCTTCCTGGAGCACTTGATGGCCTCAGGGGGAATCCTCTGTAACCAGAGAGAGAAACTGTGCAGGTTTGCCTTGCTACTGCAGAAGGAGAGTAAGAGGGATGGAGAAATCTTTCTTCTTAATGACTGGCATGTCCTGATTAGCGTTGGTTGTGGAATGAGAAACTAAAGGACTTTTTCTCCTTTCTGTTAGAGCTTTCTTCTCTTCCCCTCCACCCTCTCCCCCCGCTACACTTTTCCTTTACTCCCATAGCCCAGCGCCTGTTTTTTTCTGGCCCACGGGTTTGTGGCAGTTGTGCTGTTTTCAGTCTCAGTGGCTGTTTTGCCCTGGGTAACTACTTTGGCATCTGCTGCCAGCCTTTTATTTCATCTTTCTTGTTTGATCAGCTTGACTGGCTGTCTGTGAACCTGCACTGCTGATGTCTTACAACCAGAATTTTAGGTTCCAGGCAAGAGTGTGCTATTGTCAAAATCCACCTTCTTGAGGCTACAGACCAGCTGTGACGCAGTATGACAGCTTCAGTTATATGTTTTTATCCCTTCCCAGCTGGCCTCTGTGCTGTCTTCCTCAAAGGAAGCCAGGCCAAGGCTTCTCCTGCAAGTATGGGTTATGGCGAACAGATGGGAACTGTATTGCACTTGGTCTCCAACAAATAAATCAAGAGCAGATGTTTTCTTCTATGAATCCACCTTTCATAAAATAAACACACACTATGACATATAGATAAGGCCTGATTGTAGCACATCTTGTTGGAGGAGACCATTATTGTATGTCTTTTACGTACAGTAAAACCATGCATTTCCATGCGCAGTAAAAACATACTTTTTTTTATTTTTCAGTACCTTGCTTAATATAAGCACATTCAGACTGAATTGGGAGGGTAAGAATACAAAAATGAATGCGGCAGCATGGTTGTGTTGGTAAAAATACAACTCAGTTATCTGAACAGATAAAGATGTTCCTAAAAATTCTCAGAGAAAAGGAATACACTTTATCCATTAAAAATTCTCAAAAAGACAAGTATTTTTAAATATGTACATATAATACGGATAAATATTTATTTGTCTGTACTATGGTTCCTTTATCTACTTGTAGGCCCAGAAAGGAAAGATAAAGAAGGAACAGTCTGAATAGCAATGATTCATTCAGTGCTCATCTTGTCCCTCTTTCTCATGCCCTCTACCTGGCATTACATGCCACAGCACAGACACCGCACCACCTATGCTAGTGCCATTTTCAGGACATGACAAAGGAAGTGGCATTTTTTCTCCACAAATATATATTTATAGCTGAAAATTCAGGGTGAAAACATCTTGATTTGAATTACAAGACCAAAGACCCTGGAATGTCAATGACTTTGTAATATTTTACTACAGTAATTTTTCCCAGTTTCGACTGCTGATAGACACTTCTGGTCATCTAGAGATAGGTGAATAACTCATGGTCATTTCTTCATGTTACGATTTTTGTCTCTCACTTAGTGAACTGTTTGCAAGTGAATGAATTATCAAACCAAACAGAAAAATTTGGTCCAATCCTGTAAATTAAAATAACTGCGGCTTTGCTGGACAGGAAGCGAAAAGGAGGGACTTGTGTAGCTATAGCAATTGATAGTGACTTGGACTTCTAATATTCAGACAGAGAATCAGGGAGAAGACCCCATCTCCAGTTCCTCCAGACTGAATACTGCTGTAGTACATTATATATGGTATATTAATACATCAGGCCAGAGCTGTGAGGGAGATCAGACTTACAGTTCTGTTACTGCCCATTATTTTAGCAATTACCTACCTCCAGTGAGATAAGACCCTTCCATAGCAGTCAAACAGTACCTGCAGCCATGTCTTGCAAGAATATGAACAAGGTTACATGGCTCTAAAATATGATAATATCTTCTTATGCTGCAATGAGAAGAAATGCTAGTAACAGAGGTGTGGTTGCAAAACACACAGTAATACTGTTTGTCAGTCTTTTAGAGTTGTTAAGCCTCATCCCTATTAGAAATCCCATCGCTATATAGTAGTTCTTGGTAGTGATATGCCAGGTGTCCTGGAGCAGCTACCAATGAACCATGCATGTCTTATTTTACTGAATCTGACAGAAAAGGGAAAAGTTACAAATATTTATGGTCTGTAGCTGGTCATTTCAGGGTGAGATACTGCTGTTCCTGATGTGGCCCTGGGAGTCATAACAGGACCGGCCTAGTGACTCAAAACAAAGATGGCACCCAATGGCCAGTTGAGGCAACCAGGGGCTTTCCTGGCACTCTCAGTCTGGGGCATACCTGGGAGAAGGGCTCCATTTTCCACATTGCTCTTGCCACCTATGTCAAGTTTTGACAGACAGTCGATAACTCCCTTCCCCCACATTTCTCCTCAGTCCTTATCATTTCCACTTTGTGGCTGAAGACCACTGTCCTCTTACAGGATGAGTAATTCTTCTCTGGATCTTATGTATATTCAAAGCATATTCACCCTTTCTCTGCCTGTTCCTCTCTGAGCTCCCCTCTTGTAAAGGACCCCAAAGAAATCCTGGTCTATCCAGCACTGCAAGCACACCACAGCTGTGGCAAGTGGCTGAAACTCAGGCACGTCTGAAAATACCTACTGAGTCATTTCAGGTACCAGTGCTATGTCGGAGGCATATTCTGTGCCATGAGTCTCCTGCAAAACTCTGGACCAACAGTCCCTCCATTTCTGAGCTCAGTGCTCTGTCCTTAACGATGTTCTGTGTTGGTTTTTGGTTGCAGGGCTCAGTCAATCTCTGCTGTTCTTCTCAAATTTTGCACACATTGCTGCAGAGGTGAACTCACTGTGCTGACCACGACTGGCCTCAGCTTCTCCTTGTCAGCAGCTTATCTCCTGCCTCTGCTCTCGGCGCAGCCTGTAGCTCTCCCAGATCTGCCCTCCAGCTCCAGCCTTGGGCTATACTACTGCAGACATTCTGCACAGAGGACCTTTCCTTGTCTAATGCACGCTGTGTTCCCTTCCCCTGCTGAGTCAAAAGAGGAAAATCTTGTTTCGTTTTCTTCTCTGGAGCACTGTGTCCAGGTGGGGATTTCTTCCACAGCAGATCCATCAGTTCTCCTCGTCTACCTTCTCGTAAAAAGGTCACAGACTTAACAGTCGTCTTACCTGTGCAAGAAACAAACATGGAAATACCAAAGCGCTGTGATGCATGTGAAGCTGGGAGTTGGGTGAAATGCCCCAAAATACAAGAAGAGGTTAAAAGTTTAGCCCCCGCTCCTCTGACACATACAGAAACATTCTGGGGAAAGATGACCTCCAGCACTTCCAAACTTGCTGTGGGAGCAGAAGGGTAAGCAGAGTTGAAAGTCAACCTGTGGATTTAATGTCTTAACTAAAGGTGATACTTAAACATGTAGATGCCCAAGCCAGATTTTAACCCGCTATTGGAAGCAGTCAAGATATTTCAGCACACAGCTCAATGACGTCTGGTTTATTTTGCTTTTTAGATGAAGTCCATATCCTAGGTCTGTGCAGCAATCCACTTGTAATCCCTTTTCACGTGTGTATAATGACAGCTCTTCAGTACAGACACTCGTCTTGATCTTTGCAGTAGCGGAATGACACAACAGAAAAGAAAAGAGGTCTTATCAAGGAAAATTTGTCAAGGAATAATAAAAAATGGGACTGGAAACAAAGATGACCTCACGAGGTCACATAGTCAATGTTCTGGCCCCAATTACAGCTAAACCATTCCTGGCAGATGTTTGTCTAGCTCTTATTTTCTCATCCCAGCATGTCTTTATTCTCTGGCTGAACTTATTCTATTATGAATCAGGCACTATCAAGTCTCCATAAAAGATTAAAAGTTCTCTTTGAATAAGAGATTGTACATTGTAAGAAAAATTATGTACAGCAGACAAGGGAGAATTTCAGAAGAGAAAATATCTGACCTAGAAACTGCTATCATGACTAAAAGGTCTTCTTTAAAATGAATTTAAGATTAAACAGAAAAAAACCCCACATTACAGTGTACACTGAGATTTTATAAAAATCCTTAATAAAATAAAATTATAAAATATCAGTTATACCTTATATGGTGTTAATAAGGTGTATCATGTCATATACAAATATCACAAGAGTAAATAGCTCATGCTTATTAAATGAAAACCTTGGCTGAAAGAAACCATAAAAAATGTGTGGTATTGCTCCTAGAAAGACTGATACATAGCGTTTTTCCAAATGATATTGTTATAATTGCTTTAGCGAGCAGTCTTTTCTTTGCATGTGTCTACCTTTTCCCTTCCTTAGAGACACCGTCTCTCTCACAAATCCAGAAATCCTTTTCTTGGTGCTGACTGCAGCCTGGGAAACATTTAGACCTCCAGCATACACTGCAAAGCAATACGACAGCTATGCAGGTTTGCTGGAATGATGTATTTTTGGCACCATGTCCCACGCCTGTGATGCATTAAGGGTCAGCCAAAGAGTGCATTGTACTTAGAACCTTGCAGAAATTGAAGGCGTGCTGCAGAGGGCACTCTTTACTAAGAAAATTAAAACAGGCACACGGTTGGGGTTAGGGAGTGAACAATGCTTATAAAAACATGTAGGGTGCTGTGATCTATTTTCGTACTTATTTTAATCAGGTATGAAGTATGGATTCAATTCAGTATTTTTTTTCCCCCCAAGTTCATAGATCTGGGAATGTCTGCACTCTTGAGTTTTCTCAGGATAATGTATACGCCATTATTATTTTTTCAGGAAAAAACAATATTTACTAAGACGATATTATCTGACACAATGTTATGTCTGAGACAGGCAGTTTTTATACTTTGAATTTATTCTAGTCTGCTATAAATTGCTGGAAAATGAAGGAAAGTCAAGATACAATCTCACAGAAACTAACCATATACTGTATTTTTCCACAAAAAAACCCCAACACTAATAAAATGACTGAACAAGATAAGATAGCCAAGTTCACTGTTTTAATATTCTCGGAGAAGATGAGCATATCATTCTCTGTCTGTACGCAAGGTATTTTGTATGTTAATTTAAAGGCAGCCATTCTGCTGGTAATGATCTACATATTGTAAACTCCGTGATGGATGTTACAAAATAAACAAATTCAAAATTTTCATGGGAATTAGAAGGGAGGTGGGAAGATACCAGGTAAGAGAATGAAAATGTGTTGTAAGACATGGAACTCTCAGTATCAGTATATCACAGTATTTTAGTCAGAGCCTGGCTGCATATTTTATCATAGTAGGTAGCTTTAAAAATTATTTATGAGACTTGCAGAACACTTAGTGTACCAAAGAAAGGACAAAGCACTTCTGCTCAGTATATTCTTATGCTAAATTCTCACTGGTCTGTAGCTAGTTTAAGATAAAGCTTCTCCTTTTTTCTTTCTGAGGAAAGCAACACAAATGTGATTGCAACAAGTGTGAGACATTTAGCAGTTCAGCACCCGTGCACTCGCACAGGGCTGGGAAAAATTTTTCTCTTCCAGCTCCGCAGCTACGCAACAGCAATGCAAGCTACCCTGTTTTGTCAGCAGGAACCGTTTCCAGCAGCCTTTTGGTGGGTTATTACTCGATGGAATTAAAAACGTGGAAGCATGCAATCAGATCAATTTGACGAGTGTTAGGTTGAAAGGAACTTTTATCTCCAAATCGGGTTACATCAGTCTGATCTTTAGCTGTTGCTAATAAGCTCTGAGAATTAGACTTGATCTTAGCCTGGAGACTGAAGCAGACTCTCTGTCTTGGGATGTTTCCATTATGTTAATCAGGAAAATCTGAACGTTGATCCAGTCGCAAGACATAACCTCCACCACTGGTTTCCGTGCTTGCTGCAAGTCCTGTAAAGCAGCCAAAAGCCAACACGCAGTAAGATGTGCTGGCCTTCCAGGAGACCATGTCACTTGCTTCAGTTGCTGGCAGCATGATCGAATTAACCACCTGCATCTGGTGGGTCTTGTGCTTGGGCTGGAGGTGGAGGACTCATTTCTTCAAGCAACGCAGTGAGAAATGCCAGCTACGTAACTCATGTAATTTGTTGCATTCTGTTAACAGGAGCAATTCAGCAGCTGAGGAGGAAAAGCCAACACAAAATCGTATCAATGTGTCACTGGAGCACAATATAAGTTCCCCATGCCTCACAAAAATCTGCTGCTTTTTATCCATCCCTACTCCATCAAACATGGGGATCTACTACACACATTCACCAATTTCTTCCTCGCTTTGTGTTATATGACGATAATAAATGGTTTTATGCTTCTTTTCCTATGAAGATTTCTAGTAATTTCGGTGGCATTAAAAAAAAAAAGCTGAACAGGCTGGGAAATATGTTGGTCTTTACAAGGGAAATAAGGTGATTAGCCTCTGATGAGGAAAGTATTTGCTTTTTGAATGTTGTAAAAAGCAATTAAAACTTTTGAGGCACTGACTTGTTAGAGTCAAACATGTCTACATTTAAGAATGTTTTCAGCAGATACTTATAAGATCATATTGACACTAACAATGGCATAAATATGGAAATGATACAACAGTAAAGTAGCTGATTTTTAAGCAGTGGAATAAAAGACCTTAAATGCCTCAGAGTTATAAATAAGTCTGTGCACATATGAAAAATAATTTTTCCATAGATACTGTAGAGGAATGGCTGCTTTTCAACTTTCTCCAGGATGAAACCTTTCATGTAGTTTATTTATCTTGTTCTGCCAGAACGAAGGGTGCTGTGAGAACGACAGACAGAAAAATGCCTGTAAGATTTCCTTTTGTAACAATGCATCTTTAGTTTTAGGAATAGAGTGCTAGTGTCTCCTTTTTATTTCTGCTTTAAGCTCTGACTTTTTATAACAATAGACTCTGACTTTCTGAGCACTGTGAGTGCTCAGAAATGAGGATAGGAAGGTTTCATCCTGTATAACCACAGTCTAAGCTGACAGTCAACAACAGCTACAGCACCTCCTGTGCTATATGCAGCCGAAATAATTTGGTCAGGGATTTATAACTGAAATTGTGAATATATGATTTCTTCATGAGGAAATGAACCCATATTTAAACTGCAGGGCTAAACCATTGTCACAGTATAGGTAAGGGAATTGAAAGAGTCCTTCAGAAGTCATCTAGTCACCGCCGCTAAAGCTGGATGTAAGAATTCAGGTCCACAGCTGTTAACAATGAAGACAGCAGGTCTGCCAGTTCCTGACCAGTGACCAGTAAATGTTAGCTGCATTCAGCTTCACATTAAGTTAGCTGGGGAAACCTTTGAAGAGACTGAACAGTTTTATTTGTTGAACCTGAGCTGGCTTTGTATCACTTCTGTTTTGTTTCTGCAATCTTTGTAAATAAGGGGTTATGATGATCCTAATTTTCATGAACTTTCATTGAAGCAGCAAGAGCAGTGGTGTAATCAGGCTCAGTGATAACATCGTATTTCCTTTCCTTTTTCTAAAGTGAGAGAAGAACAGACTTGCACAGCTCTAGCTTAGCAGCAAAAAACCCAGAGGTCCCTGGCTTTGTGAAGGCAGACATCCAGGCCATTTTACTGTCTCATTCCAGAAGGGTGGTTGGACATGCTTCCAACATTTAGTGCAGGCTACTAATTGCCTGGAGGAGAAATTCTGTGGATAAATTTTATACACAATGGCAAAAGATCAAGTTTGACAGTGGTATTTTTGACACATTGTGACATCCAAATTACATACTTCGTGCTTAGTCTTTTACCAGCAATTCTCCCTTCACTTTTAAAAATTGCATTTGCTAATAGCTGTCCTAGTACTGACACATTCCGCCAGCCGCTGTTGCTCGTAAGACAGATCTCCTTGCTCTCTAATCTAACATGATGATGAAAACCAGTGAACGTTCATGGGTGCTGCAGAGCACATGCTTTTCATTGTGTTGTGTGCTTTCCATGCAATGTGAGCAGCAACAAGCTTTAAGCAGGCTCCTTGCTAAGAACAAGCCATTTCTTTATGTAAGACAGAAGCTCAAGACTGATGAAATGTATATAATCCAAGAAAAGACAAAGAGCAAAACTCCGTGGTTCAGTGAACAGCAGATGGCTTGACAGTGTCTTTAAAAAGGTGCAGATGGAATTGTTATCTGTTAATACAGCTCGGCAGAGAGCCCAGGTTAAGATTAGATTCTCTGGAAGTACAATACTAACCTTTAAACCAGACACTAAGATTGTTTCCTATTATTTTATTAAAGTAAACCTAACTACGGCTGCAGGCTTGAGACAGATGAGACAAAACCTAGCCATAAATAATTTCTTATAGTCATTCATCGTAGCTCCCTTAGGTCTTCTACTGCAGTCAGGTTTGCTCTAGCAAAACAGCAAAACATAATCTTTTGTTGCCTATGAAACAGCAGCACCAACACATTCACTGGTTCCTGAATTGATTCCCCCCCCTGAAATTAAGAGAATTCATTTTGCTAATTTCAGTGAGTAATGAAGAATGATCTTACAGAGGAATCAGTGTGATTCTTGGTGAATTGTATCAACAGACATTTTTACTGAACATTTTTTAGCATCTTGAATCCATAAATAGATTCTCTTTATGGAATCTCAAGTCATACGTGCACCTTCAGCATATCTGCTTCCACAGGTTTTTTTAAACATCCCAGCAAATTTATTTTATTTTAGCTTTGTCTTATCCACACTGCTCTTATCCACACACTCTTTGAGCAGTGTACCATGCTGCTTTAGCTATTCAGCATGGCAAATTGGTTGGACTGGCAAACCTAGCGCTTGGCACACTGCAATGGTTCCTTCCCACCCAAGCCTAGATCAGATATATGCAGGCTGCAGTCTGTGAAATAGAGTTGCACCTTGTAAGAGCTTTGAAGTCGTTCCAATTATTCCATTTCCAGTCTTGCCTCAGACTGCTCCCCACCTTATATCTCTGTTCCTCAGCATATTTTAACTGCACTTAAGGCTAAAAATAATATAGGGAAAGATGTCATATAACACTAATATTTTTTCTAAATAATCAGTGATAAAGTGATAAGAGCTTATGAAAGAGAAATGTTTATGGATTATGTGACTATATTGATGTACTAACCACAGATCCCATTAGGTAAGTGCTTTACTTCACATGCATAAATACTTCCAGAAGATACAGCATCGGATGTTATCATTCCAGTAACAGAAACAAAAATTGCCTCAATAGCCTTGCCTCCTGAGAAAACAATTTTAACTGGATATTAGTTAAACCTTTACCTGTATACTAAAAAGCATGTTAGTGTGCTTCTGAGACTTGCATATTTTTGACTTAAAAAAAAATTGAAGAACACGACTGGAAACCTGGAATTTGAATTTCTGCTGGCAACAACAGTATTCTTCCTGCATGTTGTAGAAGGATCCTTCCCGGTCCTGTTGGCACTGTGTCTGCAGACAAAACTGCGTGGTTCCATGTGTGGTAAATCTGGAGGAGCTGGCTTTTGGTCTCTAGGATGGTGATGACAGGTCTGGAATGCCTCTGTCACATTGTCAGAAGAGACAGTGTAAAACGAGAGAGAGGAATACGCCTCATCAGGACTGTGCAGAGACACAGCAGCAGAGGTTTGCACAGCTTGTTTTCTGAGAGATGGGGCTGTGTACCAGTGTGGTACCAGGCTCCATATCTCCATCAGCTGTACCAATGTACCACCACCAAAGGCTGTATGTTAAAGAAATGTTGATGGTACTTGTATTTATGCCCTTGGAAAGCATGACATTCCAAATCTGTGCTGCTTATGCAACTATACAGGCATAGCTACAGAGATTCTCACCTACGAGGAGATTAAAGTTGATTTTAAGCCATCAGTAGTTTCTAACATCGTACTCCTTCTTCTTCTTCTTCTCATTATACGTTAGGACATCCAAGGGTGTCTCATAAACTACAGCTAAAACGAAGTGTACTCCTGCCATCCACATCTAAATTACATGGGGGGACTGACAAGTAAGCAACAGTGCTGTTCTCACAGGTTTGCAGTGTTGGTTAAATTCCTCCCAAAAGCCTTGCAAGGACCCTTCACCACTTCTTCTGACTCCCCACCTCCTTCATGTGGTTGGGCTACCATGTTTCTAAAACTCAGGTGACTATATAGGCTCAATTTTAGGATTTCATCTTTAGATAGGCACTTGGTAGGGCTTCGGTTTTGTTGCTTGGGATTTTTTCAAGCAACAGCAGAAGATTTCATACTTGTGGTTTTAACTCTGAAGGAAACAGTAGACTAGCAAATAAGATATGCATGCATGGGGGCATAAAGCTAATGAACATTCCAGTGCTAGGTACATAAGTCTCAACCATTGACAGCTGAGGCAAAGAAACAGACAAAAAAAAAAGGAAACAGCTGAAGAGTTCTTCATCTGTGGAGCTGTGAGGTAAAGTGTTACTTATTTCTAGAATCAGAAATAATAGGTGCAATGTGTTATTGGTTTTTATTTTGCTTTTCTCACTCACTAATCTCATTCCAGCTAAGCCTAAATGTGGACAGTGTTGTTTCAAATGAGAATGTCTGAAAACTTTGAGTGAAAAAAAACAGGGACTTGTAATGGAAACAGGTGTGAAATCTTAGCTGCAGTGGTTTGTAATCAGCATCAGCTCTTCCAGTGACAATACATGGAATATCCCTGCATAGGATTTTGAAATACCAGCTTCTTCAACTTTTTGCCATCCATGGAGTTCAACTAAATGTTATTCCCACAGAATGGGTATAAGTGAATCCTCAAAAAAACATAAAAGCTGTAGAAACTGGACCCAAATTCCTGTAAGTTTTTTGTAAGTTTGAGTGTGGTAAACTTGCCCACATTAATTCAGAGTGTCTGTAGAAAACCAATTTCCCAGCTCTTTTTTTTTACCTCCAGGTCTGTCTCAGGTGCCTGTTACATATATATAATTTTGTTTGTAGGCAGCATGTGCTGTTAAGGAAAAACATTAACCTATTTCAGACAATGAAAAGGAACAAGTCTTAATTTACACAGAAATACCCATAGGAAGTTAGGAACTGGTCAAGCTTGTAGTTATGACCTTCCTTATTTTGACATCCAGGCACCATTTCCTTATGTGGGATTTGAAGTCCTGTTTTAGTACATTGCCACTATGACTACCTGTGCATTGTAGCTTTAAATTACCTTGCAGGTTGAAGTCTGCTGAATGAAAATAGAAAATCAGTGAAAGAAATGTTTTTTTTTGCCAGGTGCTTGCAAACTAATATGTTTCCCTGTAGGCTA
>JAVKLA010000081.1:31484621-31506032 GCA_034782735.1 Sagittarius serpentarius | reverse complement strand
AACCTGATCGAGTTGAAGGTGTCCCTGCTCACTGCAGGGGGGTTGGACTAGATGGCCTTTGATGGTCCCTTCCAACCTAAGCCCTTCTATGATTCTATGAAGTCCCCACATGAGATCTAGAAGCCCTCTGATACTCTTTGGATACAGCTGTTGGAGAAAGATGTGGGAGACCGCAGTTACAATGGGGTAATGATGGGAAGTGCTTAAGAGGTACTGCAAGTAAATAAAGGGGTTGTAGGAGGAGTGGTTTGTTCATTAATACATTTACTGTTAAATTTCTAGTACTTTGCAGTAGAAAAATCCAAGTGCATACTGATCTTTTTTGCAAGATCTTCTGAGCTACGGGTTCACAACAAGGTTTCTGAAAACAGAAGCCAATGAGAAAGCCAACAAGCCACTTTCTTTTGCAAAAAGAACAGTGGTACCTGCTGCTCTTGAAATCATACAGAGATAATGGAAAGAAGAAGAAAGCCTGACAGCATGGTAAGGGACTACTATGGTCTTTGCCTAGGATAGGATATGGTGGGTTTTAGTAATGAAGGTAAGGTTGGCAAATGAGCATCAATGAAATCGTTGTATCATATTACTGATATGTTTGTGGTTTTACAGACAAATATTCAGAAATGTTTAAAAAAGTTTTATGCCATATTCCAAGCAATAGTTACCATCTTTCACCTGGGATTCCAGATGCTTGTGCTGATGGCTGTATGACTATTAATTGTACAAACCAGAATAAGTATTGCTTTTGGTTTTAATAACCAAATATTAAAACTGCTAAATCAGAACTATCCTTGGAAATACCTAAGCCAACATTATTGCTGTGGAGTGCTAGGTTCAACATTAATAGTAGAAATAACTTTAAAAATATGTATCTCAGTCTACAGGCAGGTTATGTTACCTCTCAGTAACCTTTAATAGTTTTGAGCCAATGTAATTTTAAGACAAAATTAGCATTTTGGGAAGAATAATGCTTTTATGTCTAAGGTTTTCAGCAAGGCTTTTTGAAACTCGTCATATATCAGAACGGTAGGAAGTACTTGTTGGATTTAGGTTAGAAATCATAAGCAAGTATATACTGTATCGGTATGTTCAGATTTCTGCTTTGAAAATCTTTAAAGGTAAAGTTATAAAACTGGTCAGAGAAGTAAATATTTTTATTTTATTCATATACATGGATATAAGAATATTTCCTTTTAACCACTGTCAAGTTACTTAAAACGTACAGAAGGAGCTAAGATCAACCTGATCATGAGGTCACCTTTTCTGCTCAGTAATAATAACTGTTGGTATATATATTATGCTAGTCTATTGAATCCTTTTCACAGGTTAATTTTTATTTAAAAAGTGTATTCCATTATTTTATATCAATTTAAATTAACAAACTTTTACCAAAAATTATACTGTTCTTTCATGTAACATGAAATGCTCATTCCTGACCTGGTGTCAGTTTGCAACCTTATGAAAACCACACTTTAGTGTAAAGAGCTATATAGCTGCTACGTTGGGATCGGGTGAAAATGTCAGACTCATTAAATCTCTGTCATTACTGAAGTTTCACAAACATAAATCTTAGTGCTTCAGTATTCTAATATTAGAACAGAAAAAAAAAGACAACACAACTATCTTTATGACTACAGGTCCCCAAAAGGAGCTGTCTAAAATATTTCTAAAACACCAGAGGAACGGATTAATCGCTTACCCATCAAACATAACAACACATATAAATAATGTTCTCTTGTGAAGGCAACTAATATTGAAACCTGTCAGCTATATGGTAGAAAAATCAGTGGAAAGAATAATTTCCTTTAAGTGTCTATATGCAGCACATGACTGCATTTTGGTGTTAAGAGCTGTATTTGCCTTTAAGTGAATCATGTAACATTCCTGCCTCTGAGAAATATTGCTGCCCTATCTATATTCATGTCAAAGATGCCTCTATGTTATCACAGATGATGCCTTCCTTCAATGCGTGCATATATGTATATGTCTGTACACACTACACGTGCAAACATTGAAACACCTATGATGAATGTAGACAGTATGCCAGAACTGAAAAACTCTCTCCCTCTTGTATGACATTCCATAAAACAACCTAAGCAAATGCAAAAACATAGCCCACGTTTCATAATTTACAAAATAACCAGACACATATGCTATTAGTGCATACCTTTTTGGAATGTTCAGGCTCATTCAGCATTTTTTCAGCATCTTCCAGCCAAGCTTGTAGACCTGCCACAGTGCTGCTATATCTGTCCCAATTAGCAATGACTTCTTCCAACATGCTTCTTACACTTCTCACCTCTACCGAGAGGTTCCTCCACTGTGCTGTTGTTTCATTCATGAATTTCATCACATTCTCAACTTCTTCCACTGAGATACAGGAAAGACATTGATTATTTTGGCTCATCATTATTTATGTAAAGCTTAATTTTATGTTATGCTTATCCATTCTCATCAGGGGATTATATTTTACTGCAACTTCTGTTTCAGTAGGCTTTTACATACATATGCTCAGTTCACAGCCCAATTTTAGTGCGAAATTAAGACCGAGAAATTAAACCTGTGAATTAAAGACAAAGGAAAGTATATAAAATGAGTGCTATATTATAAGTGTCACACTGCATATTCAGTGTAGTGTTCATTTCTAATCTGTAATAAATCAAGAGAGAAAGTTTCCTTAAAAAGGCAGAAAATAAGAGATGTATAATGTACAAACACATATAATGTCTGAAAAGTACTGAATGAAATTCTGATCTTCCTTCTACCGACTTTAAACACAAACTCCTGCTAACTTTTGCCATTTAATTTTTAGTATTTTCCTCACAACAACAAAGGAACAAGTGTGTCCTCATTCCAGAAGAAAAAAAGAGACACAAACAAGGACCCAAGCAAATCCTGAGACTTCATAAAACGTGCAGATACATATAATTTAAAATTTTTTTTCAACTAAGATATCCTCTAATTTGCACTGTTGTTTCTGAATTCATATAAGTGAGTAGCTGCCCTTTAGAAAATCATTTGTTATTGGAGTTTTTTCATAGCACTGAATAAATCTATTAATTTTATTCTTTGTAAGAATACCTTGTAAAAAATGTTTACTTTTGTAAAATTTGAGTGTCACTGTCATCAACTTAAATTTCACAACACAAAAAGATACCCATTTTCTTTCCATGTCTGCTAACCACTTTAGCAGCTGCAGCAACCCTCCACAGACATTACTGTGTTATCTTCTCAGCAGAGATTAAAGTGATCTCATGCCTGTAACTATCTAGGTCAAATATTGCCCTCATGCATTCCCGCTGAACTCAGCTGTGTTCAGGAATTACAGGAGGCAGCTGTTGAATCAGCTACACATTTTTCTCATGTATATCCATACTTCAGCTGTCATTGGGTTCCTCTGACAGGTTTTCACAGTTAATGAAGAACATTCAATAAATCAGGGGATACTTTCGCTACTACAACTACAGGGGACCAACTCTCTATTTGTCTTTTTCTAGTAAATGAAGCCAAGCCAGGGAGCATTTCCAGGCACCAGAACAGGATCTTCCCTACTCCTAATTTGGTCTCTGACACCCTTTTGGCCCAAATCAACAACACCAAAACAATCCAGAAGTTAGCATGGATCACGGACTTCCCTCATTAGGAAGTCTGAGCATGACCACCCTCTTCTGGAGATTAAGAAATGTTAACAGGAAGGCAGGCTGCTCTGTACCAGGTGGCCTCATGCTGCAGAGTATGTGAAATTGCTACCAGAGGCTGTAGCCTCTCTGGTGAACTGCAGCTGCTGTACTGCTGTGCTGCATGGAAGAAACAAATATTAGGAGACCTTTTCAGAGGATACTTATGTCTAAGAGATCAAAATGGTGTCCCCATGACGAAAATAACGTAGGCACTTACCTGAACCATTTGCTTTGGCATACATTTCAGCTGCTCTTTTCAAGATCTGGTAAGTAACTTCATACTGCTCAAAGAACTTACTATTTTCAATAACAGACTGAAAATAAAAAAAAAAATTACAACAGACAAAATCACGACAGATATTAAGAATATGGATAATTTCCATGAAATTACATCAGGACAGTGATGACAACTTTTAACTTCGTTATTCCTCCAGTCATATTTTTTCCTAATTATAAAATAATATTTAAATTATCATAATTATAAAATATCATTAAAATTTCACCTTTTCAAATTAATGGTACAGCAGAGTCTGCCTTTACAAATTTATTTACTTTGCATATGGAAAGATTATTTAATATGTTCTCAGGTAGTCTGCTAGTTGCTGACTTGCTGAAACTCACTAGCATAAGATACTTTGAATGTGCAGAAACTGGGCAATTAACTTAAAAGTTATTTGGTGGGAACTGTTTTATACTGAAATCTAAGTGGAATCATTTTAATAAAAGGGAAAATTTCATCCATATATGTCACCACAAAAATGAAATCCGGTTAAACTTTAAAAATTGTTCTTGTATTAAGCCTTTGCAGAAAGGCAGGTTTCACTTTAAGAGATGAAAAACATCTGAGTTATCCTTCAGTTTTCCTTTACCTCCTTTGCAAGTGGTAAAAAAAAGGTTAAGGAAACACTACATAAAGACATGCTGCTTTTCCAAAGTGTGACACAGCGCTTTTCCTTTGTGAGTGATGTTTTAACTGTGTAATGTGTTACAGGACGATGAACAATTTACCGGGAAATATTTTGGTCACCAAGTTAAGGCTCTTTATTATTTATGCCTCTTTATCCCTTATGGCAAATGACACTGACTTTTTTTTACATGTCTTTCAGAAATGTTACTTCCTTTAAGCGTGATATATAATTATATCTCTATATTACACAAGCATATTATATCTTGCATTACAACTGTTAAAAAAGGGAGAAAAACCTGCTTTTTTACAGGGCTTTTATATTGCCTTACCTAATGTACTTATCTAGAGTTTTGGAATGGTTTTGTAACTTATACTACCTCCCATGCCTCCTCAGTTACAGAACTACAAAATTAAGCAAGTACATCTCACATATGCTACACAAGCTTTGGAATGTCAGAATAGATGAAATTCTATGTGTACTAGTGTGATTTTGGTAAAACCAGGTTTCAAACGAGGTCAAAGTTCAATGAACTATGAAGAGAATTAGATTTTGTGTATTCATCAACTCACATTATATAACATGAAAAGCAGTTTTAAAAATTCATCTGCCAGCCAGTATATACATAAAAATCTTCTATTTTAAAACCTCTTACGGTTGCTATGTCAAATCACCACAGTTATCTCGTACGTAATTTAGAAATGTGTTTATAACCAAGGAAACTGGAAGTCAAGGACAATCAGAGTTTTTCTCTGCTCTACTGTTAAAAAAAAAAATCTGGCATGTATAAAGAACTACATGCTTTACCATGAATTATGTGACAAATTCCTGAGTTTCACTTTTGCCAAACCCATACACACAGACATTTTACCCTGAACCAAAAACTGCAAGATTTCTCATGAGAAAGTAAAAGACTCTATCAAACAACTTGTATAATACTGATCTCAAGTGCAATTGGAAATATTTTCAAAAATTAAATATGGACATTTTACTGATTAATATTGTCAACCATCTGACAAGATTCCTTAAAGAAAATATGTAGTTTTTCCCAAATCCGTATAGTATACAGTGCTCAAAAAGTGCTAATACAGAAGTGCCAAAACACAGTTCTGTGGGTTAAAATCCACGGATAAGTGTACCCAGTATCTCCATTACAGCTGAGGCTTTGGTACAGTATATTCTTCAGGCTGATGATGTACAATTTTGTGCTGACCTTTACGTCTTGTACGTGGCAGACAAGTGAAAAGAACATGGGATAAAGTAACAACAACCACTTTTATTTTTAAGCTACAGTACGTAAATATTCTCCAGGCATGTGTTCTATCCAGATCCTAACTACGCATGTTCCTAGAATGCTGACATTGCTCAGTCTGCTTTGGCAGACAAACAAACTTAATTTTTATCTCCTACTAGCATAGTCACTGACTATGCGGTATTGACTACAGCTTTCCTACATAAGACTCCTAATTTATTGGAAGAGTAACACTTGGCTCTCGGTCCTAGAAAATTGCTCCCAGGTAAGCCAAAGCAAATAAAATCTCTTTCTATCACTGGACACCTGGAAGGAGCCAGAAGTCAAGGCCATCGGGAATGAAACTGAGCTCTATTTATCTTCCTGTCCCAATTTCCTCATTTTGATGTGATGCAGTTTCATAAACGATGAAGCATTTTCTTTCGCCTAACGACCATCTCAGTACTAGTGGTCTGAAGCACAAGAATAACTGAGGCAATTGCAAAATAATATACAAATTCACCACTTGATGTTCATTTTAAAGCAAAAAATAAAGAAGTGATATAAAATAATAAACCAAAAGTCAAGCTATCCACTTCCTCATTATTTGCCCTGTCACCTTGTAGTAGTTTTTGCGATGGTCTTACAGACCATACAAACGGACTGTAACTCCTAGCTACTGCACAACACTAGCAAACTATGTTACTTTAAATAGCCATCTGATTTTTGCGAAGCTTGTCTAAAACAAAGCTTCTGAATTTTTATATGTCCCTAACTGCTAAAGTTTAAACACAGAAAGGGAAAAGTGTGAACAAGTTTTCAATTCTCACTTTGTAGAGGAACTTTATTGAGTCTGAAGTTTTGTTCCAAAGCAATAAAAACTATCAGGCTGTAGGGTCATCATCAACTTTCTCTATACAGTGTCCTGGCTCTGAACGGTTCTATGACTGTATGAATTCTTTCCAAACTGAATTTTCCTGTGCAATTTTCCTCACATGGGTTAGATAGAAGGGGGAAAACGTATTTAGCCTGGTCCTGCTTTTGACAGAATCCCTCACACCCTAATGCACAAGTGCAGCAGGGTACCGTTCTACCGGCCACTTGGCACTGCAAGTGTGGATTTAACAAGATACAGCAGCATAAGACTAAAAGGGAACGTATCAATGAGCACTTGTAAGTCAGTAGACTCTGTTTCTTGACGTGATATATAGATGATGCAGAGCTGGAGCAATCTCTTTCCAGAACAGAAATAAAGTAATGGTTTTAATATACTAATGCCGAGCGGGAGAAGAAAAACCATTCTTTAAAAGAATAAAATGACTCCCCTATCAGTATAGTATATTGAACAAGCACACAGAGGCAGAATAGCTTCTTTTTTTTTCTTCATTTGGACGACTTTAAAAAAAAGTACTGTGGGGGACTGCATGGCAAAAACATTCCCTCTCTCTACACTTAATCTGTGTATAGTGACTGTAAAGTGCATCTATGCAGTGGTAAAAGAAGATGAAATTAATTTCTTCAGCATTGCTGTCAAAGGTTAAGTAAAAAATCTAGGATTTGGAACCTCCAGATATGCTTGGTAAGTTGATGGTCGGACAGTTAGCAGCTGGGACATTATTTCTGGTTTTAAAGATATGGTGCAGAGAGAATAATTTTCATTTTTAGCCTTTTGACTAAAGTTCCTCCATGGGGAAAACACATTCACCTCTGAAAAGACATTCCATAAGAATGCAGTTATAAAGTTGATGACTGGCAAGTCTCATTTCTGTTTCTGTTCTTTTACTCATTTCCAGAAATCTTAAATATGAATGTTTCAAAGATAATTGTAAAAAAAGAAGACAACCCCAACTTACAATATAATTTTGAAGAAGTAGTTCCACCGACTCTCGCCTTCCGTATTTGATAATCCATGATTTTAACTTTGATTCTGCAAGGACTAAGAGTGACAGTAGACGGTACTTCAGTTCCAGAAACTCCATCTTCAACAGATGGAGCTCAGATGAAGAGACAACAAAACTAAACCTATAAAATGAATCACACTGTAGTAAAATACAGCAATATTCATTTTTGCAGGAAAGAGTGAAATCTTTAGTTACATTTCAGATATTTTTCTAATCTTTCACCTAATTCAGAGCATACAAACATTTAATTATGCATGATGATCATTCTGATGACTGCTCTTGAATAGCAGATTAATTAAATTTCTGTTTACTCATAGAAATCATCAGTTTACATCTGTTACTAAGTTTTGCAAAGTCATTTTTCTTTTCTTTTTTTCACATGCATCCCAGCTGTTGTTACGTAACATTTCTTCCAGGGACAAGTAATATCAGGATCAATGTAAAAAAGTATTCCCTTCCCAAACCCATAGCTTATTTTGACTCTCATCAATCTTTAAAGCATCAGGCTTTCCAGTGTATTTTTATGTATATTCTAGGAGGTTTTTCCTTCCAATTTTTTCATGCTTGCCACTGAGAAACATAATTAGACAGTGATTTCTACATGAACAGATTAAAAAGCAAACAGGTTCCCTTTCATTCACAGAAGGTTTTTATTTCAGATTGAAAGCCTTACCTCTCTGCCATATCCTCTAATTGGTCAGCTGGAACAGGCACTCCGTTAACGGACCTGGCCCCGTGGATCTCATGGAATGCCTTTTTGTGACTATCTATGTTTTTCAGCAGATCCTGATTTGATTTTGAGAGAGAGAGAGAGAGAGAGAGTGAGTGAGTGAGGTGGGGGGGGGAGAGAGAGAGAAGGCTCACAGTAGGCTATCTAACTAATAACCACAATTTTAAGCCTGCACTGATGACTCAGTGTAGTTAACTATTTGATCATGCTCTCACATTTACATGCAAGGTTATCCATACCACAAAAGCATTTACATCAACTTGAACATTTACATAGGGAACCCCTTTATAAGATGCTCTGCTAAAGCTGTGTCTTACAATTATGTAAGATTTTAAAACAGAGGATACACTGCAAAGGTTTAACAAAACAAGAACTCTTAACTGTATTAAATAATCCCTGAAATGCAGTCTGCGAGTACTTTAACATCACAACAGCATAATCTTGCTAAATTTACTCTTTACATCTTTATAACAGATACTAACCTTTATTATGTATAGATTCAAATTTTCAGCAACTATTCTACTCCGCTATATATAGGCAGAAGATCCATAGCTCCTTATGTAAACACATATTTAGTATTTAGTGAACTTTTCACTCTCTCAGCATCAAACATTTCAGGATCGCTCTCTCTATATTACACGAACGAATGCAGAACGTGGTACCCAACCTGTATTCCTGCGACAAGAACTGTACCAGCAAAAACCTTACAGCAGAGCACATCTCAACTGTAACTAAGCAACACCGCTTCAAACGGCTTCCCGGAGATTACATATTAAAATGAATGACTGGCAACAGTCTTTGAAGAGATAACGTAACCATAACACGTCAAGTCCCCGGGGGCTGAGAGGACACAGAGACAGCGGGTGTTTTGCTGCATGCAGACAGCTCCTGGCACAAGGCGCTCAGAAGCCTATTGGCAAAGGAAAGCGTACAAAGGTCCCCCTTTCTCACCTAAGGGAACACAGAGCAGGCTTGTGTATCGATCACAGATGTCTATTTATTCCTGCGTGCTGAGGAAGGGTTTCTCCCCAGTCAACGCCCAGTCTTTGCACAGCGGATATTAATGGTAATTCACTGGCGCAGCTCACCAAGTGTTCCCACCATCCCCATCAGCCTGCCTATATTTCCATTGATCGCCACTTCAGCCAACACCTTGTTGTGAAGAGAAATGAACTAGGCTTTCTCAGATGCAAGTGACGCTCTGATTTTACCATGGCAAAAACCCCAGTGAAGGCGTCCTGTGACTAACATACTCTCACATATAAAGGAAAGACTTGGAACAAGTATCTCAGCTAGCTGCGTTTCAGACCTTGCCAGACAAAAAGGGATGCCTCTAACATGCACTGGTAAGTCAAAATAAAACCCAGTAGCTTCATCCATCATCAACTGGAAGCCCATGAAAACTTTTATATAGTGTTCTCACAAAGCGAACTCTTGCTCTGCAAAATGACCCTCAACAAGCACATTGTTCTTAATTTCTGGATCTTGGTGGCAATATTAACTAAAATAAACTTAAGTGCTTGCCTGATTCCATGAAGGTTTGTCCAAATAAGCGGGTGCATTTTGTATTAGCTTCAAAATGGCCATAAGCTGTAAAGTTCACTAAAATAACCCATTGTCAGATGAGACAAAGAGAGAGAGAAAGTGATGATGTTATGTGAACAAAACCCTAACAAACAAACCCCAAAAACTTCCTAGGAAACAAGGACTGAAAAAACCACACTAATACATTTCTGGTACTATCCAATAGCACATTAGGATTCATCAATGCAAATCTGAGCGACAAAACAAACTCCAGGAACAGATATAAATTACACATGCCTCTCTTGAAGCTTTCCCCATCCCACTCCCATGGGAAAACTCCCCTGGCACAGAATAACCTAAATCAAAGTTTATTCGTTGGCATAGAAATCCCTCACCGCAGCATTTCTGATGCAAATAAAACACAGTTTAGACACACTCTTTTGTGTTTCTTATGAATGTATCAAAAGGAGGTCTATAGAGTTCACATTACAAGAATAAAAAAGTATTTGACTTGCTTTTTTTAAACAAATGTCAAATCTTATGAATCCTGAAGCATCTGATATTAACAAGAAAGCTAATGAAATTTTGCATGAAGAGAGACTAGACCTTGAAAGAAAACAGTATCTTCCTCAAAGATTTTAATATTGTTTTGGTTAAATTTTATTAGCTACCACTTAAGTTAGAAGAGCTGCCGCTGGTCTAATAAAGAGTAATCAGAAGACCCAACTGATTTCCCAGATAAACTACCACTGTCTGTCACAGCTGTTCCAAGATGACCATGAAAATTCTCAGCTTTTCATTATATGGCATTACTTTTTAATAAAAAACCCCCACCTATATCCTAAACACAAAAAAAACCAAAACTACAATCAAGTTTAAAATAGTAGCAATAGAAAAAAAAAGCAATGTAAACCAATACAGCCTTACTGCTGGAAGTGCACCCTTTCTTTATACCTTCTTTTTCCTTTCTCTATCATATTTACTGGTTCAGTTTCTTTTATCATCTCACCAACAATTTCTGTCTGTATTTTTCTCATATATATTACATAAATGTAGAGAAAACCTCACAGATTTGATTTTAAATGAGAACTTGGACTCAGCAAAGAATAATGGTAAAGTTATTTAAATTCATCTGGAAAAGTTTCCTGTTTACCACAGCAGAGGGGACTTCTCTTGCTATTTGTCATCACAACACTACGAAAATTCACTTAGTTTTGTTTTTTTTCCCCAGTGCGTATCACCTGCACTGACTTTCAGCACACATAGTACATTTGCTCTCTCTTTCGTGTTTCACCTAGTAAGTTCATATTGGTCGAACAATGTACCCAGCTTATGAAATCCCTGTGGAATTTTACCCAACAGAAATCCTAGAATAAGGCAACAATTACAATATTAATACCTGATATCTTTCAGATAGAAGAAGCAGGAACATTCAAAAGCAATTTTGAATATTGCTTGTAAGATACACAGATGTCACAGTTCAAGTCATCACTAGAAGACACTTAGCTTTTGCCACCATCAGGATGACACCACCCACAGCAACTAGAAATAATAATCTTTCTCTGTGTAGTATGGATCATTTACAGCTTTGGAAACACTGAAGTATAATGCACAGAACGAACGCATGTAGATCTACCTTATATTGTTCAAGCTTCCGGTGTATTGTATTCGCTGTTTCCTCGTGAGCTTGGTGAACAGTTACTTCTTCCCTCACAGCAGCCTCTGCTCTATACAGCCAAGCACCTATGGTACCCAAAGGTGCAGGAAGAGATTTATCAAGGTGTATGTGCCAATCGAGTAGCTAGGAAATAAAAGTAAGAGGATTGAACTTCCTTGCTTGCTTAATTATAAGAACAAGTATCTTGAGAAAAATCAGACTTTATACTGTAAGACCAAAACCCCACATAACAGAGTATGTTTGAGGCATAAACCTAGGTACATAACTTCACATTAGTTCTAAAATTATAGCTTTCTCACAGGCAACAAAATCTCTATAAGGATTCATGTATTCATGTATTTCCCTTCCAGAATGGTAACTGAGTTACAGAACTGACCACATTTAAACTGGAACAACTGACAAGATAAAGATCTGGAAATTCATCAGTTAATAGGCACAGCAAGCAATGTGAGGCCTTCTTCCACCCAATGTCATTTATTTCATGCTCTGGCATAATATCTTTTTATCTCTATTTTGAACATATTTTCTATGTGTAAAGTGCAAATGAGTCTCAAAGGACTGTGGAGTCAAAAATATAGCAGTAATATCCCGTGTCTTATTGGCAATCCCAGTTATGAGAGTGAAAAAATAATGAAAATTATGTCAAAACTCCAGAATATTTTTAAACAGATCCTCTGTTAAACATATGACATAAAAAAAAAATCCATGAATATACACTGAGTAATAATGATTTAATAACTTCTTATTTGGGACAAACAATATAACTCACTTGGGATTTTTCATTCAGTTATTACAAAATTACTATCACAAATAATAATATTAATTTATTACTATTGCAGCCGGGTGAAAAAATAGCATTAAAGCCTATTTATTGATAAAGTATTCAGTATTACACAGATTTTTTTTAGTTGTATTGAAAAATGTTATGTTAGAATTTCTCAGATAACTAGCAATTTACATTAAAGCATTGCATTTTGAAGGGGCATTATGCATACTTTCTTTTCATCAACAATGTTTTGAATTTGGCTAAGCACTGTTAACACACTTTCAAATAAAGGGAAACCTCAAAGTATAGTTCTTTTCTTAAGTTCGTACTCTATCTTTGAGCAATATTAAAGATGACAGTGCAGTAAATGTTCTCAAAACAAATACTAAATAAATTAACAGTGCTGGAAACTTGGTCCATTTTTAGGTTAATGCCTAAAAAAATCAATAGCAAACAGGTGTCTTCATGATCCTAAATTCTCATCCTTCATTTAATAAAAAATAAATAGCATAATTTTCAACTTACCCTGGAAGAAACTCTGTCCCATGCTTGCTTCACCATAGCTTGATCAAGCGATAATTTACCATCTTTCCTTAATGACTGGGTTACAAGCTCTATCTGTTTCCTTTTTACCTCGTATTGTACTCTGAAATGCTTAAAAGACTGCACAAAGAGAAAACCAGAGCAATGTAGTAGAGAGTCAAAGAATTAAATTCTTCAACCTTTATGGGGTACTACAACCTATGACAATTTTGTACTGGTAGTAGTCCTAATCCTTCCCAAAGAGGAGTAGCAGTAAACTTGTATAGTTACACTGAAAAGCATTTTATTAAAGGTTTTAATAGACTGTAGAATCCTCCAGGGAAATATAGGTAGGACTTTTGTATTTCCCTTCAGTTATCAGATGCCTGAACCCTATGTGAAAGGAAATAATAATTGATCAGATAAACTAGCAAATGGATTAAATGCTACTTGGGAAAGACAGTGGCTGCTTTTAGAGAACAGCCGAGCTTCAGGAGAAAATTTAGGCCAAAATTTTATATTGCCAATTTAGACATTAACGTTTGAGAGAGGGGTTAAAAATGAAGCTCTAAGCCCTGTCCTCTCCACCTGTCATCTCAACCAGCTTTCAGTCATACCTCCCATGTGAGCTATATCAATGCAGGATCTGGAAGGACTGTACAGACACATGCTCACTTCTAACTAGGACAGTCCTTCTTCACACTGCTAGAAAAAGCTCTGTGTTAGGCGAACCATCTGTGCACTGTTCTACGTAGCAAAGCTGGAGCTGACATTATAATCCCTCCACCAATAAAAGCCAAGACAGTTTGGGTCCTTATTTCTTTAAACTATAGTAAATTGACTTGCATACATACAGACTGCATAAAATACTGCAGCACGTTACACATCATGATGACAATAATGTCTTATCATACAAAATGTTCCCTACTGCTTACCTGGTATTTCTCCTGTAAGCTTGTTTCTGCCACCTGTGCTCGGGCTAAGTCTCTTTCAAATTGTTCTGCCCACACTTTTAGGTCTCTCAGCATCAGTCTGTCTTCCTTCTATGATTTAGTACAACCACACACAAAAAAACCCATTGCAGCCTATTAGTAGAGGTGTCAGATATAGTCCAGAAATTAACATCTCTCTAGCAAGTCAAGGTCACTAGTTGTAGTGAAAGCCAATGGAACACCTGGGCCCAATTCTCTCATCACTTACCTTCATGCAGTCTAACTGAAAAGCATTTCCTGAGTATAAGACGAGAACTCAGCATCTAGACATGAGTTTTACAGTGATGAAATCATGACAATTGGGGACATTGCAGTGTCAGAGGTAATACTTGCAGTTCTCATCTATGTTAAATTAACACTAAGTCTTTTAAGTGTGCCTCAACAGCTAATTTTAGTCTTCCACATATTTGCAGAATCAATTTTCAGTAAAAATTGAGCTGAGACAGGAGAGGGTTTTATCATCTTTTATCACCATTTTATTATCTGGTCTGCTATTGCTGAAAAAAAAATTATTTTCTGAGTGACTTCAGGGCAATCCTTGACATCAAGCTCCAAGTTCAGAAGTTGGCAAAATATTTTGAAGGAGAATGTTTTTACAAAGAAAATGAAAAGTGTATTCAGTTTCTTCTCCTTCCATGCCATTTTATGGCTTTGAAGAACAGCATATTTGTTTTACAGTTTTGCTTTAACATTTCAGTCTGTTGCTTTGCAGGGCTGCAAAGTTCCCTGCAGAATTCAGTGACCTGGCAGTGAATAGAAAAATACTAACAGGAAATCTCAGGTCTGTGAGTATGTTATATGAGAAGGTTAGCAGATAACAGAAAGTTTTTTTGTGCACTGTGTAAGCAGGCTAATCAAGTAGGATACAAGTGCCCATCTCAGATTTCCAGTCAATGAGCCGTATATGCTGGCTGTTAATCAGAAGCTACTCTGAAACCAAAGAAGCCATATTACTGTAAAATTTGTCAGAAACAGGTCTATTGCAGCGAACAAATGCAACACCACATCATATGAATTAATCACCTAAAATGAGTGATTCAGTTCCAGGCATTACATGAGAGAAGAAAAACTGGACCATGTGATAAAAAAGAATAGCCACCGATTGTACTTAAAGTACTTTCTTTTAAGAAAAGATCCTAACCTGGGAAAGGAGCCAATTGTGGTTCTTTTCTTTGAAAGCTGCCTCAAATATGTAAAATATAACTTCTCTCACTAATTTTAAAAATGTAGAGCGATTGGTTCATTTCAGCTGAGGAAAGGACAGGATCCTCAGATAGGAAAGAAATCCTTCTTTCATGTATTTCTGCTAATTCTCTTACTGATCCTCTACTCAAAACAGCAGTAGTTGGTTGGACAGAACTTGCACAACAAACTGTGTAAATATCACAGATATTATATCTGTTAACTTGCTAGGTAAATTCTTAGCTGGGTAGTTGCAGGAAGGAAGCCAAAAGCTGGTACCTGAGAAAAAGTATGGACACATACGACACTTCCCTGCTCCAGCTATTTGTAATGCTGGGATTTCCTTGACTGCACATAGTGTAGCAAGAAGCCAAAACTCCTAGTGCTTCCAACTTCTCAAATCATTTAAATATAGAGAAGGAGAATAAAATTCCTACTCTTCTGGTCTGAGAGTTGGCTTTGTGTGTGGAAAACCAACATCAAGATTCTTTGAGATAAACAGCAAAGCCAGGACTACTCCCCTATGAGGAGAAGAATATAAGAAGACAGAATTCTTAACTCATTCAGCTATCAAAAAAAGAACTTTGGTATTAAGTGTACTCCATTGATTAGAAGTTATAACTTTGGTGAGACTATTGAGACCTCTAACAGTACTTAGCTGTCAGCTCCATAAAGGCAATACTAAACTATACATCTTAATGGACTGAAAGTCCTATAACGATCCTACCAACTGAAACTTTAAGTAAGATATTCTTGAAGTCAGGAAGAGAATAAGTGTGTCACAATTTTGTGTATATTACTTTTAGTTCACACTATAAATTCAGTTTTGTAAAACATTGGCTTTTATTCCTCTGTGGCTCACATTCTTATTGCTGAGGAGCACCTCCTTAAGGTAAGTCTTTGCAAGAGCATCCTTGTGGCTGCAACTGTTCATGCAGCAATGTGAGCAAAACAGGCATTTTGCAAGATTCCTGTCAACATAGCTTAAAAATTCAATAATGGCTAAAACTGGGTCTGACCAAATCTTTTTGAACTAGAATAACAGTGGGATCAAGAACACCTCTATGGTATCTGAAGGTAAAGAACACAGGAACCTCTCCTAAATCACATCTCATTCCTCTGACAGTAAGTGAAAAAATAAAGTTAACAGGTGGCACTGAGTCTTCTGTGATTTTTTTTCACTATTTAGTTAGACAATTTTTTGTTTACTTTGTTTAATTGCAGAAGACGTAGGTGTTTCAGTAACTGCCTAACTGAATGCTGTTAAAGACATGGTGCAATAGTGCATGATAAGCATTTTATTTATTTATTCATACTTTTTCCCAGGTTTCCAGTTCGGTGCATCACTTATCACCTGCAAACTTGGTTCTGTGGTCCTTGGTTGATACAAAAGCATTTTAAAGTCTCAGTTTGGGTAACTGACATAAAAGATTGACTTACTCAGACACCAAAGCACCTGTCACCAACACCCCCCAGGCTGAATGAGCTATCATTCTTAAAACAAGACTTTCATTAGTGCCTAGTGGTTCTTCCTCTTAGTAAAAAAATATCAAAAGGATATTCTTAGAGATATGTAGACTATTTTCTAAAGCCTGTACATCTGAAGTAACACACAGTTCAGAACATAAACCATAAAAGTTATCTAGGACAATTATAATTATATGTGCTTTCCCCAGTATGAGGATCATTGATCTCTGATCACATTTATTTCAGTTTATCTAAGCCACTATGACTTATTCTGCATGCTACTTCCAAACAGCATTTTAAAGTATTAATTTATCCTGACACCTTTCTATGAATAAAGTATTAATTTATCCTGATACCGTTCTATGAATATTCACTGATTTGCAGAGATGAACAGAACAGGAGCACTCAACTGCCAAAGGACATCAGAGAAGGTAATTAGAGAAAAGTGTTTATGAGTTCCAATATGATAAGGGGGTAAAATTTAAACTTACAAAGAAAGTTTTCAGCCCAGACTCAAGGTCAAAACATTATTTTATTAACTAATATGCCAGAGTTAATTTGAAAATTACATAAAATACAGAATATTCTGGAGTTTGAAGAGCTAAAAATACACGTCTGTGTTCCAGGAGAAATTTAATTATGGACTGGAAAAGGAGTACTTTGTTGGGTTCTCTAATATGTAATTATAAACCAGGTGAACCTCCAAATTCTCAGGAACAGGCAGGACAGAATTTTTAAATATGAACTTTTAAATCTAAAAAAATTGTCACCTGTTTTTCAGGGATGTTGCACTATTGTATTGCCTATGTGCTGAGAAAATCAAGTCACTTTAAAAAAGTTCATACATTAATTCAATTAATTATGCTATTCTTCTTGAAAACTCTGGCTTATATATTTGTGTTACTGGATGCATATGTGTATATATGTTACTGAAAAACATTCACTGACCACAGTGTCACAGATGCATGGTGAATGCTGAGCCAAGCATCATCTTCAGGGATGAGCTATTAATGCCTGTCTGTAAAACTAGACAGTAAATCACTGCTGGAGCTCAGAAAATTATCTTTGCTGCTGCTGCTCAGGAAATTCCTCTTATATGGAGGAACTCTGCTGGCATAAAGATGTTGGAGGCAACAGGATTATCTTCTGAATTACTTGCTCATCAGAGCACAAGAAGAGAAAGGCTTTACATCAGAAATAATACTTTGAAGGAGTGTGCTTCCTCTGTAGTTAAATTTATACCAAGATAAAGAAATTGGCAGAGCTTTTACTACTTCAATTCTTCACTAGCTTAAGCAGCAATACACTGGGGCTGTGTAAGGCTAATAATGTACAAGGTCCCATTAAAGCTGCCCAAACTCACTTGAATGGATTGAGAGAGTGGGAATAATTCTGCTATCAGTATTAATCTTCACTTCAACATGTATCACTAGTTAGATATACATAATATGAGATGAACCCTTGATCATACTTACTTGAAAATAACCTATTGCTTATATATTAAAAAAAAAAAAACAAAATCACACACAAAAATGGGTGTGGAACCAAGGTAATTAAATGGATCAGGTCAAACTATAAACACTATTGACTGACTGCAGTGACACCTGTTGTTCATTCCAAATACTCCATGTTAGATTTCTAAACTTCTCTCAGTTAATACTAGAAAATTGTAAGTATCTAAATGTCCAAGATGATTAAAAAAGTACATGTGAAAAAAGGAGTAGTGCATATCATGCGATTACACATGAATGTTCTCCTTCCAACCCACAGTCCACACACATCACTTACACAATCATATATACAATCTAGTATCTACTCTACAAACCTAAAGACACACAAAAATATCTATTTAAAATGAGGCTAGATGAGTAGAAACATTGCTGTGTAATCTATTTTTTTCATGTTTATATCTATACTTAAGAAAACCAAAAGCATAGTCTGAGATTTATTATAGGAGAGTTGACTTGCTTTTCTATAATATTTCTGTGAAATTATTTGCAAAATTAAGCATTAAGCTATGAGGATGAGCTCATGTAAGAAAGTAGACTTAGACTCATTATGTTCATCTATTTGCTTTTTTGGAAAGATTAATGTAAGGCTAGCAAACCAATGTACATAAACCCACCCAAAATCTAAAGTCAAATAAGTGCAGGATAAAAGCAGGTAACAAGCATGAAAGGTCCCATTTAAGCAATTATTCTGGAGCATATTACCCTTACCTTAAATTTCATAAAAGAAATGACAAAAGTTGGGATTGCTTGAAGTACCTAGCAATATGGAACAAATGGGAAAACAAGAAGAAGAAGAAGGAAAACAAAAAGAAGCAAACAAAATAAAGCAAAGCAGGCAGAAAGTCCAGAGAGAACAAGAGTCACACGTGTAAGAACACAAGATGTACCTACTTAAAATATTATCAGTTTCATGTGTCTGTATCATATCTAGTGATGTAGTTTTCACAGTAGATCTGATTTCCAGATTACTAGTCACTACATGATTTATTTTATCTGGAAAAATAGCTACTTACCTTCGAGTAACTGTGATTCTTTGAGATGTGTTGACTACACAAGTTCACATATGTGCATAGCTGGTCCATGCATGATATTAGGTCCCTTTTAACTCCAGAAATGCACATGCAAATAGCTCCTCCCTCTGAACCACAAATAAGGGATAAGCTTCAATCTTTATTGCCCCTCTTCCAATGCAAATTCCTTATAAACTAAGCATTGAATCAGGAGGGAAGATAATCAGGGATTTGTGTGGACAACACATCTTGAGGAAACACAGTGGCAGCTGAGTTGGCTGGAGGGCAGAGTGGGTTAGAAATCCTTTCCCCCTGCCCTCCACCATCAGAAACCACCCCTACACAATCTACTCTGAAACAGGATTCTTCTAACTATAGGTAGGCATCTGCAACTGAGATAGATAGTCACTCTTTCAGTTCTTTTTGACAGATAGAAAATAACCGGCTGCATCTAGCATCTACTGCCCTACTCATTCTACAGCAGGCACTTAACACAGGTCAGATGGAATACACCCTAAAAGTGCTTAATTTTGAAAAACAAGAAATTAAAAGTACCCCAGGAGTTTAAGGGATAAGAGTCTTGCAAGATTCTCTCTCCTAGGTACCTGGATTCTACCATTCTGTGATACATACTTCCTTATACTAGCCTTCAGGGGGAAGAGAGAAGGGCTAAGAAGAGAGGGATTGTATTGGTCACAAAAATATAAAGCATGCCTGAATTTCTTTTTAATCAACTGCCAACAACATTTTATCTGTCATTACCTAAGGGAAGGATTCATCTGAGTCAGTTTTGTTGAAATGCTATGCAACATGAACTTCCAGAAGACCGTTTATTTAGGACACCATCTTAAGAAAGATGCCATCTGGAGAAGTGTCTATCTCTCACTGATTACGGGTGGAGTGTAAATAGCTCGCTTTTAGATTCTTAAAGATGGATGAACCCTGTCCTAAATAAGTAAACAAACCAAATAATGTAAAATTCCTAAGGAAAGCTTTATGATGGACATGGATAATCCAGGTCAGTCAGAGGGAAGAAAGAGGCAATAGATACTGTTCTACCTTGCACTGTTAGCTATGGTGATCACAAAGGCATCCAATTCACTGACGTGGTTTCCACAAAACACAAAAGCCTATCTTAAAATGAACCGATCTTACATGTTTGGTCTCATCTTGCATATGTTTGTATACCTAGAACAGAACCTTTGGACAACACTTCTTGAAAAAGACCAAATGGATTTTCAATCTAAATGGATTATATAGTCACACAAATATCTTGTATTTGATTCTTTGCCAGCTCTGTGCACTGAGAAAAGAAGTAGTCTCTCCTTTGCATTTTTTCCAGCCAATTAATTTAACAAGGTGAATACCAGAATAACCATGGGTGCAGAAACGGGTTAAAAAAAGGTACTTAAATGGCTTGTGTGGTCAAGAAAGTCAGTTGCCATACTATGATTCCAAGCAGTTACTTCTATCAAAAAAGATTTCTCCTAAATTTGCAAAGTGATATAGAATCATAGAATCACAGAATTACAGAATCACAGAACGGCTTGGGTTGGAAGGGACCTTAAAGATCATCTAGTCCAACCCCCCCTGCCGTGGGCCACCCGCTAGATCAGGCTGCCCAGGGCCTTATCCAGCCTGGCCTTGAACAACCTCCAGGGATGGGGCATCCACAGCCTCTCTGAACAACCTGTGCCAGTGCCTCATCACCCTCTGAGTAAAGAATTTCTTCCTGTCGTCTAACCTAAATCTCCTCTCTTTTAGTTTAAAACCATTCCCCCTTGTCCTATCACTATCTGCCCATATAAAAAGTCATTTCCCTTCCTGTTTATAGGCTCCCTTTAAGTACTGGAAGGCCGCAATGAGGTCTCCCCGGGGCCTTCTCTTCTCCAAACTGAACAAACCCAGTTGCCTGGGTTCATGAATGCTTCCTTAAGTACTAAAGAAAACATTTCTTGCTCTTATAAACAGAATCCACATTTCCATTTTTTCTAAAGGAATTTAAATCTCCATTCTTGTACAATGCCATTTACAAAATAGCATTCCTCTGGCATTGCAAGACCTCTACTGTCACTGTTTCATTAAAAAAAATTAAATATATCAACTATGTTCTTAAATAATATCACAAAATTGCAGAATCACAGAATGGTTGAGGTTGGAAGGGACCTCTGGAGTCCCTTCCGGTCCAAACCCCCTGCTCCAGTAGGGACATCTAGAGCCGGCTGCCCAGCACCACGTCCAGACAACTTTTGAATACCTCGAAGGATGGAGACTCCACCACCTCTCTGGGCAACTTGTCCCAGTGCTCAGTC
>JAVKLA010000081.1:31407541-31484521 GCA_034782735.1 Sagittarius serpentarius | reverse complement strand
TTTATACACATTGATAAGACCCCCCTGAGCCTCCTCGTCTCCAGGCGGAACAGCCCCAGCTCTCTCAGCCTCTCCTCATAGCAGAGATGCTCCAGTCCCTTCCTCATAATTGTGGTCCTTCGTTAGACTCTCTTCAATATGTCCAAATGCCTCTTGCACTGAGGAGCCCAGAGCTGGACACAGTGCTCCAAGCGTGTCCTCACCAGCTGGCAATCTCCCTTGAGCTGCTGGCAACACTATCAGTTTGGATCTGCTGTTGTGATAGCCTTACTTAACCTGGTGATTTAAATGATCCTTTGCCTAATTTTCACCAGCCCATAGGCACTTAAGAATTTGGGCTAAAAGATGTGAAAGCACTCAGTGAAAAAAACTCCGCAAGATATTTTATTATGAAACACTTGATTGAGATTTTTTTTTCAAATTTCCCTTCAAATACTGTATAAATACAGAATGCAGTACTTATGTCTGTATATTTTTAAACTTCATTGTTGGATTTTCAGCACTAGAATCTGCCCATGAGTATCATGTAGTATGAATGACATTCTTGCCAAGGATTATCTGGACATTTTGTTTCATCTAGGTATCCTGCAGTCAACAGGATCTACTGCATTAACTCCCGGCTTGTTTGGCCCTCCCCTCCAGAACTGTGTAAACTAAGATCCTAACATTTGTTGGAGTTTGTTTATGATAGTCTGCCAAACCTATCATTATGATTTTCTTTAGAACAGATCATATATCTTAAAATGCAAAATCTAAGCATGAGAAATTTGATTATCTCTTGACAGATTCTCCTTGAAAAGTTGGAAGTAAAGCAGCTGAGTACAAAATAAGCTTCTCTTTGTGATATATGACAGAAATACAAAAGTTTATAGTAATAAAAGACGAAAGTGTGCCAAAAGTTCGGCCATTTGAGAGCTTGTATCTATCCAGTCCCAAATAGATGAAAGCATTGTGCTGTTGTTTATATGCATTTCACTGCTTCAGGGCCCAATGGCTACTTGGAGTCCTGGACTTTTTGTGCATTGCTTACTGGCCTGGATCCATCCAGATCTCTTTCCCATCAACCTACCACATGCCGTGTGGTCATCATTTTGTACCATGACCAAGGTTGAGGGAATTGGAAGTTATGGAGGACAGGACTGGGGAGTGAGGTGGACATAGGCGCCTGATAGGGATGAGAGTTTCTCCAGAGATGGATTAGCATGAATTTGTCTCAGAAGAAATTGAGGGCCCCATCACTACTCTTGACTGGAGACTCCACTGGAGAAGTGGAGGTTGTCTCAAACTGCCAGGCACTCCATCAAGGGTGCGAGAAGGAATATAGTTGTTCCTCAAGGAAATGAAGAATGATGACATTAGAAATTTAGTGCAATGTTAAACTCTTACTTTCTTCTCAGCGTCTGGGAGTTACTGATTTCTGCAGTGTGACATGCAGAGGACCAGTGGTTCTACCAAAATTCACCTGGATTGCTACTAGAATATCTTAGCGATATCTAGGAAGAGGAAGTGGTCTGGAGTTAAGCATGTCAAACTGATGTGTTTGTGGTGTTTCCCTTCCTAGTAATTCACTAGGAATTCTGGAGGCAGCTCAGTAGTTTCCCTTTCACAGCTCAAGTGCTGTCATCTCTGTGGGTATAGCCAGAGGCAAGCAGCGTGGAGCGGCCGAGTCCTGCATTCTCCTGCATCATCTCTGCATAATTCTCAGGAGAATGTGGTGAGGCTGTTCCTCAAAAAACAACCGCAGCACAGGCAGCAGACCTGGCCGAGGCTGTTGGCAGCAGAAACTGCATTGTGTGCGATGGTATGGAGATGATGGGACTGCCTTAGCCTGCCACAGGCCACAGAATGAGGCTTCAGTGCTCACTCCCTCTGCTTCAGCAGCCCCATCACGCAGTGGGATGCTGCGGCATCGGCACATGTGTGTCTTCAGACAAATGTTGCAGCAAGGAAAATGAAAAATTCCAGTGCTCAGGCACTGGAATTGGACAGCAAAGCTACAGCTGCCTTAGCCACACATAGTCATAATGAAGGAGATTCACTCCTTTTGAAGCCTTCTATAGCTCTGTAAAGAATGCAAAGAACCACAAATAAAAAGTGCTTCCTCCTTCTCTCTTGCTGGGGCTGAGCAGATTGTCTCAGCAGTGTTTCCTGTGTTTGCCATGAAGAAGGCAAATGATCAGGATTAGGAAGTGAGTCATGATCACTTGGCATCACTGAGTATAGCCATTCCAGTGCAAAGCCAATGCACTAGAGCATACACAAATCAAAAAACAAGAAAAAAACATGACTGAAAAAAAATCCTTAGGGCGAATAGTCAGACATCACTGTGCAAAGGAAAGAAACCTATGTCAAAATTGTAACTGTCTCCTGAGCCTAAAAGCCCAAAGACTATACCTAAGCAACCTCTTGGACTATTCTTGTTCTTATCCAGAAACCCAGTGTGATAGAAACAGAAGCGACGCATTGCTTCAGGTAACAAATTATTGCAATCTCATTGGTATTATGCTTGAAAACCTCTTAGGGAACTTCAGGATCCATTGGCTCGTTACTATCTGCAATAACTGTTTGTGTTCTTTTTGGCTCCTACTGCTGAAAATAGGAAAACCTCTGCAGGATCACCATTCTATTTTCTCCATCTACTAGTAAACATGTCCAACACTGGTTCCTTTATTTACAGCTAATCTTTCCCAGTTTTCTTATTGTGCTTGCTTTTCACTTGAACTGCTCATCAAAAGAAAACAGAATAAACTATAAGAAAGCTATAAATGTATTTATAAAGCCCCCCTCATGATAAACTGATTCGTACAGTTATGCAAGAGAAACTTACATCATTCTCCTGCACGTCAGTCGCTGTATGGTGAGGATCAGGATAGTACTTCAAAAACTGGGCTACATACGTCATGACAGACATTTCATCGGGCTTGTCAACATCCACATCTAGACAAGTATAGAACACAGTAAATTAATTTTTAGCTGAATGGCACAAAATGCTGCTTAAATGTCTAAACACCATGAATTAGCACATCTGATTTTACCCATGCAAGTAGTTCAAACTTTTTTCAACTATGCATTAAGTACCTTCTGGATCAAGAAGCCTTGGAATTCCTAGTTCTGCTTCTGCAAGTGTGAAGGCTTCTTCCAGGTTTTCCCTGTTTGACCTTCCCCTCACTTTCTCCATGTCCACTAAGTCTGGGCGGATAGCATGAATAACGGAATGAAATGCAACACCACTCCTCCAACTTTGTCCAAAGTCTTTGATTTCAATTCCAACTTGCCTAAAGAATACAAAGGGGAAAAAAAAATGACTTGCAACAGCATCAGGACTAGCTGCAATAGGAGAGGAGACATGATGCTCCACCCAGTGGCTACCCATCATTAAACCTAACCCTCTTGTTCCTGCAGTGCTAATCAGGTCAACTACAGCTCCATCCATCCACTGCATAAATTCATTTCTGCCTATGAAGATCCAAGAGTTTTTTGTCTTATACATACTCTATTTGCCTCCAGTGGGCTTGCAAGCGGCAATAAGCCAACGGTATTTTGAACAAATGAAGTGCACCAAGGTTCTCAGGGCTCTCGTACAACACACAGTCTGTGGATGTACACAGCTCCGTTCACTATTCTCTCCCTCACTGTAAAGCACTTCATATCTCCCTCCATTATAACTACTGCAATTCAGTTAGGTACATCAGTATCATATATATAAAAAAAAAAAGACTGCATTGATCTGTTATCTTTTAAAATGAAAGCATGAACAGTGACATCACTGCTGTTCAGGTGAAAACGTAACACACAAATTTCTTTATATTCTTACCAAAAGCATGAGTGATACTATAATTTCATACACCCAGAACACCTATGCGTCCATTAAAAAATAAACACAAATGATCAAGAAATAGCAATATACAATGAGAAAGTAATCAGAACTGAGTCACACTTCTGACTGCTTCTTTTAAAATTCTGAAAGGTATGGCTGTCCATAGACTGCAAGACTGTTTTTTGCTTTGTCTGAGCATGCAAACTTCATTTGAGGACCCACTTAGACACTGAGGTAATCATGCCATTGAGAGGTTCACAGCAAAGGTAATTCTGAATGAAGGCTTCATTCAAAGCTCACTGTGATCAGTGAAACACTTTCACTGACTTTAATGAGCTAGCCCTTGCAAATTACAATGTGAAACAGGTCTAGGCAAAGTGTACCATCCTTCCTCTAGGCTTCTTTCAACGCATTTTACCTACCTCTTTGTATTTTGTTTGTTTACATGTCTGGAAGTTGCACCTGACCACTTTCAGTTGCCTTTCTCTTACTGACAACAGTGCAACAGAAAGAATGTCAAATAAGACAGAACTGCACTATAAATTACTGTATTCTACCTGTTTATTGGAGAACTGGAAAAAGTCTGTATCTTTACAATTATATTTCTTTTCTCTGAGGCACCATTCCATAACTGGCCATTTCCCCTCCACATTTTGCACATGATTGATCACTTCAAATAGCAGTGACTCCTTAATTTGAACAAATCAATCCATTTTATTCTTCTGCATCTTTGATTTTTATTTTCTTACCGTGGAAGCCATCAAACTACTATTGTATCTTTGATCTAATTTATGCAGGGTTTTTTATGCCTTTTTGAAAGCAGAGCAAACACAGGATAATTATACCAAACAAAGGAGAAGATTCTTAGGTTAACAAGAGATAGCAGGAAATAACTCCAAAATAACTTGGATTAAAAAGAATGAAAATTCAGGGCAATTTTGGTAGTAATATGTCCCTTGTATCACAAAACTGCAGAAGGGTAGTCATAATTTTTCATCACCTGTCTTTCAACAGCAAGTGCCAGAATTTAGTGCTCCTACAAGCTCTGTCACTGAGGAGTGCTAAGTCAGTGTGGGACTTGCGTCGTCACATTGAGTGTTTTGGCAGCAGGACTAATACATCGTCATTCAGACATCTAATTTGCCTTTCAGTTCCTCATGCTGTCAAAGATAATCCCATTCATTTTTCGGAAACTATAAAATATGATTGCTTGTAAAATTAATGCAAATCATTATTTATTTCTTGCTTGTTGTATGGTGGTAACGTTTAGCAGCCTCACTTGTCAAAAAGAATAGGATCACAGGGAGGTGCTGTATAAATACAGAGCAAAAGGACAATCCCTGACCAAGAGAGTTTAGAACCTGAAGAAACAGTTTGCACTTAAGGTATAGACTCAGTTCCTCTGTCGGTTACTTACTTTGCCGCGGTGTACTGTATCCATTTTAACAACGCCTTCCTGGCGCTTCCTTGGACCTTGGTTACCACCTTCCGTTTGCTTGGGGGACTCGCCGTTTCTGAACTGACAACACTCTCCACCGAAGAAGCGCTGCTAGACGACGACTGCAGCTGTGGGAGGTTGCTGGTAAGCTCTTCAATCTGTGGGGAAAAAATGTTAATGGACTGTTTGTAGATAATCTTCTTCATTCTCACCAGCTTCTTAAATAATTTCCTAATAAAACAGACAAAATAACGTTGGGCAGAAGCTATGATTAACATGCTGTGTTTTATTTAACTGTATATTAAAGTTGCTTCAAAAATGGTAATGTATGTGCCCAGATGATGGTCTTAATTTCAGAAGTACAAGACATCTAGCAATCGTTCACTTTCTTGACACCCTGCAGCTAGAACAAAATGCAAGTGTGTCATGTTATCTATTATGACAAATTACCATTGAAATAGGAGACAATGGCTTTCATCTAGCTTGAATTCAAATTATAAAACAATCCACTAATTTCAGAGGAGGTTCATTCAATTAAAGAATGGAAGTGACCTCAGTGATCTCATCTGGATAGTTCTTCATTTACCATTGTACTGTTTCGGCACAAATTCAATTGCGGTTTTGCTTGGAGGTACCTTGTGAAGGAATAGTGAATGTACTGCAGGCAAAGTGCTTTAGTAGTGCTTGCCAAGGTGTACGACAGTTATTCGCATTGTGACTTGCATTAAATGAAAATCATTAACTTGACTTCTAAGAACATTGTTGACTAAGAATTTGGTTCTTTAACATGAAAAAGTTATATCTAGAGGATGCTGCAAGGTTGTCTCTGCTGTCTAGTTAAAAAACAAAGTTTTGTCACGTCACAGGATGAATCTGTCACAATGAGAACCACAGCTCTCAAGCCTTTCTGCTTTCATTCATGTTAAAATGATGTATCTGCCTATGACAACTAAAGAAAAGCTCAAAAAATGACCCAAGTAAAACTGATGCAGACAACTATAGTTTCAGTAACTCTGAGAAGCACAATTTTACCCGTTCATCTCAATAAGCTATAAATGAAAATAAAAATATTAGTATCATTCTGGCTGACTTTTCTTCTGAAAAGGAGATCTAAACCATTGAGGCGTCACACTCATTGGTGCTTAGGAGAACAGCATCCCTGAGACATGAAAGTTACATCACAAGAGAGCCACAGCCAAAGAACTCCATAATGAAGAGCAAAAAAATCAGGTGGTTTTTCAATTGTTGAGCAGTTACTCATTTTGTTAACTCATACGGACAGGACTTAGAAAACCATTTTTCCCTCCCACCTAATTTCAACAGAATGCAAATGATTTCTCCTCCACAAATTCAAACCCCTCTCAATCTACACCATTCACAGCTAAATTTTGTCCTTGCAAATATCTGCATCTCCCAGTGAAATCAGCAAGTTGACATGTATTGTTTGAAAATAATTACTGTCTGACATCAAGTGCACTGGAATTAGACATACAGCCCAATCACCACTGAGGTTGCTAAAGGTACTTGTAACAAGAATCCACAATTCTATTATTTTCTTTTGTTGCTCTGTTGTATTCTTCAGAAAAAGTTGAAGAATATGTTCCAGTGATGAAGGAACTCCATTCTAGGCCCAGACCAATTTATTCCAAAGACAAGTATCTAGTTTTACCCAGTGTGAAGAACCCTTACCATCAACTTCTGCCTTTATTCAGGATCAGATCCTCAGCTAATAATCAAGCGACTTTGCCATGGCGAAAGACTGAAACTACACCAGTTCATATGAAAGGATGACCTGAACCGTTATTTGAGCAGCTACACTGAAGTATAAAAAAATGAAGTACCTGAAAATATAAAATTATGGTCCACACCAAGCCAAGCACAATAGAAGGCCTGCCATCAGCAATATCAGTTGAGTTTATGTTGACAAGCTTAATCTATATGGGAAAGAAAACGTGTTATTACCACACACAAGGAATGATAACAATTATGAAATGCATTTCAAATAAGTGTTATGTTTTTAATGCTTTTTTGCAATCAAATAACAAAGTTCTTCATTAAAAAAATCATTGAATGATGCAATTTTACTTTTTAGATAAGTATAGCTATAGGTAATGAAAGATTATTAAGACCATTGCATGATATTATTTGGAGGGAAAAAAAAAATCAAGCAGAAAGAACAATAAAAATTAGATAGAACCATTGTACAAACCGGAGATCCTCTGTATATGGACTAGCACGGAAAGCAAAGGGAAAAAGATGATACAAGAATAAGTTTTAAGTTATTAATTATTATGCAAATGCATTAATTTAATTTTAGAATGCACAGAAAGCACATTTTTGGCACATCTTACCACACAATTAATAAGGAAAGCAAATTAAATACTCTATAAGAGATTTTAAATTATGCAGGGTTTTCTCGCTATAGTTCTTATAGATTTGGAGTGGAAAGAGAAAAGTGAGTTTAATAATAAACATGAAAGGCAAAAGGGGGGGGAGAAAGCATAAAAGAAAGATAAGGGAAAAAAAAATGCCACATTTCTCCAGCAGAAAGCCTTTTATTGTAAAGGATATTACCACCACTGATTAAGACTCCCTTGCAAGACAAACCTGACTATAGTTCTTTTAAAATAAGGAAAGAGTTGGAAAAAATGAGTTGTCTAAGGTCACATGAAGTTTTTCAACAGAAATGGGAACAGATTCCATGACTCTCAACTCCCAAATGCTAATCTAGAGTCTGAATAAAGTATCACCCTAAAATAAGCTCATAAGATAAAAGGCAGTAAAGGAGGGGATAAAGAAATTAACAGGTAGATAATGCTCAAGGAAATGGAATAAAACAGATAGTATTGGAAAAACAGCAAATATGTTAATACTTATTTCCACAGCAAAATGAAGAGTCTGCCATCAATCATCATATAAATATGAAGGGCTGCTAAAGTGTTCATGCACTGCAAGCTTGTTCATGGACAAAGGTTATGGAAAAACCTTGGAGAATAGGTTAAAGAAAAGCAGGAGAATGACTTCAGGCGACCCCATTTGTCTCCCCAAAACAGAGAAAAGACTGCAGTTGTCCGAATCAGCAGCTGGAAACCCACTAGATAACGTCAAGAGCAAAAAAAAAAAATGCTGTGCAGGGCTGTGAAACGCCACAGGGTGCTTGGGAAGAGGCAGAGGAGAAATCCCCACAGGTTGTATTTCCAATCCTCTCCACCAAGAAATCTGACAAAACTCTGGGAAAATTGACATTACTTGCTTCTCTACCAGTCAATAAGGAAAATTTTCTGTTACCTACCTAAAGAAAAATATACCAAGAGTCTCATTCTCTCAGCTGGACCAATTCCAACAAAAGCTTTCTTTTCTAGAAAGTGAGGTTTTTCTTATATGTATTACAGATCAAAAGATTTACGGAGACTCAGCTAAAGCTTCTGATTAAGCTACTGTTCAGAGAAGCATAGACTATCTAGTCTAGTTATTGTGTTACCTTTGTCTTACACTCCATTAAAATGGATCTAAAACTACAAAATAAACTTTTCAGAACCATGAAAAAACCAGTTTGGTCCAGAATGATATCTGTTAATTGCCAGCTGCATTTTGCAATATAACAGGAGTATTTGCAGAAGTCTTTTTGGACAGTGAAAACAGGAAGTTGATTACATAAACTTTACTTATGGGAGAGCCCATGGAGGAAGGAGGCCCTGTCGGCGCTCCCCAAAGCGCTGCACACAGCCACCCGTCTCCATTCATTCACCTTCGAGTAGAGATCAGGGACTGCCCTCAGCTGCTGAAGAGGCCTTTGCTGTCTGAACAGCATCCCCACCTCCTCTGGGAGGAAAAGGGTTACAGACTGGATAGATGCGTCCTTCAGGCTGGAGTCAACCTAGAGACACCCGCTAAGGCACACCGATCTACCTGACACACTGCGTATTTCCGAGTCCCTCTAGAAGAAAATCTGGCATATTGATACAAAGTACATACAAAAATAACCAAGGCAAGTCCAGGCAAAAATACTCAAGACATGAGAAGCAAAAACCACAGTGCTCCATTTCTGGCAGTTTAAAATTCAGCAGGGTCAGTTATCTAGCTGCACTGCTATATTATTTCTGGGACCTAAGCTGGGTCACTCAAAGTTTGGGTTAACCACCGCGTTGTGACATGTGAACCAGGGAAGCATGCTTTTTTTGCTCTTCACCCCAGCCTTGTCTTAGGTTATGCAGGTCTCACCAGAAAGCAGCTCTCTGTATCTAAGCCTCCGCTCTCAGGCTGCAAATGATATCGTTTGTGTTAATAAACCGTACTACATAAAACAATGAAATTGTGAGCTAATGCTCAATTTTTCTCTGGGAATATATTTGGCTTTGCTTTAGTCATACATTTTTTAATTTAAAAAATTTCTCTTATAGATTTCATTCTACAGCCATATGCTGAGATTGTTTCCCATGTAACAGAAATACAATTAGGTGAAGATGCCATAGGGTTAAAGAGAGGGAAAGAATGCCAAACTCCAACAACTTCTGGTGGAGAGCATTGTGGAGAAGGAAAATTCATCAGGTGTTATATATGCATTGAGAAAAATTGAACTACAATGCAAAAATTAGAAGAACAACATATGTGCAATCTAATTAAAAAACCCCAACAGATACAAGTCATTACAGTACAGAGAGAAAAGTCAGGAAAAAAGGTAGAAGTAGATTGCTTTGATTTGATATTCAAACCTAGATCACATTGAGCTTTTAGGCTTTCTGTCTTGTTAAATTTATAATTTTTTTTCATTTCTAAAATGGCTACAGCACTGACTTTACCAGAATCAATCCAGGAATTAAGTCTGAAATCTTGCCAAGCTAATAAGGGGTCACACTGTTCTAAATTTTCATGTCTATACTTTCAGGGAGTAGAGTTCTGCATGTACAGTCTAGTGAAGTCCACAAATCTATTCTTTTAACATAAACGAATGCCTCCGCTGTACTGAAGATCATTGTTCTTTGCTGAGAACAGCAACAGGAAAGTAGGGAACATGAGGAGCTGAAGAGAACATTAAAAAAAAAAAAAAGGAAGGACATCATCCAAGGTGATTCTAACCAAAAAAAAAAAATTAAAAAGGGAAAAGGTTTACCCTAGACATTGCTACTTATTGGTGTTGGATCTCGTAATTTTTACTTACAGCAGCCTTTAGGCACTGTGTAGAAACTGACGACTGCATACATAGCTCAGATTTTGGAGAATAAGAACAGGTAGGTGGATATAAAGCATACATTTAAGGAAAGAAAGAAAAAAAGAAGGAAAAAACAGGACTAAGAGCTACCAAACCTACCCGTCTTCCTTCTAGAAACTTAAGAGCTGTGCCAATGTTGGCAACCCAGTGAATCCTCTTCAGCTGACGTCCCTGCTCACAAGGCTTAAAGAGAAAGAACAGTGTAAACTCCAATTAGATTCATGCCAATTTGTTGCAAAAAATGAAGTTCCAGATTATTATAAATGCCTATGTACATACCATAGTCTGATTTACATGTAAAAATGTTCCTTGGAACAGTCAAATCGTATCTTTGCATATGCCAACAGGGAGGACTCACAGATATAGGGGACATAGATGTGATACTTCTATTGTAAGGAAGTTATATGTGTCTTAATAACCTCAGGATGCAAGCTGTTGGCTTCAGCCCATAAGCTTAATCAAATCAGAGAACTGTTTTTCTTATATAAAATAAACCAATACTATTTTTATACACACATACACATATATATATGTATTTGAAAGAAGGCAACATTGTCTCTGTAAAATACTTTCACCTGCAAAGGAGAAGTCAAGGTGGCTGTTACTTTTAAAAGTCAGTCTGCAGTGAAGACATTTTACCTAGAGGATTTTTGTCAATTCTTTCTAATACCTTACTGGCGATTAAAAAACCAGGTATCACAAACCCTCACTGAACAATGAACTTTGCTGAACTTCAGACATGTAAGCTAAAAGAAGGCAGAATTATTTGAATTAAATCAAGAACATACCCTAGGCTTCTAATACTCTGCAGTGGAATTAAATTCCCCACTGAATCTTATATTCTAATGCAAATATACAACTATTATCATTTAAATTCATGTTCATAGAGTGACAAATGGATTTAACAAAGGCCTCCTACAGATTCTAAAATTCCTCTTGCAGAATATCATATTCAGGTATACATAATCTTTAAATTAACCAGACATCATTTGGGTTCTGCAATATCTCCTGTCTTTCATTAATTAATATAGGCAGGATACAATCCAGTGAATTTCCTTGTAACAGGTGCCATCATTGAAATTCTTTCCCTGTTTTACTATTTCTGTTTTGCCACAAGAGGGAGGCTTTCTGTCATAGACGAACAGAATCGGTGTATTTCAACAGAGCAGAAACACACCTCAATGTATAGTTTTTTCCCATCTTACAGTAAAATCACTCTTGCAGTCTGAATTACTACCTAATTTTGGGTATCACCTGCAATCAAAGCAGAGCTGAAATATGGAAATAGAGGCAAAAGTGTGGCCCTTGCAAATTGCCTGCATGTGAGGGAACAGGTAACATCTGAACCCCGGAGCAAGCCGAATGACGGACTGTTGCTCTACTCCTTCAGATGCTGCCACCCGATCTGCGAGCTGGTTTGGAAAAAGTGAGAGCCCTTGGCCTAAAACCTTTCATTTTTCTTCCACATCACATGCGCAAAACTAGCCTGGCTCCCAAGAGACAGCTTATTTGCTGTGTACACACCGTGGCCTCTGTACAGGACTTGGCTGTGAAAAAGCCATTTGGCATCAGTTAAGGTTCTTTAAAGTAGCAGAGCAGCTGTCAAGGTAAATGGATATAAGATCCTATGAAATTTGAGGGGCTTGTATTCTTTTTTTCAGAGAGAAATCTGTAAATTTAACAAAAAAAGACTGTCATTATTTCTTCTAGGTGTATAGAAATAGCTTGCAGTTTAAGACCTTGTTTGTGTCATAGTAGTAACACCCAGATGAACTGCAATAAGCAATTTTTATGAACTGCTAAGACAAAATTAATAAAAAATCGATAAAATCAAGAATGTCAGTCTGTAATAATCTTTTGTTTTGTTTTGTAACCAAATAGCCCACTCTGTGAATAAACTTATTTGGCTACGTAGCAGTCAGGTTTTTTATGGTATTCAAATACAGAGACATATTAGAAAAGTATATTCTAGAGAAGTTATGCAACTGTCTTGTATATTCAGAAGGAAGGAAGTTCTTACCAGCTTCTGCCCTGAAAGAACCTCCAAAAGGGCAATTAGCATTACCCCATCTTTGATATCTTCAAACAGATCATTCACCAGCATGGGAGGATTGCGCTGAAAAGGGAGAAGACTTCAGGTGTTACAAAGGCTCACCAGCATTACAACCTACCTCCCTTCCTTTTGAACAGAAGCACAAAGAGTGGCTGGGCCCCTTCTTTATGTTTTATAATGTTTAATATCAATGTATCATTTAACCATTACTTTGCCACCACATTGTTTAACTATTGAACATTTTTGGTGTGGGACTGTAACACTAGATGCTTTCTGCCACTACTGATACAACACAAAAACCTCCTGCTCCCTAAGACAAGCATAAAAACACACCAACAACTGCCTATGAGGCTATAAAATATGCACAACTTACGGATGTACTATTACAGTCACATTTCAATCTATCAGCATATTTTGCCTAATGTCAAGTATGTCACAGAAATTTCACTCTCTCAGTCGAGCAATACAAGGAGCTGTATGAAGGAAAAATCCCTAAAGCAGTGTAGCTGGTTGAGCAATGCTGCTACTTTCTCACAGCTGACAGTTGTTACACCAAGTTGTTGTATTTTCTTTCCTCTCCTCCAGGCCTTGCAGCCTTCCAGTGCTGTTAGCACTGTGTCAGCTTCTACTTAAGACAAGTTGCTTAGCATATGTCTTTACATTCACAAACACAACAATGATAATACCGAAAAATATGTAAACAGATGATGTTTTAGGAATTTTGAATAACAAGGTCACGTCTTTAAACTCAATCTTCTTAAATACATCCCAGTTTGTGGAACTATGGCTCTCAGCTTGTCAGTACTTTAATTATCAAAAAATGTCTCTTAGAAACAAAAAGTTTAAACTTGGTCCAACTGAAATAAATGAAATAAACACCCTCTAGCTTCCATGAGCTTGTCAGCATTCATATACCTGCTTATTAACATAACACTAATATTCACACCTGCTAATTCACTAAAATGACAATCAGACTACAAAATTCTTGAAATTACTTTAGTTTAATAATTTACTTTCAGGGTACTTCTGGAAAAAAATGTGTGTACAACAACTTGATCTATTGCTTCTGTTCTGTAGAAACATAGATCTGAAAAGATGAACATAACAAATGAAACACTGCTCCTGAAAAGGTAAAAATGCTGTAGCAAATCAGGAGAAAGCAAAGGTTTCTATTTCCCACAATCAAAACATCCTGCCTTCATTGTTCAGCTGGGATGAACTAGTATTTCAACGAGACATGATTTTGGCATAAAGTGGAAAAAGAACTCCTTTGCTGCAAGTAGACTTCATCTGAGATTTGACGTGCTTTAATAGCCACAATAATAAAAGAGTCTATTTTCTCATGTATATAAAATAAAGCAATGTTACAACTCATTATGAGGGTATATTTAATCATAGTTCTTTTTTATTTCCTAGCAATGCAATAGATAATGGATCATGTTCTTCCTTAATATAACACCAAAGAAATCAATAGAGCAAACAGGTCACTGGAGGTTAATTTGTCCCAGTCTTGCATCACAGACAGTTGACAAAAATGCAATTAATTTTCCTCACCTTCTATGTTATCATTTCCTGTTTGAAGTTCAAAGCAGCTTTGGTTTTATCAGTATTACCACATGATATAATACTGAAGAATTATGTGCTAAAATAATTCAGCAATAAAGACAAGAGGATTATATAGCAGCTGCCATCCTAATCCAACTGGAGGTGAAGGCCTAAAAAATCTCACCACCTACCTAAATGCCCCAGTAGTGAGGTTTGTCTCTTGAAATTCACTCTACAGTAATGAAGAGAGACAGGTTCTTACAGAGGGCAATTTAGGATACCTGTAGATTGAAGGGTAAGTAAGATTTACAGTGCCCTGTAACCCTGGTGCTCGTAACATGCCTGTCAGATGACCTGTTTGAGCACGATACAGCTCCCTTCCAGCTTCAGGGGTTTGGTATCCTTACTCTCAAATCAGGGTACAGGCCAGAATTTGCCTCATCCCAACATGAAGTCAAGTCATCCGGCATTCCTATGCAAATCAAGTCGGGGAAGCGCCTCCGGTAGCGCGTAGCTTCATACTGTAGATATATAACCCCTGACTGCCCATGTCAAGCTCTTGCTCTGAACCACCCTTCACTGGTCGCTCCTCACTGACAGTATTTACAAAAACTGGCACAAAAACAAAAGCTGAGGCACGGTACTATGGTAAGGCAGTAGAAGTATCCTTCAAGACATCATCCAAGTAACTTAACACCTACAGTACTTCCCTTTCCACATGAATTGAGTATTGGTTTGGGGATATACCTGGGGGAAGTGTGAGAAAGCATTGAATAAGATGAGAAGCAACAAGGAAACCATCAAATGACTTTCACTAAAGTTAATATAAGACCTGCTGCTCTGAAGTGTGAGAATCACAATTGCCCATAAATTAGCAGGCTGAAATGTACTTTTTTGTTGCTAGAAGGTCGCGTAATTAGAAACACTGCCAGTGTTTAGCAGCACACGCCACATACCTTAACACCAATAAAACAGGAACAGAAGGCAGGTGCAACAGCTGTATCACAAGATCTCCTGTATGAGACTCCTCTAATACGGAAAACTAGTTAGATATACAGACTGCCAAAAATGTGTGCGTATTACGCTTTATAATATAATGTTTTTCACTACCCTGAAGATGTTAACACCTAATTACAAGGAGGTAAGACCCTCATTGTGTTTCATAAATCAGTTGGCTTTTTTTACTACTCTGGGCACATAGCATAGAATTTACCCTACTATTATGACTCCAGTCTCTCTCAGAAGTATGGAATGAGTTATATTTTTAGTGGTGTATATAGAATAGATTCCTTTTTTACATAAGGATTCTGTAGATACCAATCTCATTCTCCACAATGATACAATTCAGGAAGGTATACATACACTAGCTGATACTGAGAAATTCATATACCCTTATTTATTGTATACGGACCATTGCACAGGATGGTTCAAGCTACTCAACAGTTTTTCCAGGCAGATCCTCTACTGAGATGAACACGACAACTTCTGTTGGAATGGGTAAGTACCTACTCCTTGGCTGCATATATAACGTCAAATGAAATGAAAGGAGAAAATGAAGCTGTACACTGCTCACTTATTAGTCTCCAGAGAAGAAAGCTGCAGTTTTTTAAGCTGTATTCAGTTAAAATCTATTGAATACTTTTTATTCTAAAGACTCAACAGGACATAACACCTATTCACTTCATTGCCTTAATGTACTGCCAAAATAATAACTGTAAATCAGTAAAAGCAGGGAACGAAAACTAACTTGAAACTTTGTAATCTTGAAAATGTTGAAGGTACTCCAGATTTTGGCTTTTTGCATGTAAAAATATAGCTCTAGCAGTGCAATCAACTGCAATAATCGTAATACACTGTATTTTCAATGTTGGAAAGTTTGTGCAAAGAATTTAATGAAGTCATTTTTAAACCAGGAAAAAAGAACACTTAAAAAATATATGAAGTAATGTCTCAAAATCCTATAATATTAAAGAAAAGCTGTTATTTATAAAGTTCTTGAACAAAATTCTTTGGGGAAACTCAGAAAATACTTCGATGAACAATCAGACACTAAATCTGCAACTTGTCAGGTCCACACTGAAATGTCAGATGCCTTAATATTTGGTTTTGTTTTTTCCTAAGCTTCTTCAAGAAAGCAAACCAGCAAAATAACACTAATGATATGCTACTTACTGCATTGCGTGTATTCTGTTAAACGCTCATTTATTGCAGTATATGCAATCACAGTAGTTTAGTTTATAGTAACAATGACATTTAGGAACAGTCATGTCACGAAGAGGGAGGCGCACTCAGTACAAGTAAATTCATGTGCTCTGTAGGAGGAATATGAATTAATTGGGAACAAATCTTAAAGGTTAATGAACCAGATTTTTCCCATTTTAAATATTTATTTAAATAAATGTATTTAGATTTGATCACAAATGGGGAACCATGCTTAAACTTGTTGCTCTTATCTAATTTGCTGCACTGCTCAGGAAATATTCTGATTGATTTAATGAACTGAACACTGGTACATATGAAGAGTATTTGACTGACAAACCTCAAAAAAAGACATTTATAATAGTCCTGCAATCTCTAGACATTCCTCTTCTGACACAGCAAAATAAGATTTGTAAAATCCAAACCTCAGATATGGAACCAACATATATTTGCTAGAGCTTCACTTTTCTATTCCAACACTTGCTCCTGCATTTCATTTCCAATTTGCATGTTTGCTACAGGAATCTTTTCCTCACACTCTGTACTTAACTTCTCTAATGAATAAATCACACTATAAAACAACAGTGTCTGCATCATAATGAATGCCAGTGCAAACACTGGAAACTACCTTTGCTACAATAATTTTCAAATAATATTTGAAAAACTGCTGAAAAAAAAAAAGTGTGAAAACCTATCCACATGTACAAACAGGAACAAATCTGTGTAACTATTGAATTTGTCTCTTCAGGGAAATACACATGGGAAGAGGAAGGAGAACATGAAATTTCAGAGTTACTCTGTAATATCTGGCCCACTCCTCCGCCCCAATTTAATTCCGAAATACTTAAGCACATAGGTTTTCATGTTCCTTGCTGTTGATGACTATTTTTATGACTAGAGTCTGAGGGACTACATTATTAGTTTTGTCACACAAATTAATGTAGCGTTCACTAATATTAGAGGTTACATGCAATACTGGTGAAAACATATACTGACTTGGAGCAGAAAACTGCCAGGCAGATTTTCCTCATCATGCAGTCAATATGGACATTAGGTTAAATTTTTTCTGTGTCAGTGACTAAGATACTGGGAGCCTCTGTTTTCCCATTTGAGAAAGACAAAAAGACACAGAATTACCTAGTTCATTGATGAAAACTGATGAGGTTCTTCTATGATGACCAAGATACATTCTAAGAAAAAACTACCATCACTGACAGCATTGTGTGTGAGAGCTGTAAATCTTGATATACTCATTTCTTTTTCTTCCTTTCTTTGCTATAAAACATACCATTTTGTAATTTCAAAAGACTTAATGTAAAGTTTAATGCCCAGGTTTAATTCAGCATTATGAAAACACTGCATAAGTATAATTTTAAAATGTTCACCCATCCTTAATTTTATTTTTATTTTATATTCATCCTCAACTTTTGTTTGTTGATGTGTGTATCCTTTTAATGGAAATACAAAATGAATAATAATTTCTTTCAGTATATATTTGTTCACTCTGTTTGGTGAGTTTACAACAATACTTTGACAGGTACAAATACTAAAGTTATCCCTACACCTGGGAACAAAGATGTTATTTGATTGGGTTAAACCAATTTACAGTCTGTGTTCCAAAGCTTTGAGACTCCTGTTTCCCAACACTTTCACTAAAGATGACAAAGGCAATAAAAGGTGTACGCCTCTGTTGTTTTACAAAGGCATATTTTTCATCTTCTTTAGTCATCTAATCCACTATCTAAAAAATCGGCATAGGCAATGAAATGAAAAACATTTAAGTAATTGCTGTTCTGAATGGATGTAATACTTTCTTTTTGAAATATTTGGTGTAACGTTCTGTATTTTAAACTTTGACTTTGAAAAGATGCCTCAAAAGATACTTAGATGCATACTCAAAATATTTCTACGTCTTTGAAGGCTGAAACTGAGAGGAGAGAGGTCCAGTTCTACAACCTTGGAGAAATATGAATAAATAACATGCAATTAGAAAACTTCTTGTCCTGTTACATATGCATATCTCATTTATCATTAGCAGAACTGCACAGAGGCACAAAAATTAAACTGGATGGCCAGAAGATAGATCACAATCATTTGATAGACTGTGACCCAATTTCTGCAAGTGGGTGGCAGAGAAAAGAGACTATTTCCAGTTGCTAAGTCTCATCAGATTCCCGAGTCAGAATCACAGAACTGATTCAGCTGGGGTTAGGGAGACAGACAGCAGAGGGACAGCTCCACTCAACCAATACAGTATAAGGATGAAAACTCTACCTTAGTAGTTTCTTTTCCTTTGCCATCAGTAAACCCATCTTTCAAATTGCTACAGTGAAACCCCATCAATCTTTGCTAACAAAACATTATTTTTTTTTTATTTTTTGAGGTTTCATGCAGTTACTCTCCAGCACTTTTTCAAAAACATTCAAACTCATTCATGATGGAACATTTCTCCAGATAGCCATGGTGTTGGAGTTACAGATACTTTAGTTATGGGGTTTAGTTTTTTTCTTATTTCCTCCTATTATTTTTTCCATTAATAATTTTACTTGATTAGTAAAAATGGCAACTATTAAACTTTCCTCCAAAAACTAAAGGAAAGAAACCCAAAGTTTTACAAGAGTAGCCAAGAAATAGCCAATTTGAAGTGAAGTTACTGTTAATTTTGAAGCCTCTACATATTGAGTAAAATTCAGCACAGTAACTCTGGATTGCACCTTTGATTACACTGTAAACTGCAGTCTGGCAACCGGCATACACACACACACACACACACACAAAAAATTAAGGGAGCAGAAAAAGGCTACAGCTTTGAAAAAAGTAACTCTGTTAAGTTCACCTGTAACTACGTGGGTAACACTTAGATGTTCCCGTGGTGGGTTGAGCTGCTCCCTCACTCTCCCTCCTCAACAGGACAAGGGAAGAAAAAAAGATGAAGCAGCTCGTCAGTTGAGATAATGACAGGCAGATCACTTACCAGTTACCGTCACAGGCAAAACAGGCTCTCCTTGGGGAAAATTAATTTATTGCCAACTAAAATAGATTTGGATGGTGAGAAAGAAAGACAAAATTGACACCACTTTCCCCGCAACCTACCCCTTTTTTCCCCAGTCTCACTTTCACTCCCAGCTCCTCTATCCCCCAAAGGCGCAGGAGGATGAGGAATGGGGGTTACGGTCGGTCCATAACAGCTTCTCTCTGCCGCTCCTTCCTCCTCACGCTTTTCCCCTGCTCCAGCGTGGGGTCCCTCCCACGGGATACAGTCCTTCGGGATAACCCTGCTCCTGCGTGGGCTCCTCCCCGCAGGCCGCAGTCCTTGTCAGGAGCCTGCTCCAGCGCGGGCTCCCCAGGGGCCTCAGGGGAGTCCCTGCATGGCTGCCTGGGGCACCTCCGCCTCCCCTCCTTCTGCTCTCACCTGAGTGTCTGCAGGGCTGTTTCTCACACTTTTCCCCTCAATTCTCACTGCCTGTGCAGCATTTGGCCCTTTCTTAAATACGCTTTCCCGGAGGCACCAGCAGCTTGGCTGAGGGGCTCAGCCATGCCCTGCAGTGGGCCCACGGGAGCCGGCACGGGGCAGCCCGGGCCTCTCCTCACGGAGGCCGCCATGCAGCCCCCCCCCCCCCGCCCCGGCACCTCAACACTTGCACCCGCTCCGGTCCTACATCTCCTTCCATATGATTTAACCCCCATGTAACTTCAGTGGCTTTAACAGACAGGGGCCCAAATGCAGAAGCGTGTGTTGCTGTTTCTCTGCTACCACCGTGAGGCCAGCGCTTCATGGTGTTCCTCGGTAGGTACGGTTTTGGCAGGTGCTCCACGTTTTATTGGGTTTAAAGATGAGAGCAGAATGCAGACAATGATGCCTAAAAGTGCATCTCCTTCCAGGATTTTTCGTTATCACATTTCAGAGGCCTCCAGCCAATGGAGATGTTACAGCTTTCCAGTTTCTTTTGAAACAAAAACTGCATCAGTCTTTTACAAGAATCAGATAACCTAAATATGGAATTTCTGGGTTTCAATTTGGAACACGAGTGCAAGGAGAGTCCTGCACATTTCACACACCCATCGGTGTTTCCTGCAGCTGTGGGGAACTCAGAAAACCTATTTCCACACTTTCCAAGAACATGACTAACAAAGATTTAAAAGCTTAAGCATTAAAAACTTAAAAATTTGAATGGCATGGGTCACTCCTTTTCTGTTGAGTCTAATCTCTATATTCTATAAACAGTGCTTCTCCTGTGGCAGCATAACAGCATAAATGGGAAGAAAAGCCAACTAATCTGTACATCAGACTTAGGCAGTGAGGCAAACTTGCTGACAGCCACCAGTAAAAGTATCACAGAAACAACTTTCCTGTTAACGGGTGGATTAACACAAACCAAGTACTACAGGGTAGCTCAGGTAGCTAAGTGAGGGCTGTGGATGGTTAACTGCTTGGTTTGAATGCGAGTATTTGATTAGCCTTACAATATCAGACCCATTAAAGAAATATACACCTAGATCACACATGTCAAAAAGTTTACCTGAGCCCTCATGGCCCAAAGGGACTAGTACAGCAGGTAGCATTCACAGCTCTCAGTCCAGAGCAAAATCTCTTATCAGAGCTGCCACCACAACTTTGTCTCTTTCCAAGGATTATTCAGTTATTACTAGCAAATTATCATTACATGCACACACACACACATACATATACCTAACAATATGTACATGTATCTACTTGTCAGTTATTATTGGATATTACTGACCAATTATTAACGACACAGTACAATTAGGAAATAGAAGAACATGATGTAAGAATTCTTTTTCTCCTCTGACACATGTTCACAGCCTGCTTTGCTAACACTTTAGCAAATACTGAATATCTTTCCATCTCAGTTGTAAATGGAACATACATAGAGTGCTTAAGTTCTCTGCTGCACAGGGACCTTTTCCAAGTTGTTTCAAAGACAACAGGGGGACAGACTTCATTCCCAGTGAGGATCCATTGTCACGCAGTCCTGAAGATAACCTTGTTCTTGCAGTTGAATTTTACAACGTCAGTGTAGTTCATTTCACAGTAAATTCCTCAATTACGTTCCTCAGTAACGTAAATAAATACTGTTTCTCTACCATACAGTCTCATTAGACTAAATCACATGATATACCATTATATGGGCTTCCTGCTGCGGTCTGTTCATTTTTGAGGGCATTATTAGCCAATTCCTTACACAGAAGCTAAAACAGTGCTGTTGCAGCTATTCCTTGCTCAATTTTCAAGTTCATTAATCTTCATGACTTAAAAGCAAGCACTTCAAAGAGCACCTCTGGTGTTTAAATATTTTTATTTACTGGACCAATTGATAACTACAGTTAGAGCTGTGCTGTGTGAAAACTCTGGGAAATGCCAAATTAAATCTCACTGCTTACGTTGTCAGATAAAGTTGGTACCAGTCGTAGCTTAATACTTTTAAAATTGTGTGTAAATCACTGTCTTTATTCTGCTAAAACAAAAAATGGAACTTTAGGTTGTGGTAAGAAGAAGCAACAATAGTTTCATGATAAATCCCAAGGTGTATCAGGTAATTAATTTGGCACTAGATTCACAAAGCACTATTTATGTCTGTAACCAGTTCAGGATGCCTCTATCAAACTACGCAACAACTGACTCAAGTTTTATTCAAATACACTGTATGTAATAATGCTAATGTTTCAGTTTCATAGAATGTGTTTCAAATATTTCCTCTGGCTGAAATAGCAGCTACTGTGCTACCTTTCAGTTTTGGCCAAAGGAGCTGGGTGGTTGCCTGTAGACACCACTTACACTGCTGCAGCTGACCACTATCATGCTGAAAAGGATTCATCCTCTATGGCGTATAGATAATGGGGATCCCTTTTTAAGTATACGCCATTCTGCTCAGACAAATTCTATACTCCAGGGCCTGTATAGGCATAGATAAAAAGGTTTGATTAAAAAAAAAATAAATTTCAAAGCCATATATTACCTTAGCCAGATGAGTATTGATCCATTTTGTGAAAGTCCTTTTCTGCACTGACTCTTGCTCATCTGAGAAAAAAAGGAAATCGGTTCGATTAGACATTGCGGATTAGTTTTGGATTTACATGATGGAAGAATAGCATTCCCTATGACAACAAATGCATTCTGCATTTGCCAGAAATGCCACTATATTTTCTTGAGACAGTTAATTTTGCCTGTGACTACCCATAACAAAAACTTCATATTCTTACAATAATGCTCTCACACTTGACTATTTGAAGAGTTTCACAGCAAAATTCAAGTCTTAACGCATTAATGACCAGTAAGACACCATTTCAAATCTGAATGCCAAGATAAATTTGACGTCTAAGTCCATACCATATTTACCCAAGGTCTGAGCACCTAGAGCTTCTCTGTACTTTTAACCTAGAATCCATGCCTCTGACAGCCAAGTTGCTCTTATGTAGAAAGTCAGCTAGGCACTTAGAAAAAGTACTCTTAGCATGTATATTTGAAAATGTTTAGAATGTCGAATTAAAGATTTGAAATTGCATTATTAAGCTTATTTGTCCTCTGGGAGATCCGGCCAGGGAGAAGCCATTAGCTAGCTCAGACAGTTTCTATAGTGCTACTTATTACCTCCCTCAGTCCTGTCTTGAAGCACTTGTCTGATTTATAGTGAATTTCACTGATTCTCACATAGTCCCTCAGGGACCGTTGCCAGCTGCATAGACAAAAATAGCTCCTGACTGAGCTCCTCCAACTTCAGCAGCCAGGGTCATGGCTGCAGAGGGAAGAGAAGCACAGCGCCATAACCAGTCCGCGAAGTCCTGTCCCCTCCTTGTGGGGAATCAGTTTTGACACACGGAATAATTTCACTACAGGGGCATTCAAGTATTTATGTTGGAGATTTTTCTTTCAAAAATAAAAGGAAATACCTATTTCACTGAAAAACAAATCATGTTATTACCATCATCAGTTCTGAATGAGCACCTTCATTCCCCTACAGAAAAGCCAAATAAATAACATTGCTGTTAAATATTTACTTTTTATAAGAACACGTGGTTGTCCCAAAACCTACAGATGGAAGATCTAATTTTAGTTACTGCCTTTGCTACTGACTTGTGCAGCACTGAATAGTGATTTGATCTCTTTCACATCTGTAAAAACAAAATGGAATATTCTTTAATCCCCTTTAAAGTTCTGGAATAGATAACTACTAAGTTTGATGCACTACTACTAATAAGCTCTGTGATTTACACTCATGCAGTGCTGCTCCACAATGAGGGTATAAAGACAGAAATGGCCACACAAAATTCATCAGCCAAAATTTTATCTTAAGCGGGACACCGATGGCTTCCTGACCACATACGAGCTCCCCAAAAGTGTCTGTGCATTACGACTCGGGGCTATATTCTTTACATATAAATGATCTCTCACATATAAAAATACCAGAGGAAAAAAAGATACATATACTTTCCAGCATCTATTGCTAGATTAGCACACTTCATATCTAAGAAAATGATTTTGCATTCTTTATTTTCCTTTCCTTTAATTTCATTGGGCAGGTGGCATACCATTTTTAAAACGTTCATTACATTCTCAGAATCTACTTGTTGCACTGACAGGCAAGTTACGAAAAACCAATCAAAATACTGCATCGTCCTTCGTTCAACACTGACTATTTTTGGCAGAGTGTGTCTTGACTTTATATGTGACAATTGTTTCTGCATTCTGGAAAACAGATTTCATGCTGTATGGTTTCTAACCATGAACAAGGCGTTTCCCTTGTGACACACAGTAAATGTCAGCTGTGCTCTGATGAGCAATTACATCTAGAGGTAGCCCAGTTAATTTCAATGGATGCACTTGCACACCTGAATTGGGTTGTGTGTGAGTATGGAGATGGAGCACGCACAGAAACAGTCCAGCTCTGGCTTCATTCACACGTCTGTAACTTAAAATTCCTCGGCAACCCCGATAAAACAACAATGGCATGCCAGAAGAAAAGAACCAGGCCTTTAGAAGTCAAACTTCTGATCAAAGAAATGAGTGAAAATGATTCCCTAATTTGTAGTTCCAGTGCATCTTGGTGATTTAAGAAACAGCCCCCTGACAACAACTGGAAATCAGCAAACCAGCTCCCGGCTTGTAAACGTTTACCAGCAGAAGACATACTCAGTTTCAGTCATACCAACAAACAGCAGAAATAGCCTTTCAAAAGAATGAGTTTCAAGGGAATATATGTGAGCAATATATGCTTTATGAGCCCAACAGCAACTATTAATAATAAAGTTTCCTTTTTTTAGCACTTATTTTGTATAGGCTTAAAAGAAACAGATTTTACCACTGTAAAACCTATGTCTGAACATAACATAAGTAGTGCACTGATTTTACAAATTCCATTATAAATACGGTTTTTACAAATTGCCCTGGAAGCAAATGTGTTATTTTCATGGAACTGATGTAATTTCTCTGCAGAGGTACTGTTTATCCATACCCACAAGACGCATGTGTCACACAGTTTCTTAAGCTCTCCCCACTTGCAAGGACTGTCAGCTCCTAATTTGCACCACTTACCCTGCCGGTACTGAAAGAACCCAGGAAGCAGATTTAACGATGCAACATTTCTGCCACCAGCACCTTTGTAGCGAGCCATAAGCACTGCTGCTGCTGCTGCGGCTGCTGCGGCTGCTGCGGCTGCTGCGGCTGCTACTCCTGTCTCGTGTAGTGTAGAGTGTTTCTTTAAAATACAGCCAGAAGTAATTTTTCAAGAACGATCTGATTTTTTCCCTTCACTGGAAATGCAGGCCTCTTACAGAAATCCCTCCACCTGCTCTGGTCGGAGAATTCACATGAAGCCAAACCTTAAAAACATCTTTATATATTTTTGCAGAGACGCAACAGCCAGACAAAGCCAGCTGTATTGGAAGTAGCAGTTCTGCTGGTCTCACTGCCATCATCCTTCTCCACTGTTTTCCTGGGGAAAGATTTTATTATCTGAGCACCAGCCAATCCGCTAGCGGAAGCCTCTGATGTCAAGAGCCTGAATAATTCATCCAGGGACCGGGACAACCCAACTACACTGCCGATATCCTAAAGCAGCAAGATGTGTGGCTGCAAAAAGCGATGCAGTCTTCTCACCAGTGCTTTTGTAACCATATACTGCTCAGTAAGCACAAAAATGGCTGAATGGCATAGCCCTTCTCTAGGTTGTCATACATATAAAGGAAAGCAGCATTTAAAAGCAACAACTTGGGTTCATCACTGCATACCCTATTTAGACATGGATGTCCTTCAGCTTTGCAAATGAAATAGTGAAGTGGAAGAAACAGCAAGCAATGAATCTGAACAGACATGTACGCCACTTAGCTTTTAATAATATATTTGAACTGTTGTATGAGAAGGATGAAACATATGTAAGGATGCACAGAATTTTTGGAATGTACCTAGCTCAGCCTGAAACACACTCAAATTTCTGATAATATGCAGTACTTTCTATTTCATTAAATCAGAGCACCAGACCATTTGAACAGACTTTGTTTTGCTCTGGTAAAACGAAGGCAGTTATGAAACACTATGTGCGGAGATTGATATGTTGTTCACCCACAGGGGCCAACAGAGTAGTACAATCTTTTGAAATGAGAATAAAAGGCCCACTTTTATTATGCCATTACAGTAAGTGTATCATTATAGAGGTCGCATTCAAATTTCTGTTTTTGTAAAGCACAATGACTCTGACAAGATCATTCTGCATCTGAAAGAAACATTACAAGGAAGTTTGGTTTTATTTAATCAAATGTCTTCCTTTAATTGGCTGGAAATATCTACATATTTTCACAAACCTTTTCTCTACTAAAGCACCACCAACAAACTGCATTTTCAGGTTGATTAGGAAAAAAAGACAAATGCAATCGGATATATTTACTTAAAAATATTTAGAACACATCATTTTGAAAGATGGACAAAACCAGCCAAGTACCTTCAGACAGTTATGAGCATGCTGATGAAATATTCCCCATGAATATGTATTATAATGACTAGTATCATGCATATCATACATATACACATCAAGAAACAGATAGTGGCATGCTTTCTAGCAGAGGTTTTCTAGAAACAGGCTTCCTAAGCAGCACAGCCCCTGCCTGCTGGCTGTGGCAGCAGCCCGGCCTCAGCTGCAGAGCTCCAGGTGCCGCAGGTGTGGGGTGTAAAGCAGCAGCAGATCCCGCATCCAGCACCTCTTGCCTTGGGCGCTTGGCGAGCGGGTGGTGGGAAGGCGGCTGCAGGGCAGGGTCCCAAACACAGGGTTCTGCTGCGAGGTAACGCAAGGAGGAGGCTCGCGCACAGAGCGAGAGGCACGACACAGCCGAGTTCACACACGTCTAATAAAAGCGTCTTGACTGATTCTCAGTGACCTAACATTGTGGAGATTCGTTGTCTGCCTTACTTTAGTGAAATTCACTTCCAGTTGCTCGCAGCTCCTCATCTTCAGCATGCTTTTTTGCTTTCTTTGTTTTTGATAGTTCTGTCCTGAAAACATCAAGGAGTTGTTTTGTTTTGTTTTGTTTTCCAGGTCTTTGGCACCTTCCGGAATACTGCTAAACCAACCTGGAAGTAGGAAAAGTGCCCCAAACCAGCTGCAATGCTTCAGGCTGTCACTTGAGAACACAACACAGCACAGAAAGCGGCGAACAGCACCCTTCTAGGAAACTCTGTTTGGTCAGCAATATAGCATAAATTCTCTAAAGCTTTCAAGATATGTTATATAGCAATTTTCATCTTCACTAAGGATACTCTTAACTTAAAGCACCTATAGAAAAGCTTGCAGGGTCAAAGCAGTAATGTGGAGACTCTACTTTCAAAAAGGAGTAATATTTTAAGCTACATAATTTAATCAACACCTCCATAACAGATGGATTACCCCATTCAGGAGCACTGCACACAGGCAATGCAGGTTCATTCCTTTCCCTTTCAGTTTCCACTTGATGTTTTTTATGGGACAATGCCAGGACAGTTTTGCTTTTTAAAAAACAATAAACAAACAAAAAACCTTTGGTAGTAGCTCTAAAGCTAATACATTGTTTGTAAGTTGCTAAGTTTAATAGTAACGCGACACACTTTATGAAGAAAAAAAGGATGAGGGAGCTATGGGCAGTGGGAGCAAAGTAAGAAAGAGGGAAAAATTGATTTCAGCAGCCACTGCAATGCAGTTGACAACAAGACTTAGCAGTACTGATATGAAGAAGGGGAAAATATTTTTAAATGCCTCACGCATTTAGGACTTTTCCATTTTATATATTTTGAGGAGAAAGACAGGATTTGTTGAAGCGTGGCTTTTGGATACATGCCTCTACTGAATGTGTTTTATCAGAGACAACGGGACAGTCCCACTAATAGATCTGTTATCTAAATTTCCAAGCTTTGAGATCTAGATGCACACACCAGCTGTAGCCTGCTCCACCAGTGAGCACCACTGCTCCCCATCGGTTTCCGCAGAAAGGATATCCATGCACAAGGGCCAGAAGGCAACCAGTCACCCTTGGCCAAACCCCTACTAGGGAAAATGGTGGGGATCGGCTCTCTGGGGTTAGCACCAGCATATACCATTGCTCAATCTAGAGGTAACGTTAGTACGGTGGTTTGAGGGCCAAAGGTTTTATGTCATTTGGAAGAGTGGAAGTAGAGAAAAAAACCCAGGTACTGGCGGAATAGTTACAGTGAACTGAAGTGCGGAGAAGCAGCCTCGCAGCTGCAGAAACACTGCCTGCTGTGCAGCACGCTGCTGGCCAGCAACTGGCACGCTGCTGAGAACTTTCTGCGGTTACTGTCTGTCTGAAACGTGTTTACAAAATACATATTTTGATTTTACACATTTCTTATTTATTCCCTTCATTTCTAAGACAGAGAAGGTGTCTATCCAGCCGCTAGTTAGAACGACATACAGAATGATTCAATTTATCACCCAAAGAAGCTTGCATTTTAAAAAATACCTGAGTATAATCAAATACAAACCAAACAAATCAATGTCTCCTCTTTTGTTCTCAGTTAATTTATTCTTATACAAGCACATTCACCAATCAGTCTCTCTGGAAGCACTTGTTGTGGACTGTGCAAGCAGGTTAAATTTTTGAAACCTGGAAACCCAGTGCCAGAGAATGTGTGCTTTAACTCGGGCTGTTGGCTCCATCTCACAGCAGCACTTAGGCTGTCACGGAATGTGTTCATACTGCGGGACTTGGGGGACTTCCAGTCCTGAAATGTAAGGTCATGCCCTGTTGTGCCCATATTCACATATGCACAAGTCAAGTGTTCCTGCTCCATCCAGACACACATTAACCGCCACTTTCTGTGCTCTGGTTTTCTCAGGAAGGAGCAGAGCACGAACAGAGCATGGTGCACTGATATAATCTTGATCCTCAGAAGCCAGGACATAGTCTGGACATAACTGTACTGCCCGTAACTGCCCTTCGCGTTGATCCGAAGGGCTTCCCTCAGCATTTGGAGAAACTAATGAGAACAGCATGATTTCTGCAGTGGATTGGAAGATATGCCCACAATGTCATTTTTATGACTTTGTGCATCTTTCCTGTGCCCAGTCCTTGCTGCATACCTGCTCCTATTTTGTGTTTTGAGTAACCAAAAAAAAGAACTGTGATTAAATTGTTCTGCTCCAAATTTTGTCTGGATGGGCTGCATTTTGTTCTTCTCCACGTGTAGAAGCAGAATGTCTTCAGAACTAATCAATGAACGTATTTGCATTTTAGGTTTACTCATTTCTGCCTCTGCTGCTGTGCTACTGTTATTCTCATCATCTCCGCTAAGTGTTGTCTTAATCACCATATGGCTGTAAATATATTACTCGCTTTCATAGTATCTGCACTCAACAGAACACAGTCAGAAATGAAAAGAACACCTATTCGAAAACTATTATGAGCTCATTTAATTCATTTTTAAAAGCAGTATTCTGAAGAAGATATTAACTAAAATCAGGATACTCAACATTTGAGATGATTATGTGCAATGGCTTCAGTGCCTTCTGAAAGAATCAGGATTCGGTGTTCTACAGGTGTCTGTTTATTCACCAGTCTGGCATGGGTGATAATGAACACAAACATACCTTTTCCTGGACCAATACACTAGGTGAACTCACCCTGACAGAACTTACCAGAGTCAACTTGGCATTTGTTCTTTTAATTACTTATTTTCCTTAATTGTACAGTTAAAGAGATGGTTTGGATGGTGACAAGTCAGCTAGAAATCTAGAAAATCCAGTGAAGTTCAATAATAAGAATTATTGTACATTACACTCAAATTTCAATCCATCCATGCTAATAGATAGGCACACCAGTTTAAGAATGAATTTTTCATAACGACTTAGATTTAAACACACTCTGATGAACAATCATTCTCTTGCCTATAAACTCTGTATCTACTACAGTAGCATCTGCAATGACCATAATAAAAAAATGACCTAAACAAATATTTGTGTTTTTTCAGTTCACTGCAGTTCTGCAGCTCGCATCATGTTACCATTTACACATTCTGCAGCAATTCTTTCCATTGACGTGAAAAGCTTGTGTATAATAACCTTTGTGCGTTGTTGGTCCACTCCCCTAGAGGTTTTTATAAAGTCAGGTTGAACAAAACATGTCTTATTGAAAAGAAATATTTAATTTTTAACAGAAATCTTAAAGACAAGCAGTACTTACATCAAATCATTTAAAGAGGGTCTTCAAAGCTGTTGAAACCTATCCACATCAGTACCAGTACGTCTACAAGTATCTTTGTTAGTTAGGGCTTTAAGTAGTCATCCTACAGTCAAGAAGGGTACTTAACATGCAGTTATACAACAATATGAGTTCAGATTGAAGGTAGCATCTGTTTGAAAACTGAAAGCATAGGCTCCATTGCCATCTTCTACTCACTGTATGGCACATACATGAGCTCCTAAAACAATGGAAAGTTTTGCTTTCCTGAAGCCAGCCATGTCTGGTGGGCAAATTACTGCAACTGTTGTCACTGATTTTAAGTAGATTTGCTAATATTATATGACATTAATAAGACTGTTGATGACATTAAGCACTATGACCTGGAGAGACTTTGTGCAAGAAAGTCTGAATTTGAATTTCAATGCTTAATGTTCCTGTTTAATAAGGCACAGAAACTTCAATGCACTGCACCAAATGCAGTGCATGAGCAAATTTCTAGTACCAATGGCAAGATTACTATTTCTCTATGCCTACAGTGAGTTCAACAGCCTAAAAGCAGTGGAGAAAATTTGACTCGGACAGACAAGAGCTCAGAAGCTACTGAAATAAATCAAAACTAATGGAGACATACTAGGCACACGCTGTCCAAGAGATTAAAACAGGATGTATGGGTGCAGCATCTGCAACTTATACATAAATCTGTGCAGAAAACCTGAACATACATAATGATTCTGTCTTACAGAAAAGATATTCTACAGTCATATCTCAGTTCTGTTTATATCTAAGCTCAGTGAAATGACAATGGTTTACTAAAGGTTTAGAAAAATGTAGAAAACTATTTATTCTGTGGAAAGTCTGGGCAGTTTTACTCTTGAGATCATTTTACTATAGTTACACATATTGTAGAGATGAAGCTCTATGAAAGTCTACCTAAGGGAAAGAATGCAATTACTGTCTTTGAAAGCTTGGAGGCATGATAATTTTAAATACATTTAGAATTAAATTATGAATTCTTTACTCACATATTCAGCTACTTTGAACTCAATAGGTTCAGTATTAGAAGTAAATGAAAGGGTTAAGTACTTAAAGGGTGGCTACTCTTCACAAGGAGCCACATGGAGAAGATAGGGTCAACGGGTACAAGTTGCACTGGGAGAGGTTTCATCTTGATACAAGAAATAAATTTTTTACAGTGAGGACAATCATTCACTGGAACAGCTTCCGCAGGAACATGGTAGAGTCCCCATCACTGGAAGTTTTCCAGCTGCGATTGAAACGAATGTTAGATAATCTCATCTAGGCTCCCTTTCCCACAAAAGGTTAGACCAGACTATCTTTTGAGGTCCCTTCTAGCCTGAGCTGTTCTTTGGCTCTATGATTTTATGAAAAACTGTTCTGTATCATTAGTAAGAAATGTGCTATGTTACTTAAAACAGTCATAAGAATTTCTCATATTCATAAAATTATACACCTGCTCAAATATCTTTCAACTCAGGTTCAAATCAGGACCTTACAAATTAATTACTCTTCCAAGTATGAAGTGTAATAAACCAAAACTGAGCACATATAATAACTCCGTTCTGGGGGAAACGCTAACTCCTGTGTTTCATTGTACCTTGAATAACAAAAAAAATAAAGAGAGAGATCGAGATCTAGCATACCCTGCTGAAACAAATTCATACTTTAAAAGTTCCAGCAACAGAATGATGGCTGGTGTCTATGGAGGTGCTGAAAAGATGTTAGGAGTGAAGAACTGGGTGCGAGATAGATGTGCATCCATCTTTCCAACAGGGGTCTCGTACAAATATACCGTGGCCTTAGATCACGTGGTTATTCCTCTCAGAGCCACAGCCATTTGCTGTTTCTGAATGCCAGCCTTCACGAAAGACTTGAATATACTTCGGCACATTCACAACAGTTTCACACTTTCATCTAATTTCCTTTGTTTTCCTAAGTGTCTCCAAACAGACAATCCCTCACTTAAAAAATTATACCACTTGTAATACTTGACAAATTCTGCCACTTTTACACTGAGCGGTACCTAACTCAGAGAGTTGTCCCACTATCTGCCACTGAAACTACTCACAAAGCAAGTTACTGTGCAGGTAGAAAAGTCAAAACCAGGGCTACTTTGATGAAGAAGCTTCCTTAAATGCTGATATAAGTAGGAAAAAAGGTCAGAGTTCCTCACAGACTAAGTCTAAGTCCTTAATATTTTCAGCCATGATTTTGGTAGGAAAATCACAACAGTGCTCATAAAGTTTACCAGTGACTCGTATTTGGGAAACACCATTACAGTGAAATCAGAGTATCTTAAAAATAAACGAAAGTGAGCTGACTGAAGACTGGAAACAGTTAGATTACAGTTACTAAACAGCTCAAAACGCAAGGCTGCCATACTGAGGGAGTAACAGGAATTTCTGCTGTGAGGTGGAAACTCACTATATAGAAACCAAACTAGAGGAAAACACAGTTTTTCTGTTCTGCTACAGGACTGATGTAAGCCACTAGTGTGACAAAAGGCAAATGGAATCTTATGATGCCATCAGGTAAGATATAATCAGCTGAAGTGGAGAATAAAAAATATTGTACCAGACACAATAAGCACACGTGGAGTATTATACAGAGTTCTGGCAACCCATGTTCAAAAAATGTGAGCATCTGGAATAGATGCTGAGATCAATAGGCCGAGGAGCCGATATAAGAGTAAACTAAAACTGTAGATTGCTTACTCTCAGAACGACTATAATTGCTCTCTGCAAATATCAGAGCAAGGAAGGAGCACCAGAAAAGGAAAAATCACCTTAAATTAAAAACCATGCAAAAGCACCAGAGCAGAAGGCTGTGATGGGATATGAATATATTTAGGCTGGAGTCAGAGAAACATTTTCACCCTTAAGAAAAACCATGCTCTGAAGAGATCTCCCAGGACTCCAACAGCATTTTATTGGTGCGGTAGCCTATAAAGGCAAAGAACAGATGAATCAGAAGAGTCTTCCAGTCCTATTTTCTAACTTGTCCAGTACACCAACCACAAAAATACAAACTTGCAAAGGAGGTGAAATTATCTACGCAAAAGTAGCACTGTGAGTATGGGAGAAGTACACATGATGTCACTCTTCACTGTCTGGCTGAATCTGTCCCCCTGTACTGGGCAGCACGTGGCGCAGGTACACCCACACTTTTCTGATGACAAAATGAGTCCTTTAAAGTAGGATTTTAGGCACTTATCACACAGTGTCCCAGTTTATCCCAAAATCAGTTGAACAGAAGAAAAGGAAAACAAAACAAAACAATTTAAAAAAGCAGCATAATTATGGAAATGAAAAGCTAACATTGTTACTACTGAGTACTAACAATTTTCTGTATTAAAAATATACTAGCATTACAATGTAATGTGAAGCATGCAGATCTTGCTGGTGAAAATTATATTTGAACCAGAGGCTGAAAAATGTAGGCCCACTGCTGTTTAATGTCATCTCCAGGTTTTTATACTATTCACTGTAAATTAATTACTGCTTGAGTCCATCTATGGGAACCAAATACCACAGATAAAATTATTTTTCCCTACCTACTTAAAGACACATTCTGTAGATAAGAATTGGTAAAATTTAGTTGGTTTAAACTAAGCCACATCAACTGCTGTCAGGAGAACTTTACTGCACTCACCCAGAGAGGAAAAACTATATTTATTTACTTTAATGTGGAATATAAATTGTGAAATCTGATGTATTTGTATAGGATCTGATACGAATAAACAACGAAAGACAAATAAACTACACTCAAGACTGTGAAATACTCAGTCCCTAGCTGAGTACTTTTTCCTTTCAAGTGTAGAAACTTAGGGTAACAATTTCACTACTAAGTACGTCTTAGACAAAAGCAAGATTCCAGTTAACCTCGCAGAATCACAGAATCACAGAATGGTTGAGGCTGGAAGGGGTCTCTAGGGGTCATCTGGTCCAGCTGCCCTGCTCACACGGGGCCACCTACAGCCGGCTGCCCAGCACCGCGTCCAGACAACTTTTGAATACCTCGAAGGATGGAGACTCCACCACCTCTCTGGGCAACTTGTCCCAGTGCTCAGTCACTCTCACCGTGAAAAAGCATTTCCTGAAGTTCAGAGGGAACCTCCCGTGTTTCAGTTTGGGCCCGTTGCCCCTGGTCCTGTCACTGGGCACCACTGAGAAGAGCCTGGCTCTGTCCTCTTTGCACCCTCCCTTCAGGTCTTTATACACATTGATAAGACCCCCCTGAGCCTCCTCGTCTCCAGGCGGAACAGCCCCAGCTCTCTCAGCCTCTCCTCATAGCAGAGATGCTCCAGTCCCTTCCTCATAATTGTGGTCCTTCGTTAGACTCCCCAGGGGTGGCTTCACCAGCGCTGAGCAGAGGGCAAGGATCGTCTCCCTCAACCTGCTGGCAATGCTTTGTCTAATGCAGCGGAGGCTATCATCAGCTGTCTTTGCAGCAATGGCGTGTTGCAGCCTTGTGTTGCTATTTGATATTCCAAGGCTTCCATAAACCTGATGAAATGGGGACTAAATATCAGTTTCTTGTGAGGGTTCTACACGTGATCTCAGAATCAGTTCTGGGATCTTTAGTATGCTGTTCATAAATTCAGAATATTCACCAATAAAGATAGTAAACATTTTTATTTGTTTATAGTAACAAATCTAGTAATAATCCTAATACTAATAAAAAGACTAGAACAAAACAACAGAACAGCTCAAATTCAGTAAGAAACAAATATAGTCATGGTAATAAGGTTAAAGTAATACTGACTTTTGGGCACCAAATAATGTACCCTGCTCTGTTGTACGATGAAAAATGGCACACCACATAGAAAGAAAGACAGCTGCCCAACAAGCACTAGGCAGCAATGTGAGATGCTAACTATCCAAAAGTGAGGGATTTTCGAGGAAGTCAAATCAGGCAATGCGCTGAACGTGAACTAAGATTTCCCTGGAGCGACAGTTACTTTTGTGATCCTCAGTCTTGCAGTCTCTGTGCTGCCAGCATTACATGAAACATGAGCATCCTGAAAAAATGCACTGCGTTGACTACCTTCTCTGATAAAGTCCGTTCACCATCCATGAGTTCTTTTCATGAAAGCTGCATAGGATCAACCATTTTGAACTTCAGCCACTGTCATGTTCAAGTTAAACGCCCAAACATCCCCCTGAAAACATCTAATTGCCTAAACATTCAAGGAGCCCTCAAAGTGATAAGTGTCATAGCCTGGTCTGTGTTTTTAGTTCAGCCAGCCAAAGGTAAGAGAGGCTGCTAAAACTTCGAGACAAACTGGTGAGCTACAAAGTGCAATTCTATTAGGATTTTTTTCAGTGAGGACTTGATTCCTACTGACAATCCTATTATGGTAACTCAGGGCTGTCAAGGCCTGGAAGGCTGTATAATTGCTGAAGCATGGAAAGACAAAGGGAGCTAGTAAAGAAACTATCTGATAAAGAGCTACAAACAGTGAAGAAATATAAACAAGCTTATGATTTACTGCAAGCAACGCTTTAACAAGCCAATGGAAATAAAATTATTTTTTGTCTATCCATCTACAAGCTATTTGTGATGCAAAGAGTCTTAATTTTAGATTGGCTGCTGCTTCACTTTTTTCTCAATGCATGAATGAATAATTAGGAACTTCAGAGTTATACATTTGGCAAGAAGCAGAGCTCTTCCTGTCCCTGCAAAAATCTATCCTAATTTGTCCAAATTACAAGCCTTTTCAAATTCTCACATACCCTTGAATTTTAGCACTTAGACTCTCCAACAACCCACCTTCATAACCTTGATGTAGCTCTAAGCAGACTGCACATACACTGTTCCCACAAACAGTGGCTGAACATGCTGCAGGTTGGGGAGTACAGGGCAAAAATCGATCTTTACTGCCCATAATTGCTTCAGCTCCAAGTAATCCCAGAAAGAATCTCTTCTGCCTGCTCAACACCTATCCCCACTTTCACTCCCATCCCCACAATGGCAGCTAGATTTAGCTTTCTGTTTCAGACACAGAAGGGACAAAAGCTGGGTTAAAGGGAGGAATCTGAGCAGGAAAGGTGTGGATTACCTAGAGAGCATGTAGCCAGAAGGTGGGAAAAACCTCTGACTGGCAGCTGGAAATGTGACAGAAACTGGCAGAATCTGCTCACGCTATAGAACACCTATCCTGGAACGTATGATACTATTATCATTGCCAGGACAATGCACAGAAGTTACATATGCCAGATGTAATTGGGTCTGTACACACTTTATTTTCTCCCCTTCTACAGGTGTTAAGATCAGTCTTTAATCATACAACCACACACGTTTTATCCAAATGCTCCCTGCCATTTTTGGTGCATAAATAGAAAATGGCCAATTAATAAGTTGGGTTCTTTTGTATTGTTTACAATGTTTTTGTATTGTTCACAATTTTTGTTTTGTTTAAAATGCCAGGGGCAAGCAGGACAACTTCGAGCATTTATGATACATGGGGACTGCCCTTTAGACAGAAGCGAGTTGCTAATTTTGCATTGTGACAATTATTTTTTAAAAGGCCTACTAGACTACTGTCTCTTATATCTATTCCTCCCCCTTTTTTTTTGTAGCAATAAATGATTTTCTTAATCATTTACTTAAACATAACCATGATCTTAGTCATCATTCATGCCCTAATCCTGCACCATGCAAACTAATGAGAATTTTGCCAGTAAATGAAACAAGCATTTGTCATTGAGATTCTACCTCTGACTGGCAACCATTTCTCCTGTGAACTACAAAGGTACACTTCTTTCATATCATTGTTTTATAGCATATGCATTTGTAAAAAGAAAATATCTCCCTGTCACACAAAAAGCTTTGCTATTACTGGGTCCTGCTGAATAAAATCCTGTACTTACCACCTCTCAGCATCAATTTTTCCTAGAAATAATATTTTTGCAAGGAGCCTGAAAATGGGAAGATATACTGGGTTCATCAAGTCCACAACTGCTCACAGGAAGAATTTCTTTCTATTCTGCTGTGGGAACCCTATTCTAATTAAACTGACTGCATCTTAATGTTGACAGATGTATTGTTCTGCATAAAAATAAGCAGAAAAAGATATTTCCTCATGGGCCATTTCACACGTACTGGACAGCCAAAAATACATTAAAATGGTATGAAAGAGAAGAGACGATAAGCATATTTAGAGCAGGTTGTTCAGTAAACAAAATAGAACAAAAAAAACCCAACAACCATCACAACAGAAAGAAACATCCCACAAAATGCATAAAGACAATGATATCTCAAATTTCCCCAGGAACCATGCTGTGAGTAAGCACCGTTCACATTTAATATAGTCCTTGCCAAACCCAGCAGTTCCTGTTTATATTTTTCATCAGAAAAATTCTTCAAGGTTTCATGACAGCTTTTATATAAGTGAATGACTGCAGACTATCTACAGGGGCACCTAAAACAGTGAAGCAACAGGTTATCTTGTTAATGACAGTAACAGTGCCAGAACTTAATCTGAAGTCTTTATTAAATATTCTAAAACTAAGGCACTAGCACACAGATAGCAACGTGCAACCTGAATATTTTACCCCAGTTGGGGGACCTTATGCATACGGAATCCATGTCTTGCATCCCTTGCCCTGTAAGGAGAAGCTAAGGGACGGGGTCTGGTTCAGCCTGGGCCGGACATGGCTTCAGGAGGACCCAGCTGCAGCCCTCTAGCACCTCTGGGGAGACCAGTGAGAAGATGGAGCTGGGTTCTTTGGCAGTGTGGTGGGAGGATGAGAGACAATGGGCAGAAGCTGAAACAAGAGGTGTTGTTTTAGGAAAAGAAATGCTTTCTCACTCAGAGGACTGTCGGGCAGTGGATCAGGCCACCCAGAGGGGCTGTGCAGTCTCTGTCCATGGAGACAAAGCCTGGAGCAACCTGGTCCGAGCTCACACCAGACCCAGCTGTAAACTGGAATTTGAACTACAGACCTCCTTCCAGCCTGAATTTTCTGATCATCTTATGGCACATATCCTCCTGGCAAAGACATAATGAAAACCACACTTTGCAAATAACTAACAGGAGCAAACCCAAGTGAAGTTCATTCAGTAAACCAGACAGCTGCACAGTAGCTGGAAAAACACATATAGACATGCTGACTTAAGGAGGCTTGTTCATCCCCTACTGGCATGCACGTGCACAACGGAAAGCAGTTATGAGATTGTTTACTCGTCCATACAGAAAAGGAGAGTAGTCACAACTACACACATTCAGAAAGTTTTCATTGAAAGTGCTATTTTATTGAATCTCAGAACTTTGAAATTCCTCAGGTCCATCTAATTTTCACCAGCCCTGGAACAGATAAACCTGACAGGTACATTTCAGAGCCCTTGACATTTCACTGCTAGTCGTTAAGGAAGTAACAAGAACATCAGCCTCAAGGAGCACCTCTAAGGTGCATGCATTTTGATTAGCCACAAATTGTGAGAAAAAAAATCTTTGTCTTGGTGCAATTCATACTCAAGCAGAAAATACAATAAGAATATATTTTCAAGAACGAAAAAACCCAAACCTTTCCTTCAGCTCATTCACACCTTACACCAGATGAGGTTCAGGAGAAGCTCTGTGAGTTAAATATGCGCGTGTATGCGCATTTTATAAGGCACTCTATGGAACTATCTGCAACTAAGCGCAGTAAACAATAAAGCCTACAATGCCATAAACAAACCAGCTTCTTGAAATATTTCCTATTTTGTTGAACAGTTACATTGATCATTGTACTGCTCTGGCTGTATTTATTCCAGCCTTTGGTCTGTGCCAACGCAACTCCCCTGCAGAACGGGAAGGCAGAGCAACATGGAATTTACTGCACTTTTCTTTACAGAAAGCAAACCCCTAACAGACCTTCCAGACTCTAAATTCATTTTATTCTGCTGGAGCAGTGTGAAAGTAGGTTCCCTTAAACCAAGGATCTGATCCAAAGGTGAAGTCAAATAAATACTGGCATAGTTTGTGTTAGTTATTTTTTTCAAACATGTTTATAATACTCCTGCTGTGCAAGTATATGCTGATTGCTATCAATAGCAATGACTAGGCAGCTAATTACAGGTTCAGAAGACATTATCAATTGGTATAATAACAGCCATACATGTTCCAGTGGGCACAACATACTGTTTGTATTCATAAGCAGAGAGACAGTAACCTCATGAACTAAGAGAGAATACGCTACATAGAATATCCACAGGCTGCAGGATTTCCAGGTATCTGTGGGACCAGAAAATAGTGGAGTGCATGCACATTCAGTGTGGAGGCAAAATTTCTTCCCAGTTTCCCGTGAGCCCTCTAAGTGTGAGCTGAATTACAAACTCAAACTCTTTCACTTCTACCTAAATTGCCACCTTTCACAGGAAAAGAGTTCCAGAAGCTCATTGGACATGTTTAATCTAGTGGTCCTGGTGGTCCTCCAATACACCAGAGGTAAGCACATATCCCAGCTCATAAGGGGACGACAACTTGGCTGCATTAACTCCCTGGTATCCCAAGCTTGGCTTCATTAGGCAAGGATCAGAGAAGACAGGACACCACCCAGTTGACTTCTCCTCTGGGTGATCAAGACCCTACGAGTCTGGGACACATATGTTCAACTTGGTTACAAACATTACTCCAGGTTTCTTGTCCTCTTTACAAGCTTTATTTTGTGCTCAGTGGAGTCACCAGAAAGTCTTTATTACTGTGTAATATCATCCTTCACCACACTCACTTAACATGAAAAATACTGTTACTGAATCACAAAAAAAGCAGTGCTTTGTGAGAAGGATATATCTTCTAAGAAATAGCCAGAAATGTTCAATAAAGTCAAAATAAAAACACAGATAAATCCACTGATATTAACTTCTACATGTACTTTATAGCAAACTTCATCATATAAATCATTTACTTTTAAATGAAAGGATTAAATAGTGGCTTACAGTTAGCAGCAAGGTAAAAACACCCAAGTAAAACTTTGTTAAAGCAGTTCTTGAGAAAGCAGTATCTTGTTTTGTTGTTGGTGGTTTTTTTCACTGTATCTAGGATATGTTTCTTCCTTTTGTTTTTAGTTACCATAGTATGACAAAAAAAAAAGGAATTTTAAACAGGTTGTTAATCTAACCTATATATTGTGTTTGTTTTGTACAGCTATTGTTTTATTCATTACATTTAGCATATATCTCTTCCTTTTCTGTGTCATTGTTTCATGACATACCCGAGGCCACCTTCTAGAAAGCTTAGAAGTTCTTGGCCTGATTGTGATTTCACACTGAGCCATTCCACTGACATCATTAGCATTGCTTGGGAGTAAATTAGAGCACGATGAAAACCACAGTGAGCCAAGCTTCTGTAGATTGGAGTCTACATTCACTTGTAAAGTCAGACTAAGTGAAAGGAAAAACAGGCCACACAGATTTAAACTTTACGTTCTTAATCAGTCTTTTCCCTTTTGATACTCCTTAGGATACTTCTGTTGTATTCCCGAAACAGCAAAACAAAATTGTAATGAGAACCCACACAGACACGAAGTATCTGAATTTCATAATCAGTAAACAAAATCCCTGAGGCCCTTCAGGACTCGTAAGAGCACTTGTCAGTTTTGTCTAAAGATAACAATACTGAAAGGGAAAACATGAGGACTGTGCTGTAGATCAAAATATCAGGATCATGAGGATGAACTCAGTGAAAGGTAACTTCAGTTCACCAAAAATTAACTCTATCCCAGCCGAAACCAGGACACCACCCCCAAACATTTGCTTATTTTTAGTTTTAAATTAACTTTTAAAACCACACTGAGGTCTGGGCCATTAGGCAAAGTATCTAACAGTTCAGGTACATTACAGTAAAGCTGCCTCCCCAGTCTGAGCATGGACCCTGCAAGAAGTCAGAGCAGCAACAGCGGCTTCCAAAGAGTCACGTCCCTTCTGTTCCCACAGCAGTAGCCACTACCCTGACTCCACAGGGGAAGCAGCAGCTCCACCTTGGGCTTCCAGGGCTCTGGCACAGGCAACACAGGCAGCACAGCGGTGACCTTGTTCCTGTCCAGCAACGCGCTGCCTTTACTTCACGTATGCCAAGTGCACTCCTGTTAAATGCACGACTTTCTCGAGAGGTGTTAAAGAAGCACCATGCACGCTGCTGGTGCAGAAGGATGCAGTGGCGACAGGAAGGGTACTACAGGAGCTGAATTTCGTCTCCTGTTTGGAAATATAGCTGCATGGCCATATGCTGTAACTGAGATGCAACTGTGGTGCTGGCTCATGAACACAAGTGAACCTGATTTACAACACCGGTAGGTTATTTCCTACCAGGCTGCAGCAACTGATAAAACTCGTACTAAACACGACCATGCAACACAGGAATGACATTTGCCTCTTACTCTCCTTGTGACAAGGACGGGACAAATAGCTGTCATTTCTCTGTTAACATTTATACAAACAAAAGAAAACAGAATTTGTTCAGCTCCTCTGCAGTTTGTGGTAAGGATGTGTACCTGGCCTACCCATCATGTCTATCGAAGAAACAACTGGTTTGTTTCAGAAAAAAAGCAAGGTCTGCGCTGCCCGCAGTCAGCTGCTCATTCTGCTTTGTGCGTGTCCGCTGCAGAGGAAGAAGAGGCCTCTGGCCATTTTGAACTAATAAATAAATATCTAAATATCTACATGATGTCAGAATAATAAAATATTTGCTTATGGTAATTCACATTATGCAGTATTATCAGCAGTTCATGTAACGAGTTTTCATAATTTCGGTGTAAAGTTTTGATTTCTTCTATTATTTTTGCCACGACAAACAAACCATTATTATAAGAAGAGAACCACAGAATCACAGAACGGCTTGGGTTGGAAGGGACCTTAAAGATCATCTAGTCCAACCCCCCTGCCGTGGGCCACCCACTAGATCAGGCTGCCCAGGGCCTCATCCAGCCTGGCCTTGTTTTCTTAGAAACAGTCATGCTGACTACAATACTATTGTTAAAAACGAGTACGTTTACCCTAACCGTCCACTCTTACCCTAAGCCAGGCAACTGACAGAAGAACTGATGTTCTTCGAGAGTAACGAAGGGAAGTGAGGCCCAAGTGCGTGCACAGCACAGCTTCTCTTCTAAAAGTTGCCAGCAAGCCCTGGCACTGCGGTTTCTTTACCCAGTTTATGCAGGATTCCACCCTGCACCCCTACGTGTGCTCTACGGGACCCGGGCAGAAAACCTCCCAGGCACCGTTACTACCACTGCGTCCTGCTTGTTCATCAAACCTTGTTCCAGGTACCAAGACAAACATTTTACAACCTACAGGAAAACTACTCATGTTTACCAAGGTTAACCAGTCTCCAGAAGGAAACCATAACCCAGAAAAAAAATCCCGTTAACAAAGAAATTTATGACTGGGTGAATTTCTCCCACCTCTACACTTTTGGGAGAACCCAGCCCTTTGCTACTTGCTTTTTAATTACCGGTGTGGTTTCGCCTTCGCTTATGAAGGGAAGCTATCCTCCAGTTGAAGCGCACAGCTCAAGTAATTAATTCTGAGTGACCTCTAGTAAATCTTCCTAGAAGCAAGGGATTCTTAGCAGCACCCTAAGCAGGGGGGCCAGGGAGCACAGCGTGGAGACAGCAGCCAACAGCGGATGGCGCGAGCGGCGGGACTTGGCAGCGGAGCCGGCAAGGGAGCCGGACATCGGGCGAGGGTGGGAGCTGGCCCCGAGAGGGATCAAGCACTGTCAGCCTCCTCAGGGAGCTCTGGCTGTGGAATAACTGCAAGACCTGAATTCCTTCCCACCGGTTCAGTGCTGTGTTTCACACCACGCTTATACAAACTCTTTCTGTATCAATCTGCTTGCGATTTTCTCATGAGGACAACGCTTGCATTCAAAGACTGCACCTCTTAATTTTGAATTATTCCTCTAGTCTGGGAAAGCAATATTTCTTAACTGTGACACAGTAGAAAAATTAAACGCTGTCTGGTCAACAAACAAGCCCAAACATGTCCGCCACGGCAGACAGAGCTCAAATACTTCAGTCAGCTGCTTAATGGGACGTAACGTTCACAGCATTGCAACAAACTGTTTAATGTTTTCAGCTCACTCTGCTTTTACATCCTTGGCATAGAGATGCTTGACTACTGATATTATTTCATACCAGGAAACTAGAAAAACAGAGACGGAAATGATTACGTGCTACAACCTAGTATCTTGATCTATGCCTCCAAAACTGATGGCTGCATACCACAGTATTTTCTAATTGTTCTGGCAAAGGAGTTATACTTCCTGAAAGACACTGAAGATTTAAAGCCCTTGATCCAAGTCCAAGAAGCATTTATTAACTTCAGCAGGCAGAAGCTTGTGTCCCAATCTGGAGAGAACTTAATACTGGAATGCTGTGAAAAATTGTTTCCCATTGCTACGTTAGACTAGTCCAAACTTTCTGACAAACTACGCTGATGAGAAGAGTACTACAGAGTGATTCTGAAGGCAAACATCTGCAGATATCCTGCAGACCACCCTTCATTAGGGTTAAGAGAAAGGAGTAGGCCCTTCAGGCTCTCAGCAGATGAAGGACAACTCTGTCACCTTCACACTGTAAAATAAAACTACTGCACCAGTACTTTCATAGGTAACTGCTATTAAAGTATTAACACAATTAGTACAAAGATAATTAATGTAATTATTCAAGCAGTTTGAGTAAAAGCATCACCTGAGCGACCCATTGCAGGAAACATCTTGTTCCCAAAGTCCATGGTTATCAGATCAGCTGCATTTACACATCAGGAGGTTAGATGAATATAACCCCAAGCAGCCCCGAGCCAAAAGCATGATGGAACGGCTCTGTCCGAGAATAGGCTTGAATGACAGCTTCCACAGAAAGGCTCACATCTGAGTTGTAAACCAAATGAGAGAAGTTTCTTAAATTTGCAGGGTCTGCACCAAAGCCAGTTACCGTCTCAGGATTAATTGAGATATCAGGATATAAGGACCAACTCCCCAACATGGTGATTTTATTTTATTTTTTTTAATGATACTGAGCTCTTTACCTTTTGGAGCCATACACCCAAGGCATCTAATTTTTAAGCCTTCCTCTTCAGCCATGAAGACCAGAAGATGATTTAGTGTTTTATTTTAGTCTTTTACTAATAACTGAACCCAAGAAACATCACGTATTACGAGAGCTGGCCACTCTTAATCAAAGGCTGAACATGGACTTTAAAGCACATGCTGATTGTAGAGAACTTCAGACATTGCAGAGCCAAAAATATATGACACAAACATGAAGACCTGAAACTGAACATGCCCCAAAGTGGATCTAGTCTTTGTTCCTGCTCTAATTCTATCTTTCACTATAATTTGTCTTTCAGTGCTCTGAAACTGGAAAAAACACATTAAAATAAAACCATTATAGCTCACAACCAAACCCACTGAACTCTAACACAATGTAATTTCTAACACCTGCACAGTTCAGGACGCATAAAGTGAATTATTCATAAAAAAATCTTCTTCATGCAACTGTTCTCAAGACTTTTCTGTCACCTATATATCTTCCCAGATAAGATACCCCAGAGAGTAGGAATAAGCCTTCTGCACAATATAATGTTCTTCAAGACCTGACTCTTCTCAAACTCTATCATTTGTCTTTGTATTTCTATCCTTTGTCTTTGTATTTCTGCTATGTCCTTACAGATTCCATTATTCATGCAATGGGAAACATCTGTGGTCCATAATCTGCTTTCATGTCAATCTAATTCTGGTTTTAAACAAGTGATCTCCCTTTGATTTAGGAATATAAGCAATCAAAACACAGAGAAATAACCAAATTCAGGATTTTTGGGCTATATCCACATCTCAGAAAAAGAGACATCTACTAAAAATGCATACCATAGATTGAGGTTTTCTAAACCTAGATAATTAAGTGTAAATGCAAGTGTGTTTTGGACACTTCACATATTAAAAAAAAAGTAAAATAAAATACTGGAACATCTATGGATATCCACGCTTGTATGAAGTGTGCACGCCAGTTTTTACTTGGACACGTTTAACAAAGATGATGAGGCCATGGGACTCATGCTTCAGGGAATATCAACCCTTTCAGAATCCTTAAGTTAGATTTTCTATTCCAGCAGATCTGCAAGGAAGTGCTCTGCATGGAAAGCAAAATCAGAAGCCGTCAATCAGACAACATCACATTATTCTTCCCTCTCCCCAGAGGCGGCACTGTAGGGATAGGGATAGGGGCAGGGATAGGGATAGGGATAGGGGCAGGGAGAGCAGTGTGGCTGAGGAGTTCAAGGAGGAAATGTTTAATTCTCTAACTCTTAAGTGCTTTGCTGAGACTTTCCCAGAGCGCGGGCCCAGCCAGGCATCATTACTGACTGATTCAAGCTGCAAGATAACCCTGTATGCAAAAGCCCCAGTCATTTCTAGGACACCAACTTACTGTATTATGCTCTTTAGTGGCCTTAATACAGTATGCTTAGCTTAGTAGAGTGCCTACATAAAACTCCTATTTCTAATTCTGATCAAGCATATTTGTATTTTTAGGATGTATATTAGCATTATGCCCTAGCAATACAAACATTTGGGAGGTACCGTATGGATGCAGACAAAACACACAGTGCCTGCTCAAAGGGTCTGCCTCGATCTTTAACACACGAGCGGTCCCTCTGATACCGTCAGCTGCATGTGCATAATGATCGAGGCCAGCTCCTCAGCGCTCTCCTCGAGTGAAATGGAGCAATGCTGACTTACCCTGACGGAGGTTATGTTCATCCTTATATAAGTCTTTGCATTAGGTAAAATATAATGCAATCGAACATTGGAAAAAGAGGCAGAAAATGAGGAGGGCAAACACAGAAATGGATTTACACTTGTTTACCAGGAGTCGCACAAATTACAGTTTATATTTCTTAAAGTTGTGTTTTAAATAACACTAAAACCTAGATAATAAACATATAACATAGGATTTAAAAAAACCCACAACAACTGTTTTTGTCTGTATCATTACAAATACTGCCTTCAAAGTAAATTTTAACAAGAGATTTGCTAACCCTTGAAAACATTCAACGTTCTTCCTAGATGAACCTCACCTAGACTTGGGTGAGGGAAAAGTTACTATGTTTGGGTTTATGTAATTTTTAAAAATCTAATTCAAAACTTCTGGGTATCTGTTATCTCCCTGGGCCAGAAAACAGTAGAGCTTCACAACTTTAAAATGTGTTAAAAAAAAAAAATTAATTCTGAACAGCTAGACTGGGAAATATGAACAACTGAATGTGAAACATGATCTGTCTTGTGCTAAGTCTCAGCCAAGTTGGACAACATTTACAGATATTGGGCGTGTACTCTTACAAAAACCAGCAAAAGAATAAACAAACAGATAGATAATTGCAGTGGCAATTAAAACTACTTAAGCTTTCACGCAGAAATATGGAATGCCAAATGGTGGGTTTTAGTAGTTTCCAGTGTAAAAGCAAGCAGAGTCCTGACATGCTCTCACATCCTACCACGGTCAAAACCAGTCTGCCTTCCTGATAAATCAATATAATACTGCATGAAGACAATCTGAGAGGTAGAGGATATTCGAACTTCAGTATTTTAATGCTAGTGTGGAGTGCATGATGGGATATTTTGCAGGTACCTTCATTTTTTATTATTGGAGAAGCACAGGAATCTCAGTGATGTCAAATGGGGCTGAAGGTGCTCTTAATTTCTGAAAATGAGGCCACTTGTATTTAGGTACAGAAATATGGATAAAGCTCTAGGGATCCAAGTTAAAAATGTAGCCTTTAAAAAATAAACAGTGAGGTATGTTACAAGTCAAAAGTATTACAGCTAGGCTAAGTAACCTTGAAATTATCCCCCATTTTAAAAATATGATTAACAGAGCTGTATGTGCCCCTACAAAATAAACTGTTTGATTACAGTTCCTCTTCATCCCCCACAGCAAATAACATTTTAGACAAGAATAATAAAACATGACAGTGTCTCCGCCAGTGCTCCTGGGTAATATCCTTCAGCTTACATGCTCATGCATGTATACATGAATGCACAACATAAATATATGTGTGCACATACACATGTTAATTTGGGAAAGATATAACTACTTTAGTGACCATTTCAGTGTTAACAATACTTCATAGACAGAATTCCAGTACTGGGGGGGGAAGCCACTCTAAATCTCCGTTTGAAAATGTAGTTTTCTGCACAAAGAATAAATAGGGAAACAGGTAAATGCGTAACGGTTCTTCATCAGCCTTTGTCAGGCTCTGCCTCAGCGGTCAGGTTCCACCAACAAATGAGAACTGAAAGCCGGGATAAGCCTTGTAAGCCAATGCCTGGGCTGTGAGCCTGAACAGAGGGTTTCCGCAAACATCAGCTGAGTCACCCCACCAGCTGTTCCTAGATGTTCAATTTGCCACTTGGCTGAAACGCTTCTCCTTTTCCTTGTTGCTTGCTCCTACCAACCTGGACCTGGTCCCTGCGCCCACTTACCCCACCTGAAGTTTCTCCAGCTTGACCTGCGTCTTCTTTAGGGCCCTGCCCTGTTGTACCTACTCCTTTTCCGACTCCCAGTGCTGCTTCTGAATCTCAGGAATTTGCCAGCGTCTCCTCAGTGGCAGGGTATCTCCACATGTCCTTAATTCCTGACCACAGTTCTGGGGTCCCACTTTCGAATCCCTCCCACTGGAACCAAGGGCATACATCTTCACTGTATTTCTCGGCTGCCTACGCTGTCACTGCTTTTCCATATGGTAGCAGTTTCTCCACCAACCTTATAAGAAGGCCTCCCTGAGACAGACTTTCAATTATGATTATCGTTATTGTGATATAAGTATATTTGTATACGGCTTGCTTGGTGGGGCTTGTGTCACTGAATATACATGTTATAGACTTCTTTCATCTATAACTTGATGTAGACATAAATGAATTAAGGTTTTCAGCTGAAACATCCTCTTTTGTCCTGATACAAATAATGCTTTGCGTTCTCTTCTTGACTAATACAAATGCTTCCTTGCATTGGTTTCTGGATGCTGAGGTAGAAAAACGTACCTCCAACAGCGCTGAAGAAGCATATGGGAAAAACATAAACTTAAATATTGCTCTGTATGACAGAATGTTTCCCTTCAAAATCTTCTGACAAGAATTTAAAACTTGTAAATGGTAATTTGCAAATGAAAACTTGATTTGATAATTTTAATTGAAGATTTGGATTAATTAATAACAGTTTGCTTCCTAGAGGAAATAACCCGGTTTTCAAATTCCCCTGAACAAACCACACACTGTGTTGACAGTATTACAAAGAAAATCTGAAGAAACATCAATGACTCAGTAACAGGTCCAAAAAACCAGAATAGTAGAAAAGTGTTAGCAAGGACCAGTGCTGTACAAGTAGAATGCATAGATTTAGGACTGTAAATTGCTGACATTACCTTCTCCAGATGTTTTGTATTAAACCATTTGTTGATATTTACAAATTTTTTAAATGTAAATATACAGAAACACTACCATTTAGAGGTAATTCACAGTAAAGAATACTGCTCATCAGAGTAAGAGTCTAACCTTTTATTATGGTGTTACTACTTAAAATAAACCCTCTTTGGATATTATATAGCATCAGACTTAATAGATTCTGAGCTTAGATAACTATTAAGTAAGCAGCTGTGACTTGGTCTGGGTGGTAGGACTCTCCTGTAGGATGCCCCACCTCCAGCTCTTTGCAACAGCTGCCAAACCACCCCATCCTCCAGAAACCTTTTAGAGACCTCAGGGGTGCCCTAAAAGATCAGCTCCTAAATTCTCACATGGGCCAGGACTAGCAGTTGTGAAAGATTTGTAGGACAGCCTCAGCAGTTTTCCCTAGGAGCGGCCCCTACCAGAAGGAGATCCATACACACGGAGACGTGGCCAAGAGTGTCAGTGAAAGTGGTGTCACATCCCAGGCATTGTTTTCTACTAATGTACACCTTATTTAAAAAACAAATAAGGAAACAAACAGTGATACTTCTATTTTCCACTTTTCTGGATAAACAATGTGCTGGATTTTGCTGGATGAAGAGCGTGCATTGGTCTTCTCACTAGACGGATGGTAAACACACGCACTCTGCAGATAAAGGCAATGGAAGCATCCTGAAGACCAAGCCAGCCTTCCTTTTTCAGGGCAGATCAGTAGCACACCGCGGCCGGCTGATTTGGCAGGGCCATGCAGGTCAAGCGGTCACCCTTATAGATAACTGCTGATTGAGGAGAGACTGCTTCAAGCAGCCTGAGGAACTATGGCAATGAAAGTACCGCAAGAAAATAAGCTACGATACACTGAAGCACAAAAGAGGTACTGAGGTGCAAAAGGTAACAGTCATTCAAAATTGTGGAGGAAGAGTACGTTCTGCACTTTCAGCGTTTCCAAAGCTTTCAAGGTGGAAAACCAAAGTTCTTTGAACGGAGTTCTACAGTATTCTAGCTGCAGTAAAATGGAGACAGCATATTAGTCCCTCATGGCTACAACTAAGCTTCTCAGAAGAGACGTTTAACTCCAGCCAGTTGGCTATAGTGTAGAAATTATTTTTTTTTCTTCATTCTGCAGTATCACCCTTTTCTTCACACCATCTTAAAATACCAAAGACATTCTTTCTTCCCTTAGAGCCAATACATATGTCCGTGCTTGGTCTATCTATTCATCTACCCAAACTCACCTTCCTTTTGCATTCTGTTTCTACTGTCCATTGTGCTCTCTAACGGATGTGGCATGCAGCTACTAAAATAGTTTTCTTCAGCAGCCTCCTCGACAATGTGATTTCCCTAACTGATACCTTCTTCGGTATTCTTCTGCCATTTGAAATAAAAATACTTTTTAAAAAAACCCAAGGGTCTCTGTAAATCTTTTAAATTATCATTTGTTCCTACACTGCCATTTATGGCAATCTCATCTTTCATGTAGCATATTTCTCTTGTGTTGCTTTCAGACTGCTCTCCCAATCTCAAATGGCTCTCATCACACAGTATCAAGCAGTTGAGACTCTAGGTTTTGAAGTCCCTTTTGAAATTATCTTTCCCTAAAGCTCACAAATACGAAGAATCTATGACATTCATTGGTTCAATAAAAATCCTGAAAGATAGTATCTTCTCCTGTATCTCCGAAGTCATCTGGTGTGTTTACAAACCATTCGCAAATTCAGATTAGATTCTTTGAGTGAAAACTTATTTTTTCATCTACAGCTCCTAACTACATAGTTGATAGCACAAAGAATTTGATGAAGATGTTTCCTGATCATCTCTAGTGAAAAAATCACAAACCCACGAGCCTGTATATGAAGACTTTGCAATTTAGTTAAGACTAACTCTATCATTTGAAGGTAAATACTACCCACAGAAATTTTACCACAGTCACTAGACCCCGTGGCTAACTGATGCTGGAGCAGGTTGCCACTAGACACTTAATTCCTCTCATTCCTCCATGTCGAAGTTTGTCCAAACCTCAAAAGAACTTGTGACACCTCCCCAGCTCCTCTATTTTTTTTGCCATGTACCACTGATCTGAAGAACCTAACATTACCATCAGAGGCGGCAGCATTTTTGTAATGCTCTAGTAATCTTTTCTGCTCTTTTTAGGTTTCAGAGAAAAGTTTCATACTGAGAACTTTAAAGCAGCTGTGAAACCTAAAGTATATCAGGCTAATATAAAAAAAAATACAATTTAAAACTGTATTGCATGCCATAAAATATTTTAAAAATACTATAAAAACTCAGTAGCCCTATTAAATTATCTTGAGGCTCAATGCATATAGACAACAGGATTCTGCAACAGGACAGAATTTGATACTTTTAAACATAGCGGGGGAGAGAGGTCACAGAAGACAGTAATTTATGATCTCTTGAAGAAAGACCCACCCACCCACACCACAATCTCCCAACAATAAGATAGTTTTGTTTTAAAAGAAGCCAATATCCAGAATTGGGACAGAGGCAACTGAGTTATTCTATGTCTGCAAGTTTTCACTAAAACTGTATTTGCTCACAGCTTTCCTGGCTCCATCCAGTGTTCATTGTCTTTTGGTTTCATAAGCACTAAAAATAACCATCATCTGAAGAAGAACCTCCTTTCAAGAAAACAAACAAAAATCCAAACATAAATTCAACACAAGCATTATTTCCTTGTGATGTTTTTGTCATGATTTCAAGTTCTTCATGAAAACAACGTATGGGTGGAGTACCGTTTGGGCTGGAAAGGGCAGCTCTGACCTCAGTTACTACTCTCATTAAAGCAGGAGAGGGGTCGGTGCCTTTTCCACAGCTAAGTGTTTATGATTTGTGGGGCTCTTTATGAGGTGTCACTTCTCACTATTTTCGGTTTGGGTTTTTGGGGTGGGTTTTTTTTGCGGGGGTGTTGGTTTTTTCTTAAATGAAATGTCACTGCACGTTACTGTATGACAGAGATGCAGGATGAAAATAGAAATGTGTTTATCCTGTTTATTTATCAGTCATAATTATTACATAATAATTCCAGAAAAGCATGGAAATCTGCATCTACAGGTACCTAGCTTCTGCCTACATCTCTTGTATTTGATATACTCGCAAGCAGGTCTTTACTGTTTTTACTCCACAGGTGTAAGAAAAGCTGGCCTGCCTTCCAAGCAGGGACGTTGTAAAGATAAATGCCTTAAAAACTTGGAGAAACTTAAATAACCTAGCAGTGAGGATCATACAATTGCAATAAAATGCTACGAATTTGCTATGAATAGGTTGCTGTTTCTTGTCAGCAGAGCTCTACTTCATAAAAAGGAATAAAACGATGTTTCAATTGGGTTTAGTACTTAGTTTAAACATAATATCACAGCACTTCTACATTTGCTGTGTTCAGGCTTTGCCAGTTAGATAATGAACTATGTACTCCATTAAGTGCTCTTATTTTATATTTGGGATGTAGTAAACATTTTTGGTTTAGATAATTTGATCAACTGGACTTGAGAAATCTGTATCTGTTGCTTTATTATGTATGTGTATGTATGTACACATACATAGATTGGCATATGAATTTGTTAGATCAAATCTCCAACTTTGCTTAACATTTTAATTCCAGACTGAAGATCTAAACGTGGCCACGAGGAACCCAAGACTTGCTGAAAGAAGTGAGCAGGAGCACAGTATTCCTATTAACAAAAATCAGTACAAAAATTAACATGAGTATCATACTGCATAGCATATCCAAGCTTCGGTATTCAAGCTGTCCCAAAACCTGATTAGCAGAGGGTAAAAGAAGAGATCTCTTCCTGATTCCCATCCATACACAAAACTCCTGCATGCAGCTCCTGAAACACTGAACTCCACAACATGAAGTGATGCTTTCAAACACTTTCCCCTCCAGTATGGTTTCACTGTATCTGGGCTCTGCCAAGTCCATGTTGAGAGGCGCTGCCTTTAAACAGAGCAACTTCTGCTATTTCTGTAAATTTACCATGTTAGGTAATCTCGACTTGCAAAATGCGAACTCCTTATCAAAAGAGGTAAGAGGAACTTACTCATTTGGACGACTTCCTCCTTTCTATGTCCTTATGTCTTCCCTTTTTCATTTTCCCAGCACAGTCTTGCGTACTTTTTGTCCGGATGACCTGAGGCAACATGTGCCCAACCTGCAACTACCTTTGAGCATAAGAGAAAACAGTGAAATGCGTTGCTCACTGCTCAGGAGAGAGTTTGAGGTCTGTCCCTTCACAGGCATCCAGCCTTTCACGTCTATGAACACACACGTTTACTTCAGTGTAAAGGTAATCAGCCTGATAATATTTGCCAAATGGAGACGAGATTCCTTGTGCCCTTTTCCATTCCACTTCTCACTTTTACGTGCTCACAAGAGACACGCCATCACTCTGAAATAATGTAGGTGATACAACAAGGTGATCGCATACTCTCCTGGCTTCACAATTATGAATTCTTTCAGTTTAGGTCACAGTCTTATCTGGTGCATCTTGTGCTAGCTTCTCCGAAACATCTGTCTCAGCCTTCACCAAACTACCTAGGTTCTTCCTCAAGGACAACACATCAGCTGCAAACTCTGCATGTTTTCTATACAGCAGTAAGAGGCTTATACTAGTATATTGACTGCATTTTCGATCTGTATTCGAGTCTCAGTTGCAGAAGAAAGTTTAGATGTATACATTCTCTTAATTTTGATGCGAAGATGGGTGGAAAAAGGGAAACTAGAGAAATTAGATGATTAGATTATACTTTATATTACTAGTCAACAACTTAATCTGATTTCGTGGTTACAGAGACCTAGTGAACTTAAAAATCTTAAGCTTGGGATTAATCTGGCATAGCGACGTTTTCTCTTTAGCGCTAGGTTTATCTCAGTCTCATTCTGAAGGGTTTCTTTTCCCTTTGGTTTTGCTTTTTGTGTGTGTGGGAAAGGAGACAATTTTCCCTCCAAATAAAGCACAGCTTTTGAAGGGTAAATCTGCCAAAGCAGCTTATGTCCAGCATTGCTGGCAATCAGCCACCAATTCTGTCCAGTCACTGAGGAAAAAAGATCTCTGGAGAACAGATGATCAGCATCCTGTAACACCGATTTGAGACAGAGTGAAAGAGGTCATGTAAATGCAGCATATGGCTTTCAGTGACAAGCTATTGAGTTGTATCTTTAGAGCTCAGCATCTCGGGTTAAACGTTTCTATGCCAGACTACAAATCTAGATGACAATGCCTATAAATCTAGATGAAAATGCCTAAAAATAAATCTGAACCAGTAACCACTGCACAGTCTTAATTATATGCAAATGTCAGCTATTAACAAGCATTTAATTCTTTCTGCTTCTGGTTCTGCAGCAAAAAGGTTAAAAAGTGGAAATTTAGATAATGCTAAAATAATTTGCTCTCATCCAAGTCAATTATTAGCAAAAGATGTAATGAAATTGGAAGTTTTTAAAGTGTAAAGGAATCCGAGCAATAGGTTTTAGTGAAAGAAGCTAGGGAAAACCAGAAGGTAACAATTGACTAGTCTGAAACTAGTTTAATTACATGGACTCAGGGATTCAAATTATTTGGAAACTGAAGTAATGACCTAGAAAACAAGGCCCCTTTATTAGGAAGGGCAAAGAAATGGAGGTACTTCTTTATAACAGACTAATGAACAGCTCTTGCTGTATAATTCAGAACTCACTGCCAGAGCAAGTGCAAGAGAATGCTGCAGGATCAGGGACGCACGACCCAGCATCCACCCATTAGCAAACAGTCAAATCCTGATAGGGAGCAAGGAAGTAATAATGGTATAGACATTTTGGTTGTACTCCGAACTAAAATTACTGATTTAGATGAAAGACTTTCCTTTTTGAGCATAAGGACTTTGAAACAGAATACCGAGACCGTAGCCGGGAATCTAGGTTTGATTTCTCACTGAGGTAGGTCCTCAGAGGCATGCAGATACGACTTTTGCTACCAGCTGTTGTAGAGTGCCTCCACAATAAACTACTAGAATAAAACCAAACTTTAGGGCAAATATGCTCTTAGATGTTAATTGAGACTAAGACTGTTCACAACCAATAATACAGTTAAAACTCTTGCCATGGTATTTTTTATGTTTAGAGATGTAAAGCAGCCCCTCTCTCCATTTACATTTTTCAAGGCAATGTTATTGCTGTTCTTAATATCCCATTTCCCTTCCTCACTAATTTTTTTTTCAACATTTCTACCTATCAGGTGGCCATACGGGTTTCTTTTTCTTTCATTTCACTTTTTCTTTCACTTGTATGTGTACTCCTATATGTTTGTTCTGTTTCCTTGAAAACATTATTCATAGCTTTTTACCTAACTTTTAATTACAAGTTTATCTTGCTGGTAGATGCAAAGAAAGCATTAAAAGATTTTTTTTTTTTTTTTGGTGAAATGGGCTTTTTCTCTTTAAGGCTATTTAGTCTTCCACTCAGCTCTGATTTCTGTGCTTTACACTTTCTCCTTTGGCAACAAGAAGTAGCTAAGTGCCCAGAATATTGATCAATTGACTCCAATCTTTTCTTTCCCTACAAAGGGAGTTCAATGCACGTTTTCATGTAAGTCTGTTTATATCTTTCTTTTGCATTACCTGTGACATTACCATAATTCAGCTTGATACTTTTAAACTTCATCATGAGCTTGTAAGAATAACCTGAGCTCCTTAACCACTGGCACTAATGTTATGTTAATTAACTATGTCACTGAACTCTGTAAGAGAAATGGCATAGATTCCAGATTTGGTCTCATTCAAAATCCAAATCTGCTGGCAGTTTGCATTTCAGTCAAAGAACAATCATTGTATTGTGATGCCTGTTGTTTAAATAGCTGCATATTTGTGACTATGAGGTTTGCCATTTTACCTATGCCAAGAATAAATTTTTTTTTTAAAAAAGCACTGCAGCCTATACAGTTTCCAAAATATTTGGTTACTAACATATAATAATGTAGAAAACTTGAGAAAATATACGGTTGAAACTTACAGTCTGACTCTTCAGATGTGCTGCTGAATATGTAAGCTGCAATTTTTAAGCTAAATTTCAAGCTACTTCCTATTCCTGATGACACAGTTCCCACTGTTTTGGGCCTTGAAAAGGAACAACCAGCTATTAGTAATAAACAGAAATAGCTACTAGTAGCAACCAGTAGGTACATGGGCACCTGATTTTTCTTGGTAGATAGATGTGCACCTGATTTGTATATCCAAGCTGGTACTTAACCCACTCAGTAGAGTTTTAGGAACCGATTTATTCCTCCTGATTGCAGTAAAGGCCATGTTGCATCCTACATTTTCATAGTAGTGGGTGAGAAGACCTTCCTATGTTTCAGTTCCCATCTGGAAAGTGATATTAACTGTCCTTACCACCCTCACAGGTCAAAATGCGCTACTTCATCATGTATATGCATACCTCTTTCAAAATGCAACAAAAAAAAATAGAAAAAAACCTTGACTAAAGAATTAGCACAATGGCATACCGTTATCTAATCTCATTCATAAATGTATTTGATTTCCTACTCCAACCTGAAGACTTCTTCCTGATAAATACAAAAACAAAGTATAATTTTTTTCTGCAGACACAAGTTTCCCCACAGAACACAGGATTTAAATGTGCCCAGGATCTCAAATACAAACACACAGAGACAGTAAGCATGAACTATTAGTCTCTTAGAAACTAGATGTAAACACAACAATTAACTGTTCATGATTCCTTTTATTTATTCAAACCACTTCTGGCAGTTGGTCACACCTCCAGCTTTCTTAGTAACCACACAAATGAAAAGGCAGGCTCAGGATTATGAAAGAAGAATTATGCAACGAGGCTGTGTACAAGCCCACCAAAGCATCCAAACAGAAGACGATTCTGGAAAGCAAGACCAAGAAAGAAGATTATACAGCCACAGTGTTTTGCCTTCCACGATACGTTGCGATGGAGAAGCAGCAGATTTTCTGCTCCCAAGACATTCAGTCAGCCAGGAAAAAAACAAAATTAACTTCTGTCTCTTTGGGAAGCAGAAAGCAGAATCTTCAAAGTAAGATTCAGAGCCTTGTAGTCAAAAAAGGTTTAATTTGAATGAAAAAGCAGCAATCCAATCTTTCATTATGGCCATTGTTTTTTGGTAGGATGGATATGTATTTTAGAAATGTAAACAAGGTTGTCATGTGGCTTCAATTCTATATAATGGACATGGCAGTAAAGAACAAAATTAGTAGTTCCAGGATAGCGCACTGACTTTAGGTCCAACTGATCATCAATAAGTATTTAGGTTTAGAAATATTACCTATGTTGAGGGTACTATATACATTTACAAATAATTAAATTCTAATTTCTGAATGCTAATACCATTGACGATTTTTAATCCACTTTATTTGTATCTTTATGGATCAATTATAAAGTACTTAAGTCTTTGAAGTTGAAGAAAGGCATCTGAAGAGGTACAAAAATAATACACATCATGCCTTTTTATGGCAATATCTATCTCTAGGTGCCCAAATGCCTTTTCAAATCTTATTCTTCCTGCATTGCACAACTTCAGTAATGCAAAGCAGCCAGAAATCCAGGTTAATTAGCCTTATGTCCTGTCTAATCAGTCTCAAACCAGGGTATGACTATCCATGTTTTATTACTGCAACTCGCATCTGCTAACAAAGCTTTATGCCCAGAAGACCTCTGCTAACATGGCGGCTTGATCACGTTTGCTTTTTCACTGATTTGTGATCATTGGATGGTCTCAGCTCTGTCTCTCCCATCCACAAGCTTGACTTTTGTCTTCCTTAAGCATCACCTCACCCCGCCATAGCCTGAGTTTCTGTGACCGTGCACTCCATTGGGGAAAAAACGCCAGCGGGCCTGCAAATCTCAGCAAAGGGTCCATTCCCAAACATTTCTCTCCTCATTTGGATGGGAGCACAAGCTTTGTGGCTTCCATTAAAAGGTGTGCCTTTTTAGAGCGAGAAGGACAAGACATATCAGCTTCACCCGGGTGTGAATGAAACAGCAGCATCCAGGCTGCAAAACAGCACTCAAGTACGTAGCCAACCTAATAACAGAGAATGGTTGGGCTGCTACAGTGGCTGGCTTAGTAGCTCCTAACAGTTGTAACTGGTGATGCTGATTCTCAATTCTGTCCTGAAAAACCACGTAGTGTTTCTGGACTACCCAGTGGACCTAAACAGGAGGGGGGGTTTCTTGTTAATATTAACAGGAGTGAAGTAAGAGAGAAAATTCAGGTGTATCTACAACTGTCTACTAAGCAGGAGTCAGTTTGCAGTCTCAGTTCTGAGTGAGTACCGGGAATGGCTGCACCACTTGAACCTGGAAAAGCCTAAAGACATCTTGGCAAATGAGACAATAAAATAGAAACCCTGGCCAAAACAAACAGAATGAAGAGATAGGCCTTTACACAAGCTCAACTGTAATAATGATTTACTTTTATTTCCTTGGGAGAATGAAAGCACAGTCCAAAACCTGAATTTACCACAAATAATCATAATTTCTTAGCAACAGTCAAGTCTGAAAACTACAGTTTCCTAAGTGAGCTTTTAGCTTTTTTCATCTATTAGGCACTATAAGCAAGTAAATATTTTGCTTTGCTTTGCTCCACTGGCTTGGCCTCATACCTTCTTGAATACTGTGATCTTGTATGTAAGGTGGTTTTTTTCCCCTCCAAGACCGGAAAGCTAACAGTAATACTCTTCACCTACTACTGCTGTTATAGTTCATTCCCTTCACCCTACGGAAAGAAGATTTTTCCTTTGTTTTAATGAGCTTAAGATAAAGACTTTACAGAACAGCTGCTGCATCCACAAGGTCTGGAAGTGAGCGGCTTCCTCGCAATAGCCCCTTCAGTAAAGATGTACAGAAAATCCACACCGACGTACAGTCCTTGCACTATATGGTGAAGAAGCTGTACCTCTCCAGCTACAGCAACGATAACCTCCAAGCAAGCTGGTGGAGGCACGACAGCCTATACAGTTATGACAGGCTACACCAGCTGGCCTATATGAGTAAGGTGCAGAAAGCATAGGAAAGGTATACCACATTCATACAGCCCTGCGGCATCTCTGTAAGGGGATGATGGATTTTCCCTGGGAATTGTACCGGCACAGCTAAAAAGAAACTTGGTGATTTGGGTAAATGAAATTGTAACCCTCATTCTGCAGCAACAGCTATGTAGATATAAGATGTTATTAAATGCTCCAGATGCATCTCACATCGGGGTGAATACAGTGACACTCCAGCTTGGAGATTCCCAGGTTTTGCAGGTTTGTCTCACAAGCCTAACTGCCATAAAGAGATTACATACATTCTCCATAGACGCTTAAACCAATGTGCATCCCTGAGGGCATAATCCTCTTAAAAGTACTATAGACTATGTAACAAATACTGAAATGTATTTACATAAAATCTAGTGAAATTACAGTAAAAGAAGCTTCACAAATTATGTCTCTTAATATATTAATGTTTACATTCCAGGTAATGAAACTCCAAACGGTATTTCACAACGCTCTGTGTTAGCAGCGACGACGACTCAGCAGGGAAAGCACGAGAGACACATAAAGCAGAGAGAGAGGGGAGAGCAGGAGCCCAAAAGGAACCATCCTCACTGTGCAGTAACTCAGCATTACTCCTTCTTCCACGCTTACCTGGAGGTTACTCATCCTGAAACATCGGGATGCTTTTCTACTAGTTCCTTAACAGCTCCGACACGGAATTAAAATAATCACTGAGAACCCAAAATAAACCAGGATCTGTTTCAGTGGACTGGATGGAGGCTAGCTTTTAAAATTAGCCTTAGTTCCTTCACACACCTTCTGAAAAAAACATTGTATGTGAACTGGCCCCAAATTACAGTCTACTAACAAATAAGAAAAATAAAACATACACCACCAAAATTAAGCAACCAGAATTTGAATATAAACCTTAGCTGTGCACTTCCTGTACTATGTAATAGATTTCAAACATCTCTTCTTTGTTTTCCCATGGAGAAATAAATTCCAAAGAGCTGGGGGGGTGGTGGTGGTGGTGGTGGCTTGTTTTTTGTTTTGTTTTTTTCTTTCTTTCTTTCTTCTTTTTTAAGTAGACTATTGGATTCTTAATAAGTTGTTGACACTTCCCTCATAAGGCTCCTTGTCATCTTAGATGAAAGACAGAACAAGTAGCCTGTTTACTTGCATGCAGTAATAGATGATTCACTGGATACATACAACTGCCATCTAAAAAAACCTCAGTGTGAGTCTAAAATTAGAATTCTGTGATATGACTCACAAAGAGAGGCTTTGTGAGAGAAACTAGGATATTTTTAAGCAAATGAAGTCTCAACTGCAAAATAAAAACTGCATTCTAGAAATGGTCTGTGGACTAAATTCCTGATAATTGTTAGGTGTTATTTTTTATCTGTGTGTTTTATCTACCTGCAAGTATATTCTCTGAAGTATATTATCATCCTGATAATTTTCACAAAAGGGCAACAGGATTACAGGAAAACAGTAGAACTTTCTCACTGAAATATTTTGCCTTTACACTACAGAAGTCTCTACATACAAGCATGACCAGCAATAGGTCCTCTACAAAACTATTTTGATGCTTATTAATTAGTAACTAGGGACAACAGACATGTCCTCCTGCCATTTTCAGTTCCTCTAGCATTAAAAAACAACACAGGTGGTATTCCAAAAGGGAAGGTTCTTTATGATGATGACAATTTGCTATGTTCAAATTTCATAATACACCAAAAGGTACAAGATGTATTGTAGGAAGATACTACAGCACAGCTGGGAGAAGGTAAAGTTTAATTTTTCAAGCCTGTGGTATACTCTAATATAAACAGGAAATTAATTAGATGCCACAAAGCAAACATATGACAAATGTCATAACCTGCATAGCAAACTCTGACATCGTAATACTCTGAAGATATTCTCCTTCCTGATACCCCCAACCCAACGCTGTTACTAAAATAACTGTCTGTCTAGCAGCCTGTCAGAATAGAGGGGGTGCTCTCAAAAATACTCATCACTGTAACATTTTCCCTTCTCAAAAATCTGTATCTTCACTAAACCCTCAAAACTGACACATAATTGTTCCCATTTAGACTTCTTGAAATATCACCCCTTTCACACCAGTAACAAATATGGCAGATGTTATTTTAAGATAAAGTCTTAACTGAGAACAGTTTTTTGAGCCTCAGACAGGGATTTATCCCAACCAAGGTTAAAGAGCTGCGGTGTGCGTGCTTACACATGAGCTTGTCAAACTACACAGAGCAGAGCGGAGCTGCTGAAGACGGTTTGTATAAAACACAATTGGCCTGACATATTTTGCATATCTACTATCTTTCAGAAGCACCATTTTTAACCACTGCCTATAAAACAATCCAAGGAAGAGATTTTCCTCTTGCATTTTGCCTCCTGCATTTTGTGAAATGAATCCTGTCCTCGGTGTTTTAATAGTAGCATATGAGAAGAATTTCAATTTTTGAATGGCGTTCCTCCAGAACCAAATGAAAGCAAACTCGGTGTGAGACGCTACCAGGTCAACCATTTTCTGTCCTAAATGTATTTTTTCAGTTTTCATCTGGGATAAAGTATATGTTGCTATTTCTTAAATAGCAACTCAAATGCAAATATATGTTTGTCATTTATACCAGCTGTGTGAGCTTTAGTGCTTTGTATCCTGGTTAACCATCAACCAAGTGGAAAGAGGAACACAGATTAGTTTACCAACCTGTGAGAACTGTGCTGTGATCACCAAAAGTGCATGCAAGAAAAAGAAAAAAAGGAAGTAGGAAAATGTTGATTTACATTACATAATTAATTTTGGGAGAAAAAGCAGTAGAAAAGTATAAGCAATGAGGTGGCAATATTCATTTAAAATTTTTTTTAAAAGGATTTTAAATCACTAACTTGGAATTTGTTAACACAGAAAAAACTCTAAAAATGAAGAAACAGGACCATACTTCACTAAAACAAATGCTGCATTGCACAGACTGCCCCAGGACTGTGTTCTCATTGAGGAGAACACAAAATACAACCTAACTGCAGTCAAAAAAAAAATCATATGGTTCTTTTCACCAAGATGCTTATTGCTTTGTACGACAAAGCATTCTAATACAACATGATACCTAGAATTCAGTGCATACTTTAGTCATTTGTGCTACTAGTGAAATACTCTGATTGTACCCTTTCCCCTATGTTTTTGCAATACCTACAGGTAGCTCAGAACTTATCTTTGCCAGCAATGCATCAGGTTTTTTCTATCAGATACCTGGGTCAGAAGAAAGCTGAACTGGACTCTCGCGGGATTTGCTTCCATATGCATAAACCAGAATTAAATACTTCTAGCGATGGTGATTTTACAGCGAGCCTTAGCAAGTTTCCTTATCCAATGTTAACTAATATTTAACCTGAATACCCCTGGCTGCAGCCTAACCCTTTCAGATGTTTTTGTTGTAGTAAATGAAAATACTTGATCTCTTCTTTTTTACTGTTAATTTTACCGTTGATTTTCTTTTCAGCTATGATGCTTTTTCCAGCTGTCTTAACCTTCATACATAAATCTTATATTTCAATATTTTGTTCTGATATAATATTAACTTAAATTTTCTCACACTGGGGAAAAAAAAAAAAAAGAGACTGAAATCCTGCTTGAATTCCTTCTGTTAAGTAACACGTGGGCTGTAATGTTATTCAGATTCCCAGTTCATCACTTAGATTTACTTGGCCTTCAGGTCATAGCGTCTACAGAGTCAATAGAGTCAAAAGAGTCTATTTTCCCTTAGCGCACTGCCAATGAGTAATGAATTGCCTTAGTTACAAGACTTGCTCACCTGCGAGACTAGTAAGTTACACGGGCATCCTTTGCATGTCAAGAATCTTCTAAATCCAAGGAAGCTGCAGGAATCGAGGTGGGACATTTCAGAGAGCGAAAGGTTGCAAAGAAAAGGCGGCAGCAGCAGCAGCAGGACTACATGGAACCAGCATACACTAGCAAACTGGACAGAAGGAAACCTTACCTGGGGCAGTATTTGTGATGTGGGGGCAAAACTCAACCGTGCAAGTTGTGCAGCATGCCCCTCCTGACTAAGCACACCTTTTCAATTTCGCTCACACTTACAAATGTGATCTTGCAGTTTGCTTTTGCAGACGATAAAACGGTAAATGGCACTGAACGGGGGGAGCCTGCCACTTGCCTTTTTGCCAGGAGCTTGCCTGACCTCTACAAACCAATTTTCAGCTGGTTCAGGTCTAAGGTAAAAGGAGGAAGAGCACTAATGGAAAGGAAGTTAGGAACATGCACACAGTGAAGCATTGTAGCTTTCAGTAGCAAGTATCTGTTAAATCAGCTTAGCTTAATGTTAAACTGTGTCTCTTGGCACTGTTGACTTAGAGAGAAAATAACCAAAGGAAAATGCCAATGAAGGTACATATTAACAAAATGCCTTTCAGCTAACTACAAAAAAAAAAAAATCTGCTGTTTGGTTAACGGCTACCGCTAGCATGGTATGGAAAAGAAATGCTAGGATGTAAAAGGAAGGCAAAGAAGAGCTAAAACTTGAGGCGGGGGGGGGGAAGGAAGGCCAAACCAGAAGGAAGCCAACCCACCGCATTCGGTGAATAGTGCTGATATAACGAAGGCATTAAAATTACAGATGATACTCAGTTGTAGGTAACTTTACAAAAACCAAGGACAGGACTTTAAGCTAATTCGACCTCTGCGTTTGGAAGCTTTCCAGGAGTGTATGAAGATTACTAGAACAATGTCTCCTTTCCATCATAGCGGGTCTTCATGAATGACCATGCTGGCTTGCTTTTCCCACCATAGCTTTTCCTACACAACGAAGTCTCTCTACGGGGAGTTTACAAACACCCAAGATACCCACAAGCCAAAATGAGTTTAAGAGCCTACTAAGAACAGTGGTGCAACCCAGAACCAAAGAGAAGACCGAGAAGAAAGTTTTTATGCTTTCACGTAATTTGTAGGTTTTTTTAAGGAAACAAAGCGACTGTCTTGTAACATTATAATGTTTAAATTGCTGTAGTTTGTACACCCTAGAACTGGTTTTACTGAATGGGGTTGAAAAGGATAACAGTCTCAAAATATCAGTGATACCAGAGCAACTTAACTGGGGTGGCATGTATGTGAGGATTGTAACGCAGACTGAATTTTTGTGATCCACTACAGGTACGGACAAAAATGTCCTGCTTGACTAAATAGACCACCCAATAATGAACGCAATGCCACTCAGAAAAAATCTCTACCCAGCACAGACTAGCAAATGAGAAATTGGAGGAAACAAATAGAGGGAGGGAAATGCGTGAATGAGGAAATCCTGTATGATCCAGTGACTGTTCAACGTCACCTTACAAGCCAGTAAGAGCAAGCCGCATGCAGGTGTGATGAGGTCCAAAAGGATGGGACACTTCCTTTTTTTCCTTTTTTTTTTTTTTTTCCCCAAAGCAGCATGAGCATGACCGCAGTTCGCTTGTAACTGTGTAGTACTTATAGAAAAAATGAATTTCACGATGACAGAGATTACAAAGACATAAGAGGTTTACTAGCTTGTTTTCCAGCATTCCTTGCTTGATTCTTGCAGCTATGAAAAACGCTGTAAGAATCTTTAGTGTGTGAGCAGCTATAACGCTGGCGAAATTTGCACTTCCTATAGGCTAAGGAGCAGTGCTTTTGTGCCAACTGGCATTTAAAGCCCTGAGTAATCCCAAAGATAATCCCAGGAATGTAACTCATATTGGTGGTATACACCAGTTCTGCTCAGGTTTTGAGAGTGCTTTTCCAATATGATCGAGTAAACTAGGAAGGACAAGGTACTGTAGAAAACCTTGAACTGTGCTAGCAAGGAGTAAATTATGCAAAGACAATGACATGAAAGGATGTCATCAGTTCCTTCTGTAGTACCACGAGGATGGATTCCTCATGCTTAAATTCAGCAATGAAAAAAATCAGGTGTCGTCTCTCTACTCTTTTGTCTCTCTCTGCAGCCGATGAGAAGAGATAGGCACTTCAAGAAAATTAATTACACCCTCCTTAAAGGTCGTATTAGCTCCTGTAGTAGTCACGCCACTGTTTACGTCCCTGAAAGCCCGACTTGCCTGACCCAGGCAGGACGGACCCGGCAGCCCCTGGGCACCGAGCTGGGTAGCAGGGCTGGAGCGAGCGCTGAGGGAAGGACTAGTGGCAAGCAGAAGCTAGCGGAAAGATGCCACGTGCAGCTAAGGGTACGCGTCTAGCAAAAGAGTGAGATAGAGGGCAACTGTGACTTCTGTGGATTTACACCTACCTTCCCGATTATGATTAACCTTTCCTCAGAGACACCTCCTCCCTCTCCATTTAAAGTTGTAAAGCCACTTTTTTCTGCAGCCCTTGTCTATTATATATGTTATAAAATTCCCAGAATTAAAATATAATAAGAAGGATTTTTGCTTCAAAAACATACCCTTATTAATTAAAATTCAAGTGACAAGGGATCATACTCCTTCTGGAGAGGCCTGTCTCTCTCCCTTGAGTGCAGACTGAGCTATAATGAATAGCCCTGTGTCTCAATTTTTATTAGGATGACAGGGAAGATGAAGTTAGAGGTGGTAAATCTTATTCTCAGTGCCCACCTCTCTCCCGTGCCCTGCCTGGCCTGGGTTAAAGGAGCAGATCCTCCATTCTTCTGGGCAGAGAGCGCAATACTGCAACAAGCCTTTGCCTGGGCACCACGGGATAAGACAGGTTGTATACACACTTGCATGCAAACCCACAGCCCAGCACCCTGCACATCTTTATGACTGTTTGTCCCAAGCGGATTTCTGAGGCAGTGATACGCAGTCTTATTCAAAAACTCTGTAACATTTACAGAGTGTATTGCAAGTGTCACAATCACCAAAGGGAAGTGGCTGCAAATTTTTTTTATTAAAAAACCAAACCAAACCAAAAAAAAAACCAATAAAAAACCAACACCAGAAGCAAACTCGTTGCTCTCTGACACTTTTTAGGAGAGCTGATGCGATTGCATTCACTGACAGTATGTACAGCCGAGGTTTCAAAACTGGTGTTGAGAATCCCAGCGAAGAGTGGCATTTTTGTGGTCTCTCCCACACTCTCCCACCACAAACTTACTGGAAACCTGTGAGGCAAATATGAGAGGGCAATGCCGAGGAGGGAGCACAGCTCGCTTTACCTCTCTCCCTCAGTGCCGAGGAATTCCCATCCCTGACATCTTGCAGCACGCTCGGACAGTGTCACACGAGAAGAACTCTCCTGCCTCAGCTTACAGCCAGGGACAAAAGCAGGTGGTGTAAAGCACAACTGCTGCTCGACACTGACTGAGGATCCCCCAAACCATCTCCGCTCCTGTTACACTGTGGACACTGTCAATTCCACCTTCAGCTACGCACCCAGCTCCAGCTGCACGGATTCTGGGCTGCCATGCAAACACGCCAAGAAATATCTCTGTGTTTCTATGTCCATACCTGCTCCTATTTCAGCTGACTGTAATTTCCAAAAGGTAAAACAACCTTAATTCACAAGGGCTAGGGTAGTCGCAGTGCAGATTGCCTGCTCATCCATAATGCAGAACTATGGACTAAAAAAAGACTTCGGCTCCAAGCACTCCAGTCTTGGCACAGGTGATTTATTGAAGTAGTGCTTCTGCAGCAAAACTCAGATCCTAGCAATACCAAGCTGAATCGATTTCGTCCAAGAAGCAAAGAATCCAGTTATAGGTAGGACTTCAAACTAACAGGCAATGCTAAATTTGCATTTAGTACACACATTTTCTTCTAAAATGTCTTCACTTAAGAGGTCACAATTATTTTTACTTAATTTCCAAAAAGAAAAAACCCACAAACATATAGCACACTGAACTATGTATCAGATTTCACAGAGCAAAATACATAAAAATGAAAGACAATTATGTAAAAAAACCAAAGTGCAAATAAACAGAACAGCCATTTTGTCAGCAACAGCTTTACGGAAGTTTAGAAAGTTCATGTGTAACAGTCTGATAACTAGTAGTCCACATGCTCTGTAAATACTTCCTGTAGCATCCTCCTTACTCGTTGCTTCAGAGTACCAGCCTGGATAATCCTCCCTGAACACAGCTCAGCTCCCTGATCCTTTCCTTTGCAATATGCCTCCATAACCTTCGAGCATCTCTGCCATTTCTCACGTGCATTTCTTCACATTCCTCAGAAGGTCTCACAGTTTCATAATTATTTCATTTCTTGCTTCAAATCTCTCTTTTTTTTTTTTTTTCCCCTGGAATCCTTATTAAGAACATGACTTCTTTTAAATATATAGTATGCTGATATATATAGCTAGATATACACACAGAGTGTTCAAAGACCCCTGCCTGTTCCGTGAGCAGGGTTACCTCACTGTACCCTTGCACTCTCTCATTCGTTTGAGTCTACCTGAAGTGTCTTATCCTAATGTTTAAACCACATATTCTCTGGGCAGGGAGTTTCTCCCTCAGTCTACGCTTGCGGGCACTTTGGACAACCGTTGTCCAAGATTGTGGCCTAAGAGTTAGCAGGCACAAATAAAAATAGCAAGGAAAAAGACAGTAACTGCACGAAAGGCTGAGGAACATCAAAGAGCAGCATTTTGGAATTGGAGAAGTGCTGTAGCAGGTCTAAACAGGACAGACTCTGCATCTTTATTTATTCTTATATTTGTCTACTGAGGCTACATGGAAATTATGTGTGCTAGTTGTAGCCGGTGCCTGGGAGGCTGAGTTCAGATATCCTGAACTGGAAAACAATAAATGGATGCAAAAGCCATGGGAAGATAAAGCTTCCAGATTCAGAAGATGCAGAAGCGGGTAGCAACGGTTCTGTGCATACAAGCTTTTGTTGAAGTCAGCGGAAGCTGGTGCGCAAAAACCCTAAGAGTTCAGGGATTTACTGTCATGCTTAAAAGCTAACAGCAGGACTGAAAACTTGGTTCTAGTCAAAAAACATACAGTCTGAATGCAAGGTTTTAGCTGCAGCATTTAGGTGTATAATTTCTAAAAAAAGAAGACAATAACTTTACTTAATAATGCTTTATTGTAAGAACTTAAAAACATAACAAATAATAAATATTGCAATTGAATATTGACATCCTGTGATATGTTAGCTAAGAGGTCGCCAACTTCAGCACTAATAATTAGCTCACAGAGCTATGAATTCTTCAGTGCTTAACACTATAATGAGGTACAGTTCTCGTTCGGAGACAGCGAGTACTGCTAAACTAATAAATACTAGTTTATCAGCAGAGCAGATCTACCTGTAGACTTCATAGCTGAGAAGAGGATAAATATAATCTCTACTCTTTTTTTCCATGAGAAAACTGGTGCACAGTCAGGTTACGTGGGAGAAACAGAACCAACGTCTCATAATCTTCAATTCAGTGTCCTGTCCCACGGATCCCCATTCATAATATCAGCGGCTTTTAAACACCACTATTAATGCTCTACCAAAGGACTCGTAATCAGAGCCCTTCAGACATATGACAAATATTTTCCACTAGATAAGTTTAGAACAGTTATTAAGCTTCAGAAATAGCGTCCTGACCGTGTGCTATAGTAAAACCCAGGAACCTCCATTTACGAGTGGATGGCAGAGCATGCCAGCGCGAGTCCCTTACCTTGAAGTCGTTGCATGACATTGGCAATATCTCTAGATCTCGCCACTAGTCGGGATGAGGCCATGATCTCCTTGCAGCGAGTCCGCTTCCCCTGACAGAAGCCTCTCACCCCGGTGAGATGAGGATCTCGGATGGATTCCTCTTAGCGTCCGACCCTCAGCCCCGGCACAGCATGCCGGGGGAAGTCAGAGGCTCGCGGTCCAAGGCCGGCCCTCGCAGGGCTGGGGAGCAGCGCCGACCAGCAACCTCAGCACCTGAGAAAGAAAGTACCGAGGCTTAGAGGAAACTTTCACCGGCTCTGCAAAACTAGGAAGTCTGAGTCTTAATAGCTATTATTTTAACACATAAAGAGCAGTAGCGCACACCCCAGCCAGAAAGAGAGAGGCAATTAATGCTGAAAGCTCGCTTGGCAATCATCAGCGGAATGAAGCTGCAAAAACAAATCATTAAAAACAATTGGCAATGCACCAGACATCAACGCTTTCCTGAGGATGCTTGTGGATGTTGTTTTAGAAATAACAATAATGTTATACATATTGAAAGTAATACTGTAATACTTCTTAACGTAAATAATATTAGACATAAAGGAGGAAAAATGAAACCACCTGTAAAATCCAAAACCTGTACTACTCTCATTCTATTTCACCACGCTAGAAAGGAGCGTGTAATAGTAACTCATTGATCAGGATAATCCCTAACTCCACTGAACTATGTGCTCTGAACTGAAATATTGAGATTCATATACTTTATCATTAAATAAAATTGTCTTTACATTCACTTCTCCAGCATACGATGACGTTGTATGTTGGGTCATTTAACACCAAAAGCTGTGAACTAGAACTGCTACGTGAACTTAACACTGTTGTAACTATAATAAGATCTACATGACTACAAAACTGGTCTAAAAAAAGATATCAAATTAGATTCTTCAGATAATGTTACGAATAGCATCTTATCTTCTGAGGAAAAGTACATGTTGTGTATGTATGCACATTAAGAAAAAACTATTTTTTTCCTTATTACGAAAAAATTTGAGCGTAGAGACACCAAGAATAACTGGATTCATACTACATATGCTGGGTGCGTCCCAAATTCCAGATGATATGCTGTCGATCAATATCACAAATATGAGCAAGTGTATCGGTGCTGTGCATTTTCCTCTTTGCCCGGCCCCAAGGTCTGTCAGAGAACAGAGTCCTCCAACATCAGGCAGACAAGCCTTTAGGCTGCAACAGCTTCAGGCACGCTGAACTGTCCCAGAGGAGCTGTGTCAACATGTAAGGGCTGCCAGAGGAAATCACATTTCAACATCTCCTTTTCTGACCCTTCAAACCCTGCCTGACCCAAGGAACTCCCTGCTTTCCCTCTTACCACTCTTTTTATTGTAGGTTTACCTTGCATTTTGGATACGTAAGCGCTGCTCAGGTCAGCAGACCCAAGCTGGCTTTAAATTGGTGGAGCTGAGGGAAGCACGCTTCGACGGATCAAGGCGCAGAACAGACTGTAAAGTCCACCCGTGTGCACGGGCTGCGCTCTTGCATGTCATGGCCAGGCGTACCTGTACCTACTCCAGCCAAGTTACTGCTATTTTTGCATATGTCTACTCTTTGCGGAAGACATCCGGACACTCATCTCTCCTCTCTCTTCCCACGCGTGCCTGCTTCAGGGGCCTCCTCCCTTCCCTCCCCCTTGCCACCCTCCAGGCTTTGCCCAGCACCCTTCTCGGGGTGCACAGAGACTGTGCGTATCAGTCACCATTTCCCAAACACGGAAAGGCACCCTGGCAGCTAGGAAGGCTCACCCTTGCGACAGCTAGGCACGAGAAGGTGCCACCATCACGCCTCTCAGCTGCCACGCTGGCTGGGGCTGACGATCCCCCCGCGCTGCTGAATGACCTCGCGGAGCGTCGGCAGCCAGAGCTTGCTTCCACAGCCGACAGCAAACAGTGCCTGGCTTGGTGGACGGGGAGCCGGAGGAAGGTTTTCTGATGCTCACGCCCACATACGTCAGCTTGGTGAACTTCGCTTCTTTTGCAATATTTAAATGAAACATCAGGTTGTCTAACCCCATCCAGACCAGAAGGATTTGTAACAAAGCGGGTTGAAAAAAGGCTTGTTTCTGCAGCAGTGGCACTGCTAACATTTCAAGCAGTACTGTAAGCGAGGTATATTGACTTTTAATAGCAAGCTGCTAGACTAATTGTTGGGCAGAGATAAGGGGTATTAAAAATGCCTCGTCTGACTGCTTTTTGGCTAGCAGCAGTAACAATATCGGCATATCAGCCCACTCACACCGTGACGGAGCTGGTGTAAATCAGCTATACATGAGCAGATTTAGAGGAGCTATGGAAGATGCTGATCCAACTCCAAGTTAAAAGTGTCTGGGAAATTGTAATGAAGATGTATGTTCAATCTACTCATACAGCAGGCTGAGTCACTCTGCAGCGATAAATGGCAGACTTGCAATTAATAATTTATCTAGCTGCTATTAAATTATATGCTGCATAAGAAGAATCTGCGGTTCTAAATACGGCTCCTCATTCAAAAGCTCCTTTGCAAGCAGTGGGAATTAACTCATTTAAAGAAGACGCTAAGTTAGTACGGGTGGGAAGAAAAGATTCTCGTGGGCACAGTCACCTCCACCGGCAGAAAACCACAGCTCCGAGCACAGCAAAGACATCAGCGGAACAGATGAAACGAAGCTTCATGCGCCTTCCTCGCCTTGTCTTCGGCCAACATCTAAAGCTCCATAGCACAAGAAAACCCACATGCACAGTCAGCTATTCAATGATGAGGGGAAAATCTTTCCCGACTTCTACAAGTAGTTAAAGTCTGCAAGAAAAGATCTTTTTTCCTACTGAAATATTGTATTTTTCAGATTTGTAAACATTAGAATCTTAATTAAATATTCTCATAGCTGTTACACAAAATCATTTGTAATAAATGGAATGACTTTTTCGTTTCAGCGCCAGACACAAAGGTGTATCTTCAGATGGATATGTTTTTAAAATGCACAGGTTTTAAAAAAAGTGTATGTCTTAAATCTCATAAATCTTAGCCTGAAAGAAACCTGAAGGACTATATGAGGTATTCCCTGCTTTAGCATTCAACAAGTGATTATTCGTTATTATTAATTATTAATGTTTTGGTCTGAACATACAGGCAATGAATACACAAGAGTGAAACTGAACGTTTCTGTAGATAAATTAGATAAATTTTTTATTACATTTGCCAGTATCAGGGTTTAATGGATAAAGTTACGCTGACACCATTTTCTTATATTAATATCCAGGTACTCTGGTTTTAGATGAAAAGAGGAAACGTGAACTTCTGATCTCACATGAAAACCATTAGGCCTAGCAATCTGCTATAGTAATATGCAGTTTACAGTTCTCTCGATTGTGTTGTTTCTCTCTTCCATTGCCAGAAAACTAGGATGTCCGTTCTATGGAAGAGAGAAGAAAAACACTAGATCTACTATGGGTTAACTTTTCCGGGTCCCCTGTGTAATTCTCATCTTTTCATTGTGCTCAGTAGTGCTTTGAATTATCTGCAACTAAAAAGAGAGACTGTATTTTCCTTCTATTGCTAAACCTAGGGTACCACTGGCAAGACCAGGCTGTATTTTCTCTTTTAGTTCTTAAGGTTTTTAAAACATACTAAAGGAAAACAGACAGGCCTGTCAGCAGTGTGGTTCCAGAAAACCCAAGACCTCTGCTAGGTGCAGACAACATATAAGACGGGCAACAATGGCTGAAGATAAACCTGACCAAAAAAAAGGTAAAAAAATTCTCTGACTGTCCTTCATATTGGCATAAATTGCAGATTCCCACTACACCGGCTTGATGCAACATGCAGCAGCCTGGGGAAGATTGCTACTGATGTGAAAACGTGGTTGTACCTGAAAACAGAGTTTTAGGCTTCTGTAATCTCCCATTATAGCAGCAACGCATAAAGAAACTCCAGACAAGCAAGGATAAACACAGATAAATAAGTAAAGATATTGACGAGAGGAAGAAATAGACAGGTGGCAGGCGGTGAAAGGACCGTTTCTAATCTGGGACATATCAAAAAGAGATAGTTGAGAGGACAAAAAAGAGAGTAATGTAACTCAAGGAACTCCTGCAGGTAGAAGTAATTTTCAAATGTTACACAGATATAAGAAACAGAGTGGAATAACTAAAATAACTGTAGCACATGAACCGAACAGAATCTCAGGAATGACAGAAATAAGGCCAAGTGCTGGAGTGCCATTATATGTTAACAAAGAGGCAGACTTCCCTGCCAAGAAACAGCGGTACAGAGCTGATCAAGTCAAAAAACCTTTCCAGGAAAGACTTTCCGAGCATGGTTTACTGCTGTAGTGCTAGAGGTCCACTTTGATCCAAGGGTTCTGTTTCTGAAACATAAGAGGGCTTGGAAATGCTGCCAGAGTGATAGACAGATGTGATTCCATGAGACAGCGGTGATCCTCACTTCAGTCCAGAATAAATGATTCGCATAAAGGTAGGAACCAGAATTTTCTGGAGGTCGTAACTGCATTTTTAAACATCAATCACTGAACCAGCTATTTTAGGGTGGGTTTTAGTTAGTATTGGGAGAAAAAAGCTAATCATAGAAAATAGCTCTGACTAAGATAGTGATTGATGTAGTCCAGACTGTTAGCATGTAAGCAGGTCAAGAGATGACCTAAAGAGACAGTACTTAAAAAAAAAAAAAAAAAAAAAAAAAAAAAAAAGGGAAAGCGGTTACACAAGTCAACTAGACTGAAGAGCACAGCGTGTCTCCTGTGAAGTGGGCTGGGGATTTCTTTAAGTCCAAGGTGCAGTAACTGTACGCCTATGCGGGGCAGAACAGAACTGCTCCAGGCATAATTGGAAAAGCCATCGCTCAGCAGGCAGAAATAAAGGATGAGAAGTGAAGAGCTCTGCCATAGCGTGTGCTGTCTACGGGGATGAAGAGAGACTTCCTGAAAGACCAGCAGAGTTGGACTAAGGAAGTAAAGACAGCAAGCAAATGGTTCGTAGCCAGATAAATAAAAAGAAAGGAGAAAATAAGATCAAGGGGAGATTAATTTGCCTCAGTATTATACTGATTTTTCCACTGAAGACAATTCTGATAGACGAAGGCACAACAGAAATGGCAACAGTTCCATCTGAAATAAAATCAAAGTTAAAAAGTAGAAAAAACTTCATAAAATTCATCCCAGAATACTGAAAAGTTGTGGCTGAGGAACTGAGAATCCATTTGTAAACTTATCTGAATAAACTTGTCAAGCTGCAGGTAATGCCTGCCAGATATATTAAAATTAGGAGCTAGGATGAAGAAGTGGGGTAGAGTGATCCAAAATGGTTCTTACAGTGTCTTCAAAGAAAATGCGCTACCTCCTTGCTGGTCTTCCAAAATCCAGGCCAAGAGAAGAGTGCCTGTGGTAATTGTTACAGACGGCTGAATTGAAAATCTGTAGTTGTTTGCTGAAGGCCAACGTAGCACAAGTCAGTGCATGCTGGAACTTTCCCAAGTCCAGTGGGACATAACTGTGCACCACATAAGATCATGGAAAATAGAGTTTTGGCTCTGAAAGGTGTTTTTGATAGTTGAATCCCAACACCATCACTCTATGCTTCCTTTCTCTACTGTGTGGATTGCTTTTGAATAGAAAAATGGGGAAGAAGAGACAGATTACGACCTTTGACAAAGAACACACTGAAACAGGAACACCGAAACAAGATGTTCTCACTGATCATCCAACCCCAAATTGACTTGATGTGCAGCAGTTACCTGGAGGTATTGAAATTAGTTTTTCTTAGGGAGCATGGGCAGGAAGAGAGAGAGAAGTTTGGATCCTTTCTGGAGCTCCAGGTTATTTTGGTTCCTCTAGTTATGCTTCAGCATTGTTTGAAGCTGAACAGAAGTTCTTCGTTTTGCAGAAGGCTGAGGGTCTGCAACAGCGATTAATAATTCGGAAGATTCAAGGTCATTTGCACATCTGACATTTAAATCTGTGGCATATATGGCACACGATATTTCTGTGCTTTACCTGTACCTGTACTCTAGCATTTAAAAATTATTTGTAGGACCCTAGTCATGCACACGCCTATGTATGTATTTACATTTCAGGAAGTGAGCATTTGATTTTCTACTTTCTATTAGGTTTTTCGGGAGATGGGCAAAAATCCAGTGGTGTGGATCTGTGATTCTTGCCTTGAAAGCTGTAATTCCATTTGAACAGAAAATGCAAAGTGTTTTAGGAGCAAACAGAAGGCAGAGACTTGCTATTTTTTAGAAAAATTGGCAGAACATACATTGTTAGGTGTATTCAGAGAAAGGTCATTCACTGTCTTTCTGATAGGAGAAGTTAAACACAGCGCATACTACAGCTTAGTAATCCTGCTATTGAAATTCTGCAAAATACATTATCATTTACATAGATGTTGGTGACAGCAGGAGACTGGGATCAGTAGCTCATTACCTTCTACAAACACAGGATATAATCCTTGCCTCAAAGAGCTTACTATCTGCGCAGACAAAGACAGGCCAAGATTAAGATCAGAGGTCACAATACACAAGCAAATAGGACAGAGTGAAGGGCGGGTATAATGTGTAAGCTGGTTAATGGTAGGGGAGGCGTTCTGATTTTTCTGGTTTACTACTGATGTGCCACCTAGGATTGCTGTGGCATAATAGGACCTCTAGCAGAAGGCTCTTGCAGAGGTGTATCTGTAGGAGAAAAAAAAAAATTAAAGACCACTAAAATAGAAAACACCGAAGCATCTCAGGAAAGGGTGGGTCAGACCGAGTTTGAGATAAGCAAGTAACCATCACGTGTTTGGTATTTCTGCACATCTCCCAGGCAAGAAAGCTTAGCTGAAGTATAACTTGTGAGCAACGGGCAGATACAGCTGCCGTGTGAATGGAAAAGCAGAAACACCTCTGGTTTACCCATTAAATTAAATCTGTGCCTTTGAGTGATAAAAAGGCAAAAGTTCCATTGCTTCAGCGGTACCCCGCTGCTGCTAGTTTTGTGGCCTACAGGGAGACACGAGAGCTCTAAAGTTTTGTCACTAGCCATGGTAACGAGGAAGCACGCAAATAATTGTTTATGTTTGATGTATGTACTTTCCCAGTAACTACAGCCACAACTTGAAAAGAAAAAAAATGGAGCCACAGCTGACTTCCTTTAACGAAGCGTAACTGAGATGGGTTAACGCGGTGTCTGTCCGAAGGGTGAACGTACGCGTGTGTCTCTTGGGGCCTGACCCACCGACGCCCTGCAGACCCGCAGCAGTCGCTCTCGCTGCGCTCACCTTGGAAGCTCTCCCGGGGTTCACGCCTTGTTCAGTGCCTCACCCAGCGAGACCCTCCTTGGGGCCGGGCCCTCTTACCTTCTCCCCAAATGCATATAAATACTAACAGGGTGCCGCTCCTCCTTCCCTGCCTGCCTCTGCTCTCCCTGACCCAGTATCAGAGCGTTAGTTTCTCTGAGCAGCGTACTTGCTGGCAAGCTGTGTAACTCAGCGTGGCTCTAGTGAAGTTCATAGGAAGATGTTTCTAAGGTCCCAAGGTACCAAAAAAAAAAAAAAAAAAAGACAAAAAGAAATCCTCTGAGGATTCTCATATCAAATAAAGAGAAAGTAATGCTGCATGAAGGTGTACAGTCATGACGAGATTCTTGTGTCTGTATTAAGTGCAACAGTCCAAATCACTACTGGCAGTTATCACGATTACTAAATTTAAAGTAAAAAGAAAATAAAATTTAAAAAAAAAAGATCTCAGATGTATTTGGGTTCATCAGTTATTAATACCTATCCGTTGGTATTTTATACTCAGCAACACAGAATTGCCACTGACATATATAATCCCTGAAGGTAATATTAAGCAAACAAACAAACCCAGAGGCAAGGAACAGGAATTAAAAGAACAGGAGGGAACTGGAGAGACTATTACTTCTACTTTCACATCTAGCAGAATTTGCAAAGGTGAGAATTGAATCACTCCAACATGCAACACCATGCTCATTCTGGAGAGCTCCTTTTTCCAGGGGAAGCTTTCATGCTTTAAGGAATACATTAAACATCCCATACGACAATGGATATGGTCTCCTACCAGAAAAAAGTGAGTAACTCTACAAATTTTAACACTGTGCCTCATAAACCTGTGTTGTCAAGTCATTCAGCACACAAAACTTAGTACAGCAGACAAAAAAAGCATTTCTGTTCACCAATTAAAATAACACAGCACCCTGATATCCTCTGCCCAGCAGCAATATTTCAACATGCCTCATCAGCATTTATAGCTTGGGATCTGTTTAAGTGTTCAAGCCCACACAAAAATCGCGAAGATAATTATCAGAGGCCATAGAGAGCAGACAGTCCATCACTATACTACTACAGGAAAGTGTGCGCCTGTTAAAGAGTCTTTCAACAGGCTTGAAAACTGCTGGCAGGCAGCCAGATACACCACATACTCCTTCCCTACAAGCCACATAGGTATAAATCCCTCACGGTGATGAGCACCGGAGTTTCCCTCAGCGTCGCGTAGATGGTTTACATAAGTAATTCCTCATCAATTTGCAAAATCTGGTCTATTATAGCAGATTACTAATAGTCCTTACAAGCACTTTTCCCCAGCGTGATTGTGGTTGAAAACGCGGCTGTCAAAATCCTGGTAACGACCTTGTCCGTTAGCATTTCAGCAGGTCTTACCTCTGGGGAGTCACCACCCACACCAGGGAACGTACGGACTCCATGCATCCTTGTTGCGGTGCACTTGTCCTTTTTGCACCACCGCTGCACGCAACCCACCCCAAAACCGGCTTCTGGGGAGCGCACGTGAATAGTCACCTCTCCCTCGATCCGCTCCATTCTGGCCTGCCGCGTGCGACTGAGCATAAGCCCGGCTATCTCCGCGCCACACACAGGCGCACCTGAGGGGGGGGGGGGGGGGG